>JAPYKT020000003.1:7107500-8307500 GCA_028749325.2 Caryopteris x clandonensis | reverse complement strand
TAAATAATGATATTAAAATGTTCTTTTAAAATTTTGAAAAAAATATTTAAAAGAATTCTTCTACCCGGTTTAGCTTCGTGCATTAAAATAAAATGCTGAAATTGTGGCGAATATGAAAACTTTTTATAAAAAATATAATACTAAACTAATATTTTTTTATCAATAACATTCAATTACGTAAATCATCGAATTAAAAAATAAGAAATACTAATTACTGATTAATTCAATGTGAATTTTGATATAGCATTTAGCATATGAAATTAAGGTTATCAAATTTTTATTGTTTTGAATAAGCACTCTATAGTAATCTTAACAAATTTTCGAAATTTTTAAATACTAAACTTTAATCATCAATTATTATGATTTAATTCATATCTCACTACTTATTTTTAATTTGGAATTATGGGATAAAACTATAATATATGATTTGCATTACATTATTTTTTAATCCTTAAACATACTTGGTGTGGGACATACTAACATCTTCCCTTTTCTACTGTCATTCCTTCTTTAAATTCATTTCATTTATATCTAATTCCATTTCAACAGTACCAATCGCCCTCCGAGAGTTGAACTGCATATTTGTGGAAAATGTAATGTCTTTGCATCATATCATATGGCGAACTCAATAAAGAATGGATTAGTTACTCACAGCCCTTTTTCCTTTCCTCATAGTTCTTGAAAAGGAAATCAAATGACTAGGTTATTGATTTTTTTCTTTACTTAGGCAATGGACTTCATCATTTTATTTCATTTTTTAAATCAGGATACCAAACAGAAGAACGATCCTCCAAGTGCTTCTACTTTGCGCCACTTCAATCAGGACCGAAAAATGGAAGCTGCTTCTGAGAAGCGCATTATGACTGCAAAGATGGTATATGCCATTTTATATTATATTACACAACCCTTATCTAACATTTACCCATTCGCTGAAATGAATTCAATCTAAATGTTTTTGTCTTTTAAATAATTCTTAGAGGTCAAAAGATACTTACAAATCTGCTATATCAACTTCTGGAATAACAATGGGGGCATTACACATTTGTAAAGAAGACAAGGCTAAGGTGGATGATATATTCAAAGGAAATGAAGTTGCAAGCCCCATATCACGTAACAAGATGGAGGAAATGCAAGAGGAAGAAGAGGAAGAACTCTATGAAGTATCTGAGGTTAGTGATTACTCGTTGACTCCTGATGCCTGACACACATTACAAAATTGTTCCAATAAGTTGTCTATTGTAATTGTTTGTTAATTAGTTGAGAATTTGTTGTCCAAGCATTTTCTTTTTCTATTTAATCATTTCGCATGCCCCTAGATGATTTGGGGCAGTCAAGGTGGTGCGATTGCACAGGGCTCCAGCCTGCCTAGCCCCTCCCCCCTCTAAATACATGTATTGAATGTTGTATACACTAACAATTAATGGTTTGGACAAAATGGTGAAGGTTTGTTTCCCCATACTTGGGGCACAAGGTCGAGCACATGCTCCTCAACCTTGAATATTTTTGTGTCCTCTCTTTCAATTATCGTTAGCCTACGACATGAGTCGACCTTTTCTCAAATAATACAATGACAAATGGGTAAGGGTTAGATCTTTGCTTTATTTTCCCCATTAGAAATGCGCGTGCACACACATTTTTGGTCTTTTTTCCCATGATTTTTCATTCTCTTTGTATTCAATAAACGCTTTGTGTCCCCGAAATTTTCTTTTTTTTTTTTTCTTTCCTGCAAATCTTTCTTCTTCAATCCAATATATAATCACAACCAATTAATTGACCTCTACTAAATAAACTCTTCTTCTCTTTCTTCCCCAAAATTCTCTCTTTTCCGCAAACTTTTCTTCTTCAATCTTCGAATTTCTAACTTCCATTTCAAATTCAAGAATCAAGAATCTCTTCTTTGACGTCTCTATACTAAGATGTTCTCCTTTCTTGTTCTATTGCGGCTGATCTATGTTATTATATTATTATTATTGTTGTTGTTAATCTAGCTTATAATGTTACACGTTTAGACTTGATGTGTAAGGACATTTATTTATCTAAACATAGATGGTTAAGGATGATTAAAATGTTGCATTTTTCATGATTTGTAATATTTTTTTCATTGTGTATTTTATGAACACTGAGGTGGTTCTCAATTTTGATAATAAGATCTAGTTAGGCTCAAGTATGCCTATAAAATAGAGCATCCAAAATTTTTCCAAACCTATTACTATCGGTTGAATTTACAAGTGAAGTTTGTTTCAATATTTTAGGACAATAGGTGTTTGAGTGCATGTAGGACAGCTTAACCATAAAGAAAAATACTTAAATATGTGGTAAGACTCAAGCAAATAAGGATATAACAATACATGGGTTAATTTCATCAAGTCCAATTGTTCTTTGAGGGTTAAATTGTGACATTATATAGGCATAAATCTCTAATCATCTGACGTAAAAAAGAATCTTTTTCTTATCAGTACTAATCCGAAGTATTTCAATCATTATACTTGAAAAGGATGTGTAATAACTTATGACCAAAAGTAATCAGAAAAGCAAGTTTGGTAGATCCTAGAATATTTTTGAGGTAAAATCATAATACTGATTTGGCTAAATGAAAGACGAACAAATTTTTTTCTTAGTTATCCATATTATATATTATGGAATTTGCTGTCTCAGATATGGCATCGGTCGTATGTAAAGCATCTATGTCAGTACATGATGATGGATCAACGACTTAAATTATGAGATGTATTATTTTATGCGAATATCAGCATATCTTCTACGTATCTAGCTCCAGTGCATGTTTCCTCTCACAACACAATTTTCTAAAATTAACTAGGCTTATTTTGTTAAAGGTTTAGTACGTTTAGGCTTATGAGCATTATAGCTCAGTTTCAACTAATAAAAAATGTGATGTAATTGAGTTTCCTAAAATCTTCAGTTTCAACTAATAAAAGAAATGGTGTATTTTTTTACCCAGGCAACATAAAACAAGATGAGAAATGTCACATGAAATGTAGGGTAACAAATCTGTTAACCTTATATTTAGTACTGTCAAGCGAAAATCATAGATTACAAGCTATCGAAATTAACTCTCACATTTTTTACCTTCCGATTAAATCAAATTCTTCTTTTTTTGGGTTTTTCATGGCCTATGTTTTGGAATCAAGGAATTTGTTTTACCGGAAGTTTCCATACTTACTAATTGGAGGCATTACCCATGTATATCATGTCTTCTTTATTCTTGAATTCCTTTTTAACATTGTACCAAAACACATTATTTTGGATGTAACAAAAATGACTGTTCTTTAACATTTGTCTTATTTGTCAGAGTGTAGTATGTAGTTTATTTATATCTATTTTATTTGTCACTGACACAATACATCATTTCTTTGTTATAATTGCTATTCTCTTAGGAAATAACAGGTCATAATTAACAGGACAATGGAGGCAAGAATCATGCCGATTAGAAAATTTCTTCATTTGTCAAAGCCATTTAATGCTAGAAATAACTCAGTTTTTGGCAGACAAATGAAAACAACCCATGCGGTTGTGTGTGTGTTTTAGAGGGGGGGGGGGGGTTATAATGTTGCTAAGGTCAAGTCTATTTTGTGCTGATCCTAGTTGATGCAATTGCGCAAATTATTGGGGTGTTTAAGGAATCAGTTTCATTGTTACCACATAAGCAACATAAAACTCAAGTCATTATTGGTGGTGGGTAGGCTAACAATTTTCCACCATTATATGTTAACTCAGCATTTGTCGGAACATTTGTTGGAGTTACTATATAGTGAATTGATTCTCCTCTTTAGCAGTTGAAATTTATATCAACTTAAGCTTACAATATAGTGGTCATTCATCTGATCTTGACCAACGGAATGATCAGGGTTCAAAAAATTCATCGCCACTCATTTAATAAAAAAGAGGAGGGAGAGAAATCTGTGTGCAGGCAGACCTGGCCACGTGATATGTATATTCGCACAAAGCTTGGATCTTGATCAACCTATTCAACCAGACAAACTAGCCCGTCTTGTGGATGTAAGGACTTGTTACCAGGTTAATTAATTTCCTACTTGTAACTGATGGGTAATCTCAAAATTGTTTTCGGAGTTTTGTGCTGAAAGAGTTTCGAACGCGCGACCTTTTAAAGAAAATCCACTCCCTAACCATTGGACAAAGTCCAGTTCTTGTAAAGTTATTATAAAATAAATATATTAACTTTTCATGTTAAAAAATTGTGATTAAATAAGCTAGGGTCAGAAAGCTGAGCTGTCGGTTAATCGGACCCACAAATCTGAATCACCGAGTAATTACACTGCAACAGCAACGGGCCACATAAGGGACGATCAATGGTCTATAGAGCTTGAGTTGCGGGTTTGGAACCCTTGACGTGCATGGCTTCAGTTAAAAAGTGATCATGTGCACGAGAGGCGGGCGCAGTTTCTTTTCCTCCTATTTTTTTGGTGGGGGTGGGCGTGTTGTCGTTATTAAAGAGTTAATCTCCTCTTGTTCAACAGTATATTTTTGACACTTCTAATTGCAATTAAATATTTGTTTATTTGAGACTGGTTGAATCAAAGTGCAGTGTTGATAATTTCTGTATGCATTGTTTCCAATTTGGTCATGCTTTATAGGGACATTACAAGGACTCACCAAAACAAAATGCCTTAAATGCTGATAAATTCTAGGAATCTTGGAAATTCTATAAATAAACTTATACATGTTGTTGTTGGGTATTGGCCCAACGTTTTATGGTAGTGGGCCTGTCTTTATTTGATATTAAGTCTGGGCCCATGCTTTATTTTGCTCAGGCCCGCAGCCCACTTCCCTTTCCCCTTCACTCTCCCCCTTTGCTGAATTAGGGCTCATTTTCTTCCTGTGTTATGCGCCACTCCCGTCAAACCCTTCCCTCGTCTTCCCCGTTTGCCTCGTTCCCTGTGTCGAGTTTATGCCTTCCCCAGGCAGTCTTTACTCCCGAAATTGAATGCCGTGCTTGATTCCGTGTGGCTCTTCGGGGTTCTCCGGCTGGTTCTCGTCTCTCCTATTTATTGACGTTCCGTTGTCCTTTCTGGGAGGCGATTCCAAGAGCATTCTTCACGCTGCATTCTATTCCCCATTCCCTTGCCTATACTGTCCGATACTTCCGGTGGTTGAGGTATCTAGTGTGTAGATTAGATTGGGTTACGAGTGGGAGAGGATATTCGGGTGTGAAGTGCTACCGGGTTAGGTGTGAGCTCTTAGACGGTGAATGGTCTTTTGTGACTAGTTCGAGTCCTCCGATTGACTTGTGTGTCCGAATCGGGGCGAGCCCAGGCACCCCTGAGCTCAATACTGGTGCCGGCGATACACAACAGTGGTATCAGAGCCCACCGCCGTGCACCGCCGCGAGCTGAAGTCGCCGACGGGTGACCTGCCACTGCCTTTCGCTGCCCGCGCCTCGCGCGACCCCCCCGCGTGACCGCTGTTGTCACCGTCGGGCGACTCTGCCGCCGTCGCTCCCTGCGCGACCCTGCCATCGCTTCCCGCGACTCTGTGCCGACGGTGGATCTGCCCCTCGGTATTGTACTGAGGCTGGTGGGCCGTCTCCCCCTTACGAGGTTCTCCTGAACCTCGCTCTGGTAAAGCGGCTTTAACCCTACTCCTGTAGATACCGGTTGAACCGGATAGGACTTGGGCGTGACTGCTTGTAGATACCGGTCGAACCGGGCAGGTTTTGTTGATTCTGCTATATTGTGTGTATTGCTGATACTGTTCTATTGCCTGCCTGCATTACTGTGTATCTTACCTTGTAATACTGTGATCTGCTGAATCTGAAATTGTTGTGTGCCTTTTTTTGCTGATTCTGCTTCACCGTGTTAGAAACTGAAATCGGAACTGCGTGACCCCCTGCGCAACCGATCAATCGGCTTGTGAACTTGGAAATCCTCAGTCTTCCGTTTTGTGTGAATTTTGTGATCATTGTGCTGTGTGCATCATGTATTCTGTTGGATCCTACAATCTGGCACCATTTGATGGTCGCTCAGATTTTGGGATATGGCAGCAAAAAATGAAGGGGATACTAATACAACAACGTGTATTTAAAAGTATCTCCCTTGAATTTTCTGAAGCCACAACTGATGAGAAGAAGGAAGAGATGGATGAGATTGCATTCTCATCCATCATCCTTCACCTCTCAGATTCGATTATCCAAAAAGTCGGAGATCAGAAATGTGCCAAAGATTTATGGGAAAAATTAGAAGAATTGTTCGTTGAAACTTCACTTCCATGTAAAATGTTCTTACTTGAAAGATTTTTTCGGTTTAAACTAGATATGTCTAAAGATATTGATAAAAATATGGATATTTTTCAAAAACTTATTCAAGACATAAAGAAAACCAGTGATAAATCTATTGATGAGTATACTGCTATTGTGCTTTTAAATGCTATTCCTGATTCTTTTGGTGATGTAAAATCTGCTATAAAATATGGTAGGGATCAGGTTACTTTGGATACTGTCATTAATGGACTAAAAAAGTAAAGAGATAGATTTAAAAGCCAATTTAGGTATTAAACATCAAAACAATGCTGATGCTATGTTTGTTAAAGGAAAGAACTTTAAGAAAAAGAAAAAGTTTTCAGAAAATAAAAATGGTCAAGATAGGTCTAAGGATAAACCTGCAAAATCTAATAATTCCACAAATAAAAACAAGAAGTGTTTCAATTATGGTGAACTGGGTCATTTTGCAAATGTTTGTCCTCAACCAAAAAGGCCTAAGGCCAATAATGTTTCTGAAAAGGAATTGCATGAAGATGTTTTCATGGTAACAGATTTTTGTGAAACCTCTGTGGCTAATTCTGTAAATTCATCTTTCTTGTGTGAAAATGAATGGTTAATTGACTCTGGCTGCACATTTCACTTGACTCCTTTTAGAAATCTATTTTGCTCCTTTAAAGAAACAAAAGATGGATTTGTGTCCATGGCAAATGATAAAAAATGTCCTATCCTAGGTGTAGGAAATATTTCACTTATGTGTGAATCTGGACATGCTCTTAATCTGAAAAATGTGAGATATGTGCCTGCTTTGAATAGCAATCTTATATCTTGTGCTGCATTAGAAGATGAGGGCTATGAGGGAAAATGGGGGTAAGGGTGTTATGTCTATCATGAAAGGGTCTTCTGTGGTCCTTAAAGCTGAAAAACGTAATAACCTGTATATGTGCTTTACCAAACCTGTCTTGCATGCAAATGTAGTTAAAGATGATAAAACTGCACTTTGGCATTGTAGACTAGGACACATGAGTAATAAAGGGCTTGAACTGTTGCAAAAAGTAGGATCATTTGGCAATGATAAGCTTTCTTGCATGCCTTTTTGTGAACCATGTGTGAAGGGTAAACAACATAGGGTCAGTTTTCCCATCTCCTCTGCTCCCAACATGTCTAAATGCACTAGTATACTTGAATATTTGCATGCTGATGTGTGGGGTCCTGCCACCACCCCCACACATGGAAATAAAAGATGGTTTCTGTCCATTATTGATGATTTTTCTAGAAAAGTTTGGGTTCTGCTTTTAAAGGACAAATCTGATGTCTTTGATGTGTTCAAAAACTGGAAATCTTTAATTGAGAATCAAACTGGTAAGAAAATCAAGAAACTTAGAACTGATAATAGACTTGAATTTTGTAACCATCTACTTGATGATCTGTGTGTTGTTTCTGGTATTCAAAGACACAGAACGGTTCCATACACTCCCCAACAAAATGGTGTGGCAGAACGTATGAACCGAACCCTTCTTGAGAAAGTAAGAAGCATGCTTGCTGCTTCTGGACTTTCTAAGAAGTTTTGGAGTGAAGCAGTTGTTACTGCTGCCTATGTGATTAATAGGTCTCCTTCTGTGCCTTTAAATGGGAAATACCCTGAACTTGTTTGGTCAGGAAAAGCTGTTGATTTTTCAAATCTGAAAATTTTTGGTTGTGCTGCTTTTGTGCATCAAAAACTGGATAAGTTGGAACCGAGGTCTAAAAAATGTGTTTTCCTTGGTTATCCTGAAGGTGTAAAAGGTTACAGACTTTGGCTAAAAAATGGGCCTGGTTTTAAGGTTACTATTAGTAGAGATGTCATTTTCAATGAATCTGAATTCCCTTGCCTGCCAATATCTGTACCTATTGTTGCTTCTGATGTGACTCCGAGTGAGGTGGAGCAAACACCTAATCTACCTGTCTTAGCTGATTCAAATTATGAAAATATTGAGCATGATAATGTAAGTGATGGTGAAAATGTTGAAAATGATGATTATCAACTTGCTAGGGACAAACCTAGAAGAAACATTAGGCAACCATCTAGACTTAATGATTATCATATGGATATGCATGCTTTGAATGTATTTGAATCTCCTACTGACCTAGAACCTAAGTCCTTTAAAGAAGCTGTGAATTCTAGGAGTTCTGTTGACTGGTTAAATGCTATGAATGATGAAATGAACTCACTGCATGTTAACCAAACCTGGACTCTTGTACCTAAACCTGCTGATTGCTCTGTGGTTGCATGTAAATGGCTGTATAAGGTAAAAGAAGAGTCTGACAGCATTAGATTTAAAGCTAGACTTGTAGCTAAAGGTTTTACTCAAAAGGAGGGGATTGATTATACAGAAATCTTTGCCCCTGTTGTTAAGTTTGTTACTGTGCGCATTATGTTGGCATTAGTTGCTCACTTTAACTGGGAATTAAAACAACTAGATGTAAAAACTGCTTTTCTGCATGGTGAACTTGATAAACAAATCTACATACATCAACCTGATGGTTTTATTGATCCCCAAAAACCTGACCATGTATGTTTGTTGAAAAAGTCTCTGTATGGTTTAAAACAATCTCCTAGGCAATGGAACAAGAAGTTTGACTCTTGCATGAAAGAACTTAAATTTAAAAGGAGTGTGCACGATCACTGTCTTTACTTTAAGCATGATGCATCTGTCCCCACTTTCCTGCTGATATATGTCGATGATATGCTTCTTGTCAGCCCGTGCATTAAATCCATCGAATATGTGCAGAATTGCCTAAGTGATAATTTTGATATGAAATATCTGGGAGATGCAAAACGTATCCGAGGCATGGATATTGCTAGGGATAGGAAGAACCATACTCTACACTTAAATCAGATTTCTTATGTGAAAAAGATTTTGAGTAAATTTTTCATGTCTGATGCTAAACCTGTAAATGTTCCCCTTGCTGTTCACTTTGTATTAAGTAAGGATTAGTCCCCAAAAACTGATTCTGAAATACTTGAAATGTCTAAGGTGCCGTATGCTAATGCTATAGGCTCAGTCATGTACCTTATGGTAAGCACTCGACCTGATATTGCATATTCAGTAAGTTGCTTGAGTAGGTACATGTCCAATCCTGGTATGCCTCACTGGGATGCATTAAAATGGCTGTTAAAGTATTTGAAGGGTTCAGTCAATACTTGTCTTAGATTTTCAAAATGTGCTCAAGGTGTTAACTTGATTGGTTATGCTGATTCTAATTATGCCAATGATAGAGATAATAGGAAGTCCTCTACATCATATGTGTTCACTTTGTGTGGTTCTTGCATTAGCTGGAAATCTCAACTTCAGCATGTTGTAGCTTTGTCCACTACTGAGTCTGAATATATTGCCATCACTGATGCATTAAAAGAAGCAATATGGTTAAAAGGACTTTTATCTGAAATTGGATACTTAGAAGGTGACCCTATTGTCTATTCTGATAGTCAATCTGGAAATCAACTCTGCAAAAATCCTGTCTTCCATGACCGTACAAAACATATTGATGTTAGGTACCACTTTATTCGGGATATTGTTGAAAAAGGAACAGTCAAGCTTGAGAAAATTCCTTCTCAATTTAACCCTGCTGATATGGGAACTAAAAGCCTTTCTGCTGAGAAAACAAAAGACTGCATGAATACACTGAATTTTGATTCGTTGGATTAAATTCTCGAACATCTTGTATTCTGCTTTGTTTTTTTTTTTTTTTATTCCTCTCACTTTCTTTCTTTGGCTTGTGCAGGTATGTGTGACTGTTATGGGCAATGATGATTTGCCTTTCGCCCCGGGTAGTACTTGTCAATCGGTTGGACGAGGGTTGGTCCAATAAGGTGGAGAATGTTGTTGGGTATTGGCCCAACGTTTTATGGTAGTGGGCCTGTCTTTATTTGATATTAAGTCTGGGCCCAGGCTTTATTTTGCCCAGGCCCGCAGCCCACTTCCCATTCCCCTTCACTCTCCCCCTTTGCTGAATTAGGGCTCATTTCTTCCTGTGTTATGCGCCGCTCCCGTCAAACCCTTCCCTCGTCTTCCCCGTCTGCCCCGTTCCCTGTGTCGAGTTTATGCCTTCCCCAGGCAGTCTTTACTCCCGAAATTGAATGCCGTGCTTGATTCCGTGTGGCCCTTCGGGGTTCTCCGGCTGGTTCTCGTCTCTCCTATTTATTGACGTTCCGTCGTCATTTCTGGGAGGCGATTCCAAGAGCATTCTTCACGCTGCATTCTATTCCCCATTCCCTTGCCTATACTGTCCGATACTTCCGGTGGTTGAGGTATCTAGTGTGTAGATTAGATTGGGTTACGAGTGGGAGAGGATATTCGGGTGTGAAGTGCTACCGGGTTAGGTGTGAGCTCTTAGACGGTGAATGGTCTTTTGTGACTAGTTCGAGTCCTCCGATTGACTTGTGTGTCCGAATCGGGGCGAGCCCAGGCACCCCTGAGCCCAATACTGGTGCCGGGGATACACAACACATGTGTTGTATGTGTTTATTGCATCATAAATTAGTTAATTGGTTATAATGTCATATTTTAAGCTTGAACATGAAGTAGGCTAGGTCCATTGCATCTATATAAATTCATTATAAACAGTATTCTATAAGTTCCTGCCTAGGCACCAGGCCCCTTCACTGCCACTGCTTTTACAAATTAGCCTAGGCACTATCTAGAATATGATGTCTGTGAAAACGTCAGTAACATATCATAATAGATCCAGGGGATCTAATTATGAAAAGTTTATTCATCCAAGCTTTGTTATCCCAATATTTCATGAGGGAGTTCAGTGTTATCTGATATTTATCCTGATACTTATAATGATAATGATTGAAGAGCAATAGTTTTCGTGATTTTCTTAATCGAGGACAAATTCAGATGCATATTGGTTGGTAGATCTATGGCGCCTTAAACAACACATAGTTGAGCAGATGTTATAACCTTAGGTGTGATGTTGGCTCAATTTGTGTTGATGTGTTTTCAGTTACAATTAAGTTTGTATTTTTGTTTTAATCATTGTCTTGCTCAACCATGTCGCTCTTTAAGGAAGATTGTTGATTGACTAAAGTGGAATTGTAGGACCTCATTTTCAGATATTAAATAAACCTGGGGACAAATAAATTCGCAATAAATGTCCTATAAAGCCTAAAATAACTTAGTGGCACTGGCACCTGTCCACCTTCCGCAGTTAGAAAAAATTACACGTGTAGGGCGTCAGCGATGTTATAACTTTTTAATCAGCTTCTTGATTTATCTATTTTTTTAACAGTTATTGGTTTGGCATACAGCAATTCTTTATAGTAAGAATGAATTTATTTTCTTTTGTAGCAATTTACAAGTTTTATGATTTTCCTTGTATTTTAAATGATCAGCAGGGGCATAAAGGAAAAAAGTAGGAATTCAGGAAGTAAATTTAAGAAGCAGTTCATCGAATCCGACGACGATACGCCTCCACAGAGAACTGACACCAGACGCCACAATGCAATTATATATGATAGCAATGAGGAATGAGAAACGGTTAGGTTGCTACTTAATTGCCTGTTTATTTTTCAGATCCTATTATGTGGCCTGACCTATGCATGCAATGAGTGGCAATCAGAAATTAATTGAGGGAGGGAGGGCTTGATGGAAAAAGATGCATTTAAGTAAACATTTCTGCTTCATATCTATGCCAATAGTGCCTGCTATCAGTTTGAGGTGTTCATCTTCCTAATTCTATGGCGAAAACTTGTCGTTTACAATGTTCCTTGGTTTTTGGGGCCTGTTCCATTTCTTCTGATGAGTTTTCACCTGTAGCATCAAGGATATTCTGTTTACTATGAACCTATCTAGAATAATAAATATATAGCATAGACATTATTGCATGCAAGAGCATTGATTTCCTTGCAATCAATCAACAACTATAAGGCCTCATTTGGTTTCTTGGATGGGATTGAGAGGGTCGACTTGATACATTAGGACTGCACTGGTTAGGGATTGTGTAGTTTGGGTTAACCTTATGTTTGGATTTATGGATTCAAATTTAGTGACTATTGATATTTCCATCTGGATTGAATGATTGGAATAATATTCCAAATATTGAAGTGAAAAAGTTATTATGGGCCTGTAACCTGAATGCCGAAGGCATGATTGGGTAAGATAACTTCTGCAATCACCCCTAATCCTTCATACCAAACAAGCCCTTAGATGATAGCTTATGTGAAATAATATGCATTTTGAATAAGGGAGATATCTGGGGTGGGGAAAGTGGCAAGTACCAGGGAAATAGAGAACTAGGAAGAATTTAAAACTGGTTGTAACATGCAGAACTTTATAAATCACGGCTAATGGTTTAGAATATCTGAATACTTTCAAGAAAATTATCATCTGTATAAAAACTCTTGCTATATATGGGCTCACAATTGATCGCCTTAAATTATTTCTTCTGATTTGAAATATTACAAATTTTTAGACGAGCATTTCTCTAAACGAGGCTGGATTTTGCAGGACAATATGGTTGAAACAAGACCGCTGTGCTCTAAAATCAACTTCATGAGTGAAGATGATTGTCTCATAAACTACAAAGACAGTATGCTATCTTTCCTTTTCCGAATAATATTTGCATCATACTTAAAAAGACTCGGAATGTGACTGTTCCAACTTTAACAGTTTCATTTTCATTTTTATTGATGTGAGCAATTGTAGAACTTAAATATCATGTTTGTGACTTCTGAAATTGGAAAGACAGCAGTTTTATTTACTGTTGTTGACAGCCTTTAATGGCTCTCTATCATACTACAGACTGGATTATTTTTTATTGTGATGAAAATGGCGTAAATGTGGATGTTACAGTTTTGGAGCATAATTTGGTCTTATTTTCTTAGTATTTAGGAACTTTCTTCTAGTAGGTTTGGGCTTGTAACTTGTTAGCGCAAATCCAGGGAAAGGGGCAAAACAGGGGATTGAATATTGGCTTCAGTCTTCCTATCTCCCCTAGTATATAAGATGTGAGGTCAATTACGTCATACAATCTAAATAATACATTATTTAGATTCAATTACACTTATGAAATAGAATTGAAATTACAGAGATTTGGTCCTAGGATATAGTTTTCTGGAGTGCCAATGTCTGGGTCGAGGTATAATTAAAATATTTTTTGTAAGAGATTACAAGGGTAATAATAATAATTGAGTCTGCGAAGTTGCACTGTCTCAGATGATATCAGGTTTCATTTGGAGCGAAAGATGGATTCAAGAAAAGGAATTGTGCTAAAACTTTAAATGGTTTCACATAGTTGATTTCTTCTTTAACATTGTGTTTAGATTGTGGGTGAATAGCAATTCATTAGATTAAGAAAATTATTTAATAGGCCTAATATTTGTTGACTACATTCTTTCAGGGATTTAAAAGATGTGCCTCCTGCCATTTAATTGTTGAGTGAAAAATATCACAAATTTTGGAAGAAATTTTTTATGCTTCTTGATTAAAAAAAAAACGATAAATTGAACAAATTTTCTTCTACAAAGTGAAGATTAAATTAGGGGGTGAGGCTATCTTCACCTAAATATACCCTAAATTTTTTGGACTAAAATTGGCTCAAAATGACAAAATACAATTACATATAGCTTTAAAATAAGGTGATTTTCTTATCACTTCCTCCCTTTAGTGTATCTAATATTATAGAACATATTTTTCTCAGTCGCTTGATTATATTGGTCAAATAATACTTGATCAAAATAATTATATTAGTCACTGCTTAGTAGGTCGAATATTACATAGCACGTTCAACCAACAAATTTTGAATTGCATTATGTTGAAAAAAAATTGTGATTTTTTAGTTAAAATATCTCAAGTTCTAATACTATTTAATTACTCAATCCAAATTTTCTTGCCTAATGTTTCATTACACCAAAATTTTAACTATCATTCTCTATCCAGCTTTTACGCCGTATCTTAAGTCAGACCAGTTCTTCTATCTTAGTTCCAGAACAATCCACGGATCACGAACCTAAAGTCAAAAGAGACCAGTACAATCGATCATTGAAATCGCCAGTCCAGTCGTCCAGTACTAATTCTCACATTCCTCTATGTAAAAGAAGAAAAGTCTGGTGGCATTTGTGGCTATGGTATTAATTCCAAATATTGAATTATTTTAGAATGGTGTCCCTATGACATCCTTCTCTATATTGAATTATTTTATGGCTCTATTATTGACATTTGTATTTTTCTCTCTCTTCTATTTTCTATTTTTTACTAAAATAAAAAAACTCGAATAATTTTTTTGTTTTAAATGAGTTTTTAGGTACGATCTATTAAATTAATTATTTTTTCATTATGTTTAATTTGACACCAATATTGCATATTTTAAAATAACAACTTATATTTGACGTATGATATACAATTTTTTAAAGATAAAATATAATTTTTTGTATGAATTTAAGTATTTATTTTTATTTTGATATAATGTATTAAATTTGAATAAATAATATTAATTTTTTATATGGATTTGATCTAAAAGCATAAATTATTTTTTTGAAAAATAAAAATATTATATGATTTAATTTACATAATATTATAATTTATTGTTCCACCATAACATGTTTTAGTGAGTTGAATATTTTATATTGATTTGAAAACACTCTAAAATTGACTTTAAAAAGTTGTGCAATATATTATTTAGTAAAAATAATTTTAAGAGAATGATAATACAATATAACATAATAAAAAAATCAAAAAGCATAATATATATAAATATAATTGATATAAATAATTATATATAATTTTTTTAATAATAATAATTTTAATATATATTATTAATATAATAAAATAAAGGGTGTTGCTAAACACACCACAAAAATTATTTTTACACCACTTTAATTTAGTAAATAAAATTAAATAAAATATAAATGACATATATATATTCTTATGTAATTTTCTTTAAAAAAACAAACATTAATATTTTGATTATTGATGTTCTTCATTCTTTACTCAAACACACTCATACATTAACCCTATATTCAAACGAATCAAAATAAAAGTTGAAATATTTGTGTAGAGTAAAAATTGAAGAGCAATAATAATAAAAATATTATGATTTTATTTAAAATATATATATATATATATAATGGTATATTTGTTATTTATATTGTATTTAAATTAATTTAAAAAATTAAAGTGGTGTGAATAGTAATTTTTGTGGTGTGTTTATAAACACCCTAAAATAAATTATGTTCCGTTGCACAGACAACCATAATTAAGAATTACAACAAATGTGATTATATATAAATCTTAAAAGTTTGAATAAAAGCCCAACTTTAGTTACATGAATGAATGTGGTTTTGTATGAGGTTGAGAAAAATAATATGCTTTAGTTTTATGTTTTCGTTTCAAGTAAAAGGGTATTAATATCATTGAAAAAAATGCATCAAGCACAATCACCGGCTTGGTTGGGTTATAAACTCCGACAGAAGTACCTCAATCTGTTTCTGTCTCTTCACTCAGTAAGATTCATCTGTTTCACCAGAGTTCCAGTAGGAATTAGTCTTTCGCGCTCACTGTTCGTCGAGGATCAAGTACGACAAATAATTTTTTGGTGCGTGGAAAAGCACTTCCAATTTGAAAGGAAAACTTACTACGCATTGTTCGCCTCTTGGTCCTCGGTAAGGTATAATTGCTTTTTGGTGAAGTCTCATATATATATATATATTTTTTACAGTAATTTTTATCTCTCTGGTATTCTTGTTTTAGAATGACTTTTTCTTTGCTGGATATTGCATGCATGCATTTGTGAGTTGCTGATGGTGGACAATGCGTTTTCAATGCGGGAAATTGCAGTCGCGATACCCAGAAAATTTGCTTCCCACATTTTGATTTTTGTAAAATAAATGTGAAAGAATGGTTTACAAGAGAGGGGGGGGGGGGGAGGATATTGTTGATTTATATATTGGTTGTTGCTTTGTTCTTATGCATGTTGGTTGTGGAGGTTTTGGGGGAATTTATTGATGGTTTGTTCGGACAACTTGAGCGAAGGGAAATTTGGGATACTGGGTACAATTTAGATGCTTTGCTTGTAAAATAATAAAATAGGCTCAAATTGATTAGGAGGTGATGAACTGTGCGCTCCTTGTTCGAGTTTTTAATGGAAAAAGGATAATCAGCAGATGATACGTTGATATCTCAAACATAGTTAGGCACAAACCTTTTTTTTTTCCTGTACAGAGGAGGACTTTACAATGTGATTTACGGATAGGTTTCATCTTTGTTATAATGGGCGAACAAATGTGATCATTATTTAGTAGAGTGCTTATCCAGGAACACTGTGTTTGGATTGTTTCTTCAAGAGGAATCTGTACCTGTAGTAAATTATGCAAGAATGACTTTGGTGAACCAGGGTATTTAACACAAACAAACAGGAATCAGTGACACTAATCAGAACATTATATGGTAGTTTTTGTTAAATTTGGAGATTAAATGTTGACATTTAGTCCTTTAACTGCATCTCATGCCTCTGATGGTGCTCGAGAATTCCAATCACTCAACTTTTCCTTTTGATTGTATTCAAGAGTAAACTGGTTATAATTTGATCTTGTGCTTTATCTGACCAGAAAATTTTGAACTTTTAATCTATGAGTTGAAAATTTAACATTTTATGGAAGCTTTTAAAGGATAAAATTATCTTAAACAAATAACGCGAACAATTAGGCAGTGGAAAAGTTGATTCTGTTGGCTCTTTATTCGGGGATTTCTTATATATTCAGTGAATGGAAAACATGTTTAAGGACCGTGGTCTATACTTCTCTCCTTATCAATATGGTCCAATTGCTTTGTATGCATCTGCAATCATATGTAAGCATTGTTTATCATGTTAATGTGGTAGAATATGGCCAAATGATATGTGATAGGACTTGCTGTGTTTACTGATTTAATCAATTCCTAATAATATGGGACTTACAAGATTTCGAGTTTGGAATGTTTGTCTCCTTAACCTTTCCTTTTTCCACTTTGGCAAAGCCTGATAAGCAATTGCTAGTTTTCTCTATTCCTCTCGTATATTGTCGTGATCCCCTTAGTGCTTGGTTTGAAAAAAATACTTTTCATCTTATTTTCATTTAGGTCTGATGTCCAACTAGGTGCATCTGTTTTCAGCATCAGCTAGTTAATCATTGGCATGCTATTTAACCAGGCTTGACAAAGTTCTTAGTGAAATTGATGAACGAATGTAGATGATGGCATGATAAACAAAGATTTTTCCCCGACTATGTTTGATAGAAGAATGTGTGGTGGTTTAGTAATGTGCGAAGTGGGTGTTGATGATAAAAGGTTTCTATGCCATTATCATTTCTAGCCATCTGGTGATATTAAATAGGGTGATGCTTAGTTGTCTGAGGGGCTATTTGAAAATTTAACTTGAAATCAGGATAAAGGGTTGAAGTAATCCTGAAGGATATTGAAGTAATTCCCTACAATTATTTCTGTTAACACATTTTCTTTTCTAAATCTTTAATCAATGTTTCTGGATCGGTTGGTTCGATCATTGCAATCAGGAAGCAGCATACTGATAGATCATAAAAAATCAGAGTTCTGGTCAAATCAGAAGACGCCAAAAAGAACTGCTTTAGAGTAAAAAGGAAATAAAATCTGAGGAACACTGCTTTAGAGAAATAAAGAAAAGAAAGGAAAAGAAAGAATAGAAAATCTGAAAACCTGCTTTAGAGAAAACTGAAAAGAAAGGACAAGAAAGAATAGAAAATCTGAATCACACTTTTTTTGAAACATAAGGCAACTGAAATTTTTACGCCTTTCTTCTTCCATTTGCTGCATCCTTCATTCTTGATATATATATATACTATGTTGTGGTTATTTTATGTTTAGATTTTGGCTTTTGTTAGATGCCCGCTTTATTGTTAATTTTGTAATTGCCCTTCTTATATCTCACATAATAACGTATATTAGAGAATACTTTAATTATAATGGTTGGACTGTTAATTATACTAGTCTGACTTGTTGAATGGTAACTTGTAGCTATTCTGATTTGATCACTGGTCCGTTTATGAAAATATTGGGCTTGGTTCATTTCAATAACTTCAAAGTAAAAGGCAAAAAAACACATTTTGGACCATATTTGTGTGTAAAATAAAAGTCACAATCTCAATTTTTTTTTTTTGAAAACAAGACATACACAAAGAATTTCTTCTGAAAATTACACTGAAATTCTTTAGATCCCACTGACAGGATTGCATTTATCTGTGAGGATGGCAAATAATCTCCTTACATTTATTACTGCTGACTATCTTTTTCTTTCTTTCACAGTTTTACAATTTTACTTATGACTACAGCACAGCACAGGCACGTATGCACATATTCACATTAACTGCACAAGTTCATACTTCAAAAACTTCAAATTTACAGCTCAGCGCAAACACATAGATAATCCGCATTCACCTGCTCACTCATTTGCAACTGTAACTCATTATAACTCCACATTAGAACACAGAGAGACAAAATCCTTCAGAAAAGAATATCATATAATCAATAACTCTGTTAAGGAGAGCACTCCCTCACTCCTTTTGGAGGAACACATAATTCTGAAAGAAATGCAGAGGAATCAAATCCTGAAAGACCTCTTTGGTTATCTCTCTCATGAGGAGGGTGCATCAAGCCATGAAGGGAACCACCAGCCTAATTATAATTCTGTATGGTTTTTTTGTTTGAATTTCTTTTGCTACTAATTTTCTTTCCGCGAGTCCTTTGCCCCTGCTGTTAGAAGATCTGTCACGTTTCCTTTTGCTTTTGATGTGGTCCATCTTGAGGCTTGTCTCTTGGCAATAATCATATTCACTTTTGGTTGCACACATACATTTAATGAATTGATAAACACAATGATTTTTATTTTTCTTTCATTTCCCTCTGGATATAGGCCTTCCTCTTTATTTATTTTATTTTTTTGTAGGAGCTGATGTTTTTTTATTTTATCTTTATTGTTATTTAATTTTAAAATAAAATCATAAAACCATTTGAGGTAACTTTTTCCCTCAATTAGTTTTTCCCCCTGATATTTACATGCAAAGAAGATGATCAAAAGCCATATTTGGTGCTATGGAGTTAATTCATTTGGTCTTCCTCCACATAAGCTTATGAACCCTATATATGGCAATCCTCCATCTTGAAGGTGGTTTGATCTAGTAGATTCAATACTAATAGAAATGAAATATCTGAAAATTGATCATCCAATTTCTGAACTCTTAAATCATGTATTTGTATGTGCTAATGGATATATTCATGGATGAATTATTTATTTTCTTGGATTTAAATTGACCATTTAAGTTATGTTTCCTTGCATAAGCCATTTTTCTTTAAGTTTTTTAAAAAACAAAATCAAAAGAAGAATGGTTTGTTTTATGTCTAATTCTCAAAATCAAATTATGACATTTACAACTTCTATTGAGTATTTTTTTTGCTGTTGTGTTTTTTGTAATGAAGCTTTTAAGTTTTACCCTGGGTGATGAATGACAACTGTTATTACGTTTTGGTTTATTGAATCATTTTCTAAAGATGAATTAGTATCAAAACTGTCTAGGAGACGAAGGAAGTTAGACAGGCGCTCCTGGTCTTTTAATTGTTTGTTGCTCTTTGTTGTTTCAAAGACACGTTTATGGACATCCTGTGCTTTATTAATATATTGACATACGTTTAACCTAAATTGAATAGAACATATTTTCTGAAAGCAATTTCTTTCTCCGTTTCTCTTTGGGTATAATTGACATTTGACTTCAGAATGAAAGTGATGGAGGGACTCAGCATGAGAGTGAAAACATATCCAAACAACGTATCAAAATTGAAAGTGGAGCTGAGTTAGATAAGGCCACCAGAAGCTCACGGCCTTGTGATGGAGGTTCCAAGTTTGAAAGTAAAAGCATATCCAAATAAGGTGTCAAAATTGAAACTGGAGCTGAGTTAAATAATCAGGCCAGGAACAGAAGGTCATGTGTTCAACCCTTCATTTTATTTGTGCCTCTGGATGGTTTGTTTTCCTCACATTTTTTCTTGGTGCCCACTGATTATCTTTCCACTGTAATAGTTGCTAATCATTTTAATTGCTTGCCTTAAGTCATCTTCTTTTATAAATGGTAATATATTTTACATTTCAGTGCCCTTTTGATCATGTTTCATTTGTATGTTTATGTAATATGGTCAAGATCCCACTAATTGTATTTGGTTCCATATTCATCAGATTCATTATGTAAGATACTAAGGCTTTCAGAATAAAAATGTTAAAACACATAATATTTTTGCTTGTCATTTCCATCAGTCCATCAGATGCCAAGGGGTAATTTACGCCCTACTTCTTGTGCTCGTGATTCGGCCACATCACTTAGTGCATACTTATTGCTGATATTTTTGTCACCTGGGCAGACAAAAATTCATTCTCAATTTATCCAATTACTACAAGGATGCACATAATATGAAATATTTTAGGTATGTAGAAAATTCTTAAAACAATGATTTTGAAAGGGAATGATGGTATAACAAGAACTGGTGAATAGGAAACTTATACTTGCCTCTGTGCAGGTTTCCGTATACATGAAATTTCTTGCCATCATATCGGTCTTAATACATTTTTTGTTTAACACTTTCTATTACTTGTATGTGCTTAAGGTGATTCTCTGGTTTTTTTTTTTTGTTTCTTTTTTTTTTCTCTGATTTTTGTCAAGATTATCATTTAAAAAATTACCGGCTGAGATGCAAAGAAAAATTATATAACCTCCATAAGTCGATGCTTTGTGTATTAGTGTGCGACTGACTTTGAACATCATAAAAAGTAAGGGTAGTAGAAAATGAATACGTTGATATGGATATGCGGACACACTGAATCAAATAGAATATATAGTGAAAGCATTAAAGAACGTGCGGGTCGGCTTAGATGAGTAAATGAGAGAAGCACATTTTAGATGGTTTGACGTGTGTAGTAGACCTTTCGATGGCTCAGTACTACATGCAATATTACCTTCAATTAAAAGGGAAAGGGGAAAACCTGAAAATAATTAGAAAGAAAGTGTTAAACAAAGTCTTTTTATACTTAATATAAATGAGAACATGCTTTTTGACTGAACATGATTGGATCCACCTAATTCAATCAATCATAGGATTCTTGGCCAGTTAAAGTTTCTGTGAGATGGATGCGGCGCCCTATGCAATTGGTTGGCCACCTAAGTATGATGAAGTTCTCGATCCATCCAATCGAATTTCGAAAGATCTTTCTCACTTTATGAAGTATTTCTCAGAAAAGCTGACAAAGAAAATGAATTTTGAACCTCTTATCGCTGATAAAAGCTCTATGGCTGCTTATCCTATTTGTCCTTGCATCAGGATTAGATAATATACCGTTCTGTACATTGTAAGGTATCATAGAACTGGTCTATTTTCATATCTGCTAGTTCTCTTGGTTAACCTCTGGGGAATCAAAAGCTTCAATCTATCAATTGACCATCTTAATTCTCAAGTATTGTACATTATGTGCACTTTAGTCCTTTATTTTTCAGGTAAACCTTTTACTGTATATTTTGATGAGATTCTTTATTCATGTTCTCAAATTTTGCTTTCCTTGCAATTATTTGACTTGCCTTTCCCTTCTGGATTTACTTTATGACTATAAGTCAACTGAGATTGAGGAAGATGATGATAAAGTTCGACTAAAAGCTGTAATTCGTGCTGTTTTTGGGGATTCAGATTCAGACAGTGCTGAACCAGCAGAATATGGAATTCAGGATGGCACTAATCACGATGGATAATAATATTGTTAGATGTTAAAATGATTCTTTGGGTTTTTGTTTGATGGTCTATTTGTAATTCAGAATGTGCTCACTATGTTTACATTCTAGTCCTAATACAGATTTCTGCTCAACACAAAGTAAATTATGAGAAAGAACTAAAATCAGAAGGTATCATAAATGATAAAGACACAACATATGTGCCTGAAGAAGAACAAGAGGTTAAACTCGAGGGGCAGTCAGCCCACAGGCTGCTGGTGCTTGAGATTCCACAGCACACTCCACTTGCTGACCCACCTCAGGTTTATCTCATGTGTTGTTTTGTGAAACGATGTCTTTCAAATGTTTTGATTTTTCCCCTTCACTTGTGATTGCTAGCCAGTCAACACAGCTTACTGAAAACTAATGCCAAAGTTTGAAAATTGGTCTTTCAAATCATCAATATATTCTTAAAATAATAGTGACACATTTTTTGTAACAAAAAAAAAAAAAAAAAAAAAACTCTTCTTCTCTGATGGGCTGCATTTTAGCATTTACTATATCCAGATTTAATGTCCGTGGATGCTGCTTTGGTTGTTCATTGGGTTTTAGTTTTAGTATGACCACAGTTATAAAATTTATCTATGATCTTATTTCCAACATTTTTGTTGTTCTCCTTGATTTGATTGTTCAATGAGCTGCCTCATGCATCACAAATTATGACGAGAAGATTGCTTTTCTAAGATAAGAGAGTTTCTGGATTCCATTTTCAATTTTTTTTTTTTGAATCATGCTTCAATGTAATATCATAAGCTATTCACACGTTTTCCAATAGCTAAATCTGATTCACACTCTTGTTGCTGTTGCTATTGCAATTGTGTTTTTCTTCCTAGTCATCCACTTTTTCTTTTTCCTAATTTCAGTTATTGAATTTGTTTCATCCCTCTTATTTGATTGAGATTTGTTGATTATTATGATGCATTTTTCAAATACTTGTTTCCTAGCCATTTTTCTTTTAGTTTCTATAATCATGCTTCAGTGTGTTTACATGCTTGATTCAGCTCAATATCTTATTGATGAAGTGGGTTTTATTATGTAAAATTAGGGATGGGCCGGATGGCAATTTGGCATGCCCTGCAGTTGACTCACCCTGCCCTGCCCCGCCCCGTTCTGAGCCGTTTCATATTATTATATTTTTATTAGATCTAACATATATGATAAATAACTTTGTATTTTTTGAACTTACTATATATATCATAAATAACAACAATTCAATTTTATAAATATTTTTTAAGTTGATATATATTGATAGAACATAATATGTGATACAATACCACATTGTAATTAAAAAATCTAATTGATATCAACATCTTAAAAAGGTGAAAATAAATTTATAAACATGCTTCCAATATTATTTATTATTATTATTATTAATATTATTAATATTACTACTACTATTATTGTTATTATTATTGTCATCATTATTATTATTATTATTATTATTATTATTATTATTATTATTTTGAAATCTTAGTTTTATGTTAAATCTTTAAAAATAATATTATGTATTAATATTGCAGCAATAAAAGTTCAACTCAGAATGGGTCAGCACCTGCAGCGGACCGCCCCACCCCATTGCCATCCCTATGTAAAATTAACCACCTAATTCCATTCCATAAGTTATCATGATGTTTCCATGCCTTTCCAAATTGTGGAAAGAAAGATTGATGAATGAACTTTTACATACTTTCAGAAGTTCATAACATTCAATTCTTTTGTGGGGAAATCGACAAATTTACTACAGACTGAAATTAGTCTCATTTAAATGAAATATTTAAGTTTGTGTGATTTATATTTAGCCTGGTATCCAAATCAGGTAATGCTTGCCTGCATACTTTGGCCAAGTGAATCATCTTCCCTGTGCAGCTTTGAATCTGGACTACTTTGCACGCATGTCTGGAAATTATAACCGCTTGATATTCATATTTTGCAGATGGCTACAATTAAACTCTCGAACATAATTGGAATTGATCATAAGCCATTTGACCCCACAACATATGTGGAAGAAGACTTTTATGTGACAGATGCTTCTGGATCTAAGAGGCTTATCCCACCCTCCAATATCATTCGCTGGAGAGAAGTCATAAACCCTGATGGAACAACCACTGTTAGTGAATATATTTGATATTGTATTTCCAATTTATCACAACACATGCATAAGCATGGAATGCTACTAAAACCCTCGTACTTTTGTTGCATTCTTTGTGATCACTCCATGCTAAAATGCAGCTCGAGCCATGGAATGGAAAATAAGATATGCCTTAACATGTCTTGAAGTTTTAATGATATGTCCATAATTTTTCCATGAGTGAAAATATGTTAAATAAAATTTCACTTTGAGCAATATCATTTGCTGGCATCACCAGTCAAAGGATTTAACAGAAGAAAGTGAGTTAGATCTGAAGACTGCAAGAAATTACAATAGAACAGATTAGAAGTTTGCTTATTAATTTTGGTTGATGTTTTGAATGAAATACTGATTCCAACTATAGCCTTATGAAGTTGCAGATATCTTTTGACAGAATAATAAACCCAAAGAATTTTGTAACAGTAGGCCTTCAATCTTCCTTTCTTGCTCTAGCTCAATTTTCCAATCGCTCTAGTTATAAATATTTGCCGTATGTCTTATCTCTTGTGCTTTACCCTGTCTATTGTTTGCTCTCTCGAATATAACTCTTTTGTTTTCCATGAGCATGTTTGTTTCTTATAAGCACCAGTTGCAGTTGATTTTTTCTCTCATTCTCCCATATTTTGTACTCATTATCACACAAGATTGTCCTCAATCATCTGATTGGATAGAGCCATTGAATGAATCTAAGCTTCTGCTTCCTTAACATATAAAGATTTGATTATTGTTTTTTAATCATCTACTATTTGGTGCTTGAATATTGGGTATCTAGATTTCTCATAGTTTGTCTTTACCTCGGGATCCACATTCTTTTAGCTGTAGGAGGAATGTTTCCTCCATATGGACACCAGATATAGTTTTGTATAAATCCTCTCATGATTGGGTAGTCATACCTGTTTTCAGGTAACATGTCAGCAACTGCATTAAGTCCATACAGCACCATATGGTTTATGCACCCTTTCTAGTTATGTCTGCATAACCTAAGAATATGGAAAATACATTCATGTAGTCCTCACTTTATATGGTTTGCCTTTTATTTGCCAGAGGAACTTTAAAAATCTCATTGCTGTTTCTGTATCAAAATTTACTTACGCAAAAGTAATGTTTCTGACTATATCTTTTGCAGGTAGAAAACAATGCAAAATTTGTCGCTTGGTCAGATGGGAGCTTGCAGTTGTTTATTGGGAACAAAGCATTTGACGTATCCGAGGAAGATGCGGATGAGATTCAGTCACATGTCTTCCGTTGGAATCAGGTTTCTTATATATATTTCATCTCAGGATACTTGATCTCATATATTTTTATGATGTGCTCTTATTATTTGTATTGTTTATCATAATAATCGTTTTCTGGGCTTAGGACCTACTCATTTCATTTTGGGTTAACCGTGCAGGGTATCTTTAAGGTTGTTGGGAGAATCTGTAAAACAGTGAAGATTGAGTCATCATCCTTATCGTGCAATTCCAATTGTGTGACTGCTTTTGTCAATTCACAGGATAAAGAGGCACATGATGTTGGGCAGGGTATCACACATGTGGACCCTGAAATGGAGAAGCAATCAAAGCAGGTAAATTGCTAACAAAAGTTCCAGTTTATTGATATCAGTTTTCTACTGTATAGATCAATTTAACTGGATTCCACACAAAAATTAAGGCTGAAAGGCAAACAACCAAATATAATGCATGGTTCCGGAAGAAGTATAGCAAGAAAGCAACTCGCAAGTGCAAACCTAAGGACTCCTAGGAGCATCATGTTTCACCCAGTAATGTGGAGGATGCAAGTGATGAGGTAACTTGTCCTTAGTTTCCCTTGGTTGGGCATCGAGAAGTTTGTTACCTACTCTTGTTCAATTTATTGTAATAGAAATCAACATATTAACCAATTTGTTGAATAAATAGCATTCATATTTCATCATATAGAAGTAGAAAAATTATATTTTATTAAGCCTACGCCCGCCCAAAACTACAAAACAAAGTAGAATGAAGAAAATTTTGTAAATACTTTCAACTTATTTACAGAAAAGTGAAGGTTGTAAATTATAAATACCCCTTGGTATTTGTTGTAATGTCACCCTAAAAGGCGAACTACTAGATTATTCAATAGATAAATGAAACAATTGAAAATATTCGCTTGATGTTCACTTCCCATTTTTTTTAGGATCATAAACAGACTATGACCCTTCACATTCGGAATGTGCTGGATGCATATCTCTCTATTTTTCTGGCATAAAACTTATATTTTGCTTCAGTCACTCATTTGATCTCATATTTTCTCTCAGGGGCCTAAAGATCCTCACCAGTTGGCATAGTCTTTTGGTAGTTGGGAATGAGGATGAGGGTTTCCCGTCAGATGTGATGGTAGTTGAAATGTGTGAATGAGGAAAGCTAAAATGATGAGAAGTGGATGCCTAGGTAATGAACAATTCTCTTAATAAATTCTTTCTGCAGACTCTTCCTGCGTTGGAGATGGCTCAGTCATTCCAGAAAGTTTGGGTTGGATTACATTTCGGTTATGTAGAACTTTTGATAAACTGTTGTGACTGCGTCCTTCAAGGTCAAACTGATTTACATTTGTTTTTAAGATGCTAATCTCCTTATGTTTGAAGTGTGTTGTCTTTTAAATAAAATTTTCTGCTACAGATTTATGATCGGCTCTGGCTGTAAGAGTCAGTTGACAAGTATGCTAGTTTTTGACACCTCTAAATTTGTTGTTCATATTAGAATTGTTGAATGTTAACCACTAAATTAGAAAACTAAAAAGAACAAATTTTTATTCAAAAATACAAATTGAGAAATGCTCTGAAATAAGTTATATTTCAGTTGGACATCCATATACTGATATGCATACACGATATATACAAATACTTTGTGCTTGCTGCCAGGGTGGCTTTTTATCTGGTTATCGAAAGTTTCTTACTTTCATTGCGAAGATTGCTAGGGATTCTTCCAAAATAAATGGTTGTTACCACTAGTTGGAGTGTTGCTGAGCTCTTATGCTTAAGAAGTGTTTATACTTTTCTTCTAATGTTCATACTTTTCTTCACATGTTTATTTGAAGTTGATTTTCTAGATTATGTGTTTGATTTTCTTCCCAGAAACTATTCAGTCCCTTTCAGAAGGGGCTTATGCCGATAAAGGATTAAAATTGAGAATCATAGTTTCCGAAACTTGTAAGTGAGAACTCCCTGATAAGTTGCTTCTTGGTGTAATATGGCCTTCTTGTTTCCCAATTTTGAAATTTTTTAAAATTACGATTTTGAAGAATTAATTTCCCTCATCTTTTTTTATATGGTTTCTGCTTAAAATTTTCAGAAGTCTGAAAACCAATTAGAAGCATGTTGTGTAAAAAACGATATGGCTGCGAAAACTTTCTGTGGGAATATGTATATCCATTCAAGTAGGAAATGCCAGCCCTATAATAACCCAATGAATTTCCATTCCATATTTCAATTCCCTGCGATTGTGAAAGCAATGGAATTATCGAACACTATAACAAGACCGTCATTAGCGACTATCGAAATCACCCCAAAGACAATATGTCGTCTAAAAAACAATTATTGTGACATTCACAGCCAATGGCGTTTATGTTTTAGGGACGACATGTCGTTGCTATAAGTCAAGTTGCAATTAATTTGTCACATGAGAGGTGGGTATTGTTTTGTTGTCATTGTCTGCAAAAAAAACAGTTTGGAAACTACTGGGCTTCCCTAAATCGATAAACACCATTTGTAGATTTTAACCAATATTAAAAACCCATTTATTGCACACTTCACTAAAACTTTACCCTGGTATAATTAAAGAGCCTTGGTTAGAATGTTATATATAAGTTTACAAGTAGTTCTGGAGAAATTTGTATGACAACTACCTGACAGAAAAGTGAATTTATTTGTGCCTATTGGGCAGCAATACCTACAATGCATAAGTCAAGTAGAAAGGGATGCCTCAGGGGAAATAATTTGTTGCTATATATTTCATATCCACAAGCTGTTCATACTCGCTGACTATACACAAAAGTAATAGCGAGAACTTACGTGATGTCAGCTTGTTACTCTTAATGGCTGCATACTGCTTGCTCCTTCCTTGGGTGGTCAAGTAGTATGATTTAGCATTCTGTGTTTGCTTTTACTTTATCTAAATGCTGATGCTGCAGGAGACCAGTTAATTTTTGTTGTTTATTTGATTAGTTGACTCTAGTTTTTCATCTGTTTTGCAGGTTTGCAATTGAAATATGCCTTCATTCTCCCTTTGGCGTTTCTCATGTATCTATGACAGAAAATTCCTGCAAGTGAAGAATGAATAGCTTCCTCTACTCTGGTCAGTCCTTCAACCTTTGACGAATGTGGCAAGGGAATACCATCCTGGCCCATATAGAATGTGGAGAACCTGTAAGGTATATTAAATGCATCGAAGTTTTGCATTCTGATTAAATTGTTGAAATGGTAAAATGTAAATGCATTTCAAATTGGTATATTGGGTAAAATCTGCCAAAGATTATTAGTATTTACATTTACCTATCATGCAGGCTCTATTAAAGCATAGAGGCTTTTGTAGACAATGCTAATTGGCCTAGAAGAAAATATAGTTTCTTTCTTCGTCTTTACAAAAAAAAAAAAAACATAGGAGTAAGAATTCCGAAAAAAAAAACCCAATTGTGTCGAACTTTCCATTTTTGGATGCTTTGGACAATAAATGCTTTCAGGTTTAAGATGACATATCGCACAAACATTACCTCATTTTTCATCCAACCTAGAATTAAATTGAGAATGTAGTCTTTTTTCCCCATTTTGGGCAAAGAAAACATTAGCAAAGCCATTGTACTGCCTTTTTTGCCTAAAAGCCTAAAATATTTTTACTACAGGGTTTGCTGACCCCATCAAGCCACAAGATAAGATTGACACAATATGAAGGTTGACACGATCGCATCATGAAGGTAGACACAATGACACGATCGTCTCATCCTTACACTCATTAAGGATGATACACTCTTATCGTCCTTTATATGGTGTTAACCTTATTTTGTTGTCTAATAGGCTCTGCCTCTCCCTTTATTTCTTGATCTTGTCTTGTAGATGTTCTTTGGTCAAGTTCGTATATGAGCATTTTTTATAATTATGATAAACATGCCTTATGAAATATAGTTAACAGCAATCTCTGTTTTCCTTTTCATAAATGAGTGCATATCAGAGACCAAGAAGGATTATTAAGGTGTAGTCCAATAACCCCTACTTGCCAATGAGATCTACCAGCCGGAAATGAAAATTGTGTTTGAAGATAATGAGGAATAAGGTGCACAGCAAAGACTTGGAAGATAAGTACTCTGAATTAAAACCTCTCTTGCATTAGGATGAATTTGGATCGAGGAATTTTAGTGTGCATGAAATCCATAGTAGTGGTTATTTGAAATCCTCTCTAGTTTGGCTGGATCTGAAATGCACTCAAATCCATCAATCTGAATACAACTGTAAAGTTTAGAACTTTTTGTCCATCTTGTCGACATATGTCCGTAGCTTTAGTACATTTTCCGCGCATCAATTATTCAACATGTGCATGAATAGTCCCAAAAACTAGTCTGGCAGAGATGCTAAGAAAAAGAATGCTCCAATCAATGATTGCAGCAATCAATTCTAGATTTATCTGTCTTCACATTTCTGTTTAGAGAGTTCCCTTTTCAGTTACAGTTTCAACTTCTTGTTGGGATCTGTATTATTTCTTATCAACAATTTGAGTGCAACTTCAGCTTTTCTTGCAGGTGTATGTATGGATTCAAAGACCTTTTGCTTTGGAATTGAGCAGTGGATCTAACATCTGTATCCTTTGGTGCAATTTGTTTCATTTCATATTTCACTTTAACTGTATATGCAGTTATATAATGATAATATCATTATTGCACTTGCACCATACGCTGGTTAAATTAAAAATAAGATTAAATTTTATTTTAATATATTTCGATTAGTGAAATTTGAAAGTTTTTTATTTATATGATAAATATACAATAAGTTGGTGTTAAATTATAAGATTTCAATTATATATTAATTTAGGGGGCTTTGGTAAAGAAACTCTTAAATGAAAATGATAAAAGATTGCTTTTCAACTACTAACTTGAATGATTTAAATGTTACAAATACTTCACTCTTTCTTTGTAACAGGTAAACCCACATTTTTCTTTGTAAAGTCATCTATAAAAAAGACAAAATACAAGTTACCTCCATGGAATTTGATTTCAAATGGGCCACAAACATCAGAGTGAATCACTGCAAGCTTCTCTTTGCCCCTAGTTGGAACTGCAGCATTGTAAGCCTTCTTTGTTTGTTTTCCTTCATAGCATCTACCGGACACTTGCCTTGGTACTTCAATTGAATGTAGTCCCACAACCATGTTCTTCTTCTGCAACTTGTTCAGGCTGTCGAAGTTCAAATGTCCAAGCCTTCTATGCCAATTCCACACACTGTCATTGCTTTGGGCAGTCAAACACTTCTGCTCAATGGTGCTCACTCCCACCTTGAATGTTCTATTCTTAGACACAGGAACTTTCAAGACACATTTCCCGTTAGAGTCAGATACTTCCATGTGTTCACCTTCCATATGCATTGAGAATCCTTTCTCGAGCAATTGTCCCAAACTTAGCAGATTGCTTTCCATGTTAGAAACATATAGGACATCACTGATAGTCAACTTGGTTCCATCTACTCTTCTTATGACCACCTTGCCAATTCCTTTAGCCATCACTGACCTGCCATTACCAAATTTAATATTTCTTCTCACTGTTTCATCAATTTCACATAACCAATCTTTATGTCCTGTCATATGATTTGAACAGCCAGTGTCCAAATACCACCAATCCTCAATGCCTGATTCACTGTTTACAATGGCCATTAACATAACTGCTTCTTCATCATCAGTCACGCGCAAATTGTGCTTCTTCACTTCTCTTCCTAGGCACTTTAGGATTACTACACTCATCTGCATAATGGTCGTACTTTTGACAGTTATAGCACTGAATGTGCTCCTTTGATTTCTTCTTTCCCTTTCCAATGTTTTTACCTTCTTTCTTTTGATTCTCACTCTTAGAACCACTGCTTTCTTGTTTGTTATACTTCCACTTGCCTTTCCCTTTCTTATTCTTCCAAGAATCACCACCACCTTTCTTTTGATTTTGGGCAAATATGGCTTTCTCGGAATCCTTCTCCTCTTTCTTGATACCTTCTCTATTCTTCATTTTTTAACTCATCTTTAACTTGTGTTCTTCCAAAGAACCCAGTAATTGCTCCAATTCCAACGTTTCTAGGTTCTTTGATTGTTCAATTACAGAAACAACATGATCATAGTTTGGTGTTAAACCGGTGAGTACCTTTTCCACCTTTATCGAATCGATCACCACCTCACCACAACTCTTCATTTGGTTTGCAAGAATCACCAACCTATTTATGAATTGCGCCACCATCTCGTTTGATTCCATCTGAAGCAAACCCAGTTGACGCCGTCAATCTCACCTTTTTGGTTTGCTTGTCACCGGCGTAAGTTGTAGCCAACACATCCCATGCTTCTTTGGCCATCTCATAATCAATGATTTTTTCTAAGACATTTGAATCCACGCATTGATGAATTAGGAATATCGCTTTATCATCTTTCTTCATCTGTTCACGGTGAGTTGCCATGTGTGCCTCCGTGGGATTCGTGTCTCATGGTGTGACACCGGTGCGTATGATATCAAACACGCCCTGATATCTGAATGCCACCTTCATTTGCGCGGTCCACCTCTCATAGTTGGTTCCATCAAAGATTGGTAGTTTCGCCGGGATTTGGTCGTTGTTCTTTAACATCGCCATTGTTCACCGTCGTACGCCGCCGTGGATCGTATAGCTCTAGTGCCAATTGTTGGAATTGATCAATGTTTCTTGGTGGTATTTTGCAAGGATGAACGAGAGAGAGAGAGAGAGAGAGAGAGAGAGAGAGAGAGAGAGAGAGAGAGAGAGAGAGAGAGAGAGAGAGTAATTGAAATAACAACTTCTTGAATGAGAATTAAGCGCCTGAAAAAAAAATCACACCCTCATGGCAAGGGTGTACATGCTATTTATACACTAAGTAAGACTCAACCATAGTTAGTTGAAACCCAACTCTCATGGCTAACCTCTAATACATTTAACAAACTAACAAAACTGAACAATTACATTTGGATTACACTATTTTTAATAGAGACCAGGTAATACTAATTACACAAGTAAAATTATTAAAAATAAAGAGTATGGAGCAATAATATAAAAATTAAATTAGCTTTGTTGATTAATAAATAATAATAATAATAATAATAATAATAATAATAATAATAATAATAATAATAATAATAATAATAATAATAATAATAAATATTCCCTTTATCTTCTCAAGATATGCCACTCAGTTTGTTCCCGTTACTGAGATTCATCACGTGAACAAAGGAGTCTGAAAATCTTGTTCGTGTCTGTGGAAACAAAAAATAATAATGCAGCAATAGGAGTACGTGAATCGCCCAATTTTCATTCATGCATGGCGTTTTTATTTATTGAGTCACAAAAATTTATCTCTATTGCGTGCACCGTGCAATTCGATATACAATATTATTTATTATTTGTTTATATTAAAAATATTGCATTAATTTGTTATTTTTATAAAAGTAGTAATATTTTTAAATAAATAAATTATATATTTTAATTAAATAAATAATATTGTAAATTGAATGCAAGGTATATCTCATGCACAAATGTGTTAACATTATACCGTGCAATTCACAATATATAATATAATTATTTATTAAAAAAAATTTAATAATCAAATAAAATAAATTCAATATTCCAATCTATCTCACAAAATCTGTGAGTTCAAAGCAATGGTGGTGAAGGAGAATACACATAACTTGAATTTAAGAATTTCAGCAAGGAGGAAGGTATAACTCATGAGGTGATGGCTCCATACACTCCTCAACACAATGGAACTGCTGAGAGAAGGAATAGAACAATGCTAAATATGGTGAGATGCATACTGAGAGAGAAGCATCTTCCACATGATTTCTGGGCAGAAGCAGTATTCACAGCTACTCACATCTTGAATAGATGTCCTACAAAGAGGCTTGAAAATTTGACACCAGACCGAGCTTGGAGTGGACTAAAGCCTAGTGTGGAACACTTCAAGGTATTTGGCTCACTATGTTACAGACATGTGCCTGAACAAAATAGAAGAAAACTGGACTCAAGGGCTCAAACCATGATTTTGGTAGGATATCATAGTACTAGGGCCTATAAACTCTTTGATCCCTTGAGCAAGAAAATTGTGATAAGTAATGATGTGATCGTGGATGAGATAAAGGAATGGGTTTGGAACAATGGTATGGAAAGACAAACCAATGAAACAGTAGAAACTGAACTGGGAGGAGAAGAAACACAGGAAGATATTCATATTGATAATGAATTAAATGTGAATGATGAGCCAGATGTGAATGAGATTGCACATTTGAGAAGGTCACTAAGACAGGTAACTCCACCGGTGAGATTTCTTGACTATGACGTCTTTCCTGATGCTACTATTAATATTAATGGTGAACTGATGAACTTAGTGCTCTTAGCAGAAGTAGAACCAGTTTCGCTTGAAGATGCACTAGCTAGTCCAAATTGGAAAAAGGCCATGGAAGAAGAATTGAGATCAATTCAGAAGAACAACACTTGGGAAATAGTGAATTTACCAAGTAATAAGAAAACTATAGAAGTAAAGTGGGTTTTCAAAACCAAAGTCAAGCCATCCGGTGAAATTGCCAAGTATAAGGCAAGGCTAGTTGCAAAAGGTTTCTTGCAAAAGCCTGGTCTTGATTTCAATGAAATATATGCACCTGTAGCTAGAATTGAAACTATAAGACTCATAGTTGCAATTGCTAGTATGAGAAAATGGACATTGAGTCAACTAGATGTGAAGTATGTCTTTCTCAATGATCCATTAGAAGAAGTTTACACTGGCAACCACCTGGTTATGAGAAGATAGGCATGGAAGATAGTGTAATGAAGCTGAACAAAGCCCTATATTGCTTAAAGCAAGCTCCACGAGCCTGGAATAAGAGAATTGATGGATTTCTTCAGAAGCTAATGTTTGTGAAATGCACCACTGAATATGGGGTGTACTTGAAGGATTGTGGAGCAACTGGTGTAATGATACTATGCTTATATGTGGATGATCTTCTTGTCACTGGTGACAGTGAACAAGAGATTGACAAGCTTAAGAAGAAAATGATGGATGAGTTTGAAATGTCTGATATAGGCAGGATAGCTTATTTCCTAGGTATGGAATTTGTGGCAACTAAGAGTGGCATATTCCTTCACCAAAAGAAATATGCAACTGATATATTGAAAAGGTTCAATATGCTTGATTGCAATTCTGCTACTACTCCTTGTGAACCAGGAATAAAATTGTCTACTGGTGAAGACACAAACTTGGTTGATTCAACACTATATAGGCAACTCATTGGCTCATTGAGATATCTGTGTAATTCTAGGCCAGATATCACCTATAGAGTTGGCTTGGTTAGTAGATTCATGGAGAAACCATGCAAGGATCATCTACTTGCAGCTAAGAGAATTCTTAGATATGTGAAGGGCACACTAGAGTGTGGAATTTTGTTTCCTGCAGCAAAAGAAAATTCTGAGATAGAAATTATTGGCTACACAGATGCAGATTGTAGTGAAGATGTTGGTGACAGAAAGAGCACATCCGGGTACATGTTCATGCTTGGAAATGCTCATATATCATGGTGTTCAAAGAAACAAGACGTGGTGGCATTATCTAGTTGTGAAGCTGAGTACATCTCAGCTGCTTCTGGCGCAAGCCAAGCCCGTTGGCTAGGAATGTTACTAGAAGAACTTAACATCAAGTGCGGTAATGTAATGAAGCTCATAATTGATAACAAATAAGCCATAGACCTCGCTAAGCATCCAATAGCTCATGGACGTAGTAAGCATATAGAGGTAAAATATCACTTCCTTTGTGACCAAGTTAACAAGAACAAACTAGCACTTGAGCATTGCAGAACTGAGGAGCAGCGTGAAGATATGCTAACCAAAGCTTTGAAGCCTAAGAGACTCGAAGAAATGAAGAACAAAATTGGGATGCACAAATTGACAGATTTGAATTAAGGTGGTGTGTTAAAAATAGTGTAATTCAAATGTAATTGTTCAGTTATGTTAATTTGTGAAATGTATTAGAGGTTAGCCATGACAGTTCGGTTTCAACTAACTATGGTTGAGCCTTACTTAGTGTATAAATATCATGTACACCCTTGCCATGAGGGTGTGAATTTTTTTTTTCCAGCTCTTTAATTCGATTCAAGAAGTTGTTATTTCAGTTACTCTCTCTCTCTCTCTCTCTCTCTCTCTCCCTCCCTCCCTCCCTCCCTCTTGTTCATCCTTGCAAAATACCACCAAGAAACATTGATCAATTCCAACAGTCTCAAAAATAAGATAATGTTTTAATCTAGTTTTATTGTTCATAATAATAGTTAAAGTATTTAATTTCACGAATAAGTTACATGCGATTGAATATATCAAACAAATAAACAAAGTTGATTAAATAAGATTTTATGATTTTCCGAATAACTTTATGCATTAACTTTTCATCTATCTGAAATTGTTTTTGAAACTTAAATAATTACTCTAACTTCATCTGACTTGGAACTTAAATTTAACTTTTGCAATTTATTTTCATTTTTTTAAATAAATTATAAAATTAAAGTTGTTCAAAGATGGGCCAATACCAGTCTTAACGTGCCAATTTCCAACTATTTTTCGAAGTTTAACAATTTGGTTTCTTAATAAATATATATCAGTTGAATTATAAAAATTACTCTAGACGCTTGATCTATTTATTAAGAAGAAAAATTAAATCTAATTTTCACAAGTATTTTAAAAGGCATTAGGCAAGCAACGATCTTGATCCTATCTCCAAAAAGGCTGCGATATTATTATTCATATTTATAATAATAATATAATTACATAATAATATTCTAAAATTCAAATAAATTGAACTACAATAACTAATGAAACTGATATAATGCTCTATTGAATATGAAATTAATTATACATCGTATGGTTCAAAGTTCAGACTAACCTGACGTTATCATCATCATCATTAAAAAAAAAAAACACAATCACAAGTCATACCTCATGATATAAATCAACGTTCTCTTTGTAATCTCAATAATAATGTTTGTAAAAATATCTCAAATATGTATTTGTTATATACTCCCTCTACCTCAAACAAATCAAAATTTTAATTTCTTTATCCTCAACATTGGCATTACAATGAGGAAGAAGAACATAATTCAAAATTCAAACTAATAAATAAATAAAAGGTACTAAAAAATATAATTTATAATAAATTATGTTAATAAGTCAACCAAAAATAAATATAGTGTACTTTCTTGTCTCAAAATATAAGTTTTATTTTAAGAAAATTATTGTTAAAAAAAAATGTCTCAAAAGATAATGTTCCATTTTATTAGTCGAAGTTCAGTTTAAAATATTTACTTTTACGAACAAGTTATATAGAAATAAGTAAGTAAAATTATATTCATAAAAATTAATTATTTTTTGAAAAAAGTTTAAATTTCTCCAATTAATATTAAATGAAACATCCACGCTAAAAAATGGTTGTTATCATAAAAATATGATGTATATTTGGCGCCTACGACAATTTACACTGTACCCCATCAGAATATAAGAAAATAATTTATGATTTAAAATTTAGAAAATAATATTTTTAATAAGATAATGTCAATAAATATAGATGTGATTAACATGCAGTAGGAGTATAGTTAGGTTGCAATCTTGCCACGTAGCAACGTGTGGTCCGCTATAACGTGAAATTATTTACCAGTTCACCAATAAATTAATTTGGGCTAATAATATACCAGTTCATCCTTCAGCCGACGAATCCCACTCAACAAATTGCCCAAAGGAGTTATTTTGTCCATTAGTTTAGGACAATTCTGATGTAGGTAGATGCACATTTATGTATATATTTAACAAAACAGTTCTTTGATTCTTTTAAGAAAGCGAAATCTGAACTAATTTCATTGATTTTTCTTGTTTTGTTCTGACAAGAAAGTATTTTGTCAATTTGGAATTTTATTCTTTATTCTTTAACCAATAACAACTTTACACATTTTGTTTTTGTGAGATACTAATTAATACTCATGTGCTCCAATATTATTGACAATGAGACACTAAGTTGAATTTTCAGCAAATATAATTATGTAGCTCACGAAAAGAAAAACCATTCTGAGAAAAATATCTTTCTTTCTACCACAAATCACATTTTATTCTTTTAATATCATTTTAATAAATATAATTATCTTAATTCAATTGATCAATAAAAATAAAATTGCACGTGTTGAACGAATTAGCGAGGGTAGGGTTTCCCTACAAATCATTCAAGCTAAAATTGATTATTGTTCTTATACCATTCGTACTATCCATGGGGTGTTAGGTATCACAAATTGTATTTTTATAGTATAGACAAGAAAGAGGAGTAAGAGATCTTTGAATCTTTTTTCCTTTTTTCCGTTGATAGAATAAAAAAGGCCTATGCTCAGTCGGTAATATGAAAACCAACTCAACACTTCATATTATCTTAATCTAAAAAACAGGTAAAGATAGGCTAAATTGGTCAGCAACTAAATCTTTTTTAGAATGAAACTTTTATTTTAAGTTTTAAGTCAGATACAAAATAAATGTATAATGGTGTAGAAATTTGTTTATTATTTTAACGATGGAGTATTTCGACATTTTAATTTTTGGGATACTAATTAATGAGTTTGTATTCTCTATTTTATTTGGTGTTCAATCGTCATTTTTAAATACTTAACACACGATATGTATTAATTAATAATATCATTATATATATACACGTATCGTATGATGATTATTTTATAATAAAAGATGGAATTATTTTAATTAATATGTATGTGGTCCGAAATTGTTTGAAATAAGACATTAATAAATGACTTTCCATCAAATCGAATTATGAAGCTCAAGAAAAAGAAAGATTTCCGCATCTACCCTTTTCCCAACCACCTTGGAACTTACATATTTGTGGGCAAAATGTTTTCTTTTAGCTGTTTTTTTTTTCATTATTAAATTATAATACCATAATTCAATTGGTAGGAATATAATGGTAACATTCAGATTCTACAATACGAACAGGTGCAGGTGCTATGAAGAAAATGATAAAAATATTAAAAATAATTTTTAAATTTATAACCATATAAAAGCAGGACAGTTGGACTAGTTTATTCCGCCTAAAGTCAGATTTCTATTTTTCAAATTTGTGATTACCAATCAAATATTTGTTTTTTTAGTCTTATTTTTAAAAGCATATAACTTTTCCCTCTTAACTCTATGTTCTGTGAAAATATATTAAATTTATAATTTTTTTATGATCTAATTTGATATTCATATTGCGTATATAATAATAAAAGATTTATTTTTAAATATAAAATATTATTTTATACATTAATTGTGGTAAATTTAATATATTTTTATATTGTTGGATTTTTTATTTTATATGATTATGTATTTTATTTTAAAAATTATATGAATATTTTTATATAAATTATTATATTATTATATATTATAAATCGTGCATGCGCGGGAGAAATACTAGTTATAGCTAAAAGAACTTTTTCTTATTAAAGCGGTAATAATAAAAAACATCATTCAATTTTGTATACGTTAATTTTTGTTCTGTTTAATATATAATTTTAAATTTTAAATTTTTTTAATAATAAATTATAATTTATAATTTTATCTAATTGATACTCAATTTTATTAAAATTTTAAAAATTCATTCAAAATTGCTGATATAGTGGTTCAAATAAAATTATAAGTGTTATAAAAATAATTTTCAATAAATTTTTTAAATTAGGATGAAATTATGTATAAATTAGATAAAATCAAAAATAAGAAATCATTATAAAGTAACATGTCAAATCAGGGATAATAGATTAAAGAAGAGTAATGTTAATGAGCCTCAAATAAAAATAAAATTCAATTTGATCTTGCCGGGATATATATTCCACTGTTGGTAGACGACACATAGCAAATGATTCAACAACAATAATAATAATAATAATTCAAACAGAGTATTAAGTGGTCTTAACTGTGCATTACAGTAGTTTATTCAATTCTATCATTTAATATAGAATACACCTAGTCAATTCTAAATTAAATTCTGTTAGTAATAAATAGACTCACGTGTTCCACTTGCACATGATCAATATGCTAACTACATAAATATATTATTAACTACATTAATTAAATAAAATAATATTATAAATTGAAAAATATGTTCAAGGTGAAACAATAAAAACATTGTGCAGAGTATTTCATATTATAAATTAAAATAAAAAATAAAATGCAGCAAAATTAAAAAAGTGGTAGCCACACACCCACATATATAACACGCACACCCACATATATAACACACACACACACACACACATATATATATATATATCCCATTTAGGTCGATGAATTTTATGACAGATTTAAAATTCATGATAAACAGATTGTTGTTTTTTGAGTTGACATAAAAGTAAAATTTATTAATTTTATTCTGAACTAAATTTCAAATAATTTAAGTAAATTTTTTAATCCTAAAATGAAATTAAGTAGGAAGATATGAAGATAGAAGCAATCGATCTCTCAGTCGTGTATGCATGGTGACTTCTAATCTTGAACTATCTTACTTTTTTTTTTTCCATGGACGCTAAAACAAAATTATCGATCTGTTGTGAAACAACCAAAACTCCACAGTTTGATGAATTTAAAGTTCTTTCATTTTAATTATACTTTGAGCTATTTTGGATAATGTTCCTCCTTGACTGCATAGTGCTCATAAATAGCAAAAACTTCCACTAATAGAAGCAAAATGCATCAAAGTACAAAGAATTCAAGTCTAACGAAGTATGGTTGTCGCTCTGAACAAGACTAGCTTTCCTTATCTTCTATTGACTTAGGAACTTAATCTAGCCGGGATAAATTCTACTAAGGAAGCTGAGAAGAAGATATATAGTAGCCCTTCCAAAAGACTTATACACGACTTTGTAGATAAATTAATATATATATATATGAAATGAGCAAGATTTTTTTTTTATTCGACGACGTTTGTAAGTTTTGAGCTTTCATTGCTTATTTGAAATCTAAAATTTATATTTTAACCCACATTGCTATGCATATCAAATAAGAAATTTATTTTTAAATACCCAACTTATCAATACGACCTCATTTTTTTTTATTATGTTAGAAAATTGGTTTTATTTTGATAAATTAGGGCTTTTAAAAATAATTTATTTCATAAATATAACGACGAAAGTTGAAATATGAATTTTAGGCTTCAGTAATTATAGTCAGAATTTCGCTTACGTACATCAAATTTAAAAATATAAAAAGGAGATATATTTATATGTAATGTTTTACTCTATATATTACATATAAAAATTTATCTAAATATAATAATTTTTATTTTATTAATCCTAATAATTATCTTTAGAAAAAATATATATATATACATACACAAGTCAATCGATATTCAATCAATGTAACAATATGGAGAGATGTTAAACGACTAGTCCTATTGATTTCAGGCTAGCCCAAATGAGTTTCAAACTAATTGGGTCTCAGGTTAATTGAATTATTTTAAATGGGCTCGTAATATGGTAAATCTAACCCGAACCTTACAGAGTTTTAGGCTAATCGGACCACTACCGGACAATGAATCGAAAGTCAAATTATATATTTAAATTTAAAATTTGAATTAAATAATATAATGTTATATTTAAAATGCAATAATAACATAAAAAAATTATATCTTGTTTAACCTTTATATCATTATACAAAGTTTAAAAATTCAAACATGAAAATGATATATGCTATTTCATGCTCTAAATAGTTTAAGTGCACTCACAATGTTATAAAATTTAAAATTATGTTTTATTTAATTTCTAAATTTAAATAATAATATTTAAAAATACTTTAGTAATTAAACATAAATTTTAATATCTTTTATTAAAAACTATTATATTATATAAAATATAATATAAAATAATATATCTTATTATTTCAATACTAAGAAAAAATTAATAAGAAGAAAAATACAAACTATCAAACTAGTTATATAAGGCTCCAAGTTTATGGAACTCGAAGTAAATAGCCTAGTTTTAAACGGATTCATAAAATTAAGTTCTAAGTCCACCATTTTCTTGGGATAAACGAACGATCCTTCCGGCTAATGGAGGCTTTAACATCCCTAAAAATAGGTGACGTTATGGGAAATAGTAAAGTCCAAATTAGACCAAGTGACACGAACCTAGTCCATGTGGTTGCATGTCGAACAAGTATCGAAACAAAGAAAAGACACCCCTTGGTGATCATATTTACCCCCACCTACCCTTCACCGCTAGGTCACCCCACCCACCCCTACCCCTACTGCATAATTTATGTATCTATATATGTATAGGAGTTGCTGAAATTTCAAAGAGCATTCAAAGAAGACGAGTCACAAACACTAGTGCTGCAGCCTGCATGCAATGAGCGCACTAACCCTGATATTATGGACTTCCATACTAGCTCTCCTCCTCTATTCCTTCACCAGCAGGCGGCGCGACAGGAGTTCGCCCCCCCTGCCGCCGGGACCAAGGCCGTGGCCCATCATCGGGAACCTGCCGCAGCTTGGGCCGAAGCCCCACCAATCGATGGCAGCGTTGGCGCAAGTGTACGGGCCCCTGCTGCACCTGAAGATGGGGCTTCAGCATGTGGTGGTGGCGGCCTCCGCCGGCGTGGCGGAGCAGTTCCTGAAGGTGCATGACGCCAATTTCTCCAGCCGGCCGCCCAACGCGGGCGCCAAGTATGTGGCCTACAATTACCAGGACATGGTCTTCGCGCCATACGGGCCACGGTGGCGCTTGTTTAGGAAAATATTTGCTCTCCACGTCTTCTCCGCCAAGGCCTTGGATAACTTCCGCCATATCAGACAGGTTCGGTGTCATGTATACATCATATACTTACATACGTATACGTGTTTGTACTGTGTGCTTATTATGCATTTTTCCGTACATTTCATTTCTGGAATCATCAATCAAATCACAAAATTAGTTCCATAATACAGACATTTACAATTTTAGTTTCATATAAATTTAAATTCATAATAATTTTAATTTTATGAATTTAGTCTCAATTATTTTTTTCAAATTAATTTTAATGATTGCTGTCTCACGTGTTTGAACTCTTTTTTCCAGCCACAGACTAGAAAGATAATATAGATCCTATTTTTTTCTCAAATCAAAGAACCTACAATCGTAACTTAAATTGAATTGAATCGAAGATGGAGAAAAAGAAATATCTTCCACAAAAATGTTCAAATCATCTCCTGATGTCCACCCGGTTCAAATCCCTTGACTGTCGATCGCAAAATTCATAGCTCCTTATGTTTTACAAATATTTTTTTATTATGTGGCTTTTTTTGTTTTTTTTAAAACATGTCGTGTGGTAGTTTTTGTGCCACCTTAAAGAAATTTGGCTGAATAAAGGATGTGATAAATTATAGTGTAGCGCATAATTGAAATTCTGATATAAAAATTCAATATTATTTTTTTAATTAGAATTAAATTTGTGAAATTAAAATTATGATGGGAACTAGCTATTGCAAATTTAATTTGAATGAAACTGAAATTGCAAGTGTTTTATACTAAAGATACATTTATAGCATACTTCTTCTTCTTCTTTTTTATAAAAAAAATTGTGATAAAATCTTTCAAAGTTTTCGTTAGTTAATGATTCTTTTAGTTTTATCTATGATACAAGTTATTACATATATATATATATATATATATATATTTGGAAATTATAACTTTATATCAAATTATGAAAAATAAAAAATTCATGTATTAAATTGCAATGTTATAAATATATGATTAAATTATAAAAAGCCATAAATCAGTGCATCTTTTACAATTACCCATTTTTTTATTCTGCGAAACTAATTTAGTTAAAGTTTTGCTCCATATTCTTTATTTTAATTAGCTTTTGCACTTTCTCTCTTTTAAGATAAGAGTTAAGAGTCGTACTTTGGAAATAAGAGATTAATATAAAGAAAGGAAAGAAATTATGTATTCATTTGAATATTTGTGCATGCTAGAAATACTATCTTTTTTTTTTTTTGTATTCAATTTTTTAATAATATAAAACTAGATAAGTTAATTGTAAATTATTTTCAGGATGAAGTGGGAATCCTCACTCGTGCTCTGGCACGTGCAGGGCAAAATCCAGTGCGTCTAGGTCAAATGTTGAGCGTGTGCACCATCAATACAGTGGCACGTGTGATGCTCGGGAAGCGGGTGGTGGGCCATGGATGCGGCAGCGGAGACGAGGCGGCGGAGGAGTTTAAAGCAATGGTGGTGGAACTCATGGTTGTGAGTGGTGTTTTCAACTTAGGCGATTTTATCCCAATACTAGAGGGCTTGGACTTGCAAGGGGTGGTTGCAAAAATGAAGAAGCTTCACAAAAGGTTTGATGCTTTCTTAAACACAGTTCTTGAAGATCGCAAGATCAACGGTGCCCGTGGAGCGGACGCACACGTGGACTTTCTGAGCACGTTGTTTTCGTTCAAGGATGGTGATGATAGTGAGGGCGGGAGACTTTCCGACATAGAAATCAAAGCATTACTTTTGGTATGTCTTTCAATTTTAATGTAGTTTCATTGTTAGTTTTGAGTATTTGTGATTGATTGTTTTTGAAGACGTGATTCGAATTGAGTTTCATAAGCAAATTAAAAAGTAGGTAGTATTTTGATCAATATTTGAAAATTTTGAGTAGTTGTTGAGTATATTTTTCGTCAATTTATTAACAAAAAAGCCCCCAAAATCACTTTTAATCAGTTTCTTAGACCACTCATAAACTAATTTTAAAATAATTATGTATCAAACAGTACTTTATTGGTTACAACAAATGTTATAGTGTCATTCATCATTATACTTGTATCATTTGGAGTAGTTACATTTATGTCATGATGTACAATTGTCCAGCATACATTTTTTGCCAAAACTTTTATAACCTATTTCATTATTTTAACATAATTGTTTTGTGGCTTTGGCACCCTATACCTAATATTGTTGTAGGGTTTGTGTTTTTATTTGATATAAATATTTTGTTTTGTAGAATGCATTTGTTGCTGGGACAGACACAACATCTAGCACGGTGGAATGGGCCATAGCTGAACTTATACGACATCCCAAAATCCTGGAACAAGCCCAACAAGAGCTCGACTCCATTGTGGGTAACAATCGGCTCGTGAGTGAGTCCGACCTACCTCAACTACCCTTTCTCCAAGCCGTCATCAAGGAGACCTTTCGTCTCCATCCTTCCACCCCACTCTCTCTACCCAGAATTGCAAACGAGAGTTGTGAAGTCAATGGATACTTCATACCAAAGGGAGCAACACTGCTAGTCAATGTTTGGGCCATCGCGCGTGATCCAAACATGTGGTCCGAGCCACTAGAGTTTCAGCCCGAGCGGTTTCTACCGGGCGGAGAAAACTCCAATATTGATGTTAAAGGAAACAATTTTGAGTTGATACCTTTCGGGGCGGGTCGAAGAATTTGCGCGGGAATGAGCTTGGGGATAAAGATGGTTCAACTATTGACTGCCACTTTGATCCACTCATTTAATTTTGATTTAGGTAATGGTCAACCCGCCCAATCATTGAATATGGAGGAAGCTTACGGGGTTACATTGCAACGGGCGGAGCCAGTGATAGTGCACCCGAAACCTAGGTTGGCACCTCAAGTTTATCAACCCTAAGTGCCAAACTAGTGTCTATGCCCAAATTTAATAAGAATTAAATTTTTTACATGGTAACAATTTCATTTTTTTTTTTTAAAAGATTTGAAGATTGAATTATATTTGTATTATTATTTGATAAGCGATGTTATTGAAGTATCCAAATCTGAATATCAAGTCATTCAGCTCGTTTGGCATGTTTGCTCACATTGTATTTTTGATAATTTTGTCACATAAATTCACTTTCTTTTGCTTTAGAAAATGCCATAATAATGTATTCATAAGTTATGATTACGTGTAGATATTTCAATAGAAAATGCAGTACAAATTTATCAGTGTAATTAATAACAAGGTTCCAAAAGTGGGCAGAACGCGAGCAGTAGGCGGCAACCTTTTTCTATATTTTTTTAATTGTATTTGGGTTTTCTCTTTGATGCTAAAGTTATTTTGTATATTTTTTATTATTTAAAGTTATATTATTATACTTTGAGTTTAATTTTTTATTTTTTTAAAAACACATTGTTTTATGATTTTTTTAAAGTTTTCTTAGATATATTAATATATTTATTTTATATAATAACTGTAAATTTCTCATATTTTTGAATAATCATTTTACCATTATATATATATATATATATAATCAATCGTTTAAACAGGAAACTTATTATTAAAAAAAAATTGTATCTAAAATTTGGTGTAAAAAACATGAAATGAGAATTGTTTGCAAAGTTTGAATTAGATTGTAAAATTATTGAATGAAAATTTAAATTCAGATAATCTAATGCAACACGTTGATGTTTTAATCTATCTTTAGTATGTTCATACGGGATTATGAATTATTTAAAAAAAAAAATTAGAGTCCACTTTATTCAAGAAAAATAATTGACGGATTATCGAATTTAGTGTGAAGAGATGAAGACAAAATTATGATAATGTCTTTGAATTCTCAAATTATTAGCGATAAAATTTCATTGCAATATCAGATATAATAAAGAATTTTGAAAATGTGTTTCAACATACTAATTCACAATCACATTATTATGAAATATTAGTTAACCTGATTTTAATTTCTGTTAAATAAATTAATAAATAAAAAATATTTAGTTATGCTTGTTTTATTTTGAAACTATTTATTTGAAAAGAAAAATACCAAAGTCCCTACCAAAATTTCTAATTATACCAGCTGCACCACCAAACTACTTATTTATATTTTAATATATATAAATTATTTTAAAAATTCTTCAAATATAAAATATAATTTTAATAAAATCTTTAGTAATTGGAATGATGATTAAAATTTTATTAATCCAATAGAAATATCAAGTTTGGATTTGAATTTTAAGAAATAAATTCAAATACAATTCATGTTTCGATAATATTTGATTTGAATTTTTGAAAATATATTCATAATAAAAAAAGTTACATTATTTTACTAATATTTTAATTAATAAATAACATATTAATGCACAAAAATAATCTACATACGTTACACGAGATGTAACACCAGTATATATAATATAAATATTAAATTTCATTTATACATGATATTATTATAAATCTCGAAATTACTTATATATTAAATTATTGCAACTGCTTTTATACTTTTATACTTCAAAATTTATTCGGTCTTTCTAACTTTTTTTATATGTTCGAAATTTATCTTCTATTCTATTCGAAACTTTCATAATTCAAACTACGCAATTACTAATGTCTGCACTCATTTTTTATGGAATGACAGACCCTAAAAAGAAAAAAGTTGTAGTTGTGTAGAACTCATTGTGAAATTTGGGTAAATAAGTCCATCAAGTCGCAAAGAAATTGAATCAAATTGAATATTAGGAGATACGATTCATTTAATTTATTTATTATTTAAAACACGATGTTTGATTTGATTCATATCGATATTGATACTAAATATATTATAGTGAGGGTGCTTCTTTTCTTCTGTTCCATTCTGTTTTTATAATATTATATTTTAATATATTTAAAATATATAATATATAAAAATTTATTATATCAATATATTTTTTACTTATTATATATAATAAAAATAACAAAGTTTAATTTTATAATTTTTTTAAGCCAACATAAATTGATAACATATGATAAACTAAATTCCATATTAAAAAAAAAATTAGAGTGTGCTCCAGGCAATTTCATTATTGTAGAAAAAGAGGCGCACTCCACTGCATTTTTATAGCACCGTCGGAGAAGTCTGATTAAAGCTAGTTTAAATTTAAAACACAATTTTTAAAGATCAGTATAATTCACGTAAGTTTAAAATTAGAATACGATTTAATTCTATTCATTTACAGACGTAACTCCAACTGAATATTCGAGTTAGATTTTTTGGGGGGGGGGGTGATCGATAGATGCTGTAATGTTTTTTTTTTTTTAATGATTTTTGTTTTGGATTTTGTAAAATAATGATAATATTATTATTAATAATTAGATCGCAATTATTCGGATAAAAAAATTATTAAAAGTTCACCCAAATGATAAAGGGAGAAATCGTTGCAGGAGGAAGGAGTCGTGGAAATGTAAAAAGTAAATAATAAAAGAAGTCAACCCAAATAAAATATGTACCAAACATTTCCCAATTATTAAATTGATTCCGAGGTAAGCGGCATCACACAAGTTATTGCCCTCCATAGTCCAACAAAACAATCTCTCTCTCTCTCTCTCTCTCTCTCTCTCTCTCTCTCTCCCTCTCTCCCTCTCTTTTAATATCAATACAATCATCATAAAACAACATCATTTTACATTTTCTAAAAAACATCCTTAAATATGTGGAAAAGGTATAAAAAAATGGGGAAAAGAAGAAATAACAATTGAGTAAATTTAGTTTCCCTTTTCCAATCGCCACAATATTTTACAGGGAGGCGGCGACGCTGGCCCGCTCCAGAACCAGCAATGGTCGTAGTACTGGAGCAACACATTGAATTCAAGCCCGAGAGGAAGGATGAAGATGATGAGCAGAATGGGACATACCGAAAGTCCTTATTGAGGCCTTCGATTGAGTCATTTTTGAGTACGAAGCTATACAGAGGAGCCAGGGAGAGGCATTGGGGCAAATGAGTGAGGGAGAGGCAATGGGGCAAATGGGCATATGAGGGAGAGGCAATCGGCACCTTCGACACAACGAAGGACGCCACAATGGCCTATAATTGAGAGCTCTTCAAGTTGAGGGGAGTGAATGCGAGGCTGCATTTCCCCGAGCACTTCATCGGAGAAGATAAGCCAACACCACCCGATTCACCTCCCTCATCCATGGTGGTGGTTCCCGATCCCCCTCCGCCCGGAGAACGCGTTGGCATGGCATGCAAGACCCCAACGAAGAACCACTCCTTGTTGTGCCTTTATTTTTTTTCTTTTCCCCATTTTTGGCACCCTTTCCACACTTTTAGAGGTTTTGTTTCCATAAAACATGAACGACGTCGTTTTATGATAACCTTATATATAAATTAAAATAAAATTACACATCATTTTATACTTCATCTAAGTCGGGCTCTACGTCAGCAAGTGAAGCTCGATTTCAACCCGTATGTACCTAATTGAAAATATTATTAAAATCGTGTATTATTATGTTATGTTTTAAAAACCACATTGCAATTGAGAATTGAGTAAAATGTTGTGAATTTTCAAGTAATTAAGCTAGTTTTAAATTATCTCCCTTTTTCGTCTAAATTCCCTTTTCTATCTTTCTTTTGCAAAAGAAAAATGAAAAAAAAAATTAACTTTTGAATTATCTCCCTTTTTTACCAAATTTCCTTTTTAGTTTTTTTTTTTTTTTGTATTTTTTATCTTTCTTTTGCAAAAAAGAAAAGAAAAAAATTTCAAAATTAGAATTATCTCACAATTTTACCAAATTCCCATTTTATTTCTTTCTTTGCAACATGAAAAGAAAAAAAATTCAAATTTCAAATTATCTCCTTTTTTCACCAAATTTTCTTTTTATATCTTTCTTTCGTAACAAGAAAAAGAATATTTTTCAAATTTCAAATTATATCTATTTTTAACAAAATTCCAATTTTATATCTTTCTATGCAACAAGAAAATAAAAAAATTTCAAATTGTCTCCGATGTTTCTTTGTATATCTTTCTTTTGCAATAAGAAAATAAAAATATTTTAAATTTCAAATTATGTCCCTTTTTAACCAAATCCCCTTTTTATATCTTGCTCTCCAACAAGAAAGAAAAAAAAAATTCAAAATTTAAATTATTTTTCTTTTTCATCAAATTTCCTTTTTATATCTTTCTTTTGCAACAAGAAAAGGAATAAAAATTCAAATTTCAATTTATCTCCCTGTTTCACCAAATCCCCTTTTTATGTCTTTCTTTTGCAATAAGAAAAGATAAAAAATTCAAATTTCAAATTATCTCTCTTTTTCACCAAATTCGCTTTTTATGTCTTTCTTTGCTACAAGAAAAGGAAAAAAATTTAAATTCCAACTTATCTTCCTTTTTCACCAAATTTACTTTCTTTTATCTTTCTTTACAACAAGAAAAAAAAAAAATTATATTTCAAAGTATCTCCATTATTTACAAAATTCCTATTTTATGACCTTCTTTTTGCAACAAGAAAAGGAAAAATTTTCAAATTCCAAATTATCTCCCCTTTTCATAGAATTCCTTTTTATATATTTTTTTGCAACATGAAAAGAAAAAAAAAAAATTTCAAATTATGTCCCTTTTTCAGCAAATTCCGTTTTAATATCTTCCTTTTGCAACAAGGAAAGGATAAAAATTCAAATTTCAAATTATCTCCATTTTTCACAAAATTTCTTATTTTTTTAATGTTTCTTTTGCAAAAAGTAAAGGAAAAAAATTCAAATTTTAAATTATTTCCCTTATTTACAAAATTTTATTTTATATCATTCTTTTGCAACAAGAAAAAAAAATTTAATTCCAAATTATCTCCCAATTCACCAAATTCCAAATTTATATCTTTCTTTGCAACATGAAAAGAAAAAAAATTCAAATTTCAAATTACGTCCCTTTTTTACTAAATTTATTTTTATATCTTTCTTCTGCAACAAGAAATGAAACTATTTCAAATTTCAAATTGTCTCCGTTTTAACGAAATTCTCTTTTTATATCTTTCTTTGCAACAAGGAAAGAAAAAATTTCAAATTCCAAATTATGTTCCAAGTCACCAAATTCCAATTTTCTTCCTTTCTTTGCAACATGAAAAGAAAAAAAAATTCAAAAATCAAATTATCTTCCTTTTTCATCAATTTTATTTTTATATCTTTCTTCTGCAACAAGAAACGAAACTATTTCAAATTTCAATTTGTCTCCGTTTTTAACCAAATTTCCTTTTTATATCTTTCTTTGCAATAAAAAAAGGAAAAAATTTCAAAATTTAAACTATCTCTCTTATTCACCAAACTCCCCACACCCCCCAACTTTTTTTTTTTTTTTAATCTGTCTCAGCAAACAAGAAAATGAAAAAAAAAATTCATATTATCTCTTTTTTCACCAAATTCAATTTTTATATCTTTCTTTGCTACAAGAAAATGAAAAAAAATTCAAATTTCAAATTATCTCCCTTGTTCACTAAATTCACTTTTTAGTATTTCTTTTCCAACAAGAAAAGAAAAAAATTCCAACTTATCTCCCCTTTTCACCAAATTCACGTTTTATATCTTTTCTTTTGCAACAAGAAAAGAAAAACATTTCAAATTTCAAATTATGTCCCATTTTCACTAAATTTCATTTTTATATCTTTCTTTTGCAACAAGAAAACACAAGTTTTCAAATTTCAAATTATCTTCCTTTTTCATCAAATTACCTTTTATTATCATTCTTTGCAACTAGAAAAGGGAAAAAAATTCAAAATTTAAAGGCTTAATTACATAAAAATTCACGATCAATTTAGCCAATTATCAATTGCAACACGACCTTTAAAACATAACATAAAAATACATGGCCTTAATAATTTTTTCAATTAGGTACATACGGGTTTAATCGGGCTCCACTTGTTGATGTGAAGCCTGAATATGATGATGTGTAAATAGACATATAATATTATTTTCTATATCTATACAGTCATCATAAAACGACAGCATTTCGTGTTTTATGAAAAAATCCCTAGATGTGTGGAAAAGGTATAAAAATGGGGCAAAGAAGAAATAAAATAGAACAAATTTAGTTTCCTTGTTCCAATTGCAACATTATTTTACGGGGAGACGGTGGCGCCGGCCCCGCTTAGAACCAACAATTAGTCGTGTTATGGAGCGACACAGGAAGGCCTTATTGAGGCCTCTGATTGTGTCATTTTTTAGTACGAAGCTATACAGAGGAGTGAGGGATAGGCATTGGGGCAAATGAGTGAGGGAAAGGCAATGGGGCAAATGAGTGAGGGAGAGGCACTAGAGGAAAATGGGCAAATGAGGGAGAGGCACTCGGCACCTTCGACACAGCGGAGGACGCCGCAATGGTCTACAATCAAGAGGCGTTCAAGTTGAGGGGTTTGCGATCCCCCTTCGCCCAAAGATAGCGTTAGCATGCAAGACCCCAACGAAGAACCGCTCCTTGCCGTGCATCTATTCTTTTCTTTTCCCCATTTTTGGAACCCTTTCCACACTTTTAGAGATTTTGTTTTCGTAAAACATGAAACGTCATTGTTTTATGATGACCGTATATATAAAATAAAATAAAATTACACGTCAATTTATACGTCATCTAAGTCGGGCTCTACATCAACAAGTGGAGCTCGATTTCAACCCGTATGTACCTAATTGAAAATATTATTAATATCGTATATTATTATATTATGTTTTAAAGGCCACGTTGCAATTGAAAATTGAGTAAAAGGATGTGAATTTTCACGTAATTAAGCCAATTTTAAATTATCTCCTTTTTTCATCAAATTCCCCTTTTCAATCTTTTTCTTTTGCAAAAATAAAATGAAAAAAAATCAAATTTCGTATAATCACCCTTTTTTTACCAAATTTCCTTGTTTTTTAATCATTCTTTTGCAAAAAGAAAAGGAAAAAATTTCAAATATAGAATTATCTCCCAATTTTACCAAATTTCCATTTTATTTTTTTGTTGCAACATGAAAAGAAAAAAAAAATTTAATTTCAAATTATCTCCTTTTTTCACCAAATTTTCTTTTTATATTTTTCTTTCGCAATAAGAAAAAGAAAATATTTCAAATTTCAAATTATCTAATTTTTTAACAAAATTCCCATTTTATTTCTTTCTTTGCAACAAGAAAAGAAAAAAAAAATCAAATTGTCTCCCTTTTACACCAAATTTTCTTTGTATATCTTTCTTTTGCAATAAAAAAATAAAAAGATTTTAAATTTCAAATTATCTCCCTTTTTTAACCAAATTTTTTTTTATATCTTGCTTTCCAACAAGAAAAGAAAAGAAAAAAAATTCAAAATTCAAATTATTTTTCCTTTTCACCAATTCCTTTTTTATATCTTTCTTTTTCAACAAGAAAAGGAATACAAATTCAAATTTTAATTTATCTCCCTTTTTAACCAAATCCCGTTTTTATGTCTTCTTTTGCGATAAGAAAATATAAAAATTCAAATTTTAAATTATCTCCCTTTTTCAACAAATTCCCTTTTTATGTCTTTCTTTGCTACAAGAAATGGTGAAAAATTTAAATTCCTATCTTATCTCCCTTTTTTACCAAATTCACTTTCTTTTATCTTTCTTTGCTACAAGAAAAGGAAAAAAAATTAAATTTTAAATTATCACCATTTTTTACAAAATTTCTACTTTATGTCTTTTGTTTGGCAACAAGAAAAGGAAATTTTTTCATATTCCAAATTATCTTCCTTTACACAAAATTCCTTTTTATATTTGTTTTTGCAACATGAAAAGAAAAAAAAATTCAAATTTGAAATTATCTCCCTTTTTCAGCAAATTCCCTTTTAATATCTTTCTTTTGCAACAAGAAAAGGATAGAAATTCAAATTTCAAATTATTTTCCATTTTCACAAAATTTACTATTTTTAATCTCTTTTGCAAAAATTAAAAGGAAAAAAATTTAAATTTCTAATTATCTCCCTTTCTTACAAAATTCTATTTTATATCATTCTTTTGCAACAAGAAAAGGAAAAAAATTCAAATTCCAAATTATCTCCCAATTCACCCAATTCCAATTTTATTTCTTTCTTTGCAACATGAAAAGAAAAAAACATTTAAATTTCAAATTATCTCTCTTTTCACCAAATTTTTTGTATCTTTCTTTTGCAACAAGAAAAGAAAAATATTTTAAATTTCAAATTATCTCCATTTTTAACCAAACCCTTTTTATATCTTTCTTTGCAAGAAAAGGAAAAACAAATCAAAATTTAAATTATCTCTCTTATTCACCAAATTCCGTTTTTTTTTATCTTTCTTTGCAAACAAGAAAATGAATAAAAAAATCAAATTTCAAATTATCTCCTCTTTTCACCAAATTTATTTTTTATCTTTCTTCTGCAATAAGAAAAGAAAAATATTTCAAATTTCAAATTATCTCCGTTTTTAACCAGATTTCCATTTTATATCTTTCTTTGCAAGAAAAGAAAAAAAAATCAAAATTTAAATTATCTCTCTTATTCATGAAATTCCCCTTTTTTTTAAATCTTTCTTTGCAAACAAGAAAATGAAAAAAAAAATTAAATTTCAAATTATCTCCATTTTTCACCAAATTAAATTCTTTTATCTTTCTTTGCTACAAGAAAAAGAGAAAACTTGAAATTTCAAATTATCTCCCTTGTTCACTAAATTCACTTTTTAGTACTTCTTTAATGATCCCGTATCAACGTATCAACGTATCAAAACATATAACAATCAAATCATACTTTAAACAAACAAAATATTTAAAACTGACAAACCGTATAAGAACCCCACCTCTTACGTGACTTCTCGTAATATAAAGGAAATCTCATGCAAGTGATATGTTTCTAATCCACGTGCCTTATCTCCTCGCCTGAAGTTCTAAAATACCCGATCATTAATGTTGAAGGAATACTGGGTTGTATTTATAGGTTTGACAAGATTTAAATCTAGATGTATCTTCTTAGTGAGAGAAAATCTGCATATGTATCTAATCCTCTAACTAATTGAGAGAAAATATCTTCTTTACTAATAAAATGCTAACCTCTGTAACCATAAGATTCTAAGAAAATATACCGTATCTTGGCTGAAAGTTCTATTATATATATATATATATATATATTTGGGATTAGAGAAAAATATCTTAAGGTCCAATAATCCTAATTAAAGCAACAATAAGCCCACGTAAAGTAAAATAAAATAAAATAAAATAAATCAAGGAAATTAAATATTGCGTGAAAATAATCGGGTATTACATCCTACCCTTGTTGAAAATAATTTCGTCCTCGAAATTCCATAACATAAATCATAACTCATTGCATACCTTTGTAGTTGTCGTGGTGAATAGAAGAAGACGATAAAGCATATAACTGATATATATATATATATATTTGGGCATATAAATTTCAGACGATCAACTGCGACCCACACTGCTTTATTTCCTTTCTCGGATCGTGGTAAGCCTACCACGAAGTCCATCGTAATATGCTCCCATTTCCACTTTGGTATATGGAGCGGTTTCAACATCCCAAAAGGTCTCTGATGTTCGGCTTTCACTTGCTGACAAATAATGCATTTTTTAACAAAATCAGCAACGTCCCTCTTCAATCCTTCCCACCAAAAGGACTTTCTCAAATCTTGATACATTTTTGTACTACCGGGATGAGCAATATAAGGAGTTTTGTGTGCCTCCTCCAAAATCATCTTCTTCAACTCTGTAAGATTGGCACGCAAATTCTTCCTTCATAATACATTGTACCATCTTCGGATATTTGAAATCATTTACCTTCACCAGCAAGGGTACGCTCCTTCATTTTACGTAGAAAATAATCTTGAAATTGACCCTCCTTGATTCTTTCTTTCAAGGTTGGTTGTACCACTATGGCTGCTAAAACTGATCTCACTGTCTTAGGTGGTGTAAATACTTCCACATTCATTCTTGCAAATTCTTTTACTAAGTCTTCCTCCTTAATCTAAAGACAAGTAAGTTCTCCTCGTGTTTTCTGGCTTAGAGCATCGGCCACTACATTAGCTTTCCCTGGATGGTAATGAATTATACAATCATAATCCTTCACCAGTTCGAGCCATCTCCTTTGCCTCATATTCAATTCTTTTTGTGTAAACAAATACTTTAGTCTTTTTTGGTTCGTGTAAATTTCACACTTACCTCCGTAAAGGTAGTGTCGCCATATCTTCAAAGCATGAACCACATCAGCTAATTCCAAATCATGCGCAGGGTAGTTCAACTCGTGTGTCTTTAGTTGCCTCGATGCATAAGCCACTACCTTACCATATTGCATTAGCACGCATCATAATCCTTGCTTGGATGCATCACTATAAATCACAAATTCTTCGATAGGGTCTGGGATGGTCAGCACAGGAGCTGTAGTAAGTCTTTGCTTCAATTCTTTGAAACTATTCTCACACTTGTTATCCCACATGAACTTCTCACCCTTCCTCATCAAACGAGTCATTGGAGTGGATATTTTTTAAAATCCCTCAATGAATATTTGATAGTAACCAGCAAGATCCAAAAAGCTGTGAACGTCATTCACATTCGTTGGTGCCTTCCAATCATTAACCGCTTCCACTTTGGCCGGGTCAATTTTATTCCATGAGTGGTGACAATGTGCTCAAGAAATGCAACTCGATCAATCCAAAACTCACATTTGCTAAATTTTGCGTACAACTTCTCTTTGCGAAGTGTCTCCAAAACTACACTCAGGTGTTGCTCGTGTTCATCCTTATCCTTTGAATACACTAGAATGTCGTCGATGAAAATAATGACAAATCAATCCAAGTAAGGATGAAATACTCTATTCATTAAGTCCATAAAAACGGCTGGTGCATTACTCAAACCAAATGGCATCACCACAAACTCATAATGGCCATATCTTATTCGAAATGCCGTCTTTGGGATATCTCCATCCTTAATCTTCAATTGGTGATATGCGGACCTTAAATCAATTTTAGAGAACACTCTCAAGCCTCTGAGTTGATCAAACAATTCTTTTATTCTTTATAGTGAGTCGATTAAGTTCACGATAATCAAGACACATTCTCATTATTCCGTCTTTTTTCTTCACGAACCATACCGGTGCACCCCATGGTGAAACACTTGAACGAATAAATCCCATCTTAAGCAACTCTTGAATTTGCACTTTCAAATCTTGTAACTCTTTTGGTGCCATTCTATACGGGGCCTTCAAAATCGGGCCTGCCACAGGTACCAAATCCATTGTGAATTCCACTTGTCTGTCAGGTGGAATTCCTGACAAATTTTCAAGAAAGACGTCCAAAAACTCCTTCACAATTGGAACATCGTCTATAGTCACTTCTTGGGTAGCCACTCCCATCAGGCTTACCAAATATCCGTGACATCATTCTTTTTCAACATTTTCATTTCTTTTATTGCTGTTATAACACGTGGGACCTTGTTGAATCTTGTTCCTTGGAAGACGACCTCCCCATCATTCGGTGAACTTAGAGTAATCTTTCCCTCCTTGCACCGGATGTCAGCGTGGTGCTTGCTCAGCCAATCCAAACACATGAGCTCTCCCACCTTAACCTTGATTTTGACTTCGACGGTCCAGCCAACCATCCCTCCTTGGACACTGAGAGATCATGTGTCCTTCTTTATGGCAATGATAGCATCGATTCTGACCACACATACACTCACCTCGGTGCTTCTTTCCACACGTGGGACAGCTAGGAAAATCAACAGGTGCTCTAGCCCCAGACGACCCATCATTTCTTCCTTTCTTGTTCTTCTCATTCCCATATTTCTCGTCACGTCACTTTCTCTTGTTTGAGGTTTAAATGGTTGGATCCTTAGCCCTCTCCAAATCTATACTTGCCGAAATATCTTCAGCTCTTGCGATAGCATCAACAAGGTCATTGGTCCATGACTCGCCAGATGATGATGAATTTGTGGTGTAATCCATCTCGAAATCTCTGTGCCTTCTTCTCTTTGGTATCAACCATGTGAGGTGCGAAACGGCACATACGATTGAATTTTCGTTCATACTCAATCACTATTATACTCCTTTGAGTGAGATCCATAAATTCTCTCTCCATCCTACCCTTGTAGACATGCGGATAATATTTCTCCATTACTATCACTTTAAATTCATTCCATGTGAGTGCAATACGTTTGGTTTCTTCTCGAATTCTCCAATATCCATTCCACCAAGTATGAACATCCTCTTTGAGTTGAAAAACAGCACATGACACCTTCTGTGCATCAGTACACGCCATATAATCAAAGACGCTCTCCAAATTTAGCATTCATTCTTCAATAGCTTCTGGTCCCTCATGTCCATGGAATGTAGGTGGCTTGAAACTATTGAGTTGGCTGATCACCAGTGATTGGACTTGCTCATGAGTTGCAGGTGGATTGATTGTCACACCATGGAGCAGAGTAGCCAAACCAGACAGTAACTGTTGTTGATTAGGGGCATCATTCGGTGTGTCGCGTGCACGGTTCCTAGCACTACAGTTAGCAATTTCTCTACGGGGGGCCATGATCCTATCATAAAATTTCAATTCGTTCATGAATAAAATGTAACCCATAATTCAAAGAAGAATAATAAAAATATGCTTCATATGCCTGCTCCCGTCGCCTTGACAAACTCCCTATCCTGAAAAGTAGGAAGGTAAAAGGGAGTGAGCTACACCCAACTCGTGAGGTTCAGGCTTGTCAAAATTAAATATAGGGTTGTAAAAGAACAATTAGAGAGTAACATGAACGTATCAGGCATAACATAATATAACATCCGTGTCAAACGTAATATTTCGTATCAAAGCTTGGCCAGCATATAATAGTGGATCAAATTAATGATCCCGTATCAACGTATCAAAACATATAACCATCAAATCATACTTTAAACAAACAAAATATTTAAAACTGACAAACCGTATAAGAACCTCACCTCTCACGTGACTTCTCGTAATATAAGGAAAATTTCATGCAAGTGATATGCTTCTAATTCCCGTGTCTTATCTCCTGCCTACATCGTAAATAAACGAAGTCTTATTATCTAAATCTTATAGGCTTATAAAGATAAAGAATAAGAAAATAAAGAACGTGTCAAATATGGGAATTGATTTGCTTTGGGAGGTTCTGGTCACGGATGGAGGAAACTGGGGGCATAATGGTCATTAGTTAGGTTATGAATGAATTAAAAGAAAATCTCAATTCTCCTTCAGCAGACCCACGATTCTTCCTCGCTTTTTCTTCCTCAAAGCAACTTTCTCTCTCTACGCATTGCTCCCCCAATCTCCATAAATTTGGAGATATCAGCATGTAGGAGATCAGAAAATTTAAGGATGACAAGACAAGGCGGTTGGCGGATGTTTAAAGCAATGACGGCGGTGGTTCGATAACAAGAAACGTAAAGAAATGGATTTAATCTGGCCATGGCTAAAATTTATGGGTCTTTACCTGAAATTATGAAAAACCCGGATCATGAATGTTGAAGGAATACTGAGTTGTATTTATAGGTTTGGTAGGATTTAAATCTAGATGTATCTTCTTAGTGAGAGAGAATTTGCATCTGTATATAATCCTCTAACTAATTGAGAGAAAATATCTTCTTTACTAATAAAATGTTAACCTCCGTAACCATAAGATTTTAAGAAAAATATACCGTATCTTGGCTTAAAGTTCCATCATATATATATATATATATATATATATATTTGGGCTTAGAGAAAAATATCTTAAGGTCCAATAATTCTAATTGAAACAATAATAAGCTTACGTAAAGTAAAATAAAATAAATCAAAGAAATTAAATATTGCGTGAAAATAATCGGATATTACAGACATGAATGTATGTGTATTAAGGAAGACATAGAATATATATCGCCAAAATATATATTATCAGTTTATCCAATATTAAATATAGAATGCATAGCACCAAAATATTCAATATTTGTTTCATATGATATAGTTTTGTTCGAGTTATAGAAAGTTTAAAACTAAAACGATATCTTGAATATAAGCTTTGAGAGTAATTAATATAAGCAGAAGCTAATGCACACTATCAAAATCATTAATTTTCTGAACAGTCTTATCGCCATTAGAAATTAATCATTAGAAAATTCACTCATTTGTTTGGTGCAATGACAAGCATCAAAGTTAAAATCTTGTATTTACGTAATAGTCTTTTGAACTTCATAGATTTTAGCCGTCGAGAACATACATCCGCATCTATGGGCTCCCTGTGGTCTAGCGTTATTGGATCGTCGCTAGTAATTTCTTAAGAAATTAAATTTAAGGGGGATTTTGAACAAGAACATGCCATATCCAATGATCAAATTAAGTGCACTCCACAACCTACGTGGTCAACAAGCCTCGTGCTTTCTTTAGCTGAAGGCTTCATTGGGATCTGATACACCACGAACAAAATTACTTTAACATCATTAACATGATCTCTCATTATGACATGGTTGAACATGTAGATGTGCACATATGTATATCGCAAGTCTATTAATACCTAAAATACCCCTATATCCATCTTGTTCAATATAAAATAATATAATCTTGCGAACAATTTGCACTTAAAGACTATAGTTGATTTATATTGGATATGTTATTTCTATATGTGTTAATCTCCTCAAAATGTAAAAAAATAGTGTAAAATGAAATTATACCTCTCACTAACTAGCACTAACTAGGAAGATAAAGTGAAACATATCGATTGACATTTGGCGAAAAAAATACAATATATGCAGACATAGTAAATAAAATGGGAAAATAACCTCATTAAATAACTGACATAGACACAAGACCTTATAAGCTATATTACCATGAGAAACATAATAAAAATACATTAAGAAGAACTTCTAAAACATAAAATGAAAAACACTAATTGACATGATTCAAGATTTATATTCAGGCAGACTAGCAAAGCTTTTATTTAATGTTGTCTTCATGGGATTCGTTTAAAGTAAGAGTGGTGATAAAAAATGGCACAAAGAAAAAAATGAGCAAAAAAAAGGTCATACATGCATAACAAGCAGACGATTTATAGGCTACAATATTAATACAATTTTTTTTGAAGAGTGATAATGTTCTTTGTACTTCCATTAAGAACAATAATTTTAGTACTTCAATTATAATTATTCCAACAACACAGCTATATTTTAATAACATTCATCCACACACACCACAGACAAACTAGTTTGGAGAGCCTGAAAATCGAACAACATCGAGGTACAAAACAAATAGATTCCAAGAGACAAACCTGTGTGGTGAACCAGAAAGGCTTTTGAGAAGTTGTTTTCTGCTGCTTTTGCTTCTAGTTTGGGCTGATAAAGGATCCAGATGATTCAGTGCTCTGCATTGAGAACAATACATGAGAATTGTCTATAAAAGTGGGAACAAATATTTGTGATTCACTTGGGGTGCTCATCTTCCCACCAGCAGAAGTTCTGGTTGAAATGCTGAAATTGAAAATGAAATGCTGGAATTGAAAATCACAGAGTTCAATTCAAGGTTGAAATGCTGAAATTGAAAATCACAGAGTTCAATTCAAGGCCTTTGAAAAACGATTGGCGAACAAAGTATCAAATTTTAAACACCCAATTATCCATTTACATCATCATTAAAAAATGTTACCTGTTATTCTCACAATTATCCAGAGATTGGCATAAGAAACTTAGGAGGTTGGTGCAGTCCAGGCAATGCCGCTTTCATCTTGTTCTTCTCATACTCCGCTAACTTCCTGTGCCTCTTTTGCTTCAGATTCAGCCACTTTCGGATATCATACAGAGTTTCTCAAATGCGTCGTGTTGTGGATCGCCGGCACCGCGGATGGGCTCAAGAGTGCCTGGGCTCGCCCCGATTCGGACACGCAAGCCAATCGGTGGACCTAGGTCCGTCACACAAGACGGGACTCAGTCGAACACTCACACTTCTACCCGGTAGCACCTTACACCCGACGGATTTCCTCACCCACTCAACAGAAACCCACTGAACCAATTAATCTATACACTAGAACCCTCACAGAAAGGGGATCGGACAGTATAGAAGGAAGAATGGGGAATAGGACGAAAATGCAGCGTGAATAGCTCTTGGTCTCTTCCAAATCGACGAACGAATCGTCGTTTAAAAGGAGGAGAGAAACCAGCCGGAGAACCACCACGCGGTTCACTCGGAAACACGCGAGCATTGACCATCGGGAGTAAATGGCTGCCTGGGGAAGGTGAAAGAGTTTGAACAGAGGAAGGGAGAAGACGGAAGGGAGACCGACGAGCGGCGCACACGCAGGGGAGGGAGAATGCCCTAATTTTGACTGACTGCACACATAAGGGGAGAAAGGGGAGAATGGGCCTGGGCTAAAAGAAACAAGCCTGGGCCCAAGACTGAAAGGGGGAAAAATTACAGGCCCACAAAATACCTGTTGGGCCAATACCCAACAACATTCTCCACCTTATTGGTCCAATCCAAGTCCAACCGATTAGCAAGCACTACCCGGGGCGAAGGCAAGTCATCATTGCCCTTGACGGTCACAAATACCTGCAAAAGCCCAAAAAACAGAAAGTGAGAAAATAAACAAAAAAAGACAATCAGCAGAATACAAAGAAAACATATTTTAATCCAATGAATCAAAGTTCAAAGTATTCATGCAGTCTTTAGTTTTCTCAGCAGATAGGCTTTTAGTTCCCATGTCAGCAGGATTGAATTGAGAAGGGATTTTCTCAAGCTTGACAGTTCCTTTTTCAACTATATCCCGGATAAAGTGGTACCTAACATCAATATGTTTTGTACGATCATGGAAGACAGGATTTTTACAAAGCTGGATTCCGGATTGACTGTCAGAATAAACAATAGGGTCACCCTCTAAGTATCCAATTTCAGATAAAAGTCCTTTTAACCATATGGCTTCTTTTAGTGCATCAGTGATGGCAATATACTCAGACTCAGTAGTGGATAGGGCAACTACGTGCTGAAGTTGGGATTTCCAGCTAATGCACGACCCACACAAGGTGAACACATATGATGTAGAGGACTTCCTATTATCTCTATCATTGGCATAATTAGAATCAGCATATCCTATTAAGTTTACACCTTGAGCACATTTTGAAAATTTAAGGCAAGTATTGACAGAACCTTTCAAATACTTTAACAGCCATTTTAATGCATCCCAATGTGGCATACCAGGGTTTGACATGTACCTACTTAAGCAACTTACTGAATATGTAATATCAGGTCGAGTGCTTACCATAAGGTACATAACCGAGCCAATAGCATTAGCATACGGCACCTTAGACATTTCAAGTATCTCAGAATCAGTCTTTGGGGACTGATCCTTACTTAGAACAAAATGAGCAGCAAGGGGCACAAAGACAGGTTTAGCATCAGTCATGAAGAATTTACTCAAAATCTTTTTCACATAAGAAATCTGATTTAAATGAAGAGTATGATTCTTCCTATCCCTAACAATATCCATGCCTAAGATGCGCCTAGCATCTCCAAGATATTTCATGTCAAAATTTTCACTTAGGCAATTTTGCACATATTCGATGGATTTAATGCATGGGCTGACAAGAAGCATATCATCGACATATATTAATAAGAAAGTGGGGACAGATGCATCATGCTTAAAATAAAGGCAGTGATCATGCACACTCCTTTTAAAATTAAGGTCTTTCATGCAAGAGTCAAATTTCTTATTCCATTGCCTAGGAGGTTGTTTTAGACCATACAGGGATTTTTTCAACAAACATACATGATCAGGTTTTAGGGGGTCAATAAATCCATCAGGTTGTTGCATGTAAATTTGTTTATCAATTTCACCATGTAAAAAAGCAGTTTTTACATCAAGTTGTTTTAACTCCCAGTTAAAATGAGCAACTAATGCCAACATAATGCGCACAGTAACAAATTTAACAACAGGAGCAAAGATTTATGTGTAATCAATCCCCTCCTTTTGAGTAAATCCTTTTGCTACCAGCCTAGCCTTATATCTAATGCTGTCAGACTCTTCTTTAACCTTATATAGCCACTTACAAGCAACTACAGAGCAATTAGCAGGTTTGGGCACAAGAGTCCAAGTTTGGTTAACATGCAGTGAGTTCATTTCATCATTCATGGCATTTAACCAGTCAACAGAATTCCTAGAATTCACAGCCTCCTTAAATGACTTAGGTTCAAGGTCAGTCGGTGATTCAAATACATTTAAAGCATGCGAGTCCATATGATAATCATTAAGTCTTGATGGTTGTCTAATGTTTCTCCTAGGTCTGTCCCTAGCAAGTTGGTAATCACCATTAACATTATCATCATCACTTAAGTTATCATGCTCAATATTTTCAGGATTTGAATCAGCTAGGACAGGCAAATTAGGTGTTTGCTCCACCTCACTCGGAGTCTCATCAGAAGCAACAATAGGTACAGATATTGGCAAGCAGGGAAATTCAGATTCATTAAAAATCACATCTCTGCTAATAGTAACCTTAAAACCAGGTTCATTTTTCAGCCAAAGTCTATATCCCTTTACACCTTCAGGATAACCAAGAAAAACACATTTTTTGGATCTTGGTTCTAATTTATCCAGTTTTTGATGCACAAAAGCAGCACAACCAAAAATTTTCAGATTTGAAAAATCGACAGCTTTACCAGACCAGACAAGTTCAGGATTTTTTCCATTTAAAGGCACAGATGGGGACCTATTAATTAAATAGGCAACAATAACAACTGCTTCACCCCAGAATTTCTTAGAAAGTCCAGAAGCTGCAAGCATGCTTCTTACTTTCTCAAGAAGTGTCCGGTTCATACGTTCTGCCACACCATTTTGTTGTGGAGTGTATGGAACCGTTCTGTGTCTTTGAATGCCAGAAACAGCACACAGATTATCAAGCAGATGATTGCAAAATTCAAGTCCATTATCAGTCCTAAGTTTCTTAATTTTCTTTCCAGTTTGGTTTTCAATTAAAGATTTCCAGTTTTTGAACACATCAAAGACATCAGATTTATCTTTTAATAACAGGACCCAAACTTTCCTAGAAAAATCATCGATAATAGACAGGAACCATCTTTTATTTCCATGTGTGGGGGTGGTGGCAGGCCCCCACACATCTGCATGCAAGTAATCAAGGATTCCAGTACTTTTAGGCACATTGGGGGCAGGGGAGATGGGAAAACTAACCCTATGTTGTTTTCCTTTTACACACGGTTCACAGAAGGGCATGCAAGACAGTTTATCATTTCCAAATGATCCTACTTTTTGCAAGAGTTCTAGTCCCTTATTACTCATGTGACCAAATCTACAATGCCAAAGAGCAGTTTTATCATCCTTAACAATATTAGCATGCAAAACTGGTTTTGTAAAACACATGTACAAGTTATTCCGTTTTTCAGCTTTAAGGACCACAGAAGACCCTTTCATGATAGACATGACACCTTTGCCCCATTTCCCCTCATAACCCTCATCTTCCAAAGCAGCATATGAAATAAGATTACTGTTCAAGTCAGGCACATATCTCACATCTTTCAAATTAAGAGCATGCCCAGATTCACACATAAGTGAAATATTTCCTATACCTAGGATTGGACATTTCTTATCATTTGCCATAGACACAAAACTGCCTTTTGTTTCCTTAAAAGTGCGAAACAGATTTTTAAAAGGGGTTAAGTGAAAAGTGCAGCCTGAATCAATCAACCATTCATTTTCACACAAGAAAGATGAATTTACAGAATTAGCCACAGAAGTTTCACAGAAATCAGTAACCATGAAAACATCTTCATGCAGTTCTTTTTCAGAAACATTATTGGCCTTAGGCCTTTTCGGTTGGGGACATATGTTTGCAAAATTACCCGGTTCACCACAGTTAAAACACTTCTTGTTTTTATTAGTGGAATTATTTGATTTTGCAAACTTATCCTTAACCTTTTCTTGGCCATTTTTGTTTTCAGAAAATTTTTTCTTCTTCTTGAAATTCTTTCCTTTAACAAACATAGCATCAGCACTATTTTGATGTTTTATACCTGAATTTGCTTTTAAATCTATTTCTTTACTTTTCAACCCATTAATAACAGTATCCAAAGTAACCTGATCCCTACCATATTTTATAGCAGATTTTACATCACCAAAGGAATCAGGAATAGCATTTAAAAGCACAATTGCAGAATACTCATCAATAGATTTATCACCGGTTTTCTTTATGTCTTGAATAAGTTTTTGAAAAATATCCATATTTTCATCTATATCCTTAGACATATCAAGTTTAAACCGAAAAAATCTTTCAAGCAAGAACATTTTACATGGGAGTGAAGTTTCAACAAATAATTCTTCCAATTTATCCCATAAGTCCTTGGCACTTTTTTGTTCTCCGACCTTTCGAATAATAGAGTCTGATAGATGCAGGATGATGGATGAGAATGCAATCTCATCCATTTCCTCCTTTTTCTCATCAGAAGTGGCATCAGAAAATGTACGGGAATTACTTTTGAACACACGTTGTTGAATAAGTATTCCTTTCATTTTCTGCTGCCAAATCCCAAAATCTGAGCGACCATCGAAAGGTGCCAGATTGTAGGATCCAACAGTGGACATGTTGAACACAAAAAAAAAAATCACACAAGATTTACACAGATTACGGGAGACCGAGGATTTCCAAGTTCACAAGCCGATTAATCAGTTGTGCAGGGGTTCAACTCAGTGCCGTTTTAATTTGTTAATTCAGTGAGGCAGAATCAAGCACACAGCAATATCAGATTCAGATTCACAGAATTCAACAAAAATGCAGGCAGTCAAGCAATACACAGAGTATAGCAAACAGACAACAAAACCTGCCCGGTTCGATCGGTAACTACAGCAATCACGCCCAAGCCTATCCGGTTCAACCGGTATCTACAGTAGTAAGAGGTCAAAGCCGCTTTACCAGAGCGAGATTCAGGGGAACCTCGTCGGAAGAGACGGCCCACCAGCCACGGTTCAATACCGTGGGGCGGATCCACCGTCGGATCGCAACAGCGACAGGAGGTCAGTCACCCAGCAGCGACAGGGGGTAGTCACCCGGCGGCGACAGGAGGACAGTCACCCGGCGGCGACAGGAGGACCCGGTGGCGACAGAGGGAGAAATCGCCCGACGGCAACAGCGGCGACAGCGCAAGGGTCGCGCGGGCAGCGAAAACAATGACCGGTCGCCCGACGGTGATTTCAGCGGCGGTGCTCGGAGCAGGTGGCTCTGATACCACTGTTGTGGATCGCCGGCACCGCGGATGGGCTCAGAAGTGCCTGGGCTCGCCCCGATTCAGACACACAAGCCAATCAGTGGACCTAGGTCCGTCACACAAGACGGGACTCAGTCGAACACTCACACCTCTACCCGGTAGCACCTTACACCCGACGGATTTCCTCACCCACTCAATAGAAACCCACTGAACCAATTAATCTATACACTAGAACCCTCACAGAAAGGGGATCGGACAGTATAGAAGGAAGAATGGGAATAGGACAAAAATGCAGCGTGAATAGCTCTTGGTCTCTTCCAAATCGACGAACGAATCGTCGTTTAAAAGGAGGAGAGAAACCAGCCGGAGAACCACCACGCGGTTCACTCAGAAACACGCGAGCATTGACCATCGGGACTAAATGGCTGCCTGGGAAAGGTGAAAGAGTTTGAACAGAGGAAGGGAGAAGACGGAAGGGAGACCGACGAGCGGCGCACACGCAGGGGAGGGAGAATGCCCTAATTTTGACTGACTGCACACATAAGGGGAGAAAGGGGGGAATGGGCCTGGGCTAAAAGAAACAAGCCTGGGCCCAAGACTGAAAGGGGGAAAAATTACAGGTCCACAAAATACCCGTTGGGCCAATACCCAACAACACGTCGCTCTTTCAAAACCTGACTCCGGCATGCTTTGTCTCGCTTCTTCCAATAGCCCATCCCTACTCTTTTTCAACCTCAATTCACAATTTTTCACCATTACACTCAAATTAGTGATCATTTCTTTTATTTTTTCCTTGATTACCAATCTCAGTGTTCGGTTTACTTTCTCTCCTTCGTTATCATAAACCACACACAAACGCTTGGATTTCAATAGCGGCTGAAGAATTTGCGTCCTGCTTCGGCGATTTCTTCTTCGCGGCCACAAATTTCTTCTCCCCGATCTTCTTCTTCTCGGCAGAGGAGAAGCCAATTGGTGAAGAGTACCCCACCCCTTCTGAAACCCGATTTTTGGGGCTATTTCCTGACTTGATAATCGATGGTGAATGGCATAACTTGAAAGCAGGACTAGACATATTTGGATCACAATTCTCAGAACACTTGAGGTTTTCGTTCGATGTTGATCGATTCGAACAGAACAGGTGGAGGACTAAATGTTTCTCTGGAAACTTGGAACTCGTCTCCATTAGCAAATTTGCAGAGCAAAGAGCTTGTTGCAAGACTTAGTTTGAGTGCAGTGTATGTTTCATTGATTGAAGGATTTGAATAGAAGAACGGGTTGAGGAAATTAAAGGGATTTGAATAGAAGAACGTTGAGGAGATTAAAGGGATTTGAATTGAATAGAAGACCGTTGAGGAGAATATAAGGGATTTGAATAATTTTCATATTCTCACTTAGTTAGTGTAAGGAAGATGTGATAGAGACACATATAAATTTGTTGTAATAAGCTATGACATGATTCCTTAATATAATCTTGCATTGATAAAAACAGAGAATACGTTTATTCATTTCATCAGCTATTTGTAGCTGAAAATATACAGCAAAGATGCTCAATTTTTCAATCAAAATGAGACACAAGACAGACCCTAACAAATTTGAATTTGTACTGAGCATACATTTATTCATTTCATCGGCTATTTATAGCTAAAAATATACAGCAAATGAGACACAAGACAGACCCTAACAAATTTGAATTTGTACTGAGCATACATTCATTCATTTCATCAGCTATTTATAGCTGTAAATATACAGCAAAGAAGCTCAATTCTCCCATCAAAATGAGACACAAGACAGACATTAACAAACTTGTACTAATTCTAATCTAAATGCTACACTTGTCCATTATCCATGCATGAGAATCTGATATCTTGACAGGCTTATCATTTTGCAATGATAAGCTAATTATGGACCATTCTAGAATCACTTTCATGACTCGTAATTTCATTAGACTGAGTGGCCTTGTTTTCTTTTTCCTTTGCTAACTTGATTTTACTTGTGCTGATTTGGTGCCATGCTGGAATGTGATCAATATCCCCCCTCAATTCGAGGGAGGCTCAAGATTGGATTTTTGGTTTGTTCCGAAGCCGAGCGAAGAATTGGATGCTCAATGATTTTGTAAAGATGTCAGAAATTTGATCATGTGAGGGAACATGCTGGATAGAAAGCTTTTGGGCAGCAACTATTTCCCTGACAAATTGATAGTCAATTTGAATATGTTTTGTTCTTGCATGTAAGATATGATTAGAGGCCATATAAATGGTGCTTAAATTATCAACCCAAACAATAAGAGGTTCGGGGATTGGAACTTTAAGTTCATGAAGGAGTGATTGTATCCAAATTACTTCAGCAGTGGCATGAGCAAGGCTTTTGTATTCAGCCTCTGTGCTAGATCTTGAAACGGAATGTTGTTTTTTTAGCTCCAAGAAACTAGATTATTACCCAAGTAAACACACAAACCTGACACAGATCTCCTATCATCAGGATCAGCTCCCCAATCAAAATCAGAAAAACCTATTAAGTTGAGATGAGTGTCTTGCTGGATATGAAGACCAAAATCAGGAGTACCACTTAGGTATCTGATAATTCTTTTGAGAGCTTTCCAGTGAGTATCAAGAGGATTGGGCATGAATTGGCTTACTTTGTTAACGGAGAAAGTGATTTCAGGCCTGATAAATATGAGATATTGCAGGGCACCAACGATGCTTCTGTAGAGGCAAGGATCACTTACTGGTTGACCTTCATATTTGGATAGAGGAGGAGCAGTTATCATTGGTGTAGACATACCAACAGTTGTAGGCATATGAGCTTTGTGGTCCAATTCTTTAATGTATTGTGCTTGAGATATATGCATGTCATGCTTTGTGTAGGAGAATTTAATGCCAAGAAAATGATGAAGAGGGCCAAGATCCTTAAGGGAGAGTGAAATGAAAGTAGTGATGGCCAAAGAGTTGTTACCAGTGACAAGAATATCATCAACATAAATGAGAATGTAGGTGGTAATGGTTCCCTCAAATGTGTAAAACAAATATGTGTCAGCTTTAGAGTTAGTAAAACCAAAACTATATAGGACACTCTTGACTTTGTGAAACTATGCTTTAGAAGACTGTTTAAGCCCATATATGGCTTTGGAAAGTTTGCAAACAAGGTCTTGACCACGTTCAAACCCAGGTGGTTTTGTCATATACAGGTTTTCCACTATATCATCATGCAAAAATGCATTATTCACATCAAGTTGCCAAACAGGCCAATGGAAATGAATTGCATGAGTGAGAATAATTCGGATGGTAGTTGGTTTCACCACTGGACTGAAGGTTTCTATGAAATCAAAACCCGGTGATAGAGAGAACCCTTGTGCCACGAGCCTTGCTTTGTATTTAGATATAGAGCCATCAGCATGTTTCTTGATTTTGAATATCTATTTGGAACCAATTAAGTTTTTACCTGGAGGAAGAGTTATAAGAGTCAAGGTTTTGGTATTGTGAAGAGCAGTAAGTTCTTGTTCCATAACATGTCTCCAGTGAACACTTTGTAAAGCTTGGTGCACAGCGGTGGGTTCAGTTAACTCAATAGAGGAAGAAGGAACGGAAATATACAGCTTGGGTTTGAAAATACCAGTCTTCCCTCTTGTGATCATGGGATGAGCATTCTGTATTATGTTGGGAATTTCAGGACCTGCATTAACTGAAATAGAGGAGCGGTAAGTAGTACCTGTATTTTTATCACTCATAGGGGATGATTCATTATCTGAAAATATAGTATCAGTAATAGAAATGTTTTATCATCAGAACTAGATGCATGAGATGGAGAATGAGATGAAGAATGAGAGGATATAGTGGTGACTAAAGGGAGGGGTAGGGACACGAAGGAGTGTTGGGGAGGCTAAGGAGAGGTATTATGTTTGAGAGCAAAGGAAAAAAATACCTTCATCAAATTACACATGTCTAGAGAAGATAACTTTTCGAGTGGGTAAAAGAACTTTGTATCCTTTGTATGATGGGTTGTATCCTAAGAAGGTCCCTGCTGCGGACCTGTATTTCAATTTATGAGTGTTGAAAGGTCTAAGATAAGGATAGCATAGGCACCCAAAACCCTAAAGAAATAACAGTTGGGTTTACGGCCATGAAGTAATTCCAATGGAGTCATGCATCTAAGAACTTTGGATGAGATTCTGTTAATAACGTAACATGCAATAACAAACGCATCATCCCAAAAATTCAATGGCAAATAAGAATGAGCTAAAAGAGATAATTCTATTTCAACAAGGTGACGATGTTTTCTTTCAGCTAAACTATTTTGTTGGGGTGTATATGAACATGATATTCTATGAATAATGTCATTTTGGTGGAAGAAATGTTTCATTGCTTGATATTCACCACCTCCATCACTTTGTACTGATTTGATTTTGGTGTTAAATTGAGTAAGGACAAATGTATGGAAATGTGTGGATGCTTGTCTGGCTTCACTTTTATTTTTGAGCAGATACAATCAAGTGAACCTAGTATAATGATCTATGAAGTTGATGTAATATTTATATCCATTTCTGGATTGAATGGGAGAGGATGCCCACGGGTCTATGTGTACTAATTCAAAATGTTGATTATATACAGTGGTGGAGTCAGTAAAGGTTTGTTGATGAGATTTAGATAAAGCACAAGAAGAACACAAAATCTGATTGCATTTAGATACAGAAAAAGGAACATTACAATTTGTTAGGACATTATTAACCACATCGATGGCACAATGATTAAGTCTTTAATGCCAAATATTTAAATCAACATACTGTTTTACAGAATAAAGACATGTACTAGAGACTGATTTAGGGAAGGAAGGAAAAACATGAGGACTAGATTTAGATTCTAAATTGAAAGCAAAAGGAGATGAACTGGACCCAACGTTCTTAAGAGTGTGCATGCTGAAATGATACAAGCCTTTTTTTAATTATCCCTTGGGGGAGGATGTCATGTGTAACCAGATCCTTCACAAAAGGTTGGGTGAACTTCAAAGGAAACTTTATCATCATGTGCAAATTGAGAAATACGAAGGAGGTTCTTTGTAACAGTAGGAACGTGCAATCAGTTTCTGGGTATAAATGGTCTATTGTGTGAACTTCATTTTAGAAAAGAATCACCTACATGAGTAATAGGAATATATGTACCATTACCCAGATGTAGCTTGGTGTTGCCAAAGTGTTATGTATCTGTATTCAAAACCTGGAAATCATTGGAAACATGGTTGGTGGCACCAGTTTCGGGAAACCAAGAAGACTTTGTCCCAATATCAGAAAATGTAGATGGTGATATCTGATATAGGTTGAGACTGGGTGTGGAAGAGGGTTGTCTAGGCATAGGTGGATTTGAGGTGTTGTTGGTTTGATTTCCTGAGAAAGTTGGATCATATCTATACCAACACCTATCTGCAGTATGACCTAGTCCTTGGCACACTTGACAAATGAGAGTGGATCTATTAAATCATCCTCCTCTGCCCCTAAAATAGCCTCCTCGAAAGCCTCTGCCTCTATTGAATCTGCCTCTTCCCAACCTCTGTGAAATGGTCATATTGGATATGTTGGTTGGAGATGCGGTAGTTGTGATAGTATACAGACTGGGTTGTGATCCATCAGTGTTGGTTGTTGGTGGAGAGACCGATTCATATCTACACTCGTAGCTTAACAGCAGGGATTGGACTTCAGGCACTGTCCAAGGCTGAATTATTGATGTGATAGATATCATGACAGCATCATACTCACGGCCTAGACCAGCTATAATATGGAGAATCTGGTCTGTTTCTGTGAATGATTGGCCAACAGAGGCCAATAAATCAAAACACTCCTTGATGTTGTTAAGATATTCTCTCATAGAGAGATTGCCCTTTTTCATTGTTTGAAGTTTATATTTATACTGCATTAATTTGGCAGAGGATTGGGATGCATAGTTGGAATCTAATGCATTCCAAATGTCTTTTGCAGTATAGAGGCCAACTGTTTGAACAAGAATACCTTAAGTTAAAGAGGAGAGAATCCAATATGCAAGCAGCTGATCTTGTTTCTTCCATAAGAGATATTCTGGATTTGATTTTTGCTCTTGAGATCCTTCTTCATAAGTGAATTTTTCTGGAATTTTTGCATTTGGGTTGATAAAAGATTCAAGTCCATATCCACATATAGTAATAAGAACTTGCTACTTCCATGTAAGGTAATTGATGTCATAAAGCTTAATGGAAATAAGCTGATGGGGAAGAGCAATTACATTTGTGTTGATTGAAGGGATAATTTCAACATTCATTTTCTAGACTGAAATGAGAGAAAGAAAAAAAAACAGATTCTATAAATCATGAAATTGATCTTAGAACTAGCTATGATACCATGTAAGGAAGATGTGATAGAGACTGATATAAATTTACTGTAATAAGCCATGACATGATTCCTTAATATAATTTTGCATTGATAAAAACATAGCATATATTCATTCATTTACATTAGCTATTTGTAACTAAAAATATGCAGAAGAGATGCTCAATTCTCCAATAAAAATGAGACACAAGACAAACCTATCAAACTTGTACTGAGGCTAATCTAAATGCTACACTTGTCCATCATCCATGCATAAGAATCTGATATCTCGACAGGCTTATCATTTTGCAATGATAAGCTGATTATGGACCATTCTAGAATCATTTTTATGACTGGTAATTTCATCAAGCTAAGTGGCCTTATTTTATTTTTTCTTTGTTGACTTGGTTTTACTTGTACTGACGCTCTCACCACTCTCCGCTATACCTCTCTCTCTCTCTCTCAAAAGACTAAACAGAAAAAAGACTACAAAATTTATCTCCATATTTGTTGTATAGAACTTCAAGAATTGTCTCTGATTTGAACTTAAAGTATCTTATCGACAATTTCCCTGATTCCGTTTCTTACACCGCTAAGGGCTGCAAACCCAAGGTCTTATTTTATTTTTCTTTCCAGGCCGATATAAATACCTATTGTTTTGTAGGATCAGCCCTTGAAGTATCCACATTTGAGGATTGCTCTGTTGACGTGCTTGTTAATTTTTACATGGATAATGATTATAGGATGCAGTGAGACAAGACTGTGATGCACCATCAGCAGTTGCAGGTGGATCATGCCTCTGGCACAGAAATCGGTCGCACTGTTAAAAACGATACATAAGAGTTGCACTTTTCAGATCCGGAAAGTTATGCTTCTGAAATCTTATTTGAAAATAAGCTCACCATACACCCTCCATTGCTTGTGTAGTCTATTCTGGATTGTACTGTTGAAAATAACAACAACAACAACAAAAAGACGTAATTGGTGAAATTAGTTCTAGCACCTCAGATGAAGGATGTATTTTTTAGAAGTTGCATACCTTAGATTTTCTTGAATAGCTGCATACCCTTGTGGGTAATCATCAGTATCATTGTCATCACCAAAGCCCATTCCAACACGGGTATTTGTTCCCAAATATAGCCACTTTATCTCTTTTATCCATGTTTTCAATGGCCTATGACTCCTATGCTAGCCAATAACTTGTCAATCCAAGATTTATCAAATTAGAGCAAGCTTTGGTTATTAGGAGTATTGGGAGCATATATGTGTATTTGTATTTATTCTTGCCCCACATTGTTTACGTTTGAGATATTAGGAGTATTGGGAGCATATATATTTGTATTTATTCTTGTCCCACAATGTTTATGTTTGAGAGTCTCCTACACTCTCCCCTTGTATTTATACACCTTGTATATTTCTGAATAAACATCTTGGACATATTCTCATCATGGTAATCAGAGCCTAATTTGACATCCGCCATAATTCCTTGATCCTTTTTTTTTCCGGTTCCAGTTTTGGTTCCCACGAACCTACTACAACGCCGCTGCTCCTCTGGTTCATACCTCTCACCCGCCTCACGCAATCCCTCGTGTAGCCGCCTCACGCTGCTGCATCTTCCGACCCCACGCAGTTGTCTTCTCTCTCCATTGTTACTGCCGACGGCACGCCGCTGCCCCTCGTCTCCTTCAACACCGCAGCCCAGGCACCGCTAAAGCTTACCTCTACCAATTATGTCGCATGAAGTTTCCAGTTATGGACTCTCCTATTCGGCTACGATCTCTACCGTTATGTTGATGGTACATACCCTTGTCCATCACCTACTGTTCTTGTTGGCACAAAGTCTGAGTCGAATCCACTTCATGAGCAATGGGTTTGACAAGACCAATTGATACTCTCGGCCATAATTGGGTCCATCTCGCCCACTCTTATTTCCTTCATTGCTGCCACCACTTCCTCTCATGGGGCATGGGAGACTCTCGCCTCCATCTACGGAAAATCGTCAAGGGGGTGCATTCTTGCGCTCAAGAATCGAATTCACAATTTGGTGAAAGGTACATGTTCGGTTTCTGATTTTATGTTTGATATTAAGGGAGTTGTTGATGAACTCTCGCTTCTCGGTGTGGTCACGGATCCGGAGGACTTGGTCCTTAAGGTGCTCATTGGCCTTGATAACTCGTATAAGGAGATTAACAATGCTATACAGGCCAGGGATACACCCGTTTCTTTTGACGAACTTCTAGACAAGTTGCTTAGTACGGAGGCCCAACAAGCGGCTCGGGTGGCAGCCACGTCGAACCACCCTGCCACTGCCTTTTCTGCGTCTGCCTCCTCTCGACGTCCCCCTGCTGCACCTGGCCGCTCCCCGTCCCAGCATCCTCAGCAAGGCCAGGCTCGTCCCACTGGTCTACGGATAGCTCTCGGTTCCAACCGGCCCCTACCTCGTCTGCCCATCAGCCGGGCCGTGGCTACCAGGGCCGATGCCAGCTATGTGGCACCCATGGCCACTCGGCACGCCACTGCCCAAAAATTTGGGCCTATGCAGCCCCGTCTCCTCCGTCGGGTCAGCCACCTTCCCCGACCTACTCCTATCCTTCTGCTCACACTGCTACGTCCGTGTCATCGTCTTTTGATTGGATTCCCGACTCTGGGGCTTCTCACCACATCACCACTGATTTGGCAAACCTGTCCTTGCATGCTCCGTATGGTGGCGTTGATGATGTGATAGTAGGGAACGGTAACAAACTGCACATTTTCCATATTGGGCAACTTGTTTTTCCCGTTTTCTCTTGTCTTAATTTTCAAGATGTTTTGCTTGTTCCCTCTATGGTGAGGAATCTTCTCTCCGTCTCTAAACTTTGTCAGCAGAATGATGTTGTTGTTCTCTTTTCTGCTTCTGATTTTCAGGTGAAGGACAGTCGTACGGGGGACGTAATGCTTCAGGGTCCGCACATTATTGGCTTGTATGTGTGGTCGGTTGGTGCTTTGTCTCCACCTTGTCTCTCAGCTCTATCCTCGGTTAGACAGTCATCCTCTCTCTGGCATTCTCGCCTAGGCCATCCATCCATGAAAATTTTATATTCCTCTCTATCTAGTCATGATATACCTACAAATAAGTCCGATGTTTTTAATTGTGAGTCTTGTAAATGCATTAAGAGTCACAAACTGCCATTTACTGAATCCTCTCTAAATTCTGTTTTCCTACTTCAGTTAATTTATTCTGATGTTTGGACTTCTCCTGTCTTATCATGTGATGGTTATAAATATTATGTCGTTTTTATTGATCACTTTACGAAGTATGTCTGGCTGTACCCGCTTAAGCGGAAATCTGATGTTCTGTCTACATTTATTACCTTCAAAGCGTTAGTTGAAAACTTTCTTAATACAAAAATAAAGACTATGCACTCTGATAATGGGGGAGAATCTCTAGCTCTTCGTCCTTTCCTTACGTCTCACGGTAATACTCACCTCACCACCCCGCCCCATACACCCGAACATAATGGTGCTTCAAAGCGATGCCATCGTCACATTGTTGACACTGGTCTTGCCCTGCTTCATCACTCTTCCATGCCTCTTCAGTACTGGCCTTACGCCATATCCACGGTTGTTTATCCTATTAATCATCTTCCAAGGTTGATCTTGATATGGTTTCTTCCTTTGAGAAACTTTTTCATCACCCACCAAATCTCTCCAAACTTCGTGTCTTTGGATGTCAGTGCTTTCCCTGCCTGCGTTCATACTCCTCTCACAAATTAGACACCCGATCTCATCCTTGTGTCTTTGTTGGATACTCACCCATCCAGAGCGCCTATCTCTGTCTTGATCGCTTGTCCTCCAGAATTTATGCCTCTCGTCATGTGGAATTTGTGGAACATATCTTCCCCTTTTCCGTCGCCTCTCCTCTTCCTTCCTCACACTCTGACTCTCTTCCTTCTACTTCTATCCCTGTCCCTCCACCTGTGCTGGTTCCCGCTCATGTGGTTGATGTTGTGCCGTCTGTGCTAACATATACACCCCTGCCACCGCCTACTCCTAGATCTTCTCCTCCTAGCCCTGTGCCTTCACCGGTGCTCTCCTTGGATCCTTCGTCGCACCATCCGATGGTTACTCGGTCTCGCAACAACATTGTTAAACAAATCCAAGGTATGGACTTACATCTGCTTTGTCTCTTGATGTTGAGCCTTCTACAGTGACCCAGGCTCTTGCTGACTCTCGCTGGCATGAGGCTATATCTCGGGAATTCACTGTCTTGCAAGAGAATGGTACTTGGGATCTTGTTCCTCCGATCTCCTCCCAAAATGTTGTTGGCTGAAAATGGGTCTTTCGCATCAAACAAAAGCCTGATGATTCTATTGATAAATATAAGGCTCACCTCATTGCTAAAGGTTTTCATCAATGCCCTGGAGTTGACTACTTTGAGACCTTCAACCCTGTTGTCAAGCCCGCTACTATTCGCATTGTTCTGAGTATTGCCACTACCCGTAATTGGCCTCTTCGACAGTTCGATGTTAACAATGCTTTCCTTCATGGCTCACTTTTGGATGAGGTCTATATGTCTCAGCCTCCTAGCTTCACTGATCCGAATCATTCTACCTTCGTCTGCAAACTCCGTAAGTCCATTTACGGCCTCAAGCAAGCTCCTCAGACGTGGTATCATGCTCTTCGATCATTTTTGGTCTCGATTGGTTTTTCCTGCACTAAATCTGATGAGTCCCTCTTTGTCTATCATGCCCAGGGCATTACTGCCTGCTTCTTGGTGTATGTGGATGATCTTATCCTTACAGGCAGTGATGATCGCTTTGTCACTCGTGTGGTGCATGGTTTGGCTTCTCAGTTCTCTATTAAGAACCTTGGTCCTTTGTCCTACTTTCTTGGTGTGGAGGTTCTTCGTACCTCATCTTCGTGTTACTTGTCCCAACGGAAATACACTACTGATCTTCTATCTCAACATAATATGCTCAATGTTAAACCGATTCACACTCCGCTTGCTCTCAATGTCACATGGTCTCTCAATGATGGTAGCAAGCCTGCTAATTCTTCCTTATATCGTCGTGTTCTAGGCAGCCTTCAGTATCTTCTTCTTACTAGGCCAGATATTGCCTTTGCGGTCAACAAGTTATCTCAGTTCATGCATGCTCCCACTGAGATCCACTGGGGGGCAGTGAAACGTCTCCTTCGCTATCTCAATGGCACTCGATATCTTGCTCTTCATCTACACCGTGACTCTCCTCTGTCTCTTCATTGCTTCACAGATGTTGATTGGGTTGGTAATTGTGACGACCGCACATCCACTGGTGCCTTTATTATCTATCTCGGTGCCAATCCCATCTCGTGGAGCTCTCGTAAGCAGCGGACCGTGGCTCGATCTTCGACGGAGGCAGAATATCGAGCAATTGCTGCTGCTGCTGCGGAACTCCAATGGACTCGGTCACTCCTTTCTGAGTTAGCCGTTTCTCTGTCCACTGCTACTCCAGTTCTTTATTGTGACAACATTGGGGCTACGTATCTGTGTGCAAATCCGGTATTTCACTCTCGGATGAAGCACATTGCTATTAACTATCACTTTGTTCGGGAGTTAGTTCAATCTGCTCAGCTTCGTGTCTCGCATGTCTCCTCTGCTGATCAGCTTGCCGATGCACTCACCAAGCCGCTATCTAGGACTCGCCTTTGTCTCTTATTGGACAAGATTGGTGTCGTTAATCGCCCACCATCTTGAGGGGGTGTATTAGGAGTATTGGGAGCATATATTGGTATTTGTATTTATTCTTGTCTCACATTGTTTACGTTTGAGATATTAGGAGTATTGGGAGCATATATATTTGTATTTATTCTTGTCCCACATTGTTTACGTTTGAGAGTTTCCTACACTCTCCCCTTGTATTTATACACCTTGTATATTTCTGAATAAACATCTTGAAAATATTCTCATCATTAGTCTCCTTTGCACACGACCAACTCCTGATAAACCTCTCTTTCCAATCATTATCCTCTATGAGCACTACACCTAAATAGCTCATAATTGTTTCATCCCTAATTCTATACTTGTGTGTGTGTCCACACATCCATCTTAACCTTAAAAGTTGCATCTCTGCTGCTGCTATTTTATACATTGAAAAAGTTTGTTGCATAGAAACCTTTCAGATGGCTTTGGTGTTATTGAAAAAGTGACCCATAGGCTGCTACTGAATCTAATCAAATTAAAACATATTTGGCCCATTTCTCATATATCTAATTTACAATGGTAAAGTGCATTTATTAGATGAGAACAAATTATTCACTAATGTTATAAGATGTTTCGTATAGTTCTTAGACATTACGTATACGTCTTTTTGCAGTTCCTGGTAGAAATGTCTGTGAGATTAAAATGGTGGACCAAGAAGATGCTGGTTTGAATGTGGAAAGGGCAAAACTGGCCTTTGCAAAGAGGATACGGAGTTACGAGTGCAAGATGGATGATGCTCTTCGCAAATACTCGGATAGAAAGCAGCATCAATTGAGTTCAATGGCTGGTGCCAGACTTTCTGCTCAGAAGGTATTTAAGGACTGATTTCATCTAGAGTTGGCGTTATGGAGCATCAGATATTCTTTTTTTCCCTGTTCGTTTTTTTTTTTCTCTTTTCTCTTTTCCATTCTCGACTCCGAAAGAGTATGTTCTGGCTTGGAGACTTTGGCGGGGAAAGGACAGATTAGTCAAATGGAATATATTAGTCAAATTGGCCGATCATCTTATTTTTTAGGACTGATGTGTCCCTAAGGTACGGGGTGGGGGCATTGGGATGTATATGTCAACCGAGTACGAGGAGGACCTCAACCTGAAATATGGAATCCTAGTCTATCCAGCTTGAAGATACCCCAGAGCTGTCCATATAGGTCTTTTCATTGTGATGACTTATTGGCCTTCAAATGCTTGATTTGCAGGCCATTCAGTGGCTCCATTGCCAACACAATGCATGTGTTCTGAATGATCTCAACCCCTAAGTACCTTTCTCGTTTACTTGTTGCAAGTTTGATATTGCAATCAGCCCCTTTCCTTTCATAATAAGAGGAATGACATTGGGCGCGCTTACTTCGATTTACCTGTCTATCTCATAAATGTGTGTGTGCCTGAGCGTTGGCATTTAATATTAGGACACTTTAAAGCTGCCATCCCAGGATTTCTCTGGGACAACATCCATATCATCGTCCATCAAAGGATCCTAAAACAGATTTGATTCACCTAAGGATAGCGATCCTTGATCTAGATCAATCTATTTTTCCGTATTGGGCATATTTTGATAGATAAGTAAAGGAGGGTATGTAGTACAGATGTTTTCTTCAATTATGTTTTTTATGAGTATAAACATGTTTCCAGAGCTACTATCGATGTGTTCCTCTGACTCACAAGTGGATATAACTAGCCTCTTGAATCGTGTGAGATTCCTACAGCGTGCGGTGTACACGTCGGTAGATAAGTCGAAAGTAGAGCCCGAGGTGTTGGTCATAGTTTTTTCCATGGTTGGTTGTTTCTTATTTGCTTCCTGTCCATCTCAGTTCTTTGGTTTCCCTTTACGGTGATTGCTATGAATTTATACCGTAATATTTCTTTCTCCTTATGCTTTTTGCACATAGGTCCCACCCGAATTTGAAGTCTCAGACAATAGCATCAGCACAGTAGATAAAGAAAAATCTGTGACAAATGCGAATCACCGTCTAAGGACTTCCAGGTCCAATACAATGACTGCCTTAGGTATAGTTCTCCTTGGCGGTGCTATCAGAGGTCATTCAAGCTTACAAAACGAGGTGCTTCTCCAAAGATAGAAGGGAAACAAGAGAGGATATGGATTCTTGATGAAGACTTGACAAAGTGAAAGTGATATATAGAGTGAGGAAGGAGAGTGAGAGTGAAAGGGATATACATAGAAGTGAGTAGGAAGATTGAGAGTAAAGTTAAGCATAATATTTGCGAATGAATTTAATATGATTTGCAGAAAATTAAATGAGCATCCTTCAGACGTGTATCATGTCATAATTATTTATAAAAAAATTGATGTGATGTGATAGTACATGCATGCAGAGTAATAAATTATTCGTAAATTATAAATAATTTCTCTCCTACAAAAAAATATCAAAAGTTATGTAAAGTTATCAAAAGCTAAGCAAGCTATCCAGTAAATGTTAGAAATGACCATTCATACACAAACAATAATATTTATAAATAATGTGTTATTATTTTTACTTTTTTCAAGTTTTGATTGACAATTCATTTGTTACAATAAAAAATAAAAATGACAATTCATACCGTCTATAATAATATTGAATTATTTTTACTTTTTTATTGCAGTTTTGATTGAAAATTCAACTTTTTCACTATTTTGAGTACACTTTATTTTTTAAATCATTTTTCAGTACACTTTAAGAATTATATATATATATATTAATTATACATATAATTAAAAAATATAGGTAAAAAAGATAATTTCCATAATTATAAATATATATTTAAATTATTTAAAAAATTCCTCAAATGTAATATATAATTTAATAAATATTCTATTATCTTTTAAATTCGTTTATAATATTTCGATATGTTTTTTTAAATTACATATGATAAAATTATTATAAATAAATAAATTTAATTATATATATAATAACTAATAAACATTCTATATTTTATTAATTTAAAAGATAATAAATATATATATATATATTAATAATATATAAATATATAAAAAACAATTGAAAATTAAATAAGAAAATTTGGGAATTTTTTTAAATTTTATATATTATTTAATAAAATTATATATATGTATTAATTATTAAAATATAAGAATATAATATATATTTTAAAAAATGTCAGGCCCACTGACATTTTCATTAGAATGTCAGTGGGCCTGTTGTTTTATATATATATACTAGTGTAAGACCTGTGCGATGCACAGAAGATATTTTTTTCTTATATTTTGTAATATAATCATATATTCAAGTTATGTATAGTATATTATAAAATGTGTAGATTTGTAATTCAGTAATTATTTTTTTGTATAATGAGTAGAAATTTGTTGTAATTTTATGTATGATAAACATGATATCCACGATTTATAAAAGGTTGAATCAAATTAAATTAAAAAAATAGCCATATCAGCAGATTAAAGAAAATAAAGATTTGTACAGATCTCGTAAAATTTGCCAATGACATAGTCAAATAATTAAGGACAAAATATTTTACAAATTGCTAATTAAATGTAATAATATTACAAAAATTTGAAATTTGATAGAAACAAATACTTTGAAAGATAATGAAAAATCACACGATGCCTATACGTCGAAATAATTAGTTGATCTCAACAGAAAATCACAAGAATAATCAAACAAAACATGAAAGAGATGGACAAACTTTTTGTTTAAAAATAAGAAAGAAAAATAGTTAAGAAAATTAAATATGTTTCCGATAAATTGAAAGCAATAGGTGAATAAAAAAAATTTAAAATAAAATAAACCTAAAAATAATATTTTGAAGAGTGTAGGCTTTTGTGACAGTTAAAATATGACAAATATTACCGTATATGTCTTACCATTTATTTTCTCAAAACAGAAAATGCAAAACACTTCAAGAGGAGGGAGAACAAAAAAAAAGAGACCTTAAAATATTTAGTAATAATCTTGATAAAATATATAGAAAGAAGAGAGAGACAAGAATGAGAAATGATTTTGAATTATGGTAAGATTGTTGAAAATTTTAGTTCATATTTGACAAAATCAGATTTTATCCACGTGATTGGGTGATTTTAAATAATTGATAGTTTAATTATAGGAAAATTGTTAATGATTTTCCATAATATAATGAAACTACAATGATTTTTAGTTCCTAACAAATTTAATTCTTATTTTGAATATATTATGAGTTAAAAAAATTCTTTAAAATTCGAATTTATGTATATTGAACAACAGAAACTAAGCAAATTTCGAAGATTGTTGATATTAATCTCTTCAATTAAATTGTAATAATGTATCTTAAAAGAGTTGCATAAATATGTATAGTTTAACATTTATATGGTTGAAATTTAGGTCGAAAAAATAAAATTAAAAAAAGTAATTTTACTTTTACATATATATATATATATATATTTTTTGATAAAATGAATCGAGAAAATTGAGTCATATATTTGTTAGATTTCATATATTTTTTTAATTTCATAATTCAGTGATTTGATTAATATTCGATAAAATATATAGATTTTGAATCATGTATTAAATATCGTAGTATATTCATCTTGATATCATCTAATTTTGAAACACCTAAATTTGTGGAATAATTTAGATTTTGAAATCGAATCAAAATTTCTAGAATAAAAACTCTAATTTTTAATTTAATAATAATATAATTATTCTAAATAAGTAATGAAGTTTAGGCGACAAAATAGAATTGGAAAAAGTCATTTTGTTTATATATATATTTCGAATCATGTATTAAATATTGCAGTATATTCATCTTGATATCATCTAATTTTGAAACACCTAAATTTGTGGAATAATTTAGATTTTGAAATCGAATCAAAATTTTTAGAATAAAAACGTCTAATTTTAATTTAATAATAATATAATTATTCTAAATAAGTAATGAAATTTAGGCGGGAAAACGGAATTGAAAAAAGTCGTTTTGTTTTTTTATATATATAGATGTGTTGGCTTTTAATTCTTTGAATTTTTTCTTTTATTTTTAGTTTCTAAAAACAGAAAACGCAAAACACTTCAAGAGCAGGGAGAACAAAAAAGAGAGACCTTAAAATATTTAGTAATAGTCTTTATAAAATATATAGAAATAAGAGAGAGACAAAAAATGAGAAATGATTTTGAATTATGGAAAGATTGTTGAAATTTTAATTTCATATTTGACAAAATCAGATTTTATCCACGTGATTGGGTGATTTTAAATAATTGATAGTTTAATTATAGGAAAATTGTTAATGATTTTTCATAATATAATGAAACTACAATGATTTCACGTTCCTAACAAATTTATTTCTTATTTTGAATATATTATGAGTTAACAAAAATTCTTTAAAATTCGAATTTATTTATGTTGAACAACAGAAACTAAGCAAATCCCGAGATTGTTGATATTAATCTCTTCAGTTAAATTGTAATAATGTATTTTAAAAGAGTTGCATAAATATGTATAGTTTAACATTTATATGGTTGAAATTTAGGCCGAAAAAAAAATTTTAAAAAGTAATTTTACTTGTATATATATATATATATATTTTTTTTGATAAAATGAATCGAGAAAATTGAGTCATAATGTCTGTTAGATTTTATATATTTTTTTAAATTTCATAATTCAGTTATTTGATTTTTATTCGATAAAATATATAGATTTAGAATCATCTATTAAATATTGCAGTATATTCATTTTGATATCATCTAATTTTGAAACACCTAAATTTGTAGAATAATTTAGATTTTGAAATCGAATCAAAATTTCTAGACTAAAAATGTCTAATTTTAGTTTAATAATAATATAATTATTCTAAATAAGTAATGAAGTTTAAGCGAAAAAACGGAATTGAAAAAAGTCATTTTGTTTATATATATATATATATATATATATATATGTGTGTGTGTGTGTATTCTCTTTGTTTTCTCTTCTTGAATATATATATATATATATATTTAAATTATTTTAAAAATTCTTTAAATATAATATATAATTTTTAATAAATATTCTATTATGTTTTAAATTCATTTATATTATTTCGATATGTATGATAAAATTATTATAAATAATTATATATATATAGATTTAAATTATTGAATTCTTCTAAGAATATATAATTATTAATAAATATTCTTTTATTTTGAAATTCATTTATAATATTTTGATAAATATTTTTATATAACATAGGATAAAATTCTTATAAATAAAACAATATTTTTTGTTTTTAATTCTATTTATAATTTAAAAGATAATAGAAATATATATATATATATATATCTTAATATATATATATATCTTAATATATATATATATTAATATAAGAAATATATATATATATATATACTTTACATACAACACCCAACATAAAAAAATTACTAAAAATTATATAAAAATATTTTGATCTTTTTTCATTTTATGTATATTTAATAGAATGATATGTATACATATATTAAAGAATATAATAATTCTAATATATATATATATATATATAAATTATAAAAAAAACGTTAGGCCCACTGATTTCTTCATTAAAATATCAGTGGGCCTGACGTTATGTGTGTGTGTGTGTGTGTATATTCTCTTCTAGGATTTATATATATATAAATTAGTTTGAAAATTCTTCAAATATAATATATAATTTTTAATAAACATTGTATTATTTTTTAAATTTATTTATAATATTTAGATTTTTTTTTAACATAACATATGATAAAATTATTATAAATAAATAAATTTACTTTTTTATATATATTTAAATTATTTGAATTCTTCTAATAAAATATATAATTATTAATAAATATTCTTTTATTTTTTAAAAATCATTTATAATATTTTTATAAACTTTTTATATAACATATGATAAAATTATGGGTGCTACTATTCATACCTCCAAAGCCCTAACTAAACATATTTCATAATAATTATGACAAAATTTGATATAAATAAGTTGACAAAATACCCTTATATATTTATATATTTAAAGTTATTTAATTTTTGTATTCTCTTATTCTTCTCAACTGCAAAAACTTCAATCATCAATCACACTTGCAAGTTGCAATCATAATAATTAATCTAATGCTCTCTCTCTCTCTCTCTCTCTCTCTCTCTCTCTCTCTCTCTCTCTCTCTCTCTCTCTCCGGCGAAGAACTATTTAACAAAAACTAACCCACCCATTTTCACATTTCTTACTTGTTTTACTTTTATTGTTTCTTCTTCTTCATGTTTCTTGAATATAAAGATATAAAACTGGAATTGTAGATTCATTCATGGCTTTCTTGGGGCTCAATTCCAAATCTGAAGTCTTTCATTGAGAAGGCAAAATTTCAACACACACTTTAACACTATTTTTATTTGTTAAGAATTGTGTGTACAAGGGTTCACATTCATATATATAACTGACATACATCCACTCCACTCTACAGTCAATTTAATTGTCTTCTCGATCACGCCTTGTTGTATGTGGGCATGCTTAGTGGTCTTATTCGCAAATTCCTGAAGTCCATCACATTGAAATCCAAGTCACCCACATACAATAAGGTTATCTGCGACTGCATTGTCGTTGCTCCACCTAGCCGCTGCCACAATTTGGTGTTGAACCTAAATCTTTACCACTTTTCAATTTTTTTTTTCGATTTTAACAAGATTCCTTTTCCTCTCTCAAATCTATTTTTTTGCAGGTTAAAATGAGATAAATTTATGGTAGATTAAATGATAGAAAAATTGCAGAGAGAAAAAGATTTTGGCGATTTTAGCGTTTTTCCTGGGAGAATAGATAAATTTTCGACTTTGATTTGTAAATTTGTGTTGGGAATTGCGGAGGGTTATGATAATGATTTGTTTTTTGTTTTTTAATGAAAATGGTATAATTGGTATAAATAAGATATATTTAGTAAAAATAAGATAATTATTAATTTGACATGGGGTATATTTAGACTTCGTGGTATGTTTAAAGATTTTGAGCTATGAATAGCCGCAGCCTAAAATTATTATAAATAAAAATATTTTTTTGTGTTTTAATTCTATTTATAATTTAAAAGATAATAGAAAAATATATTATATATTCTAAATAGCCAACATAAAAAAATTATATAAAAAAACTTTGATCTTTTTTCAAGTTTATGTATATTTTAATAGAATTATATATATATATAAATTATTAAAAAAATGTCAAGCCCACTAACCTTTTCATTAAAACATGAGGCCCTGACGTTATATAAATATATAATTTTTTTTCTTTTTATCTTCTCTTCGAATATATATTTAAATTATTTTAAAAATTCTTCTAATATAATATATAATTTTTAATAAATAATTGTATTATTTTTTAAATTCCTTTATAAAATTTTGATATGTGTTTTTTAACATAACATACGACAAATTATTATAAATAAATATATTTAATTATACATGTATTGAAATTATTTGAATTATTCTAATAAAATATATAATTATTAATAAATATTATTTTATTTTTTAAAGTCATTCATAATATTTTGATAAATATTTTTATATAACATATGATAAAATTATTATAATAAAAGATATAATTTTTTTTTTTTAATTTTATTGATTTATTTGTTTTTTGCCAAATAAATTGAAATTTTTTTATTATAAATTTATAATACAGCTTTTAAATTTATTGTCGACTCACTCTATCTAAATAACATAAACAATAGTATAACTTGAACACAACACAATTACACGATTTGTCGTTCACTCATTTCCAGATATAATAAAGACAGAATCACTTTGTCTTTTGGCAAAGCTTCAGTCCCTGTCGATATGCCATTCATTTTTTCTGAGGAACCACAAACCTTATCGTTTCAGCAATGGTGGGCTTCAATCTGGGCTGAAATTGGGCCCAATCCATTATTCATGTCCGAATGTACTGTCTCCACAAAAACACAAGTTTATGGAAATGCGTACCCACCCACAACATATCTATTGCTTATGTAGCAAACTTACAAATAGAGATGTTAAACGGGCTAGCCCTGTCGGTTTCGGGCTAGCCCTAACGGGTTTCAGTTTAATCGGACTTTGGTTTAATCGGGTTGATTTAAACAAGCTTCATTATGGTGAACCTAACCCTAACCCTACCGGTTTTCGGGCTAATCGGGCCACTATCGGGCTATGAGTCAAAATAGTCAAATTACATATTTAAATTTAAAAATTTAATTAAATGCATATTATCCTCTATTTAAAATACAATTTTAGATAACATTAAAAGATTATTTATTTTAGAACTTTTATATCACTATAAAAATTTAAAGATTTAAACATTTAAGTCATATATACTATTTCATGCTCTCAATTATAGCTTTAAAAGCATTCATTGTCATAAAATTTGAAATCATATTACATTTAAGTTCTAAATTTAAATGACAGTATTTAGAATCTTCTAGTAATTAAATATAAATTTTAATATCTTCTACTAAAAACCAAATATGGTATATGAAAAATAATAAAAAATTGTGTATATTATTAATTCGATATTAAGAAATAGACAAATAAGAAGAAGAGTTCGGGCTATCGGGCTAGCCCTAACCCTAAGCGGGCTAGCCCTATAGGGCTTCAGGCTAATCGGGCTCGGGCTAAACGGGCCGGCCCGTCGGGCCATGGCCCTTTTAACATCCCTACTTACAAATGTAGATTTTAGATAAAGAAATTTACTTTATTTTACAAAAAAATTATAAAATAGATACACTAACACATATTTAAAATATATGAACGAGCATTATTGAATTTTAATGCAAAACTTATTCGGTAATTGATAAGGTTTATATGGATCTACTGCTTGTGGGTGAAGCCTGCCTTTTAGCTTCCTAAATTCATCCTGAGCTATAAAATAAATTAGACAAAACGAAATCAATGAATAACAAATTTCTCAATTTGATATAAGGAAAAAAAAGTCAATTTATTCAATGTAATTCATTGATGATTTTGTCTAATGGGCCTGGGACTAGGGCCTGGCCCAATTACTATTTTAATGGTTTCTATCTAAAAATTGTTTTTTAAAATTAGATTGAGATAATCGAAATAATTATCTATAAAGAAAAGGTCTTGGCCTACAATTTAAACGAACCCTAAAATTAACCACCAATCCCAAAAAAAAAGTTAAAAAAATAAAATAAAATAAAAAATTCAATGAATCAACCCACCACTGAAGCCCAGTTAACATTTTCTAGTTAATTTGTACTTCCTTACAAGTTACATTACCTTTATTTTTATTTTTATCTTATCTTTTATAATAATGACAGAAATTCTATAAATAGTAAAAAAAATTGTTAATTTTGTTTAATTCAAAAATAATATTTAAATTTTAAAATTTGGAACCTGAACAACACATGCATGCTGAGTGGGCGTGTTGTTGTACACGCGCTAGTGAGATTCGGAGCTCCTATGCACATTTTTTGGGATATGCGTTATTTTCTTATTGATTTCTTTTCATTTTTTTAAAAATAAGCTTTACTAATATTTTTACTGAAAATATATTAATAATCATATTTTTACGACTTTAATTTAATACCAATATCATACATATTAAAATAAGATATTTGATCAAATGCAATTTGTTGTTAATTGATTATTTAGATTATATTTTAAGTATTTAGTTGGTATTGAATTATTTAGAAGAGATTTGGGCTACAAATAAAAAATATTCAAATATTTTTTTTATAAAAAATAGTAACTTTTTTTAATTTTAAAAATTTATTAATCAATTAAATTTATTTGAATTATAATCTTATTTTATTATATAAATAAATATGTATCTATTATAATATAATTAGAATCGTAATAATTATAATAACCTACTTTTTCCTGCCCATCGACTATTTTATTTAATGAAAACTTAATTATTGTAGACCTACATAAAGTTGGTAATAAAAAAAATATTAATTCAATATATATTATTATTCAGATGTATATATATTATTTCAAATGTATATTTGTGGAATACAATAAAATAATTTTTTTACAGAATTTATATATTAAAAATGATTTACTATCAATATAAACGATTAATGGAAAGTAATTATTATATTTAAAAATGATGGAGATTAAACACAAATTTCACTATATTTATTGGCTTTATGATTTAGAATACATTTTTAAAATTATGGATAATTTGTTTAATACGCAGAATATGCACTAGTTTTAGAGTAAGTTGGAAGATATAATATATATATATATATATTTCAAATTTAACACAAAATTTCTATTTTGACCCAAAAAGGGGGGGGTATAATTAAAGTGTAGTATTTACATCTAATTTATTAACGAAATACTTTGTCAACATTGTATTGACGTGAGATAATGATATTTTTTTTCATCAGTCCTTTGAATTGTAAAAAACAATTTGTGTATTTTATGATTTTGAGCACTTTGTTTATATGTTTTATTCAAACTTACAAGATTATTTAAAATGATCGATTCTAGTAAAATTGACTACACAGTTGAGCTTCATTATATCTCATAAAAGATATACAATTGAACCTAGTTAGACAATACACTCTTATAAAAGTTACATGATCAAATCATTTAAATGACGCAATATTCTAAAAGCTTACATAATTGGTATTTTAGCCAATTGATCTTGTAAAAATATCATCTTGATTTCTCAAGTTTTATAAATAATAAAATGATTTAAACAAACTTTTGGAATAACTAAACATCTAATAATGTACAAATTAGCAATTAGGGTTATTATACCTTGCACAAGCTTGTCAAGCTAAGTAATAAAATTGAGTTGGATAGAAATTATTTTTGATATAGCAATTTAACAGCTCTATCCTAAGAGTAAAAAATAATTTATTTATTTTTTGTTTATGAGAATAGAATAATTATAGTCGCTAAATAAGCTTTTTGAAGACATGAGGTGTAGGGTGCTTAGTAGCCCGACCTAACTCTTTTTTCAAGCTATTCAAACTGGCCCAACCAACACTACACAAATAGTCATATATATATATATATATGTCTTTGATCAGACATTCAAGAGATAACTTATTTTTTTTTTCTTTAATGTTTTCAATTTAACTATTTTGCAACTCAACTCCCGAGCCAAATAAATCCATTTTGTTTTTAAGCTAGTCCTTCTGTCCGATCAACCCGCTGAACTGGTGACAATTTGTCACACGATCTACCTTTGAATAGTTTTTTATTTTATTTTTTAGCTTAATTATTTTATCTTTTAAAACAAATCAACCTTAAAAAGAAGGCTGTACTACCTCTCTCTCTCTCTCTACCAGTCTTTCATCTTCACACTCACACTCAACATTCAGTTTCACTACTCTTCTCATCCTCTCATGGCTCTTCTTCTTCTTCTTCCTCTTCTGCTCCTCGCCATCGCTCCTTATTCCAGTAAGCTTAATCCAGCTTCTCAAGCCCGATTTCTCCTTTTTTTTATTATATAAAGAAAATAAAAGTTTTTGTGCAGGTGGAACATGGTGCATTTGCAAGGGAGGCTTAAGTGACGCTGTGTTGCAGAAAACTCTGGACTATGCATGCGGATCCGGGGCGGACTGCAACCCGACTCATCCAAACGGACCATGTTTCAACCCGAATACTGTGAGGGCTCACTGCAACTACGCCGTCAATAGCTATTTCCAGAGAAACCGCCAAGCTCCTACTGCCTGTGATTTTTCCGGCACTGCTGCCATTGTCACTTCCGATCCTAGTAACCCTCTCTCTCTTCGGTTCTAAGTTCTGCAACAGATCTTGTTCATGTTTATAATATAAAACCTTTTATAATTGCAAGGCAAATAATATCTAATTTCTTGTCTATTTTAGGTATTTCATGTGGTTATTATTATTATTATTATTTTTAGTATTATTATGGTTTAATAATTTAAATCTGGTTATCATGCTTGATTTTCAGGCACTACTGGTTGTGCTTATCCTGCCACTGCAAGGTATGGATTTTGTCTTTTATTTTGTTAAATTCGCGCTGTACGCAATGCTTTTTTAATAATAATAATAATAATAATAATAATAATAATAATAATAATAATAATAATAATATATTATTATTATTATTATTATTATTATTATTTTATTATATATTGTTGTTGTTGTTATATATTTTATTTATTTTTGAATTAAAGGCATCTAAATACTAAAGTTAATTTTTCATTCTAAAATAATATATTATATGGCACCTCAGTCATTTTTATGTGTATGCATTTATTTTTTCTGACATTAATAGTCATATGCTTTTATTTTTATCTATTTTATTTCAAAAATTAACTCTTGTGTAATTAAATTTTTATGGTATTCATTTAACCATAATAAATTTAACCTGGTAAGAATAAATAATAATATTATATATAATTCATGCGCCGAAAGAATGAACACGACGGCTATTAGTAGGTAGGGACAAGCCATTAAGAATATGTAATTAAGAATTTTAAATTCATGTAAGAATTTTACCGTGGCCTTTGTTTTTTTATAACTGTAGTCTAAGGGTAAATAATAGAACTATCCAGTAGGGTTCCTTTTTTGGAGTTGTCCTACTTTATTAAAATAAAAGATGGCCATTGAAACGTTTCTCTCTCCTGTCCTGTATATTTGTAAGCCTTTTAATGATGCGAGTCATTAAAATGGTTTGTAAGGTCAAAAAGTTGAGGTGAAATTTTGAAGAAGGGCCACTTGCCTCTCTCATTTGTCCCGTCCTTCTCATATCATTATTGCCTTGTTATTTGTGTTGTTTTGGCAGACTCTGCCTCCTCTTTTTTTTAAATAAAGATAGGTTCCAATCTGAAAACTGGCTACCTGCAATCGTGGTCACTTATTCAAATAATTGTTGATTCGATTTCTATATATTTGAATATTTTTGTTTTTAGTTAATGGTGTGCCCAAATAAATTGTTAGAGAATATCAAAACTGAAACCAATATTGTTTATTATTCACTCGAATACAATTTTTATACTTAGTGACTTTTAAAATGAACAGTTCTACAATCAAGTACTAATAACTCTAAAATCATGCTTATATATGTGTGTGTGTGTGTGTTTTGAGTAGAGCGTGATTTGAAGAAATCAAAATAAATAGAAAATAAATGTATGGTCTTGTTTTATTGTTAAATATAAATGACATTAGTTGAGAATGATATCGTTGTTTTGTTTTAGCAAGAGATTGTCGTGCTTGTAAACATCTAATTAAGTATATTTTGCTAGGTCAAAGGGTACTGATTATATATATATATATATATGGTTGACTTTTGATTTAATTCTACATTTATTTGAGATATCTCACTTCTCTTTTTATATGCGTCAGTTCCACTTCCACTGCTACCACTGCTCCAGGGACAACGACACCTACAGCTCCGATCACTGGCACACCCACCACCACAATGCCCAACGGCTCGCCTCTCGTGACAACCCCTACCACCGGTGTACTAGGAGGTGGTACCAACGGATTAGGCCCATCAGGATTCAATAATGACTTCAGCGGTGGGAGAGTTCAAGTCCCTACGAACATCCTCTTTTGCTTATGCACAGTCCTAACTCTTTCATCCAGAATCTGGTGGGCTTGATAAACCTGTCAAGAATTACATCCGACGGTGGAGATTATGGCCAGAATATGATGGACTGATTTGGCATCTGTATTATTTCTACCTAGGGTTCTAGTTCTAGTAAATCTAATGTGCTGCTCTATGCCTAAGTACAACCTTTCATTTCTCATCTATGCTGCAAAAAGAAAATATATATGGATGAAGATGGTTCTTTTTTTTTTTTTTTTTTTTTTCCTTTTAACTTGTAATATAGTAGCTTGTTTGGTAGGGAGATCTATTTCTTTACATAAAAATTAACAAGAAAATTAGGTTCAACTTAATTTTTAAGTTTAATTTTACCATTGATTTTATTCATATATGGATATCCACTCGAGCATGATATCACATAATTAGTTTAATCATAAGAATCTAAACTCAAGATCCCAAATCTTGAATATAAAATATGATTTCCGAATTCACTTACCCACAAAAATTAAATAAAATTATTCAATTTGAGTGGAAAAAAAAACAAAAAATAAAAATCGAGATCATAAGTGCAATATATCTAGCATAATGTAGCTTGGATTCTCCTGTCCACTTTTTAATGTCCCTCTCTCCTACTCGCGTCACACTACAAAATCAAAGGCTGCAACATAAAAAATATATGTGAATTTATGAACCACAAACACATGAATTATATATTTTAAATAGTAAAATTATGAAATATAAATAAAATATATATCATAGATGCTGAAGTCTAAATATGAGATCCCTAGGGTTAAAATGGCATTCTGATGCGAGAGAACTTGGATGAAAACAACTCATTTCCTTTCTCCGCACTTCACAATAGTTAGAGAGAGAGAGGGGTAATTATGATGCTGACATCAGCATGCATCATTAGCTACCATATAGTTATATAATCACATGCTTAATAAATAATAATTAATCATGCTTAATATACGAATCAGCTGACTTTGACTAATCAACAGATATTTTAACTAATCTTTCCAAACAAAACATGTTTTAAAAAATAATTTTTATCTTAAAGATTCCTATTTCAAATGTCAATGCCTTTTTATATTAACTAATGTAAAATACTTAAATATTTTATTTTACCAAGTTAAATATAATTGAAGAAGTCAAGTTAATAATATATATATATATATATATATATAAATACAATTTTATGATTTTTAAAATAATTTTTTAATTTACTTTTTTTCTCTAATTATTTACCAAGAATACCCACATATTTTATACATAAATGTGAATTGTGGTAAATTGTCTTCAGATAGTTTACCTGTTCAAATATTGATGAATTTGAAGTTTCAGATTATCTATTTTGACATTTTTGTTGACCTCTATAATATAATCATCGGTCATAATCTATTGCAATAATGGATTACTTAAATGATTTTAACATCCTTTTGTAATTTAATAAAAAGATTATAATTATAATTTAATACATGATATAATATATATATATATATATTTTTTTTTAATTTTTTACAATTTCAATGCACTATTTTCAAAATTGATGGGATATGGGCATGAAGGCTAGTCCATATCGGCATGGCTGATGAGTCGAATATTGGGTTCAAATTCTTTAGTGGATTAGCACAAAGGGTTGGCAATATTATTGTGTCTTGTTTGTCTCGTATTGTTGTATTTCTATTTTATCTATTTTATTATATACATAAAAATAAAATAAATTCAATTTATATTCAAATTTATATTCAAAATGTGTTTATCATGATGCAACTTAATGTATCAATTATTCTTGTGATTCAAGTTATAAATCGTATCGAACCATGAATTGTCACCCCAAATAATGTTAAACTGTTAGATCAGAATTCGTGCGTGTGTGTTGTGTTCAGTATTAGTTCGAACTATAATTGAACTATGCGGATGAAATAGTAGTTACAACAATTTCGAAGAAGAATCTCTTCTTCCTCTCAAGTATTTTTATTAAATAGAGAGGAATAATTCATTCTTCCTCTCAGGGATTTTTATTAGATAGAGTATTAGTTCCCATAATTATATAGTTTAGACTTACATGTTATTAGACTCCCTCTAATACTAGCCAAACGTATACCACTTTCTTCTAACAACTTGAACATCTAGTCCCTTTGATGGATTTGGCTATCGACTCCGTACAGCAGAAATCTGAACTCTCCCGAGCCCAGCAGGTTGTACTCTTCAGAGCACAGTAGAAATCAACAAGTGGTGAACTGTCAATTAAAATCATCATTCACGTTTTTTTCTCTGCATATGATAATAAATGTAATGTAATAGAAATACTTTGCAGCCTTCACATATGACTCTTATTTATAGACCTGAAGGCTCAAGATCTTGTGATTTGATTCCTTAGCTGGTCTCCTATTCCTTGAATCTCTCATTTGTCTCCAACCAACAAATGTTTCCTTCCTTGATTATCTCTTTGCTTGTTGGTCTTACTTGATTCATGATCCTCTTTCCTTCTCAAAGAGCTGGTCTTCCATGTCTTGAGTATCTCTGCCATATCCTACATGTAATTCAAATCTCATTAGATTTTTGATATATATGCCAACACACTTACTTTATCATTAACAATTTGGTTTGAATTTATTGGGCACCTTATTTAGTGGAAAATGTATTTATTTATTTTTTAAAATATTTATATTGTCCTTGTCAATTTAATTGATTTTCTTGTCAAAATAAATCTATAACCTGAAATTTTCAATTAACCAATTACATCAACATCTAAGAGGCTACCCAAATATTTAATAATAAACTATTATATGTAGGATTGAACTGATATTCAACTAACTTATACCGAGTTGGGCCAACAAATATTCTTTCTCAACATTTATTGGGCTTGCTTACTTGCTTCATTTTATCTTCTTGGGCCTAAGAATACTTATAGTAGCCTGTATTTCTTATTGGGCTAAGTGAGTTTTTTAGTTATATTAGGCCTAATAATATGACGATCCATTTTAGATGTTGGGTCCGTTATCTTAGATTTTTAAGTATTTATGATAACACTGATCCATAGGCTCTATTATCCAAATGATTTTCCACGATCACTATTGAGAGTTATAATATATTTTTTTGTTGCATGAGAACTGGAAATTAGAATCCTACTCAAAATAATTTTGCCTTTGGTGAAATTAAAATTTTGAATATCAAACTTGATAAATAAATAAATATATATAGACACACACGTCACTATAATAACAAAGTAGTAAAAAAAATTGTAAGTTCCCGCCCATTTTTTTATTTTTAAAAATGGAACTATTTATTCAAAAAGTGATAGCCTTTAGATAGTCAAATTTTATTTTTTCTTATATTTAAAAAAAATAATTTTACCAATTCATTTAAAAGAAAATAATCTTTTTTTCTAATCCATTTTACTTATAATATACCAAATTAATTTTCTTTTTGCCGTCATTAATTTTACACTCTTATTACGTATATTAAATTGAGATATTAAAATTAAGAAAAAAATATTTTTCGTCGATTATATTTCAATATTTATTGTGAATTGAATTATTTGTATTAAATTTGGGCTGCAGTTTTATTCTAAAAAATATTAATCAATTTATTTTAAGAACAATACTCCTATTTTGAGACATAATAAATATATAAAAAAGTATATTTTTTACATGCTCTTACAAGTAAAATAATATAAACATTTTAAAATACTTTTAAATATTGATTTGCTCAAACTTTAATTATATATATATATATATATATATATTTTACGAATCGTACATCACATAAAAAGTAAAACTAGTTTTATGTAATAAACAAATGTAAGAAAATTTAAGTTACTCAAACTCAATTTATGTTCTCACAAGAGTTGAGTATCCGGTCAAATTACTCAATACTCAAGTAAATAAGTTTTAGCATGGTTTTACATTTGATATAATCTTATAATTTGGCTGGAACACTATAAATTGAAATATACACCATGATTGATGAGTAAAAAATGTCCAACTATCCAAATTCAACTTATGCTCGTCTTGAAGTCATCTTCAGCAGTTTGCACAACTTTAGTACATATTTTGCATTATTCTAGTGTAAATAATGCACAATTGGTATTCCTTCTCCAGCAATTTATATTATTTTATGCACAAGAAAAAAAATATTTTATAATATTCCTTATATTTTATTTATTTGTAATCTTTATTTTATTTACTTTATTTTTGTTAAAAACAAAATATGTACTCTTTAAAAATAATTTTTATATATGTAACATTTTAACTTTTTATTTGTAAAATTTAACTTCATGATAATAGTTGTACAATTTAAAATTTTATTATTATAATTTTATCTATTGTCCATTTGTAATTTATGTTATAATTATAATATTATGTGTAATCCTTATTGTACTTTTTTATTATTATAATTAAAATTATACTTTTTCATTATTTTATTTCTTATCACATTTAATTAAAATAATTAAATTAAATTAATTGTGATACTAAAAGAATAACCTCAATAGTTTTTAGTAAGTTTATATTTATATTTAGTTCGGGGACAATAAAAAATGTACGCCAAAATATCGTACAATTTATTATTTGATAAAACCAACTTTATTAAAATAAAAATACAATTTAATATAACAAACTATATTTTAAATTGATATAATTATATAAATATAATTGATATAAAATAAAAAGTTATGTACATTTTTATATGTGATAATCCGAATTTTTATTGCATTAGTAAAATTGCTTCTATGAAAGTACTAATGATCATGATTTTATGATTCTCATAATATGAAAGTTTTTTTAAGATTTTATTTGAGAATTATATTACTTTAATTGCTATTATTTATTAAATAATTTTATGACATGACATTTTTTAAGTAATACAATATTATGATTTCCATGATTTTATGTACAAATTCATGATTTGACTTACTAAAAGATTAATTTTATGAGAATTTCTATGTCTTCATAATGAAATATTCTAATTGAAATCATTTTTTTTTGTGCGGAACTGAAGTTAGAGCATGATTTAGGGATTCACTAAAAAATTTCATGATTTTATGTGCAATTATAAGATTTTGATTTTCATGGTTTATGTATAATTAATTGAATTATATTAATAGAATGATAATTGAGATTATAAAATGTCATTATTTATTAAATTTTATGGTTTCATGATTTTATAAAGTCCCTCCATAATTTAATGTGCAATTTATGAAATTTTTGCAATTAGATTATTCTTATGATTTTATAATTTTTATGTGGAATAAAATTGATTAGATCATAATTTAAATTTATTAAGCTATAATTGAGCTTAATAAAATTAGATTTTATTTTAAAAATCCAAATTCTTAGGCCCGGAGGCCGATAAGATACCAAGACCAAATATATATACAAAATAAAAGGATTAATTAATGGTCAATGCTCATTCTCTTACATTCCAAAGTAGAAAAAAATAGGGTAGGTCAGTCTAGGGTTCGAGGGGACAGCGATGCCGCCGTCATCAGAGAATTTCATTCTTTTTATTTTTTTTCATATTTTTGCCCAGCCTGGCAGGTCTTTGTATTTTGCAAAATTATGCATCAATTGATGTCAGTTTTTAGAAAATCAAAAATGAAAATGTTCTACACGTGAAGCCCGACAAAACTCCTATGGTGACTGCCCGAATTATGACTGTTCGACTGATCAATTTTGGTGTTGAAGGCAATGCATGTGTATTGGAAAATAACACACACTAGTGCACATATCATACCTTATTCCGGCCAACCAATGGCTAGAATTCAAGGGGGTTGATGTGGGGGCTTGCGCCGGCCGGTAGGAGAGGTTTCCGATCTGTGGATGAGACCTAACTGCTGGCCACAGCGGCGACAAAGTTGTTTTTTCGGGAGGTGGCAGCCTTGGGGGGTTAGGGTTTTGATTTTGGGGTTAAATTAGGGTTTTATTTAGTTCATGTTCTCAATTGAAGTTTTGGAAAATTCAGTTTAGTCCCTAAACTTTTGACTTCTGTTTTTATGTTTTAAAATTTCAATTAAGTTCAATAGTTTTTGAGAATTCAAAATTGACCTCTGTCAACTTTCCTAACTGGTCAATTTAGTCCTTTTAATTTCAAGTAGTTATAAAATCTTTGTTTTGAGTTGTATTGGGCTCAGATGAGTGGCAAAATGTCAAACAATTTGTCATCTATAGTTTGATGTTGAAAAACATAAAGTTTCTTATTAATGTATTGTGCACAAACATTGAGAACATAATGTGGTCAACTCCAATAAAAAGTCCGTTTTCACATATTTTATCAAAATTAGTTCTCGTTTTTCATTTCCTAAGGTCTTCTAAGTTAGTTTATAAGATTGTAAAAATCTCAAGTTTCTCTTAATTGTTTAGTAAGCCTCTCCACCTTTTTTTAAAGATTGTAATAAAAAGATTTTTCCTATTGTAGGAGCTCCGAATGCCTAAGGAACTAGGGCAAACATTATTAAAAGCAACAATTAGTGCATGTCTACGAGATGGGTGATACTCACAGTAAATTGTATGTTGTGGTTTGTTAAATTACTCTATAAAGAAATATACATGATTATATGGCAATTGTCTATGATATGCTCTATGATGTAATGTTATGTACATTTATTGTTGAATAATTATTTTATTGAGCTTACGTGTTTAAAATTTTACGATATGATATGTGAATGAACACAATATATTTATGAAATGATTATGATGTGTTGGATATATGTGGGCATTGTGATAGTTAAATGTGATATGATGTTGGTTTTGACAACATGATTATATGAACAAAATGTTATATATATATATGATTTATTATTTGCAAGATTCGCGATAAAGGCGTACAATTTGTAAGTTATACTGATAATATCGTACATAGATATGGCTAAGATTTGCGGGTATGATCCGTACAAGATTTTGATCAAAATATCACTTTGGGTAGCTCTCGAACTCATGATGCTCAAGCGGGACATAACGCGTCCCAAGCAAAATTGATGTGCTCTTATGTGTACTATAATAAGTAAATAATATACATCTTACAAGATTCTCATGATTTATTAGCGTGTATGAATTGTTTCAACGTACAATATGCTTATATGAGATGCAAATATTATGTTTTCATGTGTATGTATTCTAGTAGGTAAAAAAGTTAGCCACATAGTATTTTCCAACACTCCTCTCTCACATTTTCAGGTTAAAAGTTCCTATTTCGCTTGTTTTAATCCCTAAATATGTTTTTGACTTTGAAATCTTCAATTTATTTATTAAAAAAATAGTTTTATAATTTATCACGTTCTATACGTCTTTTTATCTTTTTTCAAAATGAAAAAAATCAAATCACAATTTTTCGTTTCTATTATACAATATCTATTTTTAAATTAAGATCATAAAGTTTCATCAATATACCTTCAAATTGCAATCTTTTGTCATACCCTATCCTATCATATTCAGATAGAATTTGAGTACATGTTGGGTGATGAGGTTACCCTTAATATATATATATATATATATATATATATATATATATATAGTTTTAAAATGTCAATAATATATATGCATATATACCATATATAAATTGATATAAGAAAATAACATATAATATAATATAATATAGAAATATGATATATTTTTTATAATAGTTTTTTTATGTTATATAATATATTATATTACATATGCAATATATTAGATCAAATTAATAATTATACAACATATAACTTATACTAGCTGGAGACCCCGTGCAATACACGAAAATTAATTTTCTATATTTTTATTATTAAAAAATATTTTATTTATTACTATAAATATTAGTAAAAGAAAATAATAATTATACATAATATCTAAGTTAATAAGTTTCATATTTGATTATTAATTTATTTAAAAAATCCAAGTCAAAAGTCTTCAAATTATTAATTGAATTTGTGTTTATCTACTTAAAATTCAAATTGAAACTTTAGTTTTATATTGGATAATAAAATCAAAATTTAAAAATCAGATATCTGAAATGTTTTATATAAAAATTAATATATGAAATTTAAGATAACAAAAGTAATTAAAATTTATGTTAAAGATAAATACTATATTTATGTGAAGATATTTGGGCACTTTCATTAGGAGATTTTGTAAAGATTAAATGTAACAAAAAAATAAAAATAAAATAAAATTATTTTAATTTTTCATGATTTGATTTTAAACGCACCAAATATGCTTCAAATTTGAATATTGCTTTTTTTTTTTTTAGAGAATATGAATAATGGTCAGAAACATATCAAATGTGTTGAAATTCAATATTAATGGTTAAAATCACATAGTATCTTTAATCAAAATATTAACAAATAAATAATATGGCATTACTTATTCTATTTTTACAATTTTAGAAATAACATTTAGTTGAGAAAATAAATTCAAACATACATTTTACTTTTATATATATACATAGATTTTTTTCTTTACAATATATATGCATAATATATATATTTATATATAATTATAAGAGAGAGAGAGAGAGAGAGAGAGAGAGAGAGAGAGAGAGAGTTTTTTAATCATCTAAATTTCCCTTCAAAATTTTCAATTATTTGTTCCTAATTATTAGGGATTGGATACGATGTCATTTCAATAATTAACATAATATTTTTATGTTTTGATATTATACAAAGAAAGAATATTTTAATATATAAATGTAAAAAGGGGAAATAATATTTGGACGGGAAAATAAAAGTGGAAATATGTACGCAATTTTTAATCAAAATATTAACAAATAAATAAATGTTATTATTTATTCTATTTTACAATTTTAGAAATAATATTTAGTTGGGAGAATAAATTGAGAATAAACAATATAAAATGAGGGCATTTGCATAAGAATCATCTCATATGACTCCTAATTCATTAGGACCCAAAATTTGGTATCAATATTTTTTCCTATTACTAAAAATAAATATTAACATCAACTCGTGTTTGGATACTAGTTACTTTTGGTATCAAAGAATATTGATTGATACCACAAAAAGCTTAATATCGTATTAAAAATATAAAAAATATATTGAAATTTGAAAAAAATTTCTTTTCTTTTTGCAAAGAAAGGTATAATAAAGGAATTTAGTGGAGATAATTTGTGATTTGAATTTTTTTTCTTTACTTGTTGCAAAAGAAATATATAAAAAGGGAATTTGGTATTGGGGATATAATTTGAAATTTGATTTTTTTTTCCTTTTCTTGTTGCAAAGAAAGATATAAAAAGCGAATTTTGTGAAAAAGGGAGATAATTTGAATTTTTTTCCTTTTCTTGTTACAAAGAAATATATAAAAAGTGAATTTGGTAAAAAAGGGAGATAATTTGAATTTTTTTACTTTTCTTCTTGCAAAGAAAGACATAAATAGCAAATTTGGTGAAAAAGGGAGATAATTTGTAATTTGAAAATTTTTCCTTTTCCTTGTCAGGAAGAACTTTGACCTCATAGAGGATCTCCATCTCCATCCATTTTACCATCAGGCTAGCTAAAGCATTCATAAAAATTTTGATACTGTATTTTCTTATATCAACATATTGAGCAGACTTACAAAAAATACTACTCAACTATTTTATTTTCTGAATCATTTACAATTAATTTACAATATATATAAATTGCAATTTTAAACACTAATAATTTTTTTTATAATTTTCTTAAAATTCAATATAATTAAAAATAAATTATTTACATAACAAAATTGATATACTTATTAGTTTGTAAATTTATTTATATATTTTGTTAGTAGGTATAAAAATTCATTCCTAGAAATTATTATCCATTAAAATTCTAAACTTCACACACACGTTGTGATATAATTTTTTTAATTAAACAAATAATATTATTACATTTAAATATTTCTTTAACATTTAACAGAATTACTCGTTTTCTTCAAATATATTAATTTTTAAACTAATATTAAAATACTACTCAACTATTTTATTTTTTGAATGATTAACAATTACTTTAAAATATATATAAATTTTCTATCATTTACAAATAAGCCATAAAATGTTGTTAATTTTTAAACAATTGTTTTATATTATAGCATATGTTAGAAATAATTAATTTAACAAATTTAATATATTTATAATTCTTATTGTAATTGAAAAACTTGTAAAAGAAGATCTAAATTGTCTAGCGTTGTGTAAGTGGTGAAAAGTTTACATTCAAGATGTAAATTAATTTCATGATTTTGTCCGTCATTTGCTTCTTATTCGATCTTTATCATTATTTTGAATTTAATTATGTTAAATTAAAGAATAAATGTTGAGAATAATAATATGTTTCTAATTGCTTGTTTGGTTTTGATGTTAAAGCTTCATTTCAATATTTTTTTATTTTTAAAATTTTAAACGTCATTCGTTATTAGATAATTTTTTTTAATTAAACGAAACAATGCTATTATATTTTAGATAAATAAGTATCACATTTACAGTTATTATCACTGGCGTAAGTTATACTTTTTAGTTAATCCAATAATATTTTTTAATTAAACAAATAATACATTTTAGTTAAACAAATAATATTGAACAATTTTTTTTGTTTAATTTGAATTGAATCTATATTAATATAATAACCAAGTAGTCTAAATGAAGAATTTATCATTTTTTTAAGTCGATAAATAAATATAACGAGTATTGCTTTTTAGTTAACCCAATAATATTATTTTAGACTACTTTGTTATTAAAATTACCACTCACCTATTTAATTTTTTGAATCATTTACATTTAATATACAATCTAGATAAATTACAATTGAACCACTAATAGAAATAAAATTTTATATTTTTCTTAGTTCAATATAATAAATAAAATTATTTACATAAAAAATTGATATATCGTTGCCTTTAAAACATAACATAATAATACATGATCATGATTAGATACATACGGGTTGAAATCAAGCTCCACTTGCTGACGTAGAGCCGACTTAGATGATGTGTAAATTGACGTGTAATTTTATTTTATTTTATATATACGGTCATCATAAAACAATGCCGTTTCATGTTTTATGAAAACAAAATATCTAAAAGTGTGGAAAGGATGCCAAAAATGGGAAAAAGACAAAAAATAGAGGCATAGCAAGGAGCAATTTTTCATTGGGGTCTTGCATGCCAACGCTTTCTTCAGGCGGAGAAGGATTGGGAACTACCACCATGCCTTAGGGAGGTGAATCGGGAGGTGTTGGCTTATTTTTTCTGATGAATTGCTCAGAGAAATGTAGCCCTACATTCACTTCCCTCAACTTGGCCTCCCGATCGTAGGCCATTGCGGCATCCTTCGCTGTGTCGAAGGTGCTGAGTGCCTCTCCCTCACTCACTCATTTGTCCCATTGCCTTTCCCTCACTCATTTGTCCCATTGCCTTTCCCTCACTCATCTGTATAGCTTCGTACTCGAAAATGACATACTCAGAGGCATCAATAAGGCCTTCCTGTTCTATCCCATTTTGCTCATCATCATCATCCTTCCTCTCGGGCTTGAATTCAATGATTCACTCCCTTACTACGACGATTGTTGGTTCTGGAGGCGCTCTTCTTTTCCCCATTCTTTGTACCTTTTCCACACATCTATGGATTGTTTTTCATAAAACACGAAATGAAATCGTTTTATGGTGACTGTATAGATATAAAAAATAAAATTATACATCTAGTTACACATCATCTGATTCAGGCTCCACATCAGCAAGTGAAACCCGATTCAACCCGTATGTACCTAATTGAAAAAATTATTAAGGTCGTGTATTTTTATGTTATGTTTTAAAGGTCGTGTTACAATTGATAATTGACTAAAAAGATCGTGAATTTTTACGTAATTTAGTCTTTCAATTTTGAATTTTTTTACTTTTCTAGTTGCAAAGAACAATAGTAAAAGGTAATTTGATGAAAAAGGAAGATAATTTGAAATTTGAAAATTTTCCATTTCTTGTTGCAAAAGACAAATATAAAAATGATATTTAGTAAAAATGGAACATAATTTGAAATTTGAAATATTTTTATTTTCTTATTGCAAAAGAAAAGATATAAAATGGGAATTTGGTGAAAAGAGGAGATAAGTTGGAATTTAATTTTTTTTCTTTTATTGTTGGAAAAGAAATACTAAAAAGTGAATTTAGTGAATAAGGGAGATAATTTGAAATTTGAAGTTTTTCTTTCTTGTAGCAAAGAAAGATATAAAAATTGAATTTGGTGAGAAAGGGAGATAATTTGAATCTTTTTTTTTTTTTTTCATTTTCTTGTTTGCAAAGAAAGATAAAAAGAAAATGTAATTTGGTGAATAAGAGAGATAATTTAAATTTTGAAATTTATCCTTTTTCTTGTTGCTAAGAAAGATAAAAAAAGGAAATTTGGTTAAAAATGGAGATAATTTGAAATTTAAAATATTTTTCTTTTCTTGTTGCAGAAGAAAGATATAAAAAGAAATTTGGTGAAAAAGGGAAATAACTTGAATTTTGATTTTTTTTTTCTTTTCATGTTGCAAAGAAAGGAATAAAATTGGAATTCGATGAATTGAGAGATAATTTGGAATTTGAAATTTTTTCCTTTTCTTGTTGCAAAAGAATGATATAAAATAGAATTTTGTAAGAAAGGGAGATATTTCAAAATATGAATTTGTTTTGTTTTCTTTTTGCAAAAGAAAGATTAAAAAAAGGAAATTTTGTGAAAAAGGAAAATAATTTGAAATTTGAATTTTTATCCTTTTCTTGTTGCAAAAGAAAGATATTAAAAGAGAATTAGCTGAAAAGGGAAGATAATTTGAAATTTAATTTTTTTTTTCTTTTCATGTTGCATTAAAATATAAAAAGGAATTTTGTGAAGAGGGAAATAATTTGGAATATAAAATTATTTCCTTTTCTTGTTGCGAAAAGAAAGACATAAAATAGGAATTTTGTAAAAAATGGAGATAATTTGAAATTTAATTTTTTTTTTCCTTTTCTTGTTGCAAAAGAAAGACATAAAAAGGGAATTTGATGAAAAAGGGACATAATTTGAAATTTGAATTTTTCATTTCCTTTTTTGTTGCAAAAGAAAGATATAAAAAGGAAATTTGGTGGAAAAGAAAGATAATTTGAATTTTTTTTCTATTCTTGTTGGAAAGCAAGATATAAAAAGGGAATTTGGTTTGAAAAGGAATATAATTTGAAATTTAAAATCTTTTTATTGTCTTATTGCAAAAAAAAAAAAAAAAAAAGATATATAAAGAAAATTTGGTGTATAAGAAAGATAATTTGAAATTTGAATATTTTTTCTTTTCTTCTGGCAAAGAAAGATATAATGGGAATTTGGTTAAAAATTGAGATAATTTGAAATTTGAAATATTTTCTTTTTCTTGCTGCGAAAGAAAGATATAAAAATAAAATTTTGTGGAAAAAGGAGATAATATGAAATTTGAATTTTTTTTTCTTTTCATGTTACGAGGAATGAAATAAAATGCGAATTTGGTAAAATTGGGAGATAATTCTAAATTTGAAATTTTTTTCCTTTTTGTTTTTTTGCAAAAGAAAGATAAAAAAAAAAAGGAAATTTTGTAAAAAAGAGAGATAATTCAAATTTTTTTTTCATTTTCATTTTGCAAATGAAAGATAGAAAAGGGGAATTTGATGAAAAAGGGAGATAATTTAAAATTGGCTTAATTACGTGAAAATTTATGACCTTTTACTCAATTATCAATTGCAACGTGGCCTTTAAAACATAGCATAATAATACTCGATCTTAATAATTTTTTCAATTAGGTAAATATGGGTTGAAATCGAGCTCCACTTTCTGACGTAGAGCCCGACTTAGATGACGGGTAATTTTATTTTATTTTATATATACGGTTATCATAAAACGACGTCGTTTCATGTTTTATGAAACAAAATCTCTAAAAGTGTTGGAAGGGTGCAAAAAATGGGGAAAAGAAAAGACAAATACAGGCACAGCAAGCAGCGGTTCTTAATTGGGGTCTATGCATGCCAACTCTTTCTCCGCGGTCTTGCATGTCAACTCTTTCTCCAGGCAGAGGGGATCGGGAACCACCACCATGGATGAGGGAGGTGAATCGGGCGGTGTTGGCCTATCTTTTCTGATGAAGTACTCAGGGAAATGCAGCCTCGCATTCACTCCCCTCAATTTGAAGGCCTCCTGATCGTAGGCCATTGCGGAGTCCTGCGTTGTGTCAAAGGTGCCGAGTGCCTCTCCCTCACTCATTAGCCCAAATGCCTCTCCCTCACTCCTCTGTATAACTTCGTAATAAAAATGATACAATCAGAGGCCTCGATAAGGCCTTCCCGTTCTGTCCCATTCTGTTCATTTCCTCTTGGGCTTGAATTCAGTGCGACGCTCCATTACTCCGACGATTGTTGGTTCTGGAGCGGGGCTGGCGCCGCGCCTCCCCGTAAAAAATTGTGGCGATTGGAACAGTGGAACTAAATTTACTCTATTTTATTTCTTCTTTTCCCCTTTTTGGTTCCTTTTCCACACATCTAGAGATTTTTTTTTTCATAAAACACGAAACAACATCATTTTATGACGATTGTATAAATATTATAAATAAAATTATACGTCTATTTACACATCACCCGATTAAGGCTCCACATCAGCAAGTGGAGCCCGATTCAACCCGTATGTACCTAATTGAAAAATTATTATGGACGTGTATTTTTATGTTATGTTTTAAAGGACGTGATGCAATTGATAATTGACTAAAAAATCATGAATTTTTACGTAATTAAGCTTTTAAATTTTGAATGTTTTTCCTTTTCTAGTTGCAAAGAACGATAGTAACAGGTAATTTGATGAAAAAGGAACATAATTTGAAATTTGATTTTTTATTTTTGTTGCAAAAGAAAGAAAAAAGAAATTTAGAGAAAATGGGACATAATTTAAAATTTGAAATTTGAAATGTTTTCATTTTCTTGTTGCAAAAAGTAAACATATAAAACGGGAATTTGGTTAAAAGGGGAGATAAGTTGCAAATTTAATTTTTTTTATTTTCTTGCTGGAAAAGAAATAGTAAAAAGTGAATTTAGTGAACAAGGGAGATAATTTTGAAATTTGAAGTTTTTTCTTTTTCTTGTAGCAAAGAAAGATATAAAAATTGAATTTTGTGAAAAACGGAGATAATTTGAAATTTGATTTTTTTCATTTTCTTGTTTGCAAAGAAAGATAAAAAAAAAAAAGAATTTGGTGAATAAGAGAGATAATTTAAATTTTGATTTTTTTTTTCTTTTCTTGCAAAGAAAGATATAAAAAGGGAATTTGGTTAAAAACAGAGATAATTAGAAATTTTAAATATTTTTCTTTTCTCATTGCGGAAGAAAGATAAAAAAGAAATTTGGTGACAAAGGGAGATCATTTAAAATTTGAAATTTTTATTCTTTTCAAGGTTCAAAGAAAGAAATAAAATTGGAATTGGGTGAATTTAGAGATAATTTGGAATTTGAATTTTTTTTTCTTTTCTTGTTGCAAATGAATGATATAAAATAAAATTTTGTAAGAAAGGGAGATAATTCAAAATTTAAATTTTTTTCCTTTTCTTTTTACAAAAGAAAGATTAAAACAATAAGGAAATTTTATAAAAAAGGAGATAATTTGAAATATGAATTTTTTTTTCTTTTCATGCTCCAAAAAAATATATAAAAAGGAATTTTGTGAAAAGGGGAGATAATTTGGAATATGAAATTTTTTCCTTTTCTTGTAGCAAAAAGGAAGACATAAAATAGGAATCTTGTAAAAAATGAAAATAATTTGAAATTCAAAATTTTTTTCCCTTGTTGCAAAGAAAGACAAATGAAAGTGAATTTGGTGAAAAATGGAGAAAAGTTGGAATTTAAATTTTTTTTCTTTTCTTGTTGCAAAGAAAGACATAAGAAAGGAATTTGGTGAAGAAGGGAGATAATTAGAAATTTGAATTTTTTTTATCTTTTTTCGTTGCAAAAGAAAGACATAAAAAGGAGATTTGGTGAAAAAGGGAGATAATTTGAATTTTGAATTTTTTTTCTTTTCTTGTTGCAAAAGAAATATATAAAAAGGAAATTTGGTGAAAAAGAAAGATATTTTGAATTTTTTTTTTCTTTTCTTGTTGGAAAGCAAGATATAAAAAGGGAATTTGGTTTAAAAAGGGAGGTAATTTGAAATTTAAAACCTTTTCATTTTCTTATTGCAAAAGAAAGATATACAATGGTGTAAAAGGGAGATAATTTGAAATTTAAATTTTTTTTCTTTTCTTGTTGGAAAGAAAGATAAAGAATGGGAATTTGGTTAAATATGGAGATAATCTGAAATTTGAATTTTTTTTTTTTGCTGCGAAAGAAAGATATAAAAAGAAAATCTGGTGAAAAAGAGAGATAATTTGAAATTTGAATTTTTCTTTTCTTTTCACGTTGTAAAGAAAGAAATAAAATAGGAATTCGGTAAAATTGGGACATAATTCTAAATTTGAAATTTTTTCCTTTTCTTTTTGCAAAAGAAACATATAATTTTGTCATATATTATTATTAAAAAAACATATAAAAAATTTAAAAAGGAATTTAAAAAATAATTGAATATTTATTAAAAATTATATATTATATTTAAAGAATTTTTCAAATAATTTAAATATATATATTCGAGAAGAGAAGACAAAAAGAAAAAAATTATATATTTATATAAAACGTCAAGCCCACTATTGAATTTGGTAAAATTGGGAGATAATTTTAAATTTGAAATTTTTTCCTTTTCTTTTTGCAAAAGAAAGATATAATTTTGTCATATATTATTATAAAAAAAACATATAAAAAAATTTAAAAAGGAATTTAAAAAATAATAGAATATTTATTAAAAAAATATATTATATTTGAAGAATTTTTAAAATAATTTAAATATATATATTCGAGAAGTGAAGACAAAAAGAAAAAAATTATATATTTATATAAAACGTCACGCCCACTAACGTTTTAATGAAAACATTAGTGGGCTTGACGTTTTTATAATAATTTATATATATAATTCTATTAAAGTATACATAAACTTGAAAAACGATCAAAGTGTTTTTATATAATTTTCAATAATTTTTTTATGTAGGCTATTGGACGTAAAATATATATATATTTATATTTCTTGTATTATTATATATTTAGAATATATAATATATTTTTCTATTATCTTTTAAATTATAAATAGAATTAAAACACACAAAAAAAATATTTTTATTTATAATAATTTTAGGGTGCGGCTATTTATACCTCGAAACCTCTATACATATCCCGAAGTCTAAATATAGCCCATGTAAAATTAATAATTATCTCTTTTTACTAAATATACCTTATTTATACCCTTTATACCATATTCATTAAAAAATAAAAATAAAAAAACAAATCATTATCCCAATCCTTCGCAATTTCCAACACAAATTCACAAGTCAAAGTAGAAAGTTCTCTATCCGCCCAAAAAAAAAAGGCCAAAATCTTTTTCTCTCAGCAATTTTCTATCCTTTAATCTACCATAAATTTATTCCCTTTTAACCTGCAAAAAAATCGGTTTGAGAGAGGAAAAGGAATCTTGCTAAAATTAAAAAATAAAATTGAAAAATGGAATAGATTTAGGTTCAGCACCAGAATGTGCGACGCACCTAGTGGAGCGACGACAGTACGGTCGCAGACGACCTCGTTGTATGTTGGTAACTTGGATTTCAATGTGATGGACTCCATGGAGTTGCCGATAAGACCACCAAACATGTGATGGACTCCAGGGAGCGACGACAATGCGGTCGTAGACGACATCGTTGTATGTTGGTAACTTGGATTTCAATGTGATGGACTCCAGGGAGTTTCCGATAAGACCACCAAACATGCCCACATACAACAAGGCATGATCGAAAAAGCAATTGAATTGACTCTAAAGTGGATGTATGTCAGTTATATATATATATATATATATATGTGTGTGTGTGTGTGTGTGTGAACCCTTGTACATACAATTTTTAACAAAATCAAGTCTGTAAATGGTGTTTAGAGAAAAGTATTAAAGTATGTGTTGCTTATCAAGTTTAGTCTTTGCAATGAAAGACTTCAGATTTGGAGCCAAGCCTCAAGAAAACCATGAATGAATCTGCAATTCCAGTTTTGTATATCTATATTCAAGAAACATGGAGAAGAAGAAACAATAAAGTAAAACAAGCAAGAAACGTGAAAATGGGTGGGTTAGTTTTTGTTGAATAGTTCTTCGTCGAGGAGAGAGAGAGAGAGCATGGGATTAATTCTTATGATTGCAATTGCAATTGCAATTGCAATTGAGGATTGGAGTTTCTGTAGTTGAGAAGAAGAAGAGAATAACAAATTAAATAATTTTTAAATATATAAATTTTATTAGGATATTTTAGTTAACTTATTTATGTCTAATTTTATTATAATTATTATGGGATATGTTTAGAGAATTTGGGGTATGAATAGCCGCACCCATAATTTTATCATATGTTATATAAAAAAATTATTAAAATATTATAAATGAATTTAAAAAATAAAAGAATATTTATTAATAATTATATATTTTATTAGAAGAATTCAAATAATTTAAATATATATAAAAAATTAAATTTATTTATTTATAATGATTTTATCATATGTTACGTTAAAAAATAACATATCAAAATATTATAAATAAATTTAAATAACAATACAATATTTATTAAAAATTATGTATTATATTTGAAGAATTTTTAAAATAATATATAATATATATATCCCAGAAGAGAAAAAAAAACTATATATATATATAAACGTCAGGCCCACTGACATTTTAATGAAATATCAGTGGCTTGATGTTTTCTTTTTTTATATAATATATATATATATATATATATATAATTCTATTAAATATACATAAAGTTGCAAAAAGATAAAAATATTTTTTATATAATTTTCAATAATTGTTTTTATGTTGGTTGCTGTATGTAAAATATATATATATTTTTTTTTTCTTATATTAATATATATTTAGAAATATATATATTTCTGTTATCTTTTGAATTATAAATAGAATTAGAAAACAAATAATATTATTTTATTTATAATAATTTTATTATATGTTATATAAAAATATATATCAAAATATTATAAATGAATTTCAAAATAAAAGAATATTTATTAATAATTATATATTTTATTAGAAGAATTCAAATTATTTAAATCTATATATATAATTAAATTTATTTATTTATAAAAAATTTATCATATGTAATGTTAAAAACAAATATATCGAAATATTATAAATAAATTTAAAATATAATAGGATATTTATTAAAAATTATATATTATATTTGATGAATTTTTAAAATAATTTAAATATATATATATATATATATATCCAAGAAGAGAAAACAATATATATATATATATATATTAAATTTAATTTGATGCAAACCATATTAAATTCATTCGCAAATATTATGCTTAACTTTACTCTCAATCTTCCTACTCACTTCTATGTATATCCCTTTCACTTTCACTCTCCTTCCTCACTCTATATATCACTTTCACTCTCACTCAATTTTCATTAGTTCACTTTCACTCACTCTCATTCCCACTCAGTTTTCATGGTTCAACAGCTTAAAAGGCTTCAAATACCTTCATACAGAAACAACTTCATGACAGCTTCATAAATTTTCATTTAGGTAGAATATATATTTGCGTATTATTTTATTTATTATATTTTACATGATCATAAATTCTTATTTTACTTCCTTATTTAAATGGGGACAATATAATATCACATTCAATATTCATCAAGAATATATCAGGTGATCATTCCTATTCTTATTAGTTTTTTTTTTTTTTTTTTTTGTGATCATTCTTATTTTTATTAGGTTATTTTTTTTAATATTAACACAAATATTCTTATTACTATTAGTTTACATGATAGCACACGTAGATCACCTTCAAGGACCAATACATCGTATAGAGACAAATTCATCCTAGTAAAATATTTTGAAATCACTTTTAATTAAGCTACACAGTATGCCCAACATTTTTAGTTAATATGTTTTATGTTGTTTCCTTTTATATTTTATTTCATGTATTTAATATTTAAGTTTCATATTTGTTCTATAAATTTGGAATTTGTGAATTATTTGCGTACCTATGTTGTTTCATATATTATTTAATTATATGTTATATTTGTTAATTTTATGTTATTGTAAATTATATTTATGTTGTATTATTTTAGTGTTGTATGTGTTGAATGTTTAACTTGTTTTATTTATGATATGTTAACTTTAAACCATACTCTGAACAATTCAAATGTGTTATTCGTAGTATATTAATTGAAAATTGTTTAGTACAATTAATATATCATTATATAATACTTAAAAAATTATTGTGCACAATATAAATTTAATAACCTTTAAAATTATATTTTTTAGGTATGACATCAATATCAAAATCATCAGCATCAACTTTCACACGAGCAAAAAAATTATTCATATACAAAAGTTATCGGTTCATCATAAATAAGTCAAAAGGATTCGTCCAATTAAGAAAATGTAAGCAACTACTTAAAGAAATGTCATATCCAACATGCAAGAACATGAAATACAAAAATTATGGTGGCGTGTAAAGATGTATCAAGCTAAGTTGGAGTGGTCGTCTAACCGTGACTCTGTTTTAAAAGGTTGCTTATGGCAATAAGAAGATGTCTTAGGGTAAGAAATAAATTTACTCTGCAGTACTTTAAGTACCATGACAATGGATAACAATAATATATCGGTGCAACTTGGGGTTAGAGACGATCATATAAATGCCCTTCAACATGAGAGTGCAACTAACTTACAACAAATCAATATGATGCGATCACGTATAATAGATCTTATAGATGTCACCCCACGCTTAAATATTTGAGAAGATTCTGTTGTGAACGAACATGTTAACATAGAGGTGGTGAATGATGATAACGTTGTAGAAAATTTAGGTGCTAATGACCATTCATAGAGTGATGTATCTTCTATGTAATTGTATCTGTTATTGTGAAATGTAATAAAATATTTTATCATGTTTTTTCAATATTTTATTTGAATTATTATATATTACAAAAAAATTATATATTTTTTATGTTGTTATAACTTTCTATATAAATAATTTTAATATCACTTTGAAGCAATGATAAGTCACAGACAAGTTGCAATAAGAGTGTATAGCGAAGGCGAAATCTATATTTATATCTATATATATAATAACAAAACCGCTACTAAAAATGAAAAGTATGATTTTTCCGTCCAAAATACCTTTCTATATTTAGAAGTTTGATAACCAATCAGGATTTTTCTATTTCTTTCTTTTTTTCACTTCAATTTTTAAAGGCTTATAACTTTTTCATCTCAAATTCATTTTTATGAAAAATATATCAAAATAATCATTCTTTCATGATCTTTAATTTGATATCTATATTGCATATATACAAATATAATATTATTTTTAAATATAAAATATATTTTCATAGGTTAATTGTGGTATATTTTAATAGTTTATATATTTTTATATTGTGAGGTATTTTTATTTTAAACAAGTTTTTACTAAAAATATATTTTTATATAATTATGTATTTTATTTTTAAAAAGTATATATTATGATATTTATAATAAATTATTATATTATTTTATTATACATCGTGCAACGCACGGGGGAAAATAATAATTATACAAGAAAATGGAAAGTGTTGTATAGTTGTGGTCCCAATGGTTATTTTCGAATTGATTGAAATATAGACTTAACTGCATTGAAAGACTAAATTCACCAACTTATTGGCGTGTCTCAAAATCAATTTTATCTGAAAATTTTTACCAAATGGAAGGAGGTATACGGAGAGAGTATTAAAGAATCTCTAGTCTAGATTGAAAATTATTAAATTTAGTTTTTAGTTTTTAAATATTTTAAATATATTTCTCATTTAATTTGGTAATTTGTAGATTTAATGAATATTTTTATATTTATGTAGTTATTTTTATATTTTGAAAAGTCATATTTATTTCACGTTCTCATTGATATAATGATTGATTTCTAAAATAATATAAGTGAAAATGATGAATCAAATGAAATTAATTTACTTCTCCGAAAACAAATAGTAAATAATGAGCTTGAAAAATAAATTACTAAAATATCGGAAAATACTGATTCTAATGTCGAAATACAATCAAGATATCAAGATATTATTAAAAAAACAACAAAAACATACTAAACTTATTATTTAATTAAAAAAAACCGAGACCCTTATACATTGCCAAAAACAAGAATTAAAAAAAAAAAAAAACTAGCAATAAATATTTATTAAGAGGCTAGTAATATTTTCCTAATTAAGAAAATTAAATAGTAATGGTAACAATCATCAACCTATAAATGGTAACACTCATCACCTAGATTAGTTAAACTAGTTAGTTAAGAGCACACAATTGTTATCCTTTTATTAATTAGTAGGTTTTAGATGGGTTTTTTTTCAAAATAATGTAAAAAAAATAAAAAATTTACGAAATAGGCATGTTTTGGAACAGTTTTTAAAAATAGGTAAAACGTCACCGCCGGTGACGTTATTTCAAAAAAACGTCACCGGCGGTGACGTTTTTAAATTTAAATGAAAGAACGTCACCTTAGGTGACGTTCTTTCTTTTTATCATATATATATATATACACATGCATCATACATGCATATATATATTATATATATACACACTGACATATATATATATATAACTTGTATTATATATATATAATTTTAATATATATTCTTATTAATATATATACACACTGACATATATATATAACCTGTATTATATATATTTTTTAATATATATTCTTATTAATATATATATATATATATGTATAAATTTATAAAATATATATTTATACTCTAAAATAACATTGTGAATATATATATATTTTTATATTTTATTTATTCAGTAAATATATCAAAATAAATATTAACATATAATTAATAAAATTAAAAAATTATAATTTTATTTAAGATAATAAAAATATTTAAATTTATTTTTATATTATATATTATATATATATGTATTTATAAAATTATTATTTATAAATAAGAATATATATTTTGAATATGTGTATATATATATATTTATTTATTAAGTAAATATATAAATATATATAATAATAATAATAATATATAAAAATATTTATTAAATTAATAATTTTTATCATTAATTCATATTTTTTAAATTAATAATATATATATATATATAATAATATATAAATTTATATATATATTCGGATATTATATATATTATTATTTATAAATATATATTTTATAAATAAATATATATATATATATAATACATATAATATATATAACTAAAAACGTCACCTTAGGTGACGTTAATTCATATATATATATATATATTATATATATACACACACACACTGACACACACACACATATATATATATATATAAAACCTGTATATATATATATATTATATATATACACACACACACTGACACACACACACATATATATATATATAAAACCTGTAAATATATATATATTTTTAAATATATATTCATATTAACATATATATGTATGTTAAGTAAATATATATATATATATATATATATTTTTTATTATTATATTATATTAGTTTATGTATATATATTTTATAAACATTATTTAAAATAAAGATTAATATTTAATTATTATTATTTGTAATTTAATTTGTTGAAAGAAATATATATTATTATTATTTATAATTTAATTTTCTTAAAGAAATATAAATTTATATATATTTTGTAATAATAATACATGAATATATATATATATATATTAAATTATAAATTTAAAAAATGTTATTTAAAAAAAATAAAAAATAAAAAAATAATTTTCTATTAATTACAGAAATATTTGAAAAATATATATATAATATATATATATATATATATATAATATAATATATAATATACATACATGGCCAATATATATATATATATATATATAATATACATACACACACACATACATAAGAAAACGTCATTGGCACTGACGTTTCCTTTGAAACGTCAGTGCCACTGACGTTTTTTCATTGCAAATTTTTTTTTTTTTTTTTTTGGGACGAAAATATATTGAGGTTGCGAGGATTCGACCTCGCAACCTCTTGGAGAAGCGCCCAGTTTTTAACCATCAAGGCACACGCAATGTTTGAAAATTTATGATATAATTTTATATATAATATAAATTTAAAATATAAAACAATATATTTATATTTTTTTTATTTTTAATTATAATATATATTATATAAAACAATTAAGGTGACGTTTATTCTTTTATTTTTATTTTTATTCTTATATATATATATATTTATATATTATTAATATATATATTATCTTATTTTTATAATATGAATTAATAATTAAAAAAATTTCTTTAATTTAAAAAATTCTTTTTATTATCTTAAATAAAATTATAATATTTTACTTTTTAAAATTATAATTTAATATATATTTTTATATATTTATTGTATTTATTTAATTTCATATATATATTTATATATTATTATTATATATTTACAAATTTATTTTGAATATGTATATATATATATTTATTTATTTATTAAGTAAATATATAAAAATATATATTAAATTATAATTTTAAAAAGTAAAATATTATAATTTTATTTAAGATAATAAAAATTATTAAATTAAATAAAAAATTTTAATTATTAATTCATATTTTGAAAATAAATAATATATATATAATAATAATATATAAATATATATAATTTTGGATATTATATATATTATTATTTATAAATATATATTTTATAAATATATATATATATATATAATAGATATTATATATATAAGATAATATAATTTTATTTAAGATTATAAAATAATAATTAAATTAAATAATAATTTTTAATTATTAATTTTATTTTTATTTCATTTTCTTTTAATTAATTTTTTTTTAATAATATATTTATATATTATTATTACATATATATATATATATCTTATTTATTTAGGATATAATTTTATTTAAGGAAAATTTAAAAAAATATGTTAAATTTAATAATAATTTTTTGATTATTAATTCATAATTTTTAAATTAATAATATATATAAATATAATAAAAAGATATGAATTTATATATTTATATATATATATATTCGAATATATATATATTATTATTCACAAATATATATATATATGTATATTATAAATATATATGATATAATATACATAATTTTAAAAACGTCACCTTAGGTGACGATGTTTCCTTTTTTTTTTTTTAATAATATATTTATATATTATTATTACATATATATATATCTTATTTATTTAGAATATATATACATATTTTAAATTAATAAGTAAATATATAAAATGATATATTAAATTATAATTTTAAAAATGGATAGGATATAATTTTATTTAAGGAAAATTTAAAAAAATATGTTAAATTTAATAATAATTTTTGATTATTAATTCATAATTTTTAAATTAATAATATATATAAATATAATAAAAAGATATGAATTTATATATTTATATATATATATATTCGAATATATATATATTATTATTCACAAATATATATATATATGTATATTATAAATATATATGATATAATATACATAATTTTAAAAACGTCACCTTAGGTGACGTTTTTTTAAAAACGTCACCTTAGGTGACGATGTTTCCTTTTTTTTTTTTTTTTAATAATATATTTATATATTATTATTACATATATATATATCTTATTTATTTAGAATATATATACATATTTTAAATTAATAAGTAAATATATAAAATGATATATTAAATTATAACTTTAAAAATGGATAGGATATAATTTTATTTAAGGAAAATTTAAAAAAATATGTTAAATTTAATAATAATTTTTGATTATTAATTCATAATTTTTAAATTAGTAATATACATAAATATAATAAAAAGATATGAATTTATATATTTATATATATATATATATATATATTCGAATATATATATTATTATTCACAAATATATATATATATATATATGTATATTATAAATATATATGATATAATATACATAAGTTTAAAAACGTCACCTTAGGTGACGATGTTTCCTTTTTTTTTAATAATATATTTATATATTATTATTACATATATATATATCTTATTTATTTAGAATATATATACACATTTTAAATTAATAAGTAAATATATAAAATGATATATTAAATTATAATTTTTAAAATGGATAGGATATAATTTTATTTAAGGAAAATTTAAAAAAATATGTTAAATTTAATAATAATTTTTTATTATTAATTCATAATTTTTGAATTAATAATATATATAAATATAATAAAAAGATATGAATTTATATATTTATATATATATATATATTCGAATATATATATATATTATTATTCAAAAATATATATATATATATGTATCTTATAAATATATATATGATATAATATACATAATATTAAAAACGTCACCTTAGGTGACGATGTTTCCTTTTTTTTTTTTTTTTTAATAATATATTTATATATTATTATTACATATATATATATATATCTTATTTATTTAGAATATATATACATATTTTAAATTAATAAGTAAATATATAAAATGATATATTAAATTATAATTTTAAAAATGGATAGGATATAATTTTATTTAAGGAAAATTTAAAAAAATATGTTAAATTTAATAATAATTTTTGATTATTAATTCATAATTTTTAAATTAATAATATATATAAATATAATAAAAAGATATGAATTTTATCTTAAATAAATATATATATATATATTTATTTATAAAATATATATTTATAAATAATAATATATATAAATTTATATATATTATTAATTTAAAAGATATGAATTAATAAAAAAATTTATTATTTAATTTAATAAATATTTCTGTATATTATTATTACATATATTATTATTATTATTATTATATATATTTTTTTATATATTCACTTATTAAATTTAAAAAATATATATATATATACATATTTGAAATATATATATATATATATTACTGGTTATATATATATATGTATACATATATATATATATATGTATATATATATATGTTGGTATCTATATATATATATATGCATGTATATCACATATATATATGTATGATGTAATACATAGTAAATGAAAGAACGTCACCTTAGGTGACGTTCTTTCATTTTAATTTAGAATCGTCACCGGCGGTGACGTTTTTTTGAAATAACGTCACCGGCGGTGACGTTTTACCTATTTTTAAAAACTGTTCGGAAACATGCCTATTTTGTAAATTTTTTTTTTTTTTTGCATTATTTTGAAAAAAAACCCGGTTTTAGATGTTTATCTACAATATCAATTGGTTAGTAGTTTCTAGATGTTTATCTACAGTATCAATGAATTTTTGGTTGGTTAAATAATTTATTTATTTTTTTGGTTTATTATATATTCCATTTGCGTGACTATTTGCATTTAAAATAAAAATTATATTTTAAAAGAGTTAAACTTAATAACAATAGATTTATAAATTTAAGATATCAATTTATTTATTTGTTTCAAGACCTAACTAATTATATTCGAATTTTATAGACAAAAAATAATTCATAATAAAATTACCAAGTACAACCAAAGATTATATGAACAATGTGGTTGTCCAAAAGGTTTGGCATTATTCATGTTGATTGTTTTCAATACCTATTTTGATTCAATTGTGTCTAATCTCAAAAACTTTTGTGCAACCATACAACTCGATGTACAATATTATTTATTTAATTAATAAGTGTTACTTGTTTACTTAAAAAATATTGCTACTAATTTATTATCTTAAGAAAAGTAGTAATTAAAAAAAGTAATAATATTTTCAAGTAAACAAATAATATTTTTTAGTTAAACAAGTAATATTGTATATTGGGAGCACGGTGCACCCGATGTACAAGAGACTTGTTTATGTCCAATATTTTAATTAAAAATAAATAATAAATTCCCAATATAAATAAGTAAAAGTCTAAAAGTTATGATTTGATTTCGACCCAACTTGTAGTAAGATTTCAGTGTCTATTGATTTTGGTAGCTTAGATTTAAGTACATTTCGAAGTGAAACTTTTAAAAATAATTTTTAGACTTATTTTATTTTATATAATATTTTTAAATACTTACAGGAACTTCTTAATAGCTACATAAAAATAAATTATAATAGAAGAAAATACTAAAAAAATTATGACGGGAGAATATTTATTTTATATTTTATTTTATGTTTCCTTTATTCGGCCTCGTTATTTCATAACTTTTGTTGTTACATTTAGTAATCGAATAAAGTTGTTTAGTAAATAGAATATCGGCCGGAAATCCTATCCTTTTCTTTAACATCTAGTCTAGATATATAATAATTAATAGAATTATTACTAAAAAAATTGATATTTCCAGTTACTTGTTTATATTTGCTTTAAATTTATTCTTATAATTCTATCACGTTTATTTTATGATATCATTTTTTAAATCTATTATTTTTCACGTTCATGGTAAAATTTATAATATTTATGATAATATGATATCAAATTATTATTAATAATATAATTATTAAGTAGTGTTGATTATGTTGTTTTATGTTAATCTAATGTGTCAGACGAGTTGTCACTTCATGTTGCGTTTACTTTCCTAGTCAGGATTGGATAGGATATGATAAAAATTGGGATTAAATTCGGGATAGGGATAAGTTCGAAATTTTTATCCTACGTTTACTTCGTAGGATAACATTAGGATAGATAAAAATAATTTTATACTATCTAACGTTTACTTCGTGGGATTGGCCAGGATAATGCGGAAATTACAAAATTGCCCCTAATACATGATTTATATATGAGAACATTTTTGTAATTAAGTTTGTGCATAAGGGTAAAACAGTAAATTTCCATTTCTTATCCCATCGTATAATTTTTATCCCAGGGGTTTAGGTCGGATTAGTATCCGCCGAATTATCCCGAATTTTGTTTTTTATCCCGGGTCAGCTGGATTGACCCGGGAAAAATATCCAATGAAGTAAACGCTGGATAACTGTGGACTATTTTCCCTAATCCAGGTTTATCACCCGAAGTAAACAGGGCCTCAGTATAATAAATTATTTATGTAAGAAAATTTCAAAAATAGTAATAAAAAGTAAAGAATACCATAAGAGTAAGAGAATTTTAATATTATTTAATTTTAAATAAAAATATCTTACAATTTTGTTTTTATTTTAAATATCACAATTAACTTGGTAAAGAATATTTTGTATTTAAAAATTAATATTATATATATATATAAGTATAAGACATATTTCTCAATTTGTTTCCCTCCTAAATGTTATTTGAAAAAATATAAAATAGAAAAAGTAATGACATATTATTTATTTGTTAATTTTCTAATTAAAAATAATTAGCCTACAAATTTTGACTACGTGATTTTAGCCATTAATATTGAATGTTGAGTAGATTTCAAGCATTTAAAAACAATATCCAAATTATGTTTTAAGTAAATCAATATCCGAATTAACGGTAGATATCAAAGTTCAATAACACATTAAAAAATGAAAATACAATTATAATATTGAATTTAAATATTTAAATAAATTTATACAACATAATTATTTAAAATAAATCAATTCATATCTCTATTATTAATTTAAAGATTTTATTAATGTGATACAATATCCAAATTGGATTTTAAATCTTAATTAAATAAATTTACTTTTTCTGAAATAAACTAATAATATAATTACAATTTCTAGTAAAAGAAATTTTATAAAATGAATCAATTCAAATATTTAATTTTTAAAATTTTATTAATCAATTAGAAATATCAAGTTTGGATTTGAATCTTAAGAGATAAATTCAAATGCAATTCACATTTCGATAATATTTGATTTCAATTTTTAAAAATATATTCATAATAAAAGAATTTAGATTATTTTACTAATATTTTAATTAATAAATAACATATTAATGCACAAAAATAATCTGCATACATTACACGAGATGTAACACCAGTATATATATAATATAAATGTTAAATTTCATTTATACATGACATTATTATAAATCTCGAAGTTACTTATATATTAAATTATTGCAACTGCTTTTATACTTTTATACTTCAAAATTTATTCGGTCTTTCTAACTTTTTTATGTACTCAAAATTTATCTTCTGTTCCATTCGAAAATTTTATAATTCAAACAATGCAATTACTAACGTCTGCACTCCTTTTTTGTGTAATGTAAGACCCTAAAAAGAACAAGTTGTAGTTGTGTAGAACTCATTGTGAAATTAGGGTAAATAAATTCACCAAGTCCCTTATCATTAGAAATGCAAAGGAATTGAATCAAATTGAATATTAGGAGATATGATTCATTTAATTTATTTATTATTCAAAGCATGATGTTTGATTTGATTCATTTTGATATTGATACTAAATATATTATGGTGAGGATACTTCTTTTCTTCCATTCCTTTCTTTTTTTATAATATTATATTTTAATATATTTAAAATATATAATATATATAAATTTATTATAACGATATATTTTTTAACTTATTATATATAATAAAAAATCACAAAAGTTTAATTTTATAATTTTTGTAAGACAACATATGATAAACTAAATACCACATTAAAAAAAAAGGTTTGGTGTGCTCTAGGCAATTTCATTATTGTAGAGTCCACTGCCTCTTTATAGCATCGCGGGAGAAGCCTGATTAAAACTAGTTTAAATTTAAACACAATTTTTAAAGATCAGTATAATTCACGAAACTTTAAAATCAGAATATGATTTGATTCGATTTTTTTACAGGCGTCACTCTGGCTGGATATTCGAGTTATATATTCTCTTAGATTTGTAGTAGCTTCTATTTTTTAATACATATCTATATATATTTATATAAACATAAACAATTATGTGTATTGGATGTATTGTACAATTTAATATAATATTTTATTTATTTAATAAAAAATATTACTTACATTCTAATTAAAAAATATGATAAATCAAATATATAGTGTGCAAAGACCCTCCCAATCCAGTATTTCCAAGAAAGGTAAAAGTTTTCTGCAACTCTGTACATTATTTCTCCTTTTTTTTTACCCACGTTACCTGCTTTACTTAGGTCGTGTTTGGTACCAAAATTATAAATATAGAGTTTAACTGAGTTTTTAAGGAGGTACATTAATTATGATTGATGTGATACATCTTTTCAAATAAAATTATAATTAATCTGAAAAAATATATCATCCAATCACAGTCTTTTTATGTTTGGGTCTAAATTGCCCTCACAGTCCAACAAAGCACTCACCAAATTAAAGATGGGTGCTGCTGCTGCTGTGGAAGAGGCAGGTGACTGAGCTTCTTCTCTGCGCATTTTGTCCTCTCTCTCTCTCTCTCTCGTTTGAAGTCGAAGGTAATAATTGTGCATTTGGTTTTTCTTTCGTTGATTTTTCCTGCTACCAACCCACTTAAACATGTTATTTGTGTTTCTATATTATTGTTAAGTGTGACTCAACTGATAAAGGGAGAAGTCGTTGCAGGAGGAAGGAGTCGTGGAAATGTAAAAAATAAATAATAAAAGAAGTCAATTCAAATAAAATATTTACCAAATATTTCCCAATTATTAAATTGATTCCAAGGAAAGCGGCATCACACAAGTTATTGCTTTCCCAACATCCAGGCCCACCACATGGTGAGAAAACCCTACATAAACCCTCACGGTTTTTTTTTCTTCGTACAGTATTTTGTTTTTTGTATTTTTCAGTCGCGGTTGGAACATACAGTCATCTTGTACCCCTGTTTTGCTGTGGAAGTTAATTGAACTTTGTAGTTTCTTGAATTTCTGAATGGTTATGTAAATTTCTGTTCGTGGGTGGGTGTGATGTGATTTCAATTTTTTATTTTAAAAAAAAGCCCCCCTTCTTTAAGGGTACATTTTATATTTGTTCCATGTTTTTGGATTTTAAGGACAAAATGGTGAAATGGATTTTATATTGTGATTAATAAATGTGGCTTTAGTGTGTGCTTTTTTATTTCTTTGTTCTTGTAGATTGATATATTTTTTTAATTTTTATCTATTGTTGATTTACATATATTTCTTATGATGCGCATGTTTTCATGTTGAAATGGTTTTAGTACTTAATAGCAAAATTGCATAGTACTTAATTATTTGTTTATTTATTTATTAATTATTAGTATTATGTTTTTTTTGGGAAATAAAAAGTAAATTAAAGAAAAGATTCACAACAGAATGGATTCTAAGTTTGGTTTCTTGATGTTTTGTGAGAAATCAGAAGATGGCCATTGTGGAAGATCAACATTGGTAATTAGAATAAAGCAACGGAATTAAGTTGTTTAGGGGCTGCTTCGTTTGTCAGGGGAATAGGAATAGGAATAGGAATAGGAATAGGAATAGGAATAAGAATAGAAATGAGATTGGTGAGGAATGGGTGTTGTGATCAAGTGATGCGCTGTATTTTCATCACATGATTCACAAAAAGTTTAAGTTGCTTCATATGAATCACAGGTCACATTCCTTGATTGAAGCCCAATATGACCTTATCCCAAAATCTCCCATTGGCGGTAGTGATTTTTATGTATAAGGAACTTAAATCATATCTTAACCAAACTTTTTCACTGTATTTGTCATTTCGTGGCTTTTTTTTTTTCCACGTGTTAGTGTTTGATTTCATAGAGTACTAAATTGCTGCTGGAAGCTGCTAAAGATGGCAGGTATGGTTATGATATGATTTTGTTCAGGGTATAAAACAGCTGTGGACTGTGTCATTTATACTTAAACTTGATGGGTAGTATTAATCTTCTGTTGTGTGAATATTTTGGGAGACTATCATGTTACAATTTTCCATCATGCACACATTGAGTGGACTGATGAATGTAACACAAGGTGAACCACCATTTTGCAACAGAGGAATAAACACTGCAATGTAGTGGATTAAAAGTAATTATGTGGCTGCATTTTGATTATTAGGCTACTGGCTAACTACCTTAGAGCTGGTATTGGCTAGAGTTCTGTATCTTATTATTTTCCATATGTTAAACAACTTAAACTTGCAGGTGTAGATGGTGAAAGTGGCGAATAGCTATGTTCCATAAACAGAGATAAAACGACACCTCATCCTACAGTGCAAGTAGTGGTTATATCTTGACCTAACTAGGCAGATTACGGAGCATGGACTCCCCTGAAGAAAAGGTATCAAATTTTTAAAGATTTTAGGGGAAGATGTGAATTGGTTGCTTTGATTATATTTTCATGCATTGTCATCTTGCTATGAATAGTTTCTGGCTGAATTGCTGGTAGCTTAAAACTTGTACTGTATAAGCTTTGTGTGTGAGCTACAACTCTATTTTCATAGAATGTGGAACAGCTGAGTGCTTTATACTTATTTCATGCCTTAGGAATAAAAACCTATGTATTCCATAGTTCAGACATTTTATGCAACATTTTTATGTTTACAGGAGGAAATTTGCGATATATGTGGTGACATTGGAGTCGATAATGCAATTATTACATGCACATTATGCAAAAAAAATTGTGAGCACATGTAAGACTCTCAGTGTTGCATCTCTCTTTATGCGTATTTTTGGGTTTGTGTTGGGCGTCAAATTGTGTTTGTTTTTTTGTCTGAATTTAATTAGGTCACTTTATCGGTGGGTTGTCTTTTACCCTTATATCAGGTATTGCATGAGAGTCCGTCTTGAGAAGGCTACAGATGACTGGATCTGTGAAGACTGTGAATTTGTCTTGGAACCAGTGCCACCAGCATGTTCAATGCCAACAGAGGTGTCAAAACTCAACTGTGTCGAAGAACACAAAAGTGGTGCAGAGAGTCAAAAATTGCAGAACGAATCCAGGGTGGGTTTGAGTTCTGGTAATTGGGAAAAAAGGGTTGAAAGGGGGAAGACTAAGTACCTCTCTGTGAACGAAGCGATCATGCTGTCATCAGGAGGGAAGAATTCTTGTGCTCCTGTGAGGTTCAATTGGCAGTCAAAATCCAGAGTACCTAAAGTTGGAACGAAAGTATTTGAGAGAACTGCAATCAGGAGTAAAACTGTGCCCATCTCCTCGCAACAGGACCTTGCTTCAGGGTCTTCACAGCAACCAAAGCTTCACAGACCTGGCAATATGGATATCTGGAGAAAGCAAGTTCAACACTCCACTAAACTGACTGGTGGCTACTTATCTACATCTTTTTCTACAATATTAGCTCTGTTTTCTGAAAAAGGTTGGGTGGGTCTGGGGGGGGGGTGTCAATGCATTGTAATGTGGTAAAAGATCTATGGTTAAAAACTGGATTTAAGCTTTAGACCTTTTAATAAATGTTCAAGTAGGGAAGAGTTTGCGGGGAGAAAAAAGGGCCCCTTATTCTTGCTTCAATGATGAGAATTAGAGGAAAGAAAATGATTAATAAAAGCTGATTGTGTGAAGCATGTGTAGCGCCACTTAATGGAGGGCTAGAAATCCTTTGTTGAGTGTGTGGTGTTGTGCGTGAATAATTCTGTCACCTCTTTCATTTCAAAGATGCTATGAATCCGTGGAATTTGGTTCCCAGTTGGGCATCATATTTGAAAATATGATATATGCATGTGAAAATTTAACTTGTTTTGTCAGAAGAGCCAAGACAAGTGAGCAGCCCCCAACCTTCACAAGTCTCTAAAATCAGAGATATTCAGAAGGAGCTGCAAAGAGAAACTCAATGGGCTCAAACTAAAGCTAGAAGGCATGCGAATAAGCAACCATCTATATTATTATTGAGTGCCCCACCAGTTACTATCTCAGGCAAGAGTGATATATAGACCCATTTGATTCTATCTTCTTTGATATAGACATGAATGTGTGTGTGTATTTGTCACTGTAATGTATTTTTACTTGAGAGTTTGGAGTTCTAACCAGATACTACTTTAATATAAATAAATGTTTGGCTCTTTGTTTATAATGACTGGTAGTGAAACTGAATTATGAATTTTTCTGATGTTTTGTGCGGAATCAAATCTTGTCTATAGGTGGTAATACCGACACTTCTAATGAGCTGAGGATCAGTGAAACTGAGAATATAAATACCATTGTTTCACCTGACTTAGAGAAACGCTCACGTTCTCCTGCTTTGGATGCTTTATGGAAGTAAGTTTTCTATCTTTATCAAACTTCCTTTTTCTTGGACTCAAGAAGCAAATAATCATCAATGCCAAATTGTTCTTCTTTTACTTAATTGCGATCAATCATCCCTTCTTTTCACTTCCAAATTTTGTCCTTCATCCTCAAAATCATATTTACTCTTGTGAAGCACTTCTTTAAGGATTCTTGTGTGGTAACAAAATATCATTATATTAATTCTTGTCCCTCTGGTGGAATTAGCATTTCTTGCAACCAGCACTCATTGCAATTTTATGCTGTTTATGAGTCTCCATGCATCACGTTTTTTATTTTATTTTTTAGTATAATTTGTTTCTTTGTATTAGGGGAAGCTTCAGAATCAATGACGATAATAGAGAGGAGGAACTGAATCCTCAGATTCAAGCTTATCCTCCTTCTCGAGTTCTTAAGAAGATATATGAATTCTCAAAGAAAATGCCTGAAGAGCTTCAATTTCAATTGGTTTGTGCCAAAACATTTTGGACTAATTTGTTCATTGAGGATATCATTCCAGATGAAAGAGATATTGCACTTTATTTCTTTCCAACTAAAAGGGGAAGGTGCGCGTCTCTGTATTGTATTCATAGACTACATTAGAATAACCCAACTTTCCGACATGTTAACGCTCTTCGTCTCATTACTTGGCAGATCAGAGGATTATATCTGCCTGTTGGAAACCATTAGTCTAAGAGACTTGGCACTGAGGGTACAGATAGGTGATGTGGAGCTTTTGGTCTTCACCTCCAAACTCTTGCCTGACGGTTGTCAATGTGAGTTCTTGTTCTCATCTCTCTCTCTCTGGTTTTCGTGGTTATAAAATATATATTTTGCAGGTTTGAATGGAAAGTACTTCCTTTGGGGAGTTTTTCACCGTCTTAAAAAGGACACGACATCATGCACGGATAAAAGGGCAGTGGAGTTGCCGGTGCCAGCTGGGGATCAGGTGGACGAGCGTGAAGAGGTTGATATGGACATTGACATGATCGGTGGGACTGAAGTGGGAAGAATCGACATCCCAGTCAAGAAAGCGAGGAACGCACATTTAGTGAACCTCAAGAAAGAGGACCTCCACGAGCTCATTCCTCCTGGATTTGAAGATGCTTCCAAGCGCAAAATGCAGAGTTCGTCATCTATGCTACAATAACAGATGTAGAGAAACTATGTTTTAGGAAAGAACAACAATGGAGAGGTTTTTGTGATCTATCAATCGTGTAAAAATACCTACACTTGCTTGAATTTGTATCTACAGTTGAAAATATAATATATATATATATATGTGTGTGTGTGAAAATTCTGCAAAAAAATTAGATCATGAAAATGCATGAAATATTTTCTGGGGGAAAAAAAAGGATATTTGGGTCATTATATTATATATATTTTTTATAAAGATGATTAAAAACAACTCGGTTTGACCTAAATATAAAAGAAAAACTCAATTATCTTACAAATGGTCCCTAAGAATTTTGTTGTCCTGAACCAAGTAAATCAAAGTCATATATTTACTTTCTAAAATTTGAGTGAGTTTATTTTATTTATTCAAATAATTTTTTGACGTTTGATCAGTGTTAGTCGAACAATTACTGAATTGTTTGATTAAGGTTGGTTGACATTTCAGGATGCATTTGATCAACAACCCTTGGAGAAGATTGTAAAATGTTCGATATGATCGGATGGAATAATTAATAGATTATAATTTTTGTGAAAAAAATGTGTTTGTCCAGGAAAAAAGGTGGGAAAATTCTGCAGAAAAGTGGGTGCAAGTAGCTTGTCCCAAAAGAGTGGTCGACTATACATTGGTGATATCTGGATTTTTTAGTTTATTTTCTTGTGTCATATTTTTTATATATATAAAAAATAGTCTTATTTATATTTTTGGATTTTTGAAATGAATTCCAGTTTTTATTTGATTATTTTCAGGCTTATTGAACAAAGTATTAGAGTAAATTATCATTTTTATAATTTATTTTCCTTTTTCAACTAATTTTATTTGGTAAAAAAATATTTTAATTATAAAGACATGTAAAACTTATAATAAGAAAATATATATCCCCCAATCTCGTGTTTATAATAAATTGATTAACTGTATAAAACTTAATTATTTATTAGCTTAAATAATTATCAGTTAATATTTATTACAATTCAAATTCAATAAACAATAAATATTAAAATCTAATTTCATATAAACAAAAAGTTATTATAATTTTCACATTTAATATCTCATTTTAATGTACGCAGTGTGTGAGTGTAAAATTAAAAATCTTGAAAAGATGATTAGTTAAATATATTATTCGTAAATATAAAATAAAAATAAAATTATTTGTATTTTAACAAATTGAAAAAAAATATATTTTTAAAAATTTAATAAATAAAAAGAAGACACGTTATTTTAAAAAAGTATTTTAAAAAACAATACGTAGAAAATTATATTTTAGTATTTTGTCCTTATAATATAAAAGTAAAAATATTGAAAAGTAGGAATCTATCATGTATCATTACTACAAACAAATTATACTTAATATAAATAAAATAATTTCTAAAAATATGCTGAACAAAGACATGTCACTTCTAGAAAATTTATGCATTTTTTACTTGAAAAATTACATATTAAAAAAAGCGTAGTATTATGTAAATAAAAAATATTTTTTTAAAACTAAAATTTTAAATTTAAATAAATTTTTTGTTACAAATTCATTTCTAACATGTGATGCATCAAATTAATGGTCTTTTTACGATATTTAATTTGATATCAATTATATATCTTAAAATAAAATATTATACTTCAAATATAAAATAAATATTTGATTAGTTAAATATTTATTTTTATTTAAAATGTATTGAATTTGAAAAAATATTAAAATTTTATATAAATTTGAGAAAAATAAAAAATATTTTTATAAAGTAATAATAATAAATATTTTTATAAATTAAAAATATTATATATTTTATATTTTTTTCATATCGTTTATATTTTTTATAATCTTATATTATAATAATATAATTTTATAATATATTATTAATATAATAAAATATATTTTATCTTTTGCTTATCCTGACAAACATCCAATTATATTAATATAAATTACAAACTATAAATATATAATTGGACATTAATTTTGCTAGAAAACGCGGTGAATGGCGAAATTCCAGAAAATCTGCGGTGAAGTCATTAGTAAACTATAGAAGTAGCATCCATTGGGAATTTGGAAGTGTATGGTTGTTCTTCAATTCGTATGAGTTTTGCCTCGATTCTCAATGTCTCTCCCCTTCTCCTATGGAGAACACGACAGTTCGCAACCGCCGCCGCCGCCTTGGCGGTCCGTCCTCTTTTCTTTCTTCGCTCTTTTGTATATTAGTTTAGTTTTCTACTAATTTGAATTGTTCTAATTCATAGCACGTACACTGGATGCATGAACCGATACTACGATCACTCCACTGATTCTTTAGTTTACTTCTGAATTCTTCGCTGCACCTTTGTGCGTTGCTATGTAGACACATTTATGCTTTTATTCTTCTGAAGTTGAATGGGGTTTATTTCTTTTTCCATTACATTACCTTTTATTGACTTTTTTTAGGTTTCATTTCATTGCGACGTGTTTTATCTTTATTTTTCTTTGTGGCATATTTGTCCAAGTGTTGCGTTGTTGAATCACACCATGTTTTGCTGTGCAGCAAGTTATATGCTTCTGTTGCTCGAGCTCGGATATTAAGAACTAAAATGAAATCTCCACCTGATTCTTAAAAGCTTGGGCTTGAGAATGTGAAGTTAAGAAGCTTGACTTGTCTTGAAAACACTTACTGGCCTTAGGATCTACTATAGATGCAGTCTCTTTCGATCAATTCTGATATTGTTATTGATGGTATTAAGTCTTATTAGTTTTTCAAGTTTTGATACAACGCCTCTTTAACTAGCTTTTGTTTGTTTTATTTTTCCAGCTGGAGTATATGCTTGTTCCGCCAGTCCCAAAGTTTGGATCAAGTTATACTGCCTACCTAAAGCTCTTGTCACAGCTTGCCAAGACCAAGTCCATAAATGAAGGCCTCCAAATCCATGCTCACCTAATTAAACTTCGACTATTGCAGGACCCAAATCACCGGAACCATTTGATAAATCTCTATTCGAAGTGTAAAGCTTTTTGCCATGCAAGGAAGCTAATTGCAGAATGTCATGAACCAGACTTGGTTTCTTGGTCCTCCTTGATATCTGGGTATGCCCAAAATGGCCTGGGAAAAGAGGCCCTTTTGGCTTTTCACGAGATGCATGTCATGGGTATTAAGTGTAATGAATTTGCCTTTTCCAGCGTGCTCAAGGCGTGTGCAAGCACAAAGAACTTTATACTTGGGAAACAAGTGCACGGAGTTGTAATTGTGGCTGGATTTGAGTCAGATGTTTTTGTTGCGAATACTTTGGTGGTTATGTATGCAAAATGTGGCCATATTTTTGATTCCAGGAGATTGTTTGAGGATATACCAGAGAGGAATGTGGTTTCTTGGAATGCTTTGTTGACATGTTACACTCAGAGTGATTTTTTTAGGGAAGCAGTGAAGATGTTCCAGGAAATGGTTGCTAGTGGAGTTAAGCCTGATGAGTTTAGTTTGTCAACTATATTGAATGCTGCTACAGGGCTAGGAGATATTGGTCATGGAAAGAATATTCATGGCTATCTGATAAAGCTTGGATATGAAGGAGATCCATTCTCGTTGAATGCACTGGTTGACATGTATGCAAAAGCAGGGGATCTTGGAGATGCGATAAATGTTTTTGGTAACATCTTACGTCCTGATATTATATCTTGGAACGCTCTCATTGCTGGTTGTGTATCTCATGAATATCATGAAAGAGCCTTGGAATTGTTAGATCAGATGGAGAGGTCTGGGATATGCCCGAACGTATTTACCTTATCAAGTGCTCTTAAAGCTTGTGCAACATTAGGTGTCCAAGAATTAGGTAAACAGTTTCATGCTAAAATGATTAAGATGGAGACATTGAAAGATCCATTTGTAAGCGTTGGCCTTGTTGACATGTATTGCAAATGTAATTTGATGAAGGATGCATTAACGGTTTATCGTTTAATGCCAGAAAAGAACTTGGTTGCTATGAATGCAATGATCTCTGGGCTCTCTCAGAATGGGGAAGTCAGAGAAGCTCTAACCCTGTTTCTGGAAATGTATAAACAAAGAAATGAATTTAATCAGGCAACTTTACTTGCAGTCCTTAATGCAATTGCTGACTTGGAAGCTACTATCATCTGCCAACAAGTTCATGCACTTATTGTAAAGTCAGGTCACCAAGCTGATAATTTTATTACAAACAGTCTTATTGATTCATACAGAAAATGCATCCAGGTTGAGGATGCAGCTAAAGTTTTTGAAGAATGCCCAGCTGTGGATTTACCAAATTATACATCATTAATGACAGCATATGCTCAGTCTGGACAAGGCGAAGAAGCTTTAAAGCTCTACCTAAAGCTGCTTGATATGGATATGAAGGCAGATTCTTTTGTTTTCACTTCTCTTCTTAATGCTTGTGCAAATTTATCAGCTTACGAACAGGGGAAGCAAATCCATGCCCATGCCTTGAAATTGGGGTTTATGTCAGATGTTTTTGCTGGGAATTCACTTGTCAACATGTATGCCAAATGTGGAAGTATAGAGGATGCAGGTCAAGCTTTCTATGAGGTTCCTGAGAGAAGTGTTGTCTCCTGGTCTGCAATGGTTGATGGACTAGCACAACATGGCCAAGGTACAGAGGCCCTCCACTTGTTTACTAACATGCTAAAAGATGGTATAACTCCTAATCATGTAACATTAGTTAGTGTCCTCTCTGCCTGTAATCATGCTGGTCTTGTCGATGAAGCTCAATGGTATTTTGACACAATGAAAGAGCGATTTGGCATAGAACGAACCGAAGAGCACTATGCTTGCATGATTGATGTCCTTGGTAGAGCTGGGAAACTGGATAAAGCGATGGACCTCATTAATCATATGCCATTTGAAGGTAATGGCGCCATTTGGGGTTCAATTCTTGGAGCTGCCAAAACTCACAAGGATGTAGAGCTAGGACAACATGCTGCAAAGATGCTTTATACTCTGGTACCAGAAAAATCTGGTACCAATGTTCTTTTGGCTAATATATATGCTTCAGCAGGATTATGGAAAAATGTTGCAGAGGTGCGAAGATTAATGAAAGACAACAAATTGAAGAAGGAACCAGGGGTGAGCTGGATGGAGGTAAAAGATAAGATATGCACATTCATTGTTGGAGATAGAAGTCATCCTAGAAGTGAAGAGATATATTCAAAACTTGAGGAGCTGGGCCACCTGATGGCCAAAGCTGGTTATGTTCCCATGTTAGGGACTGATCTGCATCATGTTGAAAAGGAAGAAAAGGAACTTCTTCTCTCCTATCATAGTGAAAAGCTTGCAGTGGCTTTTGGACTGATTGCCACCCCACCTGGAGCTCCTATTAGGGTGAAGAAGAACCTTCGTATCTGTTTGGACTGTCATACAGCATTCAAGTACATCTCGAAGATAGCATCTAGGGAAATCATTATTAGAGATATTAACCGTTTCCACCACTTTAGAAATGGGTCTTGTTCCTGTAGGGATTATTGGTGACATAACTGATTTCTGTTGCACTCTTATGCTCCTATGAAGCTAGCCATTCAGCATGTTAGGATTTCCTGCTCTTCTTGACGACTCGGGAGGGATAAAACCTATGGTACAAAGGATCTAAAAACCAAGCGTAATTCCTCTTGACACGAGTATTAGCACACACCATTCTTTCCAAGTTTGCGATTTGAGAATCTCTTGATCTGAAAGAATACGTATGTTCTGCAGATGAAAGTGATTATATGGAACTCTAATGTGAGATGCTTCATTTACAGAAGATTTTATGCAAGAAAGAGCACCAACAAGGTAATCTAAATATGCTGCATTCTCAGATATGTAGAATCACCGGATATTATAATGCTTCCTGGAATCATTGACCTCTCCTGATTCATTGGTGTGATTTATGTATTTTGTCTTGAAGATGATCTTAAACAGTCAGTGGTCGCTAAGCAGTGAGCACCAATCTCATTGGGGGCAAGACATGAGATAAATAATTGCTTGAAAGGTTTGTCGTCTTCTAATTTTGAAGGGAGAAGTTATTAAGCAAAGTAAAAGATACGCAAAGTTAGCTAAATAAATTGGTGAATTTTTTAACAACCTAACTGTATTTGCCAATCAGAGAACACAGCTAAAATTTTTTACTCATCATTTGGTGGTCAATGTCCTGAAGCCCGATGTTTTGGCATGTTTATTTTCAATACATGCCTAACTAAACGTGAAGAGAGCTTAATATGAGTCCTTAAATCAATTTGATGAATTTATGAGTTGAGTTTGAGCCTTTTTAGGCTCCACATGAAATGTTTATGCCACAATGAAAGTAAAGGAATGTTTGGTTGTATTTTAGGTGTTATGTGGTCACTGGTTAGTGTTTTAGGATAATGTATTTGGACAAGATGTACGAACTTTGGATGTACTAGATGGTTGAGGGATTGGAGAACATGATGTATGTCTGAACGTGTTTTAGGAGAATGAATTGAGAATGGAGTATCATGGAGAAATACAGCCAATCACATCCTAAATCATTGTAGAATCTACTTCAAACAAGATGATTGTATGTTTCATTTGGATGAGTATAAAATGTTTTAGTTCATGTGTTAGTGCTGAAGAAAATAGATTTTGGGATGTACTTTCATGCTTTTTTGTCATTTACAAAGACTTCAGATTTGTACGTATACAGTAGTGAACTTTTAGGAGTACTTTTTGAATTAAAATTGTTGGTTAATGTTTTATGTTATATAATAGGAGTTTGAATTTTCTTTATTTTCCCTGACGATAAAACTTTGTCCAGAGGACTGGTCAAATTAATTTTTTATATAAATCAGAGAATGAGTGTTGTTCTTTGGTTCGAATATACCAATTGTCCTTACTTAAATACAGCTTCCTTAAAATAATAAAGAAAAAAATTTATTTATTGCCGATGAAATTCTGTCTAATCTCTATAAAATTCCTTAAAATCATATATAAAGGATCTCCAGAATTGATTCCCTAATTCTATGAACAAGATCTACAATTTACTAAGATAGCTGACCGATTTCCAAAAGTTTATTTGGACATGTTTGATAGTGAATTTTCTAGTCCAGTTATATTTGAGCTCGAGCCTGTATAAGCTTGAGTCATAAGACATGATTGACATGGTTGGCAACTGTACTTTATACATGCTTAAGAAAACAATAAACATGTAAATGTTTTCTTTTTGAACCTCAGCTGCGATTTGTGATATTCATGCAAACAATATTGTAAGATCAGATTTTTGGTTTGGCAATAACTTAGATGTGAGATGAAGAGTTACTGGGCCAATTTTTGTCGCAACATTAACTTTTTTGGATATTCTTTCAAGAGAATAAGTGATTGATTAGTTAGATGCATAATTACATATAAACTATTGTTGATGTCTTGATTTCCTGTGGTTGTATTTAGCATATTCTGATTTAAATTCATATTTCAGATTCTATTTTGGCATGAAATTCGAAATTTGTGATTTTATGACATTTTTATAGCAAAAAGAATTTCTTGAGTTATTTTGTAAGGCATAAACATTATATGGCTCAACCATTTGACTATAAAAAGTCAACATCTTTTCAACAACTAATAAAAAGGGTTATAATCTCCTTATTAATTCATCTTTATCTACATCTTTATAAAAGCCCTTTGCAGATGTATTATTAGGCATATATCAGTTTCAAGGTTTACAAAATCAAGTTTAAGGTTCTCTGTTCTTACAATAAACTAAATATTGTTATCTGGGATCATCATTTGCCCCCAATTCTTGAAGAAGGAAGCCGTTCTTACCACCAAAGAATCATAAATTTTCAGTGCAACTTAAAAAATCTTGTGGATGAATTCCAAACTAGTTTGGGAGTGTTAAGAAAATTTGTATAATATTTTAATAAGGGCACATCAACACATTGTTTGATCATATCCTCCTGGAACGGGGGTTTGGAAAAACTGAAAATGGGAAGATGCGAACACCAAAGGCATTCCACATTCTTGGCAATTCTTTTGCTTCTGGTACACATTAGTTTTTGGTTCATTTTCATTTGCTTAAGCGTCTAATCATATTATTATTCAATCTTTTAAATCGCGAGTATTTTACATTATACAGATTGTGAGGGCTCTTTGTGATGCTGACAATAGTAATGTACCACAAGCGAGGTCCAATAGCATACATACTGGTGTGGGAGAAGTCTTGCTTGACTTCAAAGCGCCTCTTTCTAATGAATATTGTAACAATTGAGGTTCAACATGTGATCTCATTATATGTTATTTTACGTTTTACTAATTGGAGATATCCCTGCAGCGCTAGAAATACAGCAACAAAAGATATTTCTATGGTATGCTTCCTATGGATCAAATATGAACATGCACAGATTCCTCTGTTATATCGAAGGTGGACAGGTGAGCATATGCTTAACACCTAATTAAGATTGAATACTTGAATACTTGAATTTAACAAATGTAAAATATCAATCATAGTTGTACTTATTGTTATCAACAAACCTGTTTACTGATGTAGACTGATGTTGAGTTTTTAAGCATAGTTTCCGTGAATTTGTAGCCTTGTTTATCCTACTGGTAACTTGATGTTTCTTGGAGCTGACTTTTTATGACTCATGTTAATGAATGAGACTTCTATCCTGTCAAATGAAATTATTTTTCTATTAGGAATCTCTTATGGTTCTACGTATGTCATTTCCTGACTATTGGTTTAATAAATCGTAGATTGAGGGCATGAAGAAACACTGTGAGGGTAGCAGGGACAAAACTCGTCCATCAAGTACAAAATGGGGGACAGTTCCTTACCGTATGTTTTTTGGCCGTAACAAGACAAAGATGTGGGGCCCTGGAGGCGTCGCGTTTCTAAGCTTACACCGGAATAAGAAGGATAAAGCGTATATCCGGTTGTTCAAAATCACGTAAGTGAGCTTTTATGAATTAGCATCCAAATTGTATGCCTTGATCGTTAGATCTCTGCTATGCAGACTGCTAAGGCATGCTCAAGCATTAATATATTATCTGTTAATTTCATTGCAGCCTTCAACAGTTCAATGATGTCTTGAAACAAGAGAATGATGAAAGATATGTAATGTCCTCTCCTTTGTTCACCTGGACTGATATGAAATCGATCAAGAATGAAGGGTACAAATTTGTGGCAGCTCTCAAGGTATATGTTGTTCTTTGCACAAAGCTTAGATGATATGATTGCTTTCTGATCAGTCTTGCTTATTGCTGTCAATTGGTCTTGCATTTTTAAACTTGATATTGATTCTGCAATTCTGTACAGGGATAGCGATTTTGCTTCTTTGATCTTAGAGAGCATAATTTATAAATATTTCTGAAATTACGTCTGTTATCTTCACTAATTATATAATCTACCTAAGAGTACTCCAGAAATCCAGAACTTGTCAACTAGTTGTTCTACAGGCTATCTATTTGCTGCTACCATGTAATCATTGCACATAGATCAATCTGTGATTCATTAAAACCATATGCCTATTGAATGAACCCCATCCTGGGCTTTCTTTTGACAAAAATCTCAAAAAAGAACTAAAGATTTCCAAATGTCTACTAGTGTTGATAGATTGCACATTTACATTGTCTTGCGACTGATTTAAACTCTTCTGCTCGGCTGATTTCAGAAAGGCTGGTACCGAACTGTCTTATACTTGGGACACGAGCAGAATCTACCAGTGTTGACGTTTACGTAAGGACTATAACTGCTTTGATTCAATTAATACTGCAGTAGGGGTATTAATCGGTTGGGATCTTGATACACTGCTAGGCTTGAGCTCCATCTGAGTTTATTTTTTGGTGCTTGAGCTCAATATTATTAGCTTCGAGTTGAGTTCGAGTTTTTTTATTGAGCCAATTTCTGAGCAGCTCATTAGTCGACTCGACTCGGTTATACCCTTGCATGAATTTTATTTTATTCGCAGTTTCTAGAAAGAGTAACTTGTTGCAAAATGCGCAGACTCCCGCTTTTAAGGATGGAAAATTTCATGTCGGAGAAACTTCCGGTTTGTCCGCCGTCAAAGGGTTACAGGGATGTGATAATGAAGGCACTGGTGGAAGAGGGAAAGGTGTCACCACAGGTAGCCTCAGCCTACATAAAAGAGTCTTATGAAAAGCCTCTCAAGGGCTCACATTCTAACCATTCCTGTTGTCCTCGTTGTGGACATCTTTGATGCTGGACCAACAATGCATAGTCTCAGGGTTATCCTGGTAATTAATAATGTGGGATTTTGGGCATTCTATAGCCCTTGTTCTTGAATATGCTTTGTGCAGAAACATTTGATATCGTGTGGAAAATATGTATGAGATTATTATAAAAACTACCCTTCAGTTTTAATTTGGTTATTGGAAGTTTGTTTTCTTATAAATTGCACGAATTGAGCGGCGTATTTGTAAGAAAAATATACATTTTATGGTTTCATCTTTTCAAAGCAATAATGTTTATTTGTCTTTCTAATTTATGTGTTATATTTTAAAGATTTAAGTGCTACTAAAACTACACAGGCAATTGCTATATTAAAAATAAAATAAAAAAGGTGTTTCTATTTGTACAACAAATTCCTCTTTTCACACCATATTTACTCGACACACTACATATATGAGTTTTATTTCATTAAAATTTCAATAAACACCACATTATGTAAAGTAAAAAAAGATTTTTGTAGTGTAAATAGAAAATACCTAAATTAAAATTAAAGTACAATTTCTTATTTTGAAAGGATAGATATATAGTTTATGTACTTTGAACAAGTTCTTTTATAGTCACAACAATGACCGATCTCAATTATGCAATTAGTAAGTGGTTTAATTGAGTTGGGTAGATTCAACTGAAATCCATAAATTTAAATATTTTATTTTGTAGATAATTAAATAATAATAATATTATATGCTAATTAATATGTAGTAAAATATATCAAGAAAACATGAATTCAACAAAAGTTGAGAATTTAAACTACACCAATATGTAACTAAATATGTGCCCATTTGACTAATTTTACTTGTTAAATCTTTTTTTTTCTCTCTTTTTTAAGGCTTAATTGTTAAAAAATTAAATAACATTGTAATTTAAACATATATTTTGTATCTATTTGTTTAATGAAATTTGAATGATACAACACTTGAAATTCAACATCTGCTGCAGATGTAGATGCTAAGTCAATAAGCCAAAAAAAGTCAACTTTAGGTTTTGAAATATAATAATAATTGAGAGCAAATGATACAAATATATACATAAATTATTTTAATATATATGTAGTGTTTATTTGTGACCGTGAATCTCGAGTATCGTGAATTATATCACCAAATCCTACAAAGAAACGTTGCCTCCTACATTATATTGTCAAATTTTAAAAGAAAACTATGCATTAAATTATAATTTTACATGAGATGATTCAATGACAAAAAAATGTAAAAAGTCAACAATTTTATTATTATTATTATTATTATTATTATTTTAAATAGCAGGCTCAAGATTCCTCTTCAAAAAAAGAAGAGAAAAAGAAAGCTCAATATGTATATCTATATTAATATAAAATAGAGTAATTTAAAAATAATGATTTCTCACTGATTTTTATTTTTTATTTTTTAAAAGTGAAAATATTTTTAAAATTATTTTATTAGTTGAATTTATTATTTTTTTCAGAAATACATTTTATAATTTGTTGAATTACAAATGAATTTTTTCATTTATATTACATATTATATATTAAATTAAGTATCTTTTCACGATATTTAATCGTATACCTATGTCATATATATTAAAATAAGATATTATGTTTGTATACAATTATTTTTTTGTTGATTATTTGAGTTATATATGAATGCTTATTGGACTTGTGTTGCAAATAAATATTCATTACTATCTTTAAAATTATTAAATAATTTAATTTTTAATACAATTAAAATTTTATTATATAAACAATATTCTTATTTGGGCACAAAGGAAATGTATTTTTTTAATATAAAAATTATTTCTTACTTGACTTTACTAATAAAATAACAAATTTTGAGTTGTAAACTGTAAAAAGATGAGAAAGACACTATACACACACACATGTATATATATATATATATATATATATATATATGAATTTGGCTATTTCTTAAAAAAAAAAAAAAAAAAACCTAATTATAATTTTGTCAAATTTAAATTTCTTTTTCTTTTTTGAAAGGTTTTCCAAATTTCAATTGAAAATCCCAAAATTTATGTCCACAAGAGACTTAAACAGAAAAAGAAAACAAGAGCAGAGTGAACTGAGAATAGATTTCTTTTGACTAGAAAAGGGGGGAAGTCCAATCGCAACAAATCATTTCAATTCAAAGATTTTATGCACTTGCTTTCTTGAATTCTTTCTCTCTCTCTGTTCCCCAAGATTATTGCAGTTCGAAATTCGAACTTGAGAACACTCTCAGCATCTCGCCAAGGCATTAACGAAGCTGATAAAGAAAGGGAAGAAATGGAGTTTAACGGAGGGATTGAGAGCTCATTGGGCACAAGTAACGACTTTGTTACTGATCAAGGTCGCCGTGTGGGCCTGATATTTGATGAGAGGATGTGTAAACACTACACCCCTGATAATGAGGACCATCCTGAATGTCCTGATCGCATTAAGGTCATCTGGGACAACCTGAATTCTTCTGGGCTTGCCAAAAGGTCCTTATCTTAACCAACTTCTTTCTGCATGACACACACAAACACACACACGTGTGTGATCAAGAGTTGTGAAATTTGTTCTATATGTCACAGACATGCACATACCTGTGTGCTTCACGGGCGTCATAGAGGGGCGGGGGGTGGGGTTATGGTGATTGTGATTTAGATGCTTATTTTTGGTTTCTCCTTTCTTTTAGTTGGTAGTGTCTCATGCCTTTGATTCAGACTTTTTTTTGTTGTGGGGGGCGGGTGGGGTTTTACTGGTGAATTTTTGTGTGGGGTATATGACACTATTGGAGTTGGTTCCTGCGATCATCTTCCAAATTTCTATGGTTCTTGATGGCCAGTCGGAAGTTTTTGGAATAGAGTACTAAAAGGCAATGTTTCTCTGCTGGTTGATCTTTAATTTTTGACGCCCATTCAGGAAAGTTCATGAAAAATACTATCATTGGTCTTTACATAGAATGTTTGTTTTAGATTCAAGAAATTCTTCTGATAAGTGTTGACGCTTGCCATTTTCAGATGTATTATTTTGAATGCGAAGGATGCAGAGGATAATCATTTGGCTTTGGTTCACACCAAAAGTCATATCGATTTGATTAAGAATATCAGTTCCAGAAACTCTGGTTTGAAGAGAAAAAAAATTGCTGCAAAATTTAACTCTATATATTTCAATGAAGGCTCATCAGAAGCTGCTTATCTTGCTGCCGGCTCTGTTATAGAGGTATGTCTCATAAGATTGGTAATAGAAACATGCCTTAGATTATTTTGTTCGAAAGTTTAAAACGCTCATTGAAAAAGTTAGAAGTGAATTCTTCAACATTTATCATAAGTGGCAAGTAGATGTTACTAGCAGTCCTTTTTTATACATAAAAAGAAAACAAATGGCACCTGCTGTATGTGCACAAATTTAAATTGTGTGAGTTGAAGTTCATTTAATATCTACTAGTCTCTTTTCCTTCTTTGTTAGAAAAAGTTGGGATTACTGTTGATAATTATATGAGAAATATAATTTTGTTACAGTAATGGTGTGGTCTGTTAATCATTGAAGTATATTCATCCTAGTGTGTTTCTGTTTTTTCTCAAACTATGGGCATTTGCTACTGTAGGCTGCGGAAAAAGTTGCTAAAGGGGAACTTGATTCTGCATTTGCTATTGTCAGGCCTCCTGGGCATCATGCAGAAGAAGATGAACCGATGGGCTTTTGCCTTTACAACAATGTTGGTATTGCAACAAGTTTTCTATTGAATGAAAGAGTGAGTATCCGTTTAAGTTTTAGCTCTAATAATGAACTTCTAAAGATACAATGCTTCCGAATTTTCATCTGTATGTTGAGCTTATGTATTTCATTGCCATTTTTAATGTAGACTGAGTTGGGGATCAACAAAATTCTTATAGTTGATTGGGATGTGCATCATGGAAATGGTACTCAAAAGATGTTCTATAAAGATCCGCGAGTACTTTTCTTCTCAGTGCATAGGTACATGAAAACTTGAAGTTTGAGTTTTAAATTGTTAAGAAGCATGGGCATCCTGTCAGTTTACTTAATTATCCAATACATTTCAACATTTTTCTTGATATACTTACAATACCTCTTCAATAGAACACATTTTGTTTGGAAAGGAATAAGATCTGCAAATACCAGCTCATCTCTGTTACTTCTTACCAGTTACATCGGCCTGCCTTTCCCCAATGTTATGGTCTTCAGAACCCAACCATTTTTGTATTTAAAATCTGAATAAAATTTTGGGTTGAAACTCACATTTTTATCTTAGTGATTCAGAAAGTCTCCATATGACTCTAATGTTCCTTGATATCTAAAATTGGAAATTAAATAACTCTAGTGATTATGTCCCCTTGGATTGAAGCTGTCCTGAAGCTTGTCTTAATACATTATCCAGTAATTTTTCTCCGGCCGTTGTAGTGTTTGTGCTAGCTGTAATGTCCTATTTATGGTTCAAAAACAATTTGGATGTGGCTGAAAGTTGAATTAGTGTCAGTTGTCATGTATAATCTCTTCCTCATGCTTATCTAATAAGTATATTATTTTTTTATCTTAACCCTTAATGGTATACTTGATATTGTTCTTGCCATGTTGGTGGAATAGTTATTTGTTTATTTGATTTTTTTATTTTTTTTTTCTCAATCAGATATGATCAAGGGGCTTTCTATCCAACTGGCCATGATGGCTCATATATCATGACTGGAGAAGAGCCAGGTGCTGGATACAATATAAATGTCCCTTGGGAGAGTGGTAGGTGTGGAGATGCTGACTATCTTGCTGTTTGGGACCACATATTGATCCCTGTTGCCAAGGAATTCAATCCTGACATGGTAATCATCTCTGCTGGATTTGATGCAGGTTAGCTGATTTCCTATTGAACTTTCTAGGTCATCCTTTATGCATCTCATGTGACGTGCATGTGCTTCATGTATCTCCTGTTGCATGCATTCATGTTTTCACGCCCTGTGCTTTGAAATAATATCACAGGATTCCCAATCCTGAATCTTTACTTTGATAACAAATTTTGCTGTTTCATATGAATTTTTATTTATTTTTAAATGTTCAAGATGCCTAAGTATTTATTTATTTATTTCATTATGTATGCTTTCCATGCACAATGATTTACCTGTTATTGGTTTTATCTTTTTCCTTATTCCCCAAGGAGATCATACTAGGTTTCTTCCATGCCCAATTCATATCCTGACCTTCTTGCTCTCTGATGTCATGCTTAGATATAAGTAACCCTGTACATCTATCAACAACCGATTTTTTGGCTTAAAAATACTCTTTCCTATAGTCCAGATGAATACCAAATCGCATTATGTTTCTCAGTGTAGTGGAAGATTGCTAATAATATCATAAAAATATTATGGCTAATTTGGCTAGAATTATCAAACTTGTGATGTGGATGTTCAGACTGCAATCAACTTACTTTATTACTGGAAATTTTGTGAAGCAGGAGTATTTGCCCTTTGAAGTGTGTAGATTTTTTTGTGGAGAAGACTTACGGGATTGAAAATGGTTACTGTCACATAACATTGATAGTGTTTGTGCGGAGGTTGAGCTAATTGCTTTATCGTATTATCAGTATCATATAGACTTTCGTAGAGTGACTTAGAAAGGATGACTTGATATGCTTCTTCTATTTCCCCCTCTTAACTGATTCAGTTTTACCATGCATTATAGTTAATTTATAAATAAAGTTTTGTTGACGATGTTAATATTTGTGATGTTAAAACTTGAAATTTGAACAGCCATAGGGGATCCTCTTGGGGGCTGTTGTGTTAGTCCATATGGATACTCAATTATGCTAGACAAGGTTAGCACTTACTCAACTAATCATTTTTAATGTAAACTTCTTTATATTTTTGCTGTTTGGTTTACTTCCCTCTCGCTTCCAATGCTGTGTGTAGGTATCTATGTTATCCTCTTTTACACTTTTTTTCTCATTTTTTTTCTTGTTTTCTTTTAAATGTGATGCTTTATGTAGTTGATGGAGTTTGCTGGAGGAAAGATTGTTATGGCACTTGAGGGAGGATACAATCTCAATTCTATAGCAAATTCTGCCAAGGCATGTGTTGAAGTACTGCTACAAGACAAGCCTAAGCCTGCTTTTGGGTTGTTGGAGAGTTATCCTCTGGCATCTACTTGGCGGGTGATACAAGAGGTAATTACATTAGATTTGGGGGGGCGGGGGGCGGTGATTGAGGGCACTATACCAGGATTTCATGATATGGTTACTTAGTTCTTTTGATTTAACGTTTTATCCATTTTCAGGTGCGCCAACAAGTAAGCACATATTGGCCAATACTTGCTGTAAAATTACCAGATAAGCTGATCAATAAAACATCTGAAATTGAGGCAAGAATTTCTAGTCCCTCAACAATTTACAATATTTTACTGCTGTCTTTAGTGGTCACCAGCATTTTTGCGATACATAAGTGGGTCAGCATACCAAGCAGCAACTGGAATTGCTCAATCTGTTGCCACCAATTTAAGTGTAGCTTTTTCGATGAGGGGGAAGGGAAGTGAAAAGGAACGGAAATGGTAAAAGATAGGAGACCTAAGCAAAACATGGTTCTTTCTCGTGAAGTTGCTTGGCATGACCAGGAAGAATTTCTCAGTTGACAGCTTTTAAAATGTAGAAAGTAGCATATTTATCAGCTTAAGTCTATCTTCTCAACTCAATTCATTTTGTAGAATCCTTGAGTTTGATAGAGTACCGTATCATCAGGGTAAGACAATTAAATTTCAGTTCATACTCACATGTCGCAAGGATATTTGTTTGGTCAGTCTTCTCATCTGCCTCTGATGTTTTGGAACCTTTACAGAACATGACCTGCATAAGATCCTGAAATTTAATAATATCTAGTGATGCACTTGGCTGCAGCAATAGGTGGAATGATGGATACTTTCACAGAGAAATAAACAATGATACCCTGAAATATGGATGATTATTTATTTATTTATATTATATTTAAAATAATAATAATAATAATAATTAATATTATTATTATTTTGGTCATATTGTACTGTGTGATCAATTTTTGCGTGTCTGGGAGATCGATAATTTGCTGTGATTATCATGATTTTGAGCAGTTTCTGGAAGAATCCTATATAATCTCATAAATACTTAACAGAACACATATCAAGCTTTATCTGTCACACACTGTTGCCTTTTTAATTCTCATAATTCAATTCTTGAGGGGTTTTGTTCAAGATTACAGTCAACATTACTCGATTGTCACCCATCAGTTCATCAAATATGTAAGAAACTTACAATATTGCCTCTCTCATGCACTCTTAATTTTAATGCATATATGCACCACTGACTTTATACTGTCCCAGTCATCTGAAAGACTCGAGTGAAATTTAGTAGATATTTTCTTAATGCTTGTATGCCTTCTGCACTTGTATCCTCAACCAACTAGTACAATACAAGAACTAATACAATTGATAGTCCTATGCACAATAATGATGTGCTCAATTGTTTTCTTTTGTGTTATTTTTTGGGTTAATTTCGTCCAATATGCTGGCCGATCACCACTTTAATATCTTTCTGCTATTAGCATTCTCATTTATTACTCATTTAATGAACTTTTTTAATGTAGATCTCAAGCTCTGGATCTGATGTTGAGGATGAGAATATTCCTGCCACTGTATCAGAAGTTCAGACCATTGAGGATGTTATAAAACCTTTTATGAACCTGAAAGTCGATGAAGATAGTCAAGGTAACAAACATATAAATACTCTTTGGAAAATCAGAAAAGTTAATCTGCTTCTTGAATTAATTTGCTGAATGAAGCATCGACTGTGTGTAGATCAGCAAGTGACTGAAGTGCCACCTCCATGGAGATTGGAGCTTTCAAAAGTTGACATTTGGTATGCAACTTATGGATCAAACATGAGCTTATCTAGGTTTAGGTGCTATATCGAAGGTGGACAGGTAAGTAGCTCTGCCTGCCTTTAGTTACAGAATTAAAAATGACACAAAATTGTAATTGAGGAAGTCCTTTCTTTAGTTGAACTTCATGTATGAACATATGCATGTTCGTTATAATCCTGCTGTTGTACGATTTCCAGACAGAAGGAATGAAAAGGCCATGTGTGGGTTCAATGGACAAAAGCAACCCCAAAGAGATCATGTGGAAGACTTTCCCTCACCGTCTATTCTTTGCTCGAGACCGTACAGCCACGTGGGGTCCAGGAGGTGTTGCATTTCTTCATCCCAGGAGTAATGCTCAGGAGAAAACTTACATGTGCCTCTATAAAATCACGTATGTGATTTCCTGCTGATTCCTTCTTTAGCATTCCAATTTTGAGTTCTCCGGGAGTACTTTATGCTGGTTTAGTTCTTAAAATCTTAGGTTCAGGTAACGTAACATGTGATGGCTTAAAGATACTGTGAGGTCTGGATTTTGATCCATTTTTCCTGTTATTTTTTTCTATTAGACTGGAGCAATTTAACGATGTGCTGCTTCAGGAGAATGTTCCAGACTACAACATGAGGCGTCCTTTATTTGATTTGATGGCATTACAGACTATACAAACTGAAAAATGCATCTCAGTGGAGCCTGTCCAGGTACTTGGAGTGTGAGGCTCGTATGATGTTTGCTTCATGTTCTTATTTACAATGAACTTGGCCATCATTACTACCATGCAAATAAACTCAGACAGTGAATTTGTGTAAATGCCTGCTGTTATTGTCATGTTAATTTTAAATGCCCTGTAAGATATTAAGTGATTAGGATTCGTGATTCTGGTCACACTATATCACACCGTGTGATTTATCTGATCATATGTATAGCATTGTATTCGTTTTACTTGAAGGAAATTACTTACAATAGTGGTTTTCCCTTCCATAACAACCAGGAGATGCAATATAAACCAGGAGATATGGAGGGATTAAATCCCTTCATGACTAGAACTATTACAACCGGATAAAAATAAATGTGATCAATTTTTATTTTTCTTTCAAATAATTATTAGTCAATTTTCCGTCTTGCAGAGAGGCTGGTACCACAATGTTGTTTATTTGGGAAAGGAGAAGGACGATATACCAATTCTCACGATGACGTATGTTTACATGGGTTTATATTTCCTATATCTTTACATCTACATATAATAAAACACATGCTCGTCTCTAGAGACGTGCGCACACACACACACATGTAGCACACTCCATCCTCACATTTTGGTAGACATACAGGTGCAGTATCTCCGATGTTGATAGTTTCATAATGGGTAAGTTTCCGATCAATCCACCATGCAAAGAGTACGCCAATACCTTGATTAGAGGGCTGGTACAAGGAAAACAGCTACCGGAAGAGGAAGCCTCGGCTTACATACAGGAAGCATCTACCAAGCCTTTGTGATCGATATTAGTGAATTCCTGATTACGGGTTCTTGACTTAGCATCTCTCGTGCAGCTCTTGGTTTATAGCAGTGGTTGTCGAGTTAATTGAAATGCTATCAGTAGATAGGTAGCATCAGATGGCTGTTGATTTTTAGGTCTACTGAAATTCGCCCCTCTATTGGCAGACTCTTCACTCTTTTTGCTCAATTCTTGGCAACTTCATGGTGCACGTGTGTGTGTGTATGCTCCTGCTCTGTGGATAAAGATTACTTATATATATTGTGTGTGTGTGTGTGTGTGTGTGTTTTAAAGGGGGTCTATGTTGTGGTTGTTGAATTGAAATCCACCAATGGTTTGCTCTTCTATTCGTTCTTGCAAGTTACATTTGTTGGACCGAAAAGGGCGGCATCTCATCTTGGTGCTGAGATTGCAGAAATGGAATTTACAATCTTGATCTAGATGTTGGATGACTTCATGAATTTAGATATCCGAGGTTATTTTTTATTAAAATGAATAAATTTTCCAAATTTCATTTTAAATTAATTTATTTAAAAATAATAACACTAAGATAGGAGAATAAAAAGCAAGTTGGACAAAGTTTGAGAGCATCTGAAATAAAGGTATAGCAAGGTGGGCTTTGAGTCCGAGATAAAGGCCCAATGGGCCAGGAAGATAAGGTTTGGGCCTCTGAATGTGTTATTATTTCATTTTCAACCATCTCCGCCACTTCAATTCTTTTTTAATTATTTCGTCGACAAAAAGTAACTCTTCTTTCAACTTAGAAAAAAAAAAAAAAAAATAGCAACCAACAATTTTTCTATAAAAAAATTGTATTTCCTGAAAGTTTTATACATTTAAAAAGAATTTTCCCAAAAATTGAAAAAAAGAAAAAGAAGACAAAAACTGTTATGTACATCGAGTGCATGCATGCTTCTTATGTGCGACTACAGCTACTAGATTTGATGCATGCATATAAGACGATCATAATTTTTATCTTTTTCGTTTTTTGATTTTTTTCACCTAAAGTTTCAAATGTTTATAACATTTTTGTCTTAAATTTATTTTTTATGAAAAATATATCAAATTAATTATTTTTTTCACGATCTTTAATTTTATATCCATATTGCATAAATTTAAACAAAATATTAATTTATCTACATAATACTATTTCTTAAGTTAATTGTAATATATTATGACATGTCAAATATATATTTTTATTTAAAACAAATATTATTAAAAAATATATTATATATTTATGTATTTTTAAAAATTATTACTATTTCTATAATATCAATAATTTATTATATATGGATGAGAACCCTTCACACAAAACGATAGAGCCACACGAAATGATACGATAAAAAAATTCACCAAACATGAGTATAAGAGATTCATTTTCCAATTTTTGTAAACCCTAGCTTAGGGTGGGTAATCAATATTGTCTACTTTTTTTGCAGCTCGAAAAACAGAAAATGTGGTAAAAAGGGAAAATGTACCTAAACCCTAAAAAGGTACAACCAAACACGCCATAATTGTTTGTGCAGTACTTAAATCTTGATTTCTAAGTTCAAACTCTAGAAAGTGGTCCATTACACAAATGAGTGTTCCCAAGTTTTATTTTTGACCAAACCCCACCATCAATTTAGTTTGTTTTAAAAGTTTAAAATAATAATGAAATAAAATTTAGTGTGATTATAGTATTCCAATAGGTGTTGTTATCAATTTATTTTTATTTTTTAAGAGAAACGAACTACATAACACCACACCATTATGCAGTGCATCGACATTATTAGAGTATCAAGACTTGGGCAGATTACCTAAAAGAGATAAAAAAAAAATAATGAATATTGAGTATGTATCATACTTTACTCAAAATTTTAATACTTCCTCCGTGCCCTACTCTATTTATCAAATGGCCTTCTAATGTTGCCATAATTTAGTTATAATATGAAAACTGCAAAATAATTAAGTTCAGAATTGAAATGATCATTTTTTAACATTATATGAAAATTGCAAAATAGTCCAAAATTAATAACCTTTTTTTTTTTATTTTATTTTGAATACACACAAGTTTTTGTGTAAATTTAATTATATATAAGCTACCGTGAGAGACACAAAGCTAAGATAAATTGCAAAACTATAAATATTTTTAGACACAAAATGACATATTTGCCCCAGCACACACTAAAATGAATAACTCACAAACTGTGCATTTCTTCCTCTTTTTATATGCATCCTTCTGCATTCAATATTTAAGACAAAATGATGATGCAACAGAGGAAAGTAAAAGATCATTTTTCTCAAAAAGAAAAACGGAAAATATGATTAGATCTGAAAATAGTTAAAGGTAGAAATATTATAGGAAATTCCATGATTAAAACTTGGAGTGGAGGCAACCCCCCACCTCTTTTTATGTATTAATTAATTAATCACAACTAAACCACTTAAATAATTTCTTATTTATTAATTTAGGGTGAATTGCATAATATGCTTTCCTCAAATGCTAAATTGATGGTAATTTACACAAATTACAAAATTGATGAGTATTTCGATTAAACGTCCAGGGTATTGTTACACCTCACATTTTTTCCATTATTTTTATTTCACTATTATTTTTTAATTTTGTATCTTATGTCATTTTTTATAATTCAATTAATTTACTTTTGGACCCCATAACCCAATTTTATGCTCCAAATTCCCCTATTGTATTTTTCCAAACTCGAGAATTATTTAAGAGCCTAAGTTTTAAGTTGGATTTTCATGTCTCAAGTTTATTATATGTTATGTTTATTATCATGTCTCAAGCCAAAGTTTTATACATGAATTCAAGCTTATTCATTCATCATAATTTATTTAATTTTTTAAACCCAATTTTACGTTGAGCCCGATATTTAAAGCCCAATTGGATGCGGGGCCTAAACCTTGAGCTCACGAAATTAAGATCTAGGTAACTTTAAAGTGGAGTGTTATGGGGGGAGTGGGAATGGTAGGGCCATAGTAGTTAATGTTGGTGAGTTAGTAGGAGGATCCAAATATTCTTGACTATGGAGGAATAATCAACCAAAAAGCAAAAGAAAAAAGAAAAGTTGAACTCAATATATGAAAAGTTATTCATAATTTTACATCGATTTTACATGTTGATCCTCATTTTATTACAAAATTAAATCTTTAGCATTTTTCTAGTGTCATTTCACAATTAAAAAATTTCAATTATTTATTGCAGTCGTTGTCACTAAGAACGACCGGTGAGTCCCCCTACCAGGGGTTCCATCACAACTACCATAATAAACCATATTTGTGCCATTTTTGCAATAAGCCCAAAGCTAAGTCAAATACTTTTTAAATACTTTAAATTCATTATTTCAAAGTTCTTCAATAACATTTTAGAGATAAAATTAAGACACGTGCCTTTATAATTGTAGGAAGCAAGGATAAAGAACATGGAGTCTATGTTCATTCATTGCATTTCAAAGTTCATTCAAGCATCAAATTAAGAAGAAAATTCATATTTATTAAGTTAATTGTATTATTTGGGCTGCATATGTGATGTCTTTTATGTAATAAGTTCTAAGTTTTAAGTTATGAATCAGTATTTGTAAGTTTGTGTGTTACATACCTAATTTATAAGTTTAAGTTATAATTGAATGTTCATGTTATGTTTTCATTTTGTATAATTAACATTGACATGTATAATTTTCTACAAAAAGTTCATCCCAATTTTTATTGAACCTTTTAGGTTGAACAGAGTGACCGGTGGAATTGAAGCGGAGCCAACGACATATAATATTGTTGAAATAAGAATTTTATGCTACTTTATCTTAATTATGGTATTTAGTTGCAATAATCTCATGAAATATCTGGTACTTGGTAGCTTACATAGGTTTGGAATAAGTGTTTATGTGTATTATTGCTACCACTTATAATTTACTTATTTAATTTGAGCGGTAATTAAAATTATTTAAATATGTTAAGTCTTTTGTGGCTCATGATAATTAGTTTTTTTTAATCATATACTTATTAATGATTTTAATTGATTATTATTTTTAGGATGCTTAGTGTTAGTAAATTGTTTACAAAAGTGTTCTAAATATATTGTCGCCTTAATTACTAATGTAATTGAGGATTTTTCAGAGATTTAAATATATATTTGAATTATAATAATTATTCTGAAGCTTATGATTATGATAAGTTGTAATAAAAATTATTGAATTTGAAGCATGCTTAACTTGAACTCTCACTTATAATATTATTTTGGTTTAATTATATTCTATTATTAGGATAAACTTGTTTATTAAATTTAACGTGCATGACTAGTTGATTATTTATTTTTATGTTTTGCATTGTTATTTTGTGACATAATTTGTAAAATATTAAACTTATTAGTATTTTATTATAATGATTGAATTATTGACATACCTAAGTGGTTCTTCTTTTAACGATTTAATTTTAAGAAAAATTAGTTTAAATAATATTTGAAATATATGTGAGTTTAAAGTTAAAAAAATCAGTTCGTTACAAAAGTAAATGTAATTCATCATTTCTTTTTTTTTTTTTAAGGTCAAACAATTTTATTTTTAATTTATTTGTTGATATTATATAGTTTATGATATAATTAAACATATTTAAAGTTCTACATTTTTACTCTAAATTTTACATCATATATCGTTTTAATTGTAAGATTTCCTAAAGCATGTAGGACTAACTTAATTAATTAATGAGTATGTGCTGACGTAAATTAGCTAATCGTATTCCAATCAATACATAGAGAACGAGCCTCTTTCCTAAAAGATAACAACATCAAAATTAAAAAAAAAAAAATATTGAAGAAAAGTTCAAAAAAAAAAAAAAAAAAAAAAAGAAAGAAAAAAAAGAAAAGAAAAAAGGATCTATGTAGTTCGATATTCGCACCTCTGAAGTCTCCCAAACTCTTTTTGTGTAGAGTACACCCTATTAAAATAACTAAAACACCGTTATATTTAATATGTCAAACTTAATTGTCCAATATGTGCAAAACTTATTTAAACATTCATTTGAACAAATTAAGTATTGTTCGAGAAATGTTGTCAAACACTACTGCAGCTGTTCGACAGGATATTTCGAACAAGCCTTAGGCCAACATGCTCGTTCTTATTCAACAAATAAGTTTCGAACACAAGCATATGTATTCGAACACATACGAGAATGCACGCAACGAGTTCTTAAAACAACGTCAGGAAAATAAATAAAATACGGGTATCCTAAACCAAATCCTTCCCCAATATATATTTTTATCTAAAACATATATAAAATACACAAAAATTCAAGAATTCAAGAATCTTCGACTATTAATTGGGAAGATAAAATTGTTCTCTTCTTTTTCTTCGTGCTATTTTTTCTTGTTTTTGTTTTATTTTCTACTAGCGTGAGACCTCTGCGATGCACAAAAGATATTTATTTATTTATTTTGTAATGTAAGTATATATTTAAGTTACATATATAATGAACGAAATCACTCAAGTATATAAATTCAACAATAATATTGGATTTACAAGAAAGCAATTTAAAGAATTTTATTTTAATGTTGCTGGATAAAAAGATAAAAAAAAGATATAATTTACATAATATCAAATGAAATAGACAAATGAAAATATACCTACTATTCAAGAATCATACGATTGTACATAAAAGAATTAGGTAGGAAATTACATGTTTTCAATCTATTTATAACTGATAGCAATGAAAATATTAATAAACATGATATCCATAATTTATAGAAGGATGAATCAAATCAAATATTTTTACTTATATATATATATCTTTTTTTTTTTTTCAAAAATCAAAATGATATAATTATTTAAAATGGAATATTTAGTATAAGATCATAAAAATTAATTTTAAATAAAATATATTTGGAGGATTCGAGGTGGAAATAGTTTCATCCTTTATTTAATAATAGTATTCATGATTCGAATTGGTTTTGTTAGATCAGAATTTGTGCACGTGTGAACTTGTTCAACAGTAGTTTGAACTGTAATTGAAATTGCGAAAGCTAAAAAGATCTTTATGATTTTTACGAGGAATCATCATTTCTTCCTCTCAAGTACTTTTATTAGAAGAATAGTTTGTTCCCACAAATGTTACAAATAAAACTTATACGTATCAGGCTGCCCCTAAATACTAGTCTACTCTTGTAACTACTTCTTCTAATACCTTACTTGATCATCTAGTCCCCTAGATGGATTTTGATGCAAACTCTCGTTTGCAATTCGATGGACTCTCCCAGACAGCGGTGGATCAATGATATTGAATGGACTCTGCGTAGTTCACAGTCTGTTCGCCTTTAAGTACTTGTTGAGTTATCGTATTCTCTTAAATCTGATAGCTTCTCCACCAGCCTCTCCACAACTCTCTTGTCATATAAAGTAAATAGAATATATCAGAGATACCCTTCTTCTTCTGCCAGTAGTCTTATTTATATTTGCATATTTTGAGTACTTCGATATCTTCATCATATCACCCTTGATTCTCTATCAAATATCTCCTTCGAAGATCAGATTCTTTCCTTCCATATTTCCAGCCGTAACTTCTCTTCAATGAATATCTCTAGGTAGTTGGTGATTGAATCTTTTATTCTTTGCATGTATCTCTGAGTATTTTGTGTTTTGTTTGCTTTCCTTTATTTCCATATCTTTGTTCCATATCCTGCATATTAATATAGATATGTTAAGATTTTTGAATAAATGATAATATTCTTACCTTATCAATCTCCCCCTTTAGCAATTGGTTCGAAAATCTCAGGACCAGAATCTCTAATGCATGACATTATGGGAGTCTTATCAAACCATTTCAAGTCTAAGTTCCTCTCGGGACAAAAATCCATAGTAGAAAAGAGCTTAAATCTATCAGATGCAGTTTTCGAATAAAAGGCCTTGGAGAAGGCTTTATCTCTCACCATTGTATCATTTTCGTTGGTGGTTCGACCTTGAGAAGAGGCGGTGTGAATAGTAGGAGAAGGTCCTCTGTTTCGGTGTGAACGTTTTGGAGGAGATTTAGGCACTTCTTCCTTTGAGGTCGAGTCGACCGTCAAATGCCTTCATTTTGCTTGTGGAGTGGAGGTCCTTCCTGTAGGTTTCAAGGCTATCTGCATTTTGGATTTGGTGTTAGGTTTCATAGAGGGCTTGGTCGATGGTATGCTTTGTTGGTGTGGGGATACGGCCGATGGTAAGGGTTCACCATCTGGTGTTTTAGAGGGCTTTGGTTGAGGTGCGGTTGCGGAGACATTTGCCCATGGTTCACCCGTTCGAAGGGAACTAGGTGGTGGTGGAGCTTCATGTGTAGGCGAGGTAGGAATTGGTGCAGACTATTCAACATTTTGTGTGGTCGAAGGGTGACCTTGGGGTTCCATCTCAGGGAATAGTGGGGTCAGGATTTCCAACGGTTCTGGGTCGATAAATGGGACTATCACCCAGCTTGGTCGCCTGCCGTTCAACTCGTCGCCAAAGTCAGCCATGGATTTTCTGCAAGGAAGAGCAAAACAAGAGAGAGTCTGTGATGGATGAACAGAGCACTGTTCAGTGTCGATATGTCAAGAGAGAGAAAAGAAATGAAAGGACTGACGCTTCGACTTCTTTAAATACATGAAGATATGGGTAGGGCCCAATTTATTCTTATTAATACCCCATTTAGCAACCTCCCTGACTAAACTAACACATGAACCCACGTTCAGGAAGTGGTGAGAGTGAAAAATCACGTTTTCTTTTCTCCACGTTCCATTTCCGTATGTACTACTAGAGGACAAAAATCATCAAGACTTCTATTCATCTGAAAAATTATATTTTCTCAAGAAAAACATGTAGAGAGGCTTTTTTTTTTTCTTTCTTGAAAGGTGTAAATAAAAATAAGAACCATCTTTGTGCAGGCATCTCTATTAGGCAATTTAGTTTGAAGATACACTAAGAAAAATCCTCAATCCTTCTTGTCACGTATATGTTTAATGTTTAGCACTAAGGTAATTAGATGATTGATCCTTATAACTCCTTCTGCTAATCCCTTGTGTAGTAGCTCGCAAACCACACAATAAAAGACCACACTGGGAAAATCCTGTGTGACGAGCTCATGACCTTGTAACCTTTATTTTTGTGCGACTTTGAAGTGAACATGAGTAGGTAGCTTTCACAGGCCTGTCATTATCTGTGCTTGGTGTTCCATCATACGGCTGACACCTTACCACAACATCATTTCTAGGTCGTAGCTCTTTCCTTATACAAGAGAGAAGTATACATGGATTCAAAGTTCAAAACAAAACAAATTTAAAACATGTGCGAGATAGTTGTTATTAAGAAGGTTTAAGAAATCAACACATTTCAATTATTTATTTAGACAGCACAATAGATCCCTAAAGATTTCCTCAGGGATATGAATTTTTGAGAGTCCAAGGCCTTTGTGAAGATATCCGCGAGTTGACTTACGGTAGGAACATGTTCAAGAGTGATGACCCCATCCTCAACCAACTCCCTGATGTAGTAGTGTATAATGTCTATATGCTTAGTTCTGGAATGTTGCAAAGGGTTTTTAGACATATTGATAGCACTTAGATTATCACAAAATAAAGTCATGGAAGTCAAGTTCATACCATAGTCGCACAGCATGTACATCATCCATACTAGTTGGGAGCATGAGCTCCCAGCAGCTATGTATTCTGCTTCTACTGTTGATAACAAAATGATGTTTTGTTTCTTGTTGAGCCATGAGACTAGATCGTTCCCGATGAAAAAACACCCTCCTGATGTGCTTTTTCTATCATCCACATCTCCTGCCCAATCAGCATCACAATACCCTGTAAGAAAAGGTTTAGCACCAAAGGAATATTTTAGGCCATAGTCGGTGGTACCTGCCACATAACGTATGATTCTCTTTACTGCCTTGAGATGTGATTCCTTTGCATTCGATTGATATCTAGCACATAGTCCCACACTAAAACTTATGTCGGGTCTACTTGCAGTGAGATATAGGAGACTTCCTATCATGTTTCTGTATAGAGTTGGGTCAATGCTTATTCCACTTTCGTCTTTAGATAATTTTGTGTTTTTTCCATGGGCGTGTGTGCAACTTTACACCCTTCAAGTCCAAATTTCTTCACCAAGTTTCTGGCGTATTTCCCTTGATGTATCATGATTCCATTCTTGCTTTATTTAACCTGCAGACCAAGAAAGTAGGAAAGTTCACCAACCATGCTCATTAAATTCTTGTGACATTACCTTGATAAAGTCGTTTACTTTGTGTTTGGATGTGGATCCAAACACAATATCATCTACATTAATCTGCGCAATGATAATGTAATTGTTCGACCACTAGATGAACAGGGTCTAGTCTACTCCTTCCCTCTTGTATCCTTGGGCAACTAGAAACTTTGTTAGTCTCTCATACCATGCTCTTGGAGCTTACTTCAATCCGTACAACGCCTTCTTTAGTTTGTAGACATGATTTGGGTAATGTGGATCTTCAAATCCTTTTGGGTTGTTCAACATACGCTTCATCTTTTAAGAAACCATTTAAAAATGCACTTTTCACATTCATTTGATAAAGTATAAACTTCTTAAGACATGCAAAGGAAAGAAGAATTCTTACTGACTCTAGTCGTGCAACTGGAGAAAATGTTTCTTCGAAGTCAATCCCTTCTACCTGCGTGTATCCTTGGGCCACCAATCAAGCTTTATTTCTGGTGATGTTTCCTTGTTCATCAGTTTTGTTTTTGAAAATCCATTTGGTTCCAATGATGTTCGCACTGGTAGGTCGTGACACAAGTGTCCACACATCATTTATGGTGAATTGTTCTAATTCTTCTTGCATTGCCAGGATTCAGTTGTCATCCTTGAGAGCATCCTTAACATTTTTAGGTTCGATCATAGAGAGATAGCATGCATGATGAACTGGTCCCTCCATTTTCCTGTAATCTGGTTTATGCTTACAACGTGTCTTTATTCCTTCATTGAGATCTCCAATGATGAGTTCTTTGGGGTGATCTTTCTGAATTCTAGTGGAAGGTTCACCTTTGTCAGAGTCGTCCCTTGATGGTTCCTGAGCAGTTTATGCGGTATCTTCACACTTCTGGTTGTCTGTAGGGCGTACAACAGATGAACCTGATTCCTCTAAGTATGTGTCCTGTCTTACCAAGGAGTCATCAAATACAACATTAGTATTTTCAATAAGTGTTTGAGTTCTAAGATTGAAGACACGATATGCTCTACTGTTGGCCGAATATCCCAAAAATATACCAGTATCACTTTTGGCATCAAATTTACCTAATTGTTGTCTATCATTGTATACATAACACTTGCAACCAAATACATGAAAGTGACCTAGATTAGGGGGTTTTCCTTTCCAGATTTGGTATGAGGTCATACCCACTCCTTTCCTTAGGTACACCATGTTTAAAACATAACATACAATGTTTATTGCTTCAGCCCACCATTTTTGGGCTACATCCTTACCATTCATTATGGCTCTAGCCATTTCTTGCAGAGTACGGGTTTTCCTTTCTACTAATCCATTTTGTTGTGGTATTTTAGGTACTGAAAATTCATGAGCAATACCTCGAGAGGTGCAAAAATCAGTGAAAGCAGTATTTTCAAATTCTCTTCCATGGTCACTTCGTATTTGAACAATGGAATCCTGTTTTTTATTTTCAGGTAATCGTATCAATTTTTCAAATTCATCAAAAGTTTCTGATTTTTCTCGAAGAAATCTTACTCAGGTATATCTTGAAAAATCATCAACACATACAAAAATATATCTCTTACCTCCAGCACTTTCGGTTTGAACTGGTCCCATCAAGTACATGTGTAATAAGGCCATAATCTGTCTTGTGTTACCTTATGTGAGCTTTTTACCTGTTTTCCGAGTTGACAAGGTCCATAGATTCTTTGATTTTTGTTAGAAAGTTTAGGAATCCCTCGAATGTGACTTTGACAAGGCAATGAGGTGGTTGTATCCTTTGTGCCCTAATTTTTGATGCCACACTTCCGTTGCCCCTGTACTGACATTATGACACACATGATTCCTATCAAGAAGATAACAGTTGTTAGTGGATCAAGTTCCAATAAGTATGCATTGATCATTCATATCTACAACTATGCATTTGTCATGAGTGAAGTTCACTTGTAGTTCTTGATCACATATTTGACTAATACTTAACATATTTACCTTAAAGTTTTCAACAAGGAACACATTAGACAATTTAGGTAGGCCATGTATATTGAGAGTTCCTTTTCCAATGACTCGTTCACTCTTACCATCACCGAAGGTTACTAATTCCCCATTTATTAAAGTGATATCAGTAAGATATGTAGCATTACCGGTCATGTAACGGGAGCATCCGCCGTCAAAAACCATGTTCCAGTGTTGTTTGCACCGAATGAGACTATTGATGATGTAAGACACATGCTGTTCTTAGCAACCCATATTTTTTTACATGTGACATTCTGTTTTTGACATTTCTTATTTTCACAGTTTTTTATGGTGTAGGACTTTTCACAGGGACACCGAACATATTTCAATTAAAGATATTACCTGTTCGGATATCATGTTTCATTCTGTAGCACCTTGGTCGAATGTGTCTGGGTGCTTCACAATAATGACATATATGAATGAATTTTTTTGTACCTTTTGTGTCCTGTTTTCCTAACTCACTTTCAGTATTTGAACCTTCCTGTTCGACCGCTGAGAAGGTGCCTGGTACAAAGGTTATTGTTCCAGATGGTCTTTCTTCAGTGTATCCAATTTTGATTTTGTTACTTTATGACCTTCCGTACGCCAAAATCTCATCAAATTTAGCCTTTCCTTTGTTTAGTCCTTGTATAGTTCGCACTGCTTTGTCCAGTTCTGTCATCTCATAGTCTTTATTCTGCAATATTGACACAGTTTCTATCAGTTTATTAGATAATGATGTGCTTACCTGGAGGTTATTGTGAACATATTTCTGTGATATTTCTAGATTGATTTTGAGTGACTCAATTTCCATCTATTGAAGTTTAACCTGATGTTCTAGAGTTCTCACATTCCTTTGAGATACAGTCAGTTCATAACTTAACATTTCATTGATCTTCCTTGTGATTTGTAGTTCATGCTTCACCTGACTTAGTTCTTGATGCTCCATGGTAACCGCACTTCTACTTTTGTATTCTTTTACTTGATTCTCCAGTCTTTAAATTACTTCAGTGGCTACGGTACATCTGGTTGTTACGTCCAGGTACATTCTTTCCAGATCCTCCAGAGTTGGATCATCAAAGTTAGGTTCTTCCGTGTTCTCTAATTCCTCATCAGTTCGCACAACCGAAGTGAGACATGCCAGATCTTTCAATGATGTATATGTAGCAAAGTTACTAGGATATGGTTTTTCATTTTTGTCAGGTTCTTCCTCTCCTTCAGATTCAGATTCACTCCAGGTGGCTTTCAGTGCTTTATTTTTCCTTAGAAAATTTGGGCATTTAGCTTGATAGTCTCCACATCCTCAACATTCCCTGCATTGGTCAGAGTCTTTTCTATTTCCTTGTTTGGAGTTTGGTGTTCTGGTTTCTCCTTTTCTGATATTTTCCCCAAGGTTCGAACTTTGGTGAACTACTGCCTCTGGTTGTATTTTTTTATGAACTTGTTGTAATTCTTTGTTAGTAGAGCCATTTTATCAGCAATTTCTGTTACATCATTCTCAATCACTTCCGTAGTTGACTCCGACTTCAGTGCCATCCCTTTGTTTTTTGGTACGTCCATTCTATTATTTATCTCAAAGGTCCTTAATTCTCCTATCAAGTCATCCAACGTCATTGGTGTGACTCTCATGAAAGATTCCAGGACTGTAATTTTTTCTCTGAATCTAGGGGCTAAGATTCTCATGATTTTCATGATTTGAACATCCTCTTTGATTGCGTCCCCAAGGGTGTAGCATTGGTTCACTATATCACTGAATCTAGCAAAATACATTTCAATGTTCTCTTCTTCAGTCATTCGTATTCCATCGAATAGCGTGACCAATCTCTGCAGTTTTGATTTTCTCACGGACTCATTTCCTTCAAATTATTTTTGTAGTGCATTCTATGCGTCTTTAGCCATTTCACAGTGTATGATCAGTTTGTGCCTCATTGCATCTACCGAAGCTACGATTGCATATAATGATATATAGTTTGCATCTTCAGCACACTTTTCATCCTCCGTTCATAAGGTTCTTGGTTTGTCAACAATCTTTGTTATGTCTTTCCCATACTGCATCTTCGGCCACGTCCACTTCGTTTGAATTGCCTCTCCACACCGTTTGGATCTCAAATAGATGATCATCATGGATTTCTAGAATGGATAGTTTTGTCCATCAAGCGAGGGTGGGCGTAGTGACGTTCCTTCATATGATCCCATGTGTCTGTCCCTAGATCTACATATTTAACAAAAAAAAGTGAAACTTGCTCTGGTGCCAATTGTTGGATCAGAATTTGTGCGCGTGTGAATTTGTTCAACAGTAGTTCGAACTGTAATTGAAATTGCGGAAGCTAAGAAGATCTTTATGATTTTTACGAGGAAGAATCCCTTCTTCCTCTCAAGTACTTTTATTAGAAGAACAGTTTGTTCCCACAAATGTTACAAATAGAACTTACACGTATCAGGCTCCCCCTAAATACTAGTCTACTCTTGTAACTACTTCTTCTCGTACCTTACTTGACCATCTAGTCCCCTAGATGGATTTTAATGCAAACTCCCGTTTGCAATTCGTTGGACTCTCCCGAGTCCAGACAGCGGTGGATCAATGATATTGAATGGACTCTCTGTAGTTCACAATCTATTCGCCTTTGAGTACTTGTTGAGCTATCGTATTCTCCCGAATCTGATAGCTTCTCCACCAACCTCTCCACAACTCTCTACTCATATAAAGTAAATAGAATATATCAGAGATACCCTTCTTCTTCTACCTGTAGTCTTATTTATATTTGCATATCTTGAGCACTTCGATATCTTCATCATATCAGCCTTGATTCTCTACCAAATATCTCCTTCGAAGATCAGATTCTTTCCTTCCATATTTCCAACCGTGACCTCTCTTCCTTGAATATCTCTAGGTAGTTGGTGATTGAATCTTTTATTCCTTGCATGTATCTTTGAGTATCTTGTATTTTGTTTGCTTTCCTTCCTTTCCATAGCTTTATTCCATATCCTGCACATTAATATAAATATGTTAAGATTTTTGAATAAATTACAATATCCTTACCTTATCAGTTTTGAACTATTAAGAGAGCTAATTGTATTCAAACAATACTTTATCATTTATAAATGGGCCCACAAAAAAAGAATAACAATAATAATATGAAAAAAAAAAGAAAGAAAAAGCAAAAGCAAAAGAAAAAGAAAAAGTGTATGTAGTTTTGTTTAATAATAATATTCGGAATCCGTTTGAATTATTTAGAGAGCTAATCGTATTCCAATTAATACTTTAATCATTTATGAAATAGGTCTATTTCCTAAAGAAAACTAACAATAATAATATGAAAAGAAAAAAAAAAAAAAGAAGAAAAAGAAAAAAATGGTCTATGTGTTTTGTTTAATAATTTGTATTCTTATGATTCATTTGGGCGTGGTATTTCCTAATACTAATCCAACCCATAACAATTTTAGGCACTCTCTCATTCTTCTATATTTAAGAGAAGAGGTATGTCTTCTGTTTGTTTTTTTGTTTTTTTTTTTTTTTTTTTTTTTTTCATTTTGTATATGAGTGTTAGGGATACACTTGTATGATACCCTTTTTTACCTTTGTTTCTAGGATCAGAATACAACTCAAACCGAGTGAGCGGAAGTGCTATGTCAAATATTGGTTGAGATTGAACTACACCATCGTATTACTGATAGAAACAAGAAGAATTGAACTATATTTTTTTTCGAATTGTTTGTTAGACGAGTCGCCAATTCGTACATTCACTTATCAATAATAATACTCTTGATTCAAATTGATTTGAATTATTAACGATTTTTAATTAAAAATAAATATAAGAAAAGTTTAACTTGCACTCGAGAAGCTATAAATTAAGGGAGCTAAAGCATGGTTTCTACGTCAGTAGCCTACTTATTCATGTTTACTTTAAATCTGACCTTTCTTTTTTCTTTCGTTTATATTTTGGATAAGAGTCGATTTTATGTACACAACATGTAATTTAGTGATTATTATTTTATAAATATATTACTAAGATTTTTTAGATAAATAAAAAATTATTATGAGGTAAAATAATAAGAAAGTATACAAAGCACATGAGATTGGATGATTTTATTTTTAGCTATTTCTTAAAATAATCTTCTTTTTTTTAGCTAAATTTAATTTTTATTTTTGCGACGAGGAACTAATTTTGGAGGTTTTCACTAAAATATTTAGTGTTTTATACCCTATTTCACAATAACCACAGCATACAATATTATTATATTAAATAGCATTACTATTTACTGGATATATAATTAAAATAATAAAACACAAAATAGGACAAGAAAAACCCGGACTATATTAGAAAATAGAAAGTGAAGATGTTGATGATTGGAGTGATCATAACAAAGCCAAGTGTATTAACATCCTTTATCTCTATTTATGTAAGAAGAACACCAATTACACTAGTAATGTATTGTTTTTGTTTCATATTAATCTATACATAATAATTATTGTTTTTCTATTTTTAGCATGTTACTATAATTATCATGACTAGATCTTACTTTCTACTGTAATAATAGTTTATTAAAATAAATTCATATACTATTTATATTAATTTAATTGTAGTAACGAACACATTGATATTTCTATCAATAATGTATTAGAATCAGATCTAATAATTTAAATAAAAAACATTTTTTTAATTTTAAAATTTTAATATATACACATTAATACTTACCTACAATTCTGAAATTTGTATAAAAAGGGTTGGTAATATTGCGTATAATTTGGTAATACTTGAAGGAAGTCCCACTTCTGAAAAATTGCCAATTATACAGCTTTACACCTACCTTCTCTGACTTTTCTTCGAAGTTTAAAGTACTTGGGTGAGGTAATTTGCAAACTATGATTCATAATTTTAGACTACTTATTGAAGCAAATTATTTTTTTAATTATTGAGCGTGTTTCCGATCTATCGAGTGTACCATGCACCCAATACATAATATTATTTATTTAATTAAAAAATATTACATATTTTTTCAAGGTAACAAATAAGTAGTAATACTTTTTAAATACACAATAATATTTTTAGTTACATGACTAATACTATATATTATGTTGTATGGTGCGCTCGATGCATCTAAGTTTTTACGTCAATTATTTTGTTTTTGTATTTATCTTTTACTAATTTTCAATAATAAACACAAAAATATAACTAATTATATAAGCTATTATTGATAATGTGATGATACACATGCACACGATTATTTGTTTATTACTAATTAAATAAATAAATTATATATATATATATATCAAAATAATTTTGAGAAAGGTAATAAAACTAAAGTCGGTCACCAACTTAATTCCATTTCCAACAAGGCGGTAGCCAAATGTTGGTCGCACCACATGCACATTAATAGCAACAATGTAGGAGGTATGGCTGACCAAATTAAAGTGGGTCCAACCAAATATATAACCTTCAATTTCATATAAGAGTACTTTCTTGTGTATCAAGTTCCTATACATTTTATTTAAAATATTATTTATTTAAATAAAATATATTATTACATTCTTTAATATAATAAATTAGTAGTAATAGCTTTTAAGTAAGTAAATAATGTTTTTTATTTAAATAAATAATACTCTACATTATATTATACAATGTACCCTATATTATTTTTTAATTATTAAGTGAGTCTCTTATGCATTGCGTGTACTATGCACTCGATCCATAATATTATTTATTTAATTAAAAAATATTATTTATTTAATTGAAAAATATTATATATATTTTTTCAAGGTAACAAATTAGTAGTAATATTTTTTAAGCACACAAATAATATTTTTTAGTTAAATAATTAATGTTGTATATTGTGTTGCACGCCCGATGCATACAAGTTTTTGCATCTGTTATTTTATATTTATATTTATCTTTTACTAATTTTCAATAATAAACACGAAAATATTATTAATCGTGGTTTCCAACTAATTATATGAACTATTATTGATAATGTGATGATACACATGCACACGATTATTTGTTTATTACTAATTAATAAATATATAATATAATATATATACATACACACACTGATGATCAACATCCGGAGTGGTCATTTCATCAATTCTGGAGGAATATTACATCATTTTTTGAAGCCTAAAATCAATTTTACTTCATCCGAAATCCCATATTCTAATTATTTTAGAGTCAATGTCAACTCCCTCTTAGCCTGGCATGATGGAGGGGTTGTTCCGACAAGGGCAATTATATATTTGGAGCTCTTTCAACCATCGTCAATACAATTTGGGATGTGAAATAGTTGAACATCTAAAGAGAGCGTCCCTGAAGATGAGTGGAACTTTGATGTGTGGGGACATCGTCACTACTATTGCAAACCCTTTCCAAATAGACTTCTCAAAGTGGGAGGCCGTACTAGGAAACATGAGCCTCTCCTTCGAAGTCCTCGTCCACATGAATTTCATTCGAATGGACAATGTGGGCCAATACTATTTTCAACAACGCTTGGGGGGCTATTTTTAGTTGTCAAACCATACCCTCACAAGGGTATCTACATACAGTGCCTACCAAGAGAATTAGACGATGACTTCCCCTGCCCACATGGCTGTAATGCAAACTTATGCCCTGTCCTTCCTTTTCCAGCCCGCATTCGCTGCGTAATTAATATAGAGGCGCTTGTCCAAGAAGAAGTGATTGGGGAGCCCCAAGAAGAAGAGCATTTTGAAGAAGCGGTCCCACAAGAGGAGATGCCCGAACAGGTCGAATCTAGCCGGCAGGGTGGCCGCCACCGTCATCCAAGAAGAATATATGGAGGATTTAGATAAAAGGATGGCGTCTATGGAGTCTGAGTTCCAAGAATTCCGACTCTCCCTGCCCATATGGCTGTATTGCAAACATATGCCCCGTCCTTCCTTTTCGAGCATGTATTGGCTGCGTGATTGATATAGAGGCGCTTGTCCAAGAAGAAGTGATTGGGGAGCCCCAAGAAGAAAAGCATTTTGAAGAAGCAGCCCCACAAGAGGAGATGTCCGAACAGGTCAAATCTAGCCGGTAAGGTGGCTGCCGCCGTCATCCAAGACGCCGATCCCAAGAAGAATATATGGAGGATTTCGATTAAAGGTAGGCGTCTATGGAGTCGGAGTTCAAAGAATTCTGAGGCTACGTACAATCGGAATTCCAAGATATCCGACATGACCTGCATAGATTCCAAAACCAAACAACCTCGAAGTTTCAAGGGATTCGAGGTGAGTTCACCATTCTAAATACAAATGTGGAGTCTATGGCGACAATGCTTGAGATGATGCAACGTTGGGGGCTCAACTATCCACCACCGTCGCCGCCTCAAAGAATAAATTTGGGAGTGGATGGACATGCTCCATAAATCTAGAATTTGGCCCCAATAATGTATTTTCTTTTTTTCTTTTTCTTTCTTTCTTTTACTTTTCATTTTTATTATTATTTTTTTCCAAATTTTTAGTGTAATATATATAATATAAGTCTAACAACGAATTCGTTTCCTTATTTTTCTTTTTAATTGTGTTATTGACTAATCATAATGATGATAATGTTTTATTTGATAATGATTATTAATGAATGAAGCATGTTGTGAAAAAGTATATTTGTGTATGCAATGAATGACTTGGATATCTTAAATCGTGATTAGAATGTGAGATTTTGAGCCTATTAATTCTTTCTAGTATGTTAGTTGAATAAATGTTAAAATATCTAGAACTTGTCTATGGTTTGCTCAAGTTTAACATAATAATGTTGCTTTTGAAATTTGATTTTAAGCCATCTTTTATAGCCTATTTATTCTTTCAATTTTAACAATTTATACAAAATTATCTCAGTAAACCTTATTGAATCTTGAGCATTGTTTTGATAATAAATTACAATACTTGTACATAAAAGTAATACATGTAGAGTGGACTTGTAGAATATATATATAATTATGAGGTAATAAAACTTAAGTCCGTCACCATCTTAATTCCATTCCCAGGAAGGCGGTAGCCAAATGTGGGTCGCACCACATGCACGTTAATAGCAATAATGTAAGAGGGTATGGCTCACCAAATTAAAGTGGGTCCCAATCAAGAGTTTTTTTTTTTTTTTTGCAACAGGTGCAACATACATCTTATTTAAAATATTATTTATTTTATTAAAAAATATTATTAATTTATTTAAAGAATATTATTAATTTTTTCAACATAACAAAATAGTAATAATAATTTTAAATATATAAATAATATTTTTTATTTACACAAATAATACCCTACATCATATTACACAATACATCCAACACACATAATTTTTTGTGTTAATATATGTGTTCAGAATCTCACAATAACAATAAATTTCCACTTAATTGAATGTTATTTTGTTTTTCAAAAGAATAAGAATAAAGTAAGATCCCGAAACTTTAATTTTAATTTGTTTATTAATTTATCTTATATTTCATTGTCACTTCAAGTATATAATAGGATAATTTTTTGTACGTATATAATGGGAGACGTAATTATACACCATTACACATAGAGTAATTGAAAATACATAGCATATGGTAGAAGTGTATTTGCTACTAACATAATTTAATCGAATTTTAGTCCTGTATATTTAGGAGAGTATCCAATTTTGTAGGAATTGCTGGTTATATGCATATACAACATAATTTATCCATTTTTAATTTTACAAATTATGTGTGTGACGCAAGCAATTCTGGTCAATTTAATAGCAACAAAAATTGGAATTTGATTCCACTTTTGGAGAGATATAAGCACCAACAGTTTATGTGATCTTCTCTCAAAAGTATGTTCTTTTCATGGTTCCATTTTCCATTTCAGCTTACATTCTTTCTTTCATACACTAAATTCATATTTGTTAGTTGGACCCTTATTCTAATTTCCGGGTCCGTCACTGTACGTACATATGAGAATGCTTGCGTGCTCTGTCTTTCTTTCTCGGGGATTAAACGAGCACTCAATGCATAATGAACAAACTGAAATCACTATTTCTTTCAGTTTAAGATTGCATAAGATGAGTACTCCCTGCAAACCCATATGTCCTACATATCAGAAATGATCACTATCTTTCACGTTTGTCCCCTATCTACCAAACTAGGAGTCCCCAATCCACACAACTGCCTTTCCTTCCAAGTATAAATACCCTACCATGCACCCCTTATCTCATATTTTTCACTCATCAACACCAGGGCACCTATAGTCAGATCAAAACACCTCACACACACAATGGTTTCCGAGAGAAATCCATCCAAGAAAGTGTGCGTGATTGGGGCCGGGCCAGCCGGGCTGGTGGCTGCCCGGGAGCTGAGGAAGGAAGGGCACAGTGTGGTGGTTATTGAGCAGAAGCATGATGTGGGAGGGCAATGGCTGTATGACCCTAAAGTCGAGGACGAACATCCTTTGGGAGAAACTAAGTTCTTGAAGGTTCACAGCAGTGTTTATGACTCACTGAGGTTGGCTTCACCTAGAGAGATAATGGGGTTTACTGATTTCCCATTTAGGGTTAGGAAAGGGAGGGATATGAGGAGGTTTTGTGGGCATAGGGAAGTTCTTTTGTACCTTCAAGATTTTTGTGAGAAGTTTGGGTTGAGAGAGATGATTAGGTTTCACACTAGGGTTGAGAATTTGGAGATGTTGGATTATCCAGTTTTGGATCAAGATTTGAAGTGGGTGGTGCGAAGCAAGAAGGCGGAGAAGGCGGTGGAGGAAGTCTATGACGCGGTGGTTGTTGCGTCCGGCCACTACTCTCAGCCTAAGTTGCCTAGAATAAAAGGTATATATATGTTTGTGCATTTATATATAGTCAATTATGTATGTTCATCAAGATAATTCACTTACGATCTTGAATTTGTTTAGGAATGGATGCATGGAACAGAAAGCAGCTGCATAGTCACATTTACAGAGTTCCAGAGCCCTTCAAGAATGAGGTGAAACAAAGGAGCCTCATCATTTTTTTTAGGGAAAAATTACAAATTGCCCGAACGTGCCCATATATATATATATATATATATATTTTACAAATTACCGATCCATTACACGAATTGTAAATTACCCCCCTGGAGCACCCTGACCAAGCATCCAGGTGGTAATTTGCGATTATTGCATCATCACACGCCTGTGCATGCAACAAGACAAAGTTTATATGATCAAAAATCAGAAAAAATATGACATTTCAGCAGCCAATTTATAATATTCATTTGAGGTTCATACAAAACAACCAAAAATTTAAAAAATAATAAAAATAAAAAAATCTATTAAAACTCAGATTGTTATCAGTGGTGACAGATATCAGATCTTCACATTTGTATTCAAGAAAACATAATAATTTTCAGGTGGGGCCACTCTTTGAAAGCATTTCCTGTTAAGGAAAGTTACATTAAATATATATATATATATATATATAGACATAGGCACGGTTCCGCCGGTTCCGGTGTTGGTTCTGGAACCGTCGGTTTCTGGAACTGAGAGGGTTGGAATCGAAACCGAACCGGCATATAGTCGGTTCTAGTTCCGATTTTGGAACCGGCGGTTCCACAGTTCTGGTTCCGGTTCCCGGTTCCTTTTTTTTTTTTTTTTTACAAATTCACACTTGAAAAACAGGATCAACGGTTAAAGCGAACCGTTGGCTGCGAACCGGAACCGTGCCATGTCTATATATATATGTGTGTGTGTGGACACAACATGCATAGCTGATATATCTCAAAAACATTTTGGGTTGATTATTTTGCAGGTTGTTGTGGTAGTTGGAAGCTCATTAAGTGGGCAGGATATCTCACTAGAGCTTGTAAATTTCGCAAAGGAGATTCACCTAAGTGCCAGATCTCATATTTCTCAAGGCCTATCAAAAGTCGTTTCTAAATATCATAATATACACCTTCGTCCACAGGTATATATCCTTGTGTCCATCGATCTTAGACATAATTGAGAGAGAGAGGGGAGTTTCATTGAAATTATATTTATAATGATACATATATATATATATATATACACACAATATGTTGCAGATAGAGTCACTGCATGAAGATGGAAAGGTTCTATTCACTGATGGCTTATCGATCATTGCAGACACTATCTTATACTGCACCGGGTAAATAAAACTTCAAACCTTTATCGATATTCCAAAAAAAAAAAAATCATGTTCAGTTTTTTTTTCGATCATATTTAAAAGTTTAAACTTAGTTATATTTTTATTTAACTGATAAAAAATAAAAAATCTGAATGTTTTTAAAACAAAAGAAGTATTATCCAATAATTATGTGTAGAGAAGTTCATGGGAAAGTTAAAGAAAAAAATGATACCTGGGCAAGTGTATGTATAAAGCTACTCTTGATTTGGGATTACGAAAGAGTGTGATCTATCTTGAAGTATACATTATTAATTTCTTGAATAAATAATTGTAAGGATAAAAAATAACAAGTGCAAATGGTCGATGTGCAGGTACTCCTATTCATTTCCATTTCTTGATACCAAAGGAATAGTACGAATTGATGATGGAAGGGTGGGCCCTCTCTATGAGCATACATTTCCTCCCTCACTAGCTCCTTCTCTCTCTTTCATTGGCATTCCTAGGAAGGTATACCCTTTACTCTTGTGCTACTTATCATTAAACCAAACTCGAATCCACTATATTCATTATACGATCTCTAATTTCACAATTTTTCTTTATAATTGCACTTGCCATGTATGTAGCCAGAGCACCACATCAATAATTTTTGGCAACTTTTTGACATTGTGGTAAAATCAAACATAAATTGAAATCAATCAAAAGTTAAAGATGAATATAATAAAATTCGTAAAATTAGAGGTCATATATTTAAAAGTTAATTTAGAAGTCTGATATAACACCAAGCCCATTTGGCTTGGCCCAACGGCCCGATGGACACACAATTTGCCACCTCTTCTTAACGACCAATCAAAAACTACGAAAGATAGAAACTCACTACATATACTAGCCTAGCTAGATAGCTAGTGCTTGAATACTAAATTTAGGGTTATGATTTTATGCAGATTATAGGGTTCCCCTTCTTTGAATCTCAAGCAATATGGATTGCTCAGATCCTGTCTGGAAAAAAGAGGTTGCCATCATGGGATGATATGATGAAATCAATTAAGGAGTTTTATGACTCAAGGGATGCTGCTGGCATCCCTAACCACAACACACATGATATTGCAGATTTTGAGGTCAACACTACTACTTACTATACTTCATTGTATTTTTCTTTTCACCGCTTGATCTTTTCGAAAAATGCATATTTCGCCCCTTTCGTCGCCATCCCGGCCCTATTCTCGTTAGCAGGGACAGAGAATTTTGAGGAAATTTAAAGTGTAAGGCGAAAGTTGATAAAATAGACGTACAGGGGGCAAAAAATGACGAACTTATGCTCATTTCATGTGTTTGCAGTACTGCGATAAATATGGAGACTACGTCGATTTTCCACATTTAGAGGAGTGGAGGAAAGTGCTCTGCATTTCAGCTATTGTTAATGCAGAAACCAACTTGGAGACGTATCGTGATTCGTACGAACAAGACGAAGAGTTGCTTCAAGTTGCTCATACCAGCCCTCACTTCACTAGATTTGGAGATGAAGATTTCACCTCATGAACTATGTAGATTTATTTTATCATATTTTTTCTTCCAGTAATTATATGCATTTATTATTTTACTAGTAGTAAACTAAGTTCATACTCATGCAGTGTCAAAATAAAACATTTGTTTTCATCTTGAGGAGCAGCAACAGTTTTGTTGTTCTGTTTGTTGCTGTATAAGAAAACTTGATATTGAGGTATAGTTTGAATTCATTTGTTATCAATCTTTATTTGATAAATTTATGAAATACATGTTACCGATTCGGACATGCAAGATTCTCTATTCTATTTTTTGTGTTTCATCGCATATTCCAACTTCACTAATATACATCATATATACAAAATGACATCATCAATGAACACATGATGTGATGTGTACTGGTGAAGTTGAAACACAAAATAAAATAAATGAACCGAGCTGGCATTTTGAGTACATGATGACGATATCATGAGAGTTAAATGTAAAATAGTTTGCTTGAGCTTCAATCACAAATTTATGATGCCTTCCCAATAATAAATAATATTATTAGCATTCATTTACCTGATTTTGGAATTTCTGTTAATAAAGGTTGCTGCTTTTGCCTTGTGTAGTGCTCAACCAAAAAGGAGCAAAATTCCTGAACTAACAAAACAAAAGTGATCAGCAATAATTCTACCCCCACATAAAGAGTAGCATCTCAATTTTGTTTTTTATAAAAGTGCAGACTATTTGCGACATCTCCTAAATACACCCAATAGGTTTTTTTGAGATGTTCAATGAGTTCTAATTGAATAACTTTAAAATATTGAAATTGAAGTCTTCGTTTAGCACTCAATCATATTCGATTACTCCTGATCGAACATGTTTCAATTCATTTGACAGCAGCAATTGAATTTTTTGTTCCTTTCTGGAGTGTTTTTGGTAGATTTGGGGGTGGTGGGGTGAATGGTAGTGCCCAAATAAAATATTTTAGATGCATATAAAACACTTGAGACACTTTCTCAAACAGAAGATAGGCGTGATTAGATCATACCTACGTACAACAGCACCGTTCTCATAGCCATGTTGACAACCTGGTGTATGGTAGAGGGAGCCGTGTTGGAGAATAACCAACAGAAATACAACCTTCTGCTCACTCCATCCAATTTCAGTTTCTTATTCATGTTTTCTCTCTCAGGGCAAAGTGCTATGATTGGCATGAAACAAATAGATGTAATCTATCCAAGCAAAATATAAGAACCAGCAATAGCAGCAGTCTCAGTCCCTTGTTAATAATCTCACATTGCTCATATGGATATAAATAAGATTTTCTTAAGAAAATAAAAGAGTTATAACTGGTCCTTGATATCTTGAATGACCACATGTGCAGAATTGCGGCCCGGCGCGCCCATTACCCCGCCCCCTGGGTGGGCCCCGCTCCCGCATAGATATAAACCTCGTAATGGAGTCCTGTAATTTGACCTGCAAATGAGATGAGGCACATAATTAAGCCACAATCATTGTACGGGAATCCCAACATGTGCGTGCGTGTGTCTGTGTTACCAACCATCCTTTGACAGGCCGCATGAGAAACAAGGAATCTAATCCCATTGCACCGTGGAATATATTTCCTCCTGTCAATGTCAGTTAGGAAACTCAGATAATTTACCAACCAGCATCAAATCAAATCCATAAAACTTTGTTTCTCAAATATGTGTGATAGGTATAACTTAGTGCAGCTATCTCACACGAAATAATATGTAGCTTTGTTCTCAATTTAACAGTAGCACAGTTTTACCAGTCAAACCAATTTCCCTTTCAAGGTCTGGGGGAGTCAGCATGTCATAGCCAATGATTGACGAATTAAAGCCGGGGGCATATTCCTCGATCAAGTTGAAGCATCTTGCAGCAAACGATTCCTGCATCAGAAATTCGGTATTACAAGACATGTATCTCTTTTACCAGAAGAGGGGTGGAAAAGAACATTGCCGCAAGAAATTTCATAAATGGAAGAGATAGCAGAAACTCACTCTGTATTCAGGATCCTCCCAGCTGCCTTCGCTAGGTTTATAAGGCGTATACTGAATAAATAGGTTGATGACATGCTTCCCTGCATCATATGATTACTGAAACCATTACCATAAAGATGTATCCAGAAGATTCTAGAACGACGTTTAAAGTAATTTTAGCAAAAAAAGAAAAAAAAATTACCATCCTCACAAAACAATATATTATGGAAGATATGCATAAATCACAAATATTGTTCCCAGTACCGGGTGGAGAGATAGTCTTGTCCAATACAGAAGGAATTGTCATCTCAATTACAGGTCTTCGAGAAGGTATCCCGTTCCTAGAATCCTGACAAGCAGAGTCTATCTCCTCCATACTGATTCAGACAGAACGGATATCAAAATATCAACTTCATTCATCAACCATAAGTTTACAACAACTATTGGATATATTATTTGCTGAGACGATTACAGGAAAAAGACAATAGAGGTGAAGAAATGGTTTCCACGTGACAAAATAAAAATTGTTTATGCATGTCAGTAAGTTATATGTGACATATTATACATGACGAGACACAATTTAGCTTAAGTTCAAGGCTTTGTAATTAGTTATTATCTAAGATTATAGGTCAAATTCACATGGTGCAACTCTTTTGGGCAATTCCCCATTCTTGATGGATATTGCAGACATAACATGATTGTACATGAGTGGAACGATACTTTGCTCAGAACAGGCAATTCATTTACCTCTCAGAACCAATGTGAATAGTGCCCATATGCTGCGGGCCAGCATCAGGACTATTCAACTTGCAGCAACAAAACTGTGGCAATTTGTCAACGGCCAAATTGATTTTGGTAGTTGCCTGTCCAGTAAATAATGAACCCTATAACTTCAAGTAGCTTTCAAAAAACAAAGTTGAAAAAAAAAAAAAAAATTGAGAAGAAACAACAGCAGTAAAGGTTATCCATAAGATAGAAAGGTTTTCTGAAATATGGTATATAACTTCGAAAATAATTTAAGTCACAGAAATATGCCCATTTCTGCACATAGTATATTTTGTTTCAACAGCATAATTATTAATCAGTTGACAAGCACACTTACAGAGCTGTAATCAGAGTTCTTGATAGCACCAAGAAAATCATCAGGAATGAGATTGTGTGGCACCAATTCCTGTGTCAGTAAGTGGCTATCAAAAATCACATATCATACATTTTGTTTGTATCTGATAATCCCCCCATCTCAAACTGAAATATATGCAGAAGACTAGAATTAAAACTCCACCATGAATGTCTTGTATGGAGTTGCATTTGACAAAACGACGGAAGAGTGAACTTCTGTACCATCAGCCAGCAAAACCTATACAGCTCAATTCGTGCAACAAAGTTGTTAATTGGTCGGTATTATGCTTGTAAGAATCAACCAGAAATCTCTTTTAACACACTTACCCCAGACGCTTTGCCAGAATCCTCAATCATCAATTTTGATACCTATAGAACACAGCAGAACGAACTTTAAAAAGAAAGTTCTTAGCATGACAAAACTGCAGATAATGACTCTAAAGGTGAACAACCACACTTGCTAATTAACCAGGTGGAGCTTATATCAATTCGTCAGAGGTAAAATTTACTCATAACTCACAAAAAGCATGTCTTTAATTTCCTTATTCTAGCAACGAACAGAACTATGTATTATGACAAAACTTTGCCATAATGATGTACGACTGCGGAAAAACTTTCATTTATCACATTGCTGTAACTGTTATTTTCGTGGTTGGACAATTCAACCTTCAAGTACATTGATCCTTCTGAGCTCTACATTCTGGAATGCTAATGAACAGAACTACAAGTTTTGAAAAAAATTGTTATGAAGTTATACAACAGTAGAAAAGCTTCCAATTATATTCTTGGTTAGTACAATTATCCTTTTCACCTCTTCATTTTGAAACTGAATCATTCTCTTTTGACTAGGAAAATTTATCCAACTGTTTTGCAATGTTCTATTAATGAGCTCAACCAAACCAAGCCTGGGTTTAGCTTGGTTTAATACATTTATAAACGCAATCTTTGACATTCTAAAGGCGCTGACCCAAAGAGTTGCCATACGTCCACTAGTTTATTGTATAACAGTAGAAGCATATGAGTCATATGCTTTAAACTTGCACGAGTGGGTATTTGGAACTTCTCAGTGTTTTAAGTTCAAGCAGTTATTTCTGTAGGTGTAACAGATTCCAATTGGTAAGGACACATGCGGGTATAGGCCATGATAGAAAGAGAATGCATGGTAATGTGACCATCTGTTGGACTTCCAAAAGATGTAGTAGCCAAATAACAAGATAATTAGGCATTTCAGAGCAAACAACAGAGTCTGCAATTCTGGTATCAGGAATTCAGGTTTCTGATGCATTTAGAGAGATGTACAAGCTAACATAATTAGACTCTAAAAAGTTTACTTCTGCTTCTGTTACTATAGTAGCTCCAGCTTCACTAGCAGCGCTAGAAATGGCCATGGACACAGAACCCATCCCACCTTCAACATACCTGGAAATTTTCATTTAAGAAGTGAGAACAAACTGAATGGATAACAAAGCTGTTGGGGAGAAAAATGAGTTCAACATGTTTAAAATAGGCTATTTCTTATGCTTGTCTTTTGTTCAGTATCAATTATAAGTTGGCAGACATGGCGGTTTTTCCTGCTAATAAAGTCATGTAAAAATTCAAGATAGAACCACCCCACCCCACCCCCCACCCCCCGGCCCTGCCGAAAGTATAGAAACAGAATTCCATGCAATGCATTTTCTGAAGAAAACAAATACATGTGAACCCTAAGCACATGGGCCAATAAGAAATTGGAATGCTTATGCACAGGTATATTTTAGTAGCACTTCAGTAAACTTTTACCATATTTCAGAAGATACTTACGACCAAATTCCACGATCACCATCAGTTTCTCCCATCACATGATGTAGCAAAACATATCCACTGCCAGGTGTACTGACAGACCCCTAGATGCAACACAAAAAGGGAGACAAACAAATTTCAATACATTTGTTACAAATACAAAACAATACTTTTTGATTTTTTGTTTCCTATTTGTAGGAGATTTGTTTCCCTAATTTTCCTGATTTCTAGATGACTTAAATTTCCATAGTTTTTCTTGATTTATAGGTGACGTTATTTCCTTTTCCTGTTGTACAATCGTGTGCAAATGGCCAACTTTAGGCTCAGCTAGTGTACAAAGTTCCTCATCTCAAAACATAATGGTATGAAAGCCTTGAGCTTTAGTATGGGAAGTTTTTTTCTTCGTTCTTTTCTGTTCTTCATTGCCATGATCAGTTCTAGCCGGAAAAGCTAATTCAAATCAAAACCTGTCCACTTGTTTTCTTAAACTCAGCATCCCTTCCAATGCTGCTGGATGTTCCTCTGAAGAGGTCACTCCACAGCAAACACCAAGATACCTTCAAATTACGCAAGCTGTGTATAGATTGAATGGGCCAACTTTCTAAAGTGATCTTAATTTGTTCTTCGTAGAAGTTCGTACATACTTCAAAGGGAAATGAAAACTTAGTCATATTGTAGGAACCAAAAAGGAGGACCCAAAATTGATACGTGGATGAACAGATTACATGACCATGTCATGGTGGTGGAATTCAGTGGATCCAAGAATCATTGACACCACCATGTTCTTGTCCATTGCAAAAGAGAACTAAGAAGTTATCTCAACAAACATACTCCAAAGCTCGTGCTGCAGCCCAAGGATTTGAGAATAAAGTTTCTAACAAGTCACATAAATAGTGAATAATATGCAGTTTTACTGCATAGTCTTTGGCACACACTCGATCAAGCCACTACGTTCTGCTTCTTACATTTCCAATCGCAAGATTACATAGTTTGTAATTTGGGCGAACTGGGGATGATGTTGGCTTGTATGCTAATTTTGCAGCCTCTCAAGAGATTTGTGACATAATTCTGTTGTGAAATAAGACAACTTTAATTCCCAATAAGAACATCAATCTTGCAAGTTCCTTTATCTCAATGCATTGATAATGATCAGTAGCCCCATTACCAGTGCAGCTAGCTTAGGAGACATCCATATTACTCTTATTTCCTATCCTAAAAAATTGTGTCATGTCCCCAAATTATAAACCAATCTTATATCCATGCAGAAAGTCCCTCAAGATATGAACTACAATGCACTTTTTTATGCTTACTGTTATTTCAGGACCAGACTCCCCCATGAGGAACACTGGATTTGCTAAGGAGATAGTCGATCTATGCTACTAGGAGGAACGAAATGAGTCTAATATTGTTATAGTGACTTTTCTAAGACTTGAATATCGACACTATTTGGCTACATCATTTTAGATTAGGAGACCTATCATATGGGATCCTAAAGACCATGTTTCCAACTTTAATTTCAAGGGTCAGACAATGAAAATTTCCATTGTGATTTTTGTATATTTGCACAAAACAAAAGTGTGTATCTTTCCTATTAGAAATAAAGAATGTTATACTCTATTTTAATTTAATTCATAGTAAAATATGTCAGGTTCGCGCTGGTTAGTCTCACTCATAGACTATGGCATCAGGGTCTCTTGAATATTTTTATCTTAAATCTAAATTGAGTATATTCTTTTTTTTTCAGAAACAGAGATCTTATAAATAAAAGAATGAAAAGAAAAGGAGAATGAATGTTACAAAGGAAAAGGTGCTGGGATGAGAAATCTCTACAAATAAGGAGACCTACAAGAAGGAAGACAAACTCAAGTGTAATGCTCCAATCCTAGTAATGTGACCAATATCCGATACATAAAAATGAGTAGACAGATAATACCCAGATAATCTCCCCAATCTTTCCAGAGGAAGGCATCATTGTGAATCCTCACGCATTAATACCCCAAAACAAAAGGTTCTCAACCAAACCATCCCAAGCTACCAAACTGCCATCTGTCATACCCTCTACTAAAAAGCTGTCTTTAAGCTTAACCAAATACACAGAATTTTCACTTCTCAAAATATCATTTTAAATTTGGTTTGATATTTAATACATACAAAGAGCATTTCTGAGCACAGACAGCTCTGTGTGTAAATGGTCCACTAAAAATGTGCAAGTGAGGAACAGACCAGTTGATCTTATACTGGAGCTAAAGTAGTAGAGAAATATCAAGTGATAATTTAAACCACATAGAAACAAAAAAGAAGGAACATGGTGTGTGGAAACATAGACCAGACTTGCAAAGTTCCGTTCGGTTCAGTATCTATCTTTGTATTAGTAGAACAAATGAACCTCTATCTACTTTAAGTTAAAAGACGAGAATTAGAAATTCCCACATCAGCTATATTATTGACAATGAAAGCCACCATGCATAATTTTAGATAAATCTTACAGTGGTCCCTATAACCGCATCTGTTGCAAGCGTTGCCTTTAGGACATCAGCCTGTATTATGATGTCATGAACAGAAGTTAAGAAGTCGCTCATGAGTAAAAAACAAACTACAAACTGGTGAAATGCCTGATAATATAATTTCAAAAATCCTAAAAACATTTCAGACATGGAATCTACAAGTGTGATCCAGCAAGTAAGGTGTTGTTGCTGGCACAACTGTAGAAAATAAAAAATGCAATAAAGTTACAAATTAATTAAAGGGCATTAATGAATATTTTGTTATCTTAGGCTACAAGGATTGGATGAAGAAACGATAGACCAAAGGTGCTTCTGAAAAACACCTCTAACTGGAATGAATTACGAAAGCTAGCATATTGACATACCAGCCAAACCACAATCCTAATATTGCATTATCAAGCCCCAAAAAATTACCGCAAACCTTGGAAGCTTTGTGCATTAATCTGTCTCAAATTTGGCATCAGATGGTTATGGAAATCAAAAGGAGGTAAACAGTCCCTACTTCCAATCCAAATTAAGTCAAGTCAATGGCAATCATAGTTCATAGTTCTTTGAGCAAATTATGACTTATTTCCAAGAGTTTGTTTGTTCATCATTTAACGGGGGAGCAAAAGCCAATTGTAATAAAAAAAATAGAGGGCTACTCGAAAGATAATTGATGAGACGTTCAGAGAAGCAGTTTACTCTACTGGTGGGATGGGAAGCAAACATTATGCTTCTGTTCATTTGAGGGATGAAATAACAAATTAATGGTCAAAAGACTCAAATCTGAAGAGCACTATTCAAGAAAACTTGCATGCCTCATGCAGGAAAATTAGAGCATTCCAATCCTAACGAGCGTATATTACCTCAAACCAATTGTTTAAAATCTTTGATGCAGGAGCCAACAGGAGATCAATAAAATCCCTGAAAAGGTAACTGATGTGAGTAGAGAAAGGCAGATATTGGATTCCACGGTTCTACATAAGAGTCTGCTTCCATTTGGAGAAACAGTAAAATCCATGGAGGATATTGCAGTCAAATCGGAGAAAGAAAGAGAAGAGAAAACTCAGAAGATGGTGAGTCACTCTTACACAAGCTCTTTTTGCCCCATAGCAACAGCTCGTTGCAGCAAATGAGCCCAAAAGACTGATTTTTGTAGATTATCCTTCATACGAGCATTAAAAGATGAAACATCACGCATTACTTCAGGAGGAGACGAATCCAAAAGGTGATCCATGAACTTACAGAAGTTCTCTAATAGATTCTCATACCTATATAAAAGTGCCAAGTATACAAATAAGTTGAATGAGAGCCATAAACACACCCCAATTATTTTACCCAAACAAATGAAGATCTCTAGCTACATTATTGTTGAATCAACAATTTCAATCATAGACGAGTCAAAGTTTCAAATCCTAATGGAGGATTACATCAAATGTATGAGTTACTTAAAGCCATTAATAACTACTGTGGAAATTTGGTCAAGTACATTTTGGACTCCAGAGCAGTTCATCAGCATTCATGTCCTATTTGAACTGCTCAGAATAAAAGCAGCTTTCTAGTGTTCCTACTAGCAGAGTATCTCCTTCCTATGTACCGCTTCTGTATAATGAAGACTAGCCCAAAATATTCACTAACATAATGAATGGGTCCAAATTGGTAGAATGAAATTTCTTTGTACTTCTATTGATTACACTAACGGTTTCTGTGAGACCCAATTTTTTCATTCATCTTCTTACAGACTAATAGAAAGATTTTGTTCTTTGAGCTTAGTCTAATGGACAAATCATTTCTAACTACCAAGTTTCACAAATGCATGAAATGGTAAGGGAAAACACTTACATTTTGACTCTTACATGCTTCTTCTTCCTCTGGTCTTTTTGTGATTTCATAGATCAATACATGATGAATACAGACGCAAGCAAACGATATATGTACCTTGGATAAGCCTCTGCATCACGTTTCGAGAATTTAGAAATCTCAGAATAGTTAACTTCTTTATCAGGACCAAGCAGTAGGTAACGCCCGTCGCGACATGGAGTGAACGACGACGGACTCCGCTTCAACAACTTCAATCCATGCCTCCCTAACTCCAACTCCCTATTCACAACAAACTTAATAACCATTCACTAACAAACTAATCATCACCCGTAAGATTAAAGTTAAGATCATATGAGAGAGACTTAATAATGGAGGGGCGGAGAAGGCTTTGGAGGTAGCTACAGCGAGAAAATTTGAAGCCAGGAATGAGTTCCTCGGTGACGGCGGCGCCACCTATGACGTGGCGACGCTCAAGGACGGCAACGGAGAGACCCGAGCGAGCGAGGTACGCCGCGGCTGTGAGACCATTGTGGCCACCGCCAATCACAAGAGCGTCCCATTTTTTCTCCGTCAAGGCGCGCGCGGACTTCGACGCCGTAGTGCAGGTGATTACGTGCCGGCTGTGCTGTCGCCACATTCTCGCTTTTTGGCTCTCGAGAGTAGAATCAATGTTCTAATATATTAAAGGAAAAGCCCCCCCAGGAATCTTTATTATTATTGTTATTATTTAAACAAGAACCTTTTATTTATAATTAATATATATATATAATTAATTAATTAATTAATTAATTATAAAGAGAAATAATGTATTTGAGTATGTACTTTATGTTTGTACGAACTTTAATATAATAATTTATTTTAATGTTGTACACATAAATCCTCTATCTTAATGATAACTTTGAGCATATTATTTTCTTTTAAATAAATGTTAGTATTTGACACGACTCTATTGTTTTATTAAATATATATATTGGAATAGTTGAAAATAGAATACCAACATATCTTACTTCAATAATAAATGTGGAACTACATCTAAAACAATATCGTACTATAATATTTTATATCTAAAATAATATCGGTATTATAACTTTAGAGTTGAAAATTAAACCAAATTATGCAATATTTTATTCAAATTCAATTTTAAAAGTACAACTATATAAATTTTATATTTGATAAAATCTGAATATAGACGGGAGCTTAATAAGTTAAATTCGTTAAAATGAGTGTAAATTTTTCTAACTGCTGAGCTCAATTCATATTCGGATCGATTAAAGTTTCTTCAAGTTTGACTCGATTAATAATTGAACAAACTCAAACATAATATTAACAATTCGAGAATATGTCAAACAATGGTAAATAATGGTAGATTTAACTATTTACAACCCTAATTAGTACACATACTAACGTATTTGGAACAAAAATCAAATTCTTGAGATGACATCTACTTTGTAAATAATTGAAAAATATTTAAGATAGGTGGTTAGTGATTTGATAAGGTACAAGCTTCTAAAAAGGGTGTCGGGGTTCGAATCCTTCCTTGGTTTGAGTTAGTTGGGCTAAATCTTTGAAAAAAGTAAAGAAATTTTATTCACTTTGCTCTAACCACAATTGAGGGTGTGACTTTGATACAACTACTCTATTTTTTCACCAACAAAAATGCTCTATTTTCTCTCTCTAAGAATGTGAGTTTTTTGTGTTTAATTACAGAAAGAATCACAACAATTCAAATCATGCAGATGTAAGGAAAGAACCATCTGTACTAGTCTCCTTCAAGCTGCAAGAAATCCTGAACAACATGGCCAACACCTCCTTCATATTGGGCCTATTATGAGGGCTCTCCGCCGTGCACCATATCCCGACCCGAAGCAACTCGCTCATCTTCTCCGCCCCGTCTGCCAGGCCCGACACCAACAGAGCAACGGGTATCGTTGCTCTGTTGAACCCTACCCTCCCGTCTCCCATGACCCGTTTAGCCCATTCAACCAAACACTCTTCGCCTCCATCCACAGCCCGTCTCCCCGTAGCCAGCTCCATTGCCAACACCCCATAGCTATACACATCTCCTTTAGTCGTGGCTTGCCACGTCTGCCCGTATTCTGGCGCGACATACCCCACAGTCCCCGCCACCATCGTGCTCACATGGCTACCCTCAGCATCGACGACTCTAGCAAGCCCAAAATCAGTCACTCGCGCCTTCCCGTTCTTGTCAAGAAGCACATTACTCGCTTTTACATCTCTGTGAACTATACTAGGGTAGCATTCGTGGTGTAGGAACACTAGAGCACGCGCTACGTCTATAGCTACCTCTAATCGTCTTCTCCAATTAAGACTTATTCGATCTGTGATAAGATCCTCTAAGCTTCCACCTTCCATGTATTCGTAGACTAATAGCTTCTCCGATCCACTGAGGCACCACCCGTATAATTTGACTAGATTCGGGTGAGGCCATCCGAATCCATTCCCGCTTAACACCTCCATTTCAGCCCGGAATTCTCTCTCTCCCTCGATGCCTTCTGTTTGCAGTTTCTTCACAGCTACTTCCCTTCCATCGGGTAATACTCCTCTGTAAACCGTTCCTGATCCACCTCTGCCAATAATTCTGTCATCTGAAAAGCTTCTCGTGGCCTTCAAGATGTCGGAATGTGTGAAAGCTGTTTTGTCCAGGCGAATAACCTTGATCGTGTTGGACATCCAAGGTGAGGATCCACCCGAGCTCGTCATGAATTCATGCCCACCCTTGGTTTGCTCTAACAGATAGCCGGGTGAGTCTATTGGGCTTTTTACAAGAAGACATACTATGAGTGTCATTAGCCCGAAAACTAAGGCAGCAAGAACCAAGGCCAAAGCAACTAAGAATGCACCTAATGCGTGATTCTTTTTTATTCCATTTTTGTTTCTCGTTGTATCTTCATCAGTCGAATTACTGATGAACGGAGGAAGCCGGAGAAGAGGATCACCTAAGAACGACCATTTCTCAAACGTAGCCAGCTGACCGATCGCTGGTACCGATCCAGATATGTACGGATTGTAAGATATGTTGAACTTGGTTAACTCACTTAAGTTGTTCAAGGTACTGGGAAATGTGCCTGAGAAGTTGTTGTAAGACAAATCCAGGTTCTGTAAGCACTTAAGGTGGCCAATCTGCATAGGAATAGAACCAGAAAATGCGTTTTCTGTAATGTTAAGGACGACTAAAGGCAACCGCGCGATTTCCAGAGGCAGTTCACCATTAAAATGATTCTGACCGAGGTGCAACATACTGAAATTCAGCATCTTCCCAATTTGAGCTGGGATCGGGCCTGACAACTGATTACCACTAAGCTGAACATAGCCCGAAATCTGCAATGTCCGAACATTCGAGCCCGGTAAACAAACTGAAAACAGGCCATACCCTTTGAGAATACTGTCCCACAAACTCCTACACTTCTTCCTTGTAAGAAGATCATATACGAAGCTGAATGGGGGATAATCTGCCGGGATCCACCTCATCATAGCCAAGCACTCCCCTGAGCCTGCAGGTATCTGATCACCCTCCCTATTGAACAAAAAAGTCGATGTAACATCACTGCCAATGCTTGTTAATTCAGCAGGCATTCGGCCCGAAAGTCTGTTGTTTGCAAGATTCAACCACAACAAGCTGCTGCAGTTTCCAAGCTCAGGTGGGATCGGGCCTGTCAATGAATTGTTAGCAAGCATCAACCACAAAAGTGACCTCAGATTTCCAAGGTTTGGTGGGATCCAGCCGGTTAAGTTATTGAAGGACAAATCGAGGGCCTGTAGGCCCGTAAGATTTCCATACTCAGGTGGGATTGTTCCACTGAACTGATTGTAGGCAAGAACCAAGAACTTCAAGCTTGCCATTCTAGAAACTTCAACGGGCAATGGGCCGGAGAAATTGTTGAAACTCAAGTCTAATCTGGCAATATTGGGCAATCTAAGAACTCCCGATTCATTTATCCCTCCTGTGTATGAATTCTTATGCAACAGAAGAAATCTAACTTGCTTTAATCGTCCGAAAATCGTTTGAATGTTTCCTCCAAAGCTGTTTCTGCTTAAATCCAGAAATCTCAAATTGCTTAGGCCGACTAAAGTCTCTGGAATCTCTCTTGAAAAGTTGTTGTTCCCCAAATAAAGTGCTTGAATTTTAGGCAACGACCCGATCTCTTTTGGAATCGGGCCTGTAAAGCTGTTCCCCCACAACGTCAGCATCTCCAAATCCTTACAGCGCGAAATTTCACCTGGGAATCCTCCGAGGAACTGATTTTCAGACAAATCCAGGACCCTTAAACTGCAGTTTTCAGAAAAAATCCGTGAGTTTACCGCCCCAGAAAATCTGTTATCCGACAACGAAACCTCCACCATTCGATCAAACCCAGGCCATATATCGCCCGTCAAAACATTCGAGCTGAGATCAAGATACTTCAGATTCCAGCACTTTTCGAAGATGGGCCCCACTTCGCCGGTGAAATTGTTGTTGGAAATATTTGCCGCGGCCAAGTTCCTGCAGTCCGCCGGGATAGCTAACCGGACATTCACCTCGATTCTGTTCTGGGACAGATCAAGAACCTCCAAACTCCCTAATCCCGTCAAATTCAGCACGCCGTAGATGATATTATGCGACAAATTCAAGAACTTGAGGTTCCGACAGCCGCCCAAATCCTCAGGAATGTTCCCTCCGATGGTGTTTCCCGACAGGTGGAGGTGGGTCAGCTCTGTTAGGGCAGAGAAGTTGCGGAAGAGAGGTCCGGAGATGCTGCAGCTAGAAAGATCGATTCCTGTTACGCGATTGGTTGTATTATCGCAGGAAATCCCCGGCCATTCGCATGGTGAAGAGTCACCGGAAGTCCAATTTGAGTATCTTCTTTGATTGGCAAAAACAGGGTTTTCATTTACAAGAAATGATCGAAGCTCTAGTAACACCTCCTTGTCTGTCTCCAGTGATTGTCCAATCACAATCTTTCCTGTCCCCCCAAAACAAAAAGCAGATTTTTTATCAGTACTTGCAATAAATGCTGCAGGTTCGGGTCAACTCAGAGAATCAACCTCGAAAATCCCAACCCAGAAAAACAATCAAATACGCACAACTACTCACAGAAATGCATTCAACCCCTGGTTTCAGTCAAAAATACATACCTGAAATGAGTATGAAGAAGATAAGTAAAGCAACACGAAACAGAAAATTATCGGTTTCGTCTTCCGACATGATCTAATCCCTCTCGCTGCTCTAATTCGATATTCGAGATTATCAGAAAGGTTGTTGGGATCTCATGTTTTGTGCAAATTAATGATCAAGAATGGATTTTTTTTTTCCTAGTCAAATGCTGTGAAAGTGCAGTTGAATGGCCTGCTAAAGATGACAAAACCAAACTTGAAAGAGATGCACGTACGCTGAATATAATATTGGTGCGAAGAGCACCCTTTGTTTTGGAGCAGATTAAACAAGTGATTAGAAGATGAATATAATTAATTAATAATGTGAAGTTGGAGTTTTATTATCAAGTGTTTGGTTTTTCTGGTTTGTTGGTGTGTGTTGTGTGTGTGAGAGAGAGAGAGAGAGAGAGAGAGAGAGAGAGAGAGAGAGAGAGAGAGAGAGAGAGAGCGAGGATGAGAGAGAAATGGAGTCAATGGAAGCCGCCCACCCATGTTGACCAGTTTTTCTATGTTCTAACCGGCTATATTTGAATCAAACTTTTTAAAATTAAAAAGTCAGAACATGTTTACATTTCTTTCTCTTTCACTATTATTTTTATTTTATTTTTTATATATTAGAAATTTCCAATTAATATTAAAATTTAATAAAAATAATAAATTATTTTAAAAAATATAACGAATTGTAAATTATCTAATTAATTTTTAATTTACAAAAAGAAATTTAGTTTGTGTTCATATTCAACTCAAACCAAATTTAAAATCCAACCCATGCATAAATCTAATCTAAATAATCAAATAAAAATAATATTACTTTTCAAATATAATATATTATATTAAAATATACAATATAGGTATCAAATTAAATATCATAAAAATTATTATTTTAATATATTATGCATCAAACTTATAAGAAACAAAAATTTATTTGTGTTTTAAAAAAAAAAATTATACACCTTGCTTTGTGACTTTTATATCCTTTCACTTAATCAAATAATAATTGAAAAAGCTCATCAATTTAATGCTTTAAATTTATCTTATACAAATCTACTCATTTTTCCTTAAATTTTCATTTTTTGGTGGGTTTTTGCAAGAGAAAATAAATCAAAATTAAACTCCAATATCTTGACAAGAGATTTTGAAATGATAAATTGAGGTTTTTAAGAGATTTATTTAAAAAAAAATACAATGTATAAGGGTATAGGAGTAATTTTATTCTAACCCATTTTAATTAAAAAATATATTGGGTGTATATATATATATATATAAAGTAAAATGACTATTTCCAATAATGTTTTCCTACTCAAATATACTTTCTAAAAATATAATTATATATTAAGTAATAAGGTATAATTTTTTAAATCAATTTTTAAAATTAAAAATAACAAAACAAGCCTATAAATATTGAGCACTTAATTTTTATCCAATAAAATCAGAATTTACTTGATTTTAGTCAATAAAATTGAAATTTGAATAAAATTTGGTAAGTTTAAAAATTAAAACACGTTTACTTTGAAATAATTTCACGTTATTTTTTAAATTTTCAAATTCTACACATATTGGAACATAAAGTATCACTTTTTTTTCTTTTTTAATGAACTTCTCTCTCTCTCTCTCTCATTCAATTTTTTTTTTTTAAATCCTTAATCTTCTTTCTTAGTTTCTCACACTAGACCACCACTACACGCCGCCGTTATTTTTCAACGCGACGTTTATTGTTATTACCTACTTACACTAAATTCTATAATATATCATATAACTTGAGTATACTCCTATTACAAAATATAATTAAAAAAATATCTTATGTGCAACGCACAGGCCTCACACAAGTTTATATAAAATGAGAGTCTTAATAGTTGCACCATTAATATATATGGAGCTTGGGGGGGGGGAGGATGGAGTCAAGGGCTTAGGAACGAGCTAGCACAAATGAAACTATTTATCGCGATTCTTGATTTAGCACACATAGACATTTAGTTGAAATATGATATAAAATAAGTAATACACTATAATACTATTCTTCACACACACACACACATATATATATATATATCTAAAATAGTGTTGCGCTAATTCAAACAATTATAAAGATTTATTTAGTATTTCTTTATCTATTCCAACAACTTAGTAATTAGTTTTATTATTTTTTCTTATTTTAATCCGACTTACTAAATGATTGTTCCAATCATTCAAAGTATATTCATGTTTAATCTTCAAAATAAATAAATAAACAAAAAGAAAATTGAGATATTTGGGGAAAACAGTTTGTGCATGAACGACATATTTGAATAAAATTCATATTTGTGTTGGGTTATAGAAGCCTGAAAGTACAGACTTTAGAATCTCGATCACGACAATACAACTAGATTCAAGACTCAAACAGTCGTATAGGCCAAATGGATTGAAATTATAGCAGTTTTTTTTTCTTTTTTTTTTTGTATAAATACTACTTTTATGTATAAACTAAATTATTATTGTTTCAGCGTTCTTTTATTTCTTCTTTTTCTACAATAATTATATTTTTTTAAAAGATTAATAATTTTGAATATCATTAAAAACTTTCCAATATTACTTTTTTTCTTTTGAGATTAATCTCACAAAACGAATGATAATCTCGTAAAATAATATCAAGATATTTAGGGAGAAAACAATATAAAGGATAACGTAGTTGGCTTAAGTATGTATTATTTGATTTTAAAGAAATAAATTTTATTTTATGAATCCAACTAATAATTGATATTAATATAAATTCTAATCAACTTGGACTCGATTCCTCATTTGTTTTACCAAAAACGAGTTTAGAAAAACAAGAATTACAATAGTCATAGATGGTGGATATGTATAGGTCATATATTTTACCTTACTCATCGAAGCCATTAATTTTGAAAAACACTTACAATATATTTTCATCAGCAGACTCCCATTATTTTATTTTTTTTGAATTTAGGGTCGTCGCCATTACGATAGTCCAAGAACAAATGTATTGAAGCACAATTATATTTTTCTTATATTAAAATCGAATTAGAACTCATAATTCACATGTGTATATTACAATTTCAATATCTTGTATTCATTTCTTATATTATCAATCTAGATGTAGAGAATGCTTATAATGAAATGATGATATAACTTCATAAAAAATTTAATATCTTAAGACAGAAAAATTTAATATAAAATAAGTTTTTGGGATTTTCAAACAATTTTTATAATTTGTATCAAAAAAATATAAAACCCTAATAAATTTTCAATGTTAAAAATACTACTTATAATAAGAGTTTATTTATATTTTTTGTAGCTATGTATTTTTTTATATAAAATTATATCTATCCAATTTTCTTTTTGCAAAATAACTATTATTTACAAGATATTACTTTATTTCAACATATACAAAAGATTTAATTATAACTTATTTATTTATGACTTTAACTGATATAAAAAATTTCAAATTCACAAAAAAAAAAACTAAACTCCAATACATTAAAACCATACGACTCAAAAAAAGTCAACTAGTCCAAAATGTATTTAGATTTATTTTCTGGTGTTCTGATAACCTTAATGCATCATAGAAGCCCTCTTTGTGTAGATTCTGCGTTGTGTTGATTGTTATTATATTTGGGTTGATGTTTATATCCATTGTATATTCTAAGAAAATTATAGAATTATTGTTTATTAAGACGTATTTCTTATATTTAACAAAAATTTGTTTAATTTAAGTTTTTTTTAGTAATTAATATTAGTTTAAATATAGAGTATTAATCTAGTGAAACTCAAATGAATGAGCTACGTATAATTTTGATAAGTAGTTTAGAGTTGAATCCTATTTATTCCTCTTCCGCAATAATTTATTCTCAAAACATTTTACGAATTAAGTCTATTAAATCCACATTAAAGAGCGAGACTCTTATATATTCGGTGCACACCATATAACTCAAATAATAATATTTTTTAGATAAAATAGTAATTACTGTTGATAAGTTAACATTATTATTTTTTTAGAGTAACAAGTAAAACATTTTGAAGACAACAAATAATGTGTTTGAAAAGTAATATTTTTTCAAGTATATAATTAATACTATTGATCGGATCGAAGGGTGCACCCGATGCACAAATTTTTTTGTCCATATTATAATAGACGGAAACAAGATAACACATTTTAGACTCATTATAAGATGAACACAAGTATAAAATTTCAATAAGGTATATTTGTGGAAATTTTGGGTTTTATTTGTTCTAATGGACGATATAAATCATGTGTTTATTTAAGAATTTAATACGATAGAATTTGTAAAATTTTGTTATCATGTATTTCAAGTTTGAGACTCCAAATCATTTAACAAATGAGATTTTAATATATTTTAAATTAATTTTATTTTTTAATTCACAAACTTAATTATTTTAGGTTTCGTTTATTTTATATTTGAATTTCTTGCGGTCACAATACTAATATAATCGATTGCATTTAGATGGAAAAATGAGATCGAAGGGAAGCAATTTGAAGAAAATAAATATATGTGTATATATATTTAATTGAATCAAATAAAGTCAAAGTGGATTCAAATGCTAAATTTTTATTACTAAAGTGAGTTATATTTTTATAAGAATTATTTTAATTTTATTAAAATTAAAATTATTAATATTATTTAAAGAAAATTATAAGTTAATGTTTATTTGAAGTTCAAATTCAATATAAATAATTCAATACACAATATTTAAATATAACTCAAATGATTAACTAAGAAAATATATTTATCCAATCTAATATCTCATTTTAATATATATGACATATGAGTATAAATATTTATCAAAAAAAAAAAGATAGAGAAAATTTATATATAGTTTTAGTCGGGAGTGCCCAAAATACTGAATTTTATTTAAATTAGCTCAAGTAAAACGATTATGACTAAGAGGAGATTAAGAAAATTACATATTTTTTCAATTGATTTCTAGGACGCTATCAAATCGAGCTATTCGATATAAAATTATTTATTAAATATTCGTACAAATTATTTTTTTATTAATAATCAAATAAATTGAAACGATTTTTAATCACAACACAATATCAAACAAGTAATTGGGTTATCTCAATTTATGTAATGATCTAAGTAAAATCAATGGATGTATGAAAATAAAATAAATAATTAGTATAAATGATGAAGTTCCACATAATTAGTTGTATGGATGCTATATTTATGAAAACATTAGTTGCACCTTATTTTTTGTAAAATTTTGTTAAAATTCAGTTTTTAAATTTGAAAATAGTTGTTAAAGATTTCTATACAAAGAAAAAAAAAATCTACAAGAACGTGCGAACCACGCGCTCATTATTGGCGCCTGCTATACACCTGCGTGAAAAATATATTTTGATAGTTTTCACGCAATGATTAAGTACAGTAGATGCAAGCTCATTATTCTAGTTATTTTCTTAAAACAAATCTCAAAATTATAAAACATAAATAATTTTTTTATTTTTAATTCATTATGATGAATAATTTATCAAATTAATTCTCTTCTTATAATATTTAATTTGATATTTATATCGTATATATAAGAACCAAATAATTATTTCTTAAATTAATTATTTGAACTAGCATTGTTCTTGTGTGATGTACAATTTATAATCTATTTAAAAATAAAATAAATTCTATTTATAAAATAATTTTGAGTTATTCAATATTCAAAATATTTTATTATTTTTTTGGTAAGACATGTATAAAAATATAGTTTTGTATAAAAAATATATATTCACTCTGTCCTAAAATGAAATGTCTTGTTTTTATAAAAAATTGATTAAAATATAAATTATTTAATTTAAAAAATATATATTTATTAATATTTATTTGGAAAATAAATTCAATACATATAATCCAATACACAATAAAAATTAAAATTCAACCTCAAACAATCACTAAAAATAATTATATCTCTTGCATCTAATATCTAATTATAATATGTGCGATATAGATATAAAATTAAAGATTAAGAAAAAAAAAGGTTAATTTAATGTATTGTATGTAAAAAAATAGAGTATCAATGAAAAATTTATTTGTATTTAAAAAAACATACATCAAAAGGTAACTACTTTTTTAGAAACTAATAATTGGTCGAAAAGTTATATTTAAATTATTTTATTATTATATTAGTGTAAATTACAGTTGAATAGTTATTCTAAATCATTTGCTTTGACTTTGAAATTCAAATAAAAATATTAATTAAATTACTTTCATAAAATAATATTAAAACATACTATTAAATAATATATTTTTCAAAAAATAAAATTATTCTTTTTTATTTTATTTATTTTTTATATTTATTTTGTATAAATAAATATATTACAAATTCAAACCATAGGCAAATCTAGTGAGACCATTTAATGCAGCTAGTTGAACCAGTCTTTCTTGTAAACTAACAAAATGCAATTAATTATTTATTGACTTATTCATTAAATATCAACCATTTCAAAGACCAAATGAAATTGAAGTCCACATGATTTAAAGTTGCAATTTATGGACTATTGGAATAAACTCATAGAACGTGTACATTTAATATCTTCATATATTTATTTTATATCACTTTATTGTTATCTTTAAATTTGAATTTACATAAATGTAATTTATTATTTGTAAACTATTACAAAGAATGAGCCTCTTGTATATCGAATACACTATTCACTCAATGTATATAATTTTTTATGTTATTAATGAAATTTACATTGGTATGCTAAGAATTCTCAAATTTCTTTTTACTAAGTGTTAAACAAAAAAAAAATTATTCATAGATTTAAGTTGAATTGATCAACTCAATAATTTTAATTTGAATATAGTTGATATTTATTACATTAATTTTTATTTTTTTATAGATTGATTTCAAATTAGTTGGCTTTGAATTTAGCGACAATCGGAATCATTCATGGATCGAAAAAGGTACTTGTCATTGAAATGAGCAAATGTGAGCTTGATATATGCATTAATGTTCTCATGTTCCATATAATATAGGTCTCGTGTCTATATTTTTTATAGTTGGTTGCTACTTTGTAATTGCTTCGACAATTATTGTAGCAATGTTCAATATAGTCCCACTTATCATAAAGTTCATTTTCAACTTTTTTTCTTTTTTGTTATAAGCTCATAATGGTCACACCTATTGTAAGATTCATCATTAACTGTTTCACTTTCGTTCGAAGAGTTCTAAGGTGTATTTTGTACATTGGTTTCATAATCAGTAGGAACTTGTTTGCTTCATAGGATAAAAGCCTGATAGATAAAGTACCACTCTTTATCTCATGTTTGTTTTGTAATATTAATAATCACTAAAGTCCTTTTAATGAGTTGACCCGGTATCTATTATCCCTAAAACACAATATTTTGGATCTCACCTTATAGGTGAGATTACATTTTCCATCATTTAAAACCATATGGAGTAGCCAAAAAAACTCCAACTCTGCCCTTAATTATTTCAAATTATGAAATGAAAAAACATGGAACAATTTACATATTATATAAAGCAAATAACTACATGAAATTAATTGTACGCAAGACATGTCCAAATGTATAAATATCTTAAAATATTTTTATTATAAATATATTTTTAAATTATAGATAATAATAAAGTCTAAAAATTTGATGATTTATAAAAAATAAATTTGGTATTATGAAATATCAAATCTAAAAACTTGAAAGGAAAAAAAATAAATTGGTAGTTTAAAAAAATCTGGAAATTTAGAATTAAAATTTTAAATTTAAATAATTTTTTAAAAGTTAACATAAAAACATGATACTCTTAAAATTATATTTAAATATACAAAATAATATTAATATAAAATCTAAAAATTATATTAAATAAAATTTATAAAATTATAAAAAATGAAAAATAACAAATTAGGAAATTACAATTTCAAATTACGGCTAATTATCTCAAAATTTGGAAATTGAATACAAAATAATATTTCTAAAAATGATAACATTATAAGAAAATCTTGAAACATGAAAATTATAATTTTCAAGTTTTATTTGGTTTTGTAGTATATGCATTTATAATTTTATTTTTTATGATTTCAAAATAAAATTTTCTAACTAGTTTTTCTTAATAATTTTCAAAAAAATTATTTTCTTTAATAATGTGTAAATCTTCTCCCACATTTTTTACATTTTAAAAAATTATCAATAGGTGGCCATATAATCAAATTAATCGTCATGTCAGGAATTCATGGCAAAAAATTAAAATTCTATTGAAAATCGAACCAAAATTGAAAGTTAGAGGACATAAAAGTCGTAAAACTAGAAGACACATGTTGAGTTAAACTCAAGTTAAAGAATGTACGAGGGAAAAAAAATCTCTTTGTTAAAACTTTACCTAAATTATATCAATTACTATGTTTATCATATTTACATTCGTGATTCAAAGTTTACCTTTAAGGTATCCTAATAAATTTTAAAATTAAGGATGTTATGATAAAAAATAAAGAAAAACTTAATATTATAAATTATCAAATGTAAAAATCTGTAAAGAAATATTGAAATTTATGTTGTGCTTGTTCTGTTCTTCAAAATATATAGAAGTAAATTGTGAATTTTTAATATGATCAAAATAGATATACGAGTAAAGTATCTAATATTAAAAATATTAATGGGTATAATAGTCAATATTTATATTTTACATAATTTTAATACATTGAAACAAATACAATATTATATATTAATATGAAATATTATGTATTGTCCGTTGCAGAACAAATATAATATTGATACATAATATTGAATAACAAATTCTAATATTATGTATCAAACATTATCCTATCAAGTATAGTAAACAAGACGTATACATTCTTTTGAATACTTCTAAGGTGTCTTTTGCACTTTGATTTTATAACCATTAGGTCTAGTATCATTTATCTTTATGTCGTACAATAAAAATATAACAATGATCCTTACCATACCCCCCACGTGTATATTGCATGAAGACAGCGAGTACCTAATAACCAAGACACCTAGTACCACAACAAATCGTAATAAGCAAACTTGTATGTACATATATTGAAAATTTAGGATGTCAAAATACAAAATTCAATAGATACACTAACATACAAAATATTTAAATCAACACTTATTATTTAATTCACAAACCAAATAATTAAATAATATTAATTAACTAATCAAAATTTGGACTAACCCCAGCTCACATGTCTGGTTAGACTTCAATTTGAAACTTCAATGTTTTTTCCTTATAATGATGGCAAGTTACACTGGCGTTACAAATATATATAATATACTTCTTTCATCCATTTTTATTTATATAAAAAATACTTAAAAAAATTAATATGTCAGTTTTTTATTAATTGAATTTTACCCCATATTTCATATATTTAATTGGGTATTAAATATAAAAAACATAATTATTTTGTATTGATTTTATATTGTGTTTTAGATTATTTTTATTGAATTTGAACGATAAATAATATTAATATTTTTTAATAAAAATATTAAATAGTTTAATTTTTACATAATTAGTCCATTTATTACAAAAAACAAGAGAGTATATATATTTTAATATAAAATTATATTTATTCACATATCAATTATGGACTTTGTTAAAAGAAATACCAGCAACAATATTAAAAATTATTGAGGAAAAAAATCAGCATTTTGGATGGAGTGGGTTTATAAGGGACAAATTTCAAATTTAATTCTTCTTTTATAAACGAATCTTGAAAAAAATCATATCCGCCCTATTCCCATCCCATCTACTACTTCTCCTCTCTTAAGCATTTCATGAATTTTCAATATATAAAAGATTCTTTTTCAGCCCAGCAGCGAGACTATTTATTTTCACTTTTTTTTTTTGAAGAGGATTTTCACATCATTTCTTAAGAGAGACTCGAAAAAAAAACTAAATAATAATAATAATAATAATAATAAGTGACTTAATATTGAAACAATTAATTACAATATAATTATTTATTTAAACATAGACCTAACATATTAAACATTCTCTGCTTAGGGACCCAACCTGGACGTCTGAGGGGGTCCCACTGCCCTAATAAATGATTTTATTTATTTATTTATTATTATTAATTCTTTTAAAGAAGTAATTAATGAAATCTTAGAAGGTCAAAAATTGAGGTTGGTTAGACTAAATTGGGTTTAATTAGAATTCTGGGTCAACAAACTTAGCACACGTGTATAGTTAGTTAACCACTTGGACTTGCAATCTATTTGAATATTTCTAGAATGTAGACCATAATAGTACCCCCTTCTTTCTTTCTTCTTTCGTTCCAATCCCCATTCAAACCTCAATCTATTCAACTGGAACCAAAACTCAAAACTAATAGTTTCGGTTTCGGTTCAATTCTAAAGTAAAAAAACTTTAGTGGTATTCTTACGATAAAAATATTCAAACAAATTATGGGTCAGCAGTTTCAAAATTAAAATTAAAATTATTTATATATCGATTTAGTTTCGATTTCACCCTTTTATTTATAAATTAATACAAGCAGAACCTTGACCATATATAGATACATATCTTCCTCGAGTTTCATCCATTTAGAAATAGTCTCCTATGCACAAGTGCATAGATTTTATTATACCACAAAAACTAATAATTTTTGGATAAAAAATTATTATATTTTCAAAAAAATATTACTTTTATTTAATTAATTATAAGAAAAAATAATTGAATCATAATATATTTAAGAGGAAGTAAGATATTTTTAATCACAAAAAACAATATGTTTTAAAGAATGAAAACTATTACTCACTCTTCTTTAAAAAAAAATTATGTTTTGCATTAGTATATCTTTTTTATATTTTAGTTAAATTAGATAAAAGTAGAATTCATAAGGATTATTCATTCACCATTATATGATTTCCCACATAAACATAATTTCTTAATAAAAAGTAATTTGTTATCTATTATTTAGGAAATATTTGTGTGCAAATTATTATTTTTGGTAAATTTTAATTACTAAAATATTTGATTTGATTAATTCTTCCATAAATTATGGATATGATGTTTATCAATATTTTTATTGTTACTAGTTAAAATAGATTGAAAGACAAGTAATTTTCTACCTAATTCTTTTACGTACAATCGTTTGATTCTTGAATAATAATTACATTTTAATTTGTCTATTTCATTTGATAATATAAAAATTATATCTTTTTTTCTTTTTGTTCAACAATATTAAAATTGAATTCCATAAAATATTTTTGTAAATTCAGTAAATTCTTTACAATTAATTCTTTATATGATGAAGCGATAAGACTTCGTTGAGCCCCTAAATTAAAAGGCACTATGCTTTTTTTATTTCATTTATTTATAATTTTATTTTTAGGGAAAAAAACACTATGATTAATTATTATAGTTACATGCTTGGTATTCACTAGGAATGTGGAATAAATAGTTTAATCATCATTCGTTAACATGACAGTTTAAAATATTATATTATTATTATATAAACTACAATATTTGAAAAACAATATTTTAATTAATAAATTTAAAAAAAAAAAAAGTTGCCTGGGCCTTCATAGTTGCCTGGGCCATCAAAATTTCTTGTTTAATTAAATAAAGAAATTCATAATATAAGATATATTTGGAAAATAAATGGGAAAAACTATCAAGATTGTGTGACTTATGAATTTCATAATAATTACAATGTGTTATCAACCGATCACTTTCCTAATCAATAGTTTGCAGTCAAATATAAATTTATTTTTTTATTAGTGAAAGGAAGAAATCCAGTCAAATTATAACAAATATTGACAGTACTGGTCTAAAAACAATACCAACAACTAAATTGCACCACTTGCTTTATAATTTTATTTTTTGTATTTTTATTTATTTATTAGGTTTGGTAAACAATGTGAATTTAAGATGGAAAATTGAATTATAGAAACTAAACTTTTATTTTAGGGTGGAGAGAATATTTTTTTATATTCTTAAATATTAATTGACTCAAAATTATATAATAACTATATTTTTAAAGGAAATTGATGAGACATGAGGATCTTAATATAAAAGTAGATATTGTATAATTAAAAAAAAGGCAGGGGGGGGGGGGATTTTTTTTGTTTGTTTTTGTAAGGAAAAGAAAGAAAGAAAGAAAGAAATGAAAGGTTTTCATAGATTAAATATGAAATAAGATATGATTAATTTGAATTTTATTTTATTTTTTTAGTTAAAGAATAGATGAGTTCAGTGTCAAAACAAAAATTTAGGGGATATAATGAGACAAAATTAACTTCTATAAAATCAAGAATTGTATAGATTCTTTGGAATGAAATGTGAGTTTTTAGAGTTTAAATTGAAAAAGACAAAAACCTTAGAGCTTCTAGCGTGATATTGAAAAATCTAATAAGCATGTTTTGGAATGAAAAATTTTAAATTGAAACAAAAATTTGAATTTTTTTCTTTTCTGAGAACTAAGAAGTAAGAAAATAGAGGATCTCATTGATTAAATTAGAAATATAATATATTTTGGAATGAATTTTGAGTTTTAAGACTTTAAATTAGAGCAAATTAAAGTCTTAATGGTATAGGAAAATCAAATAAGCAAATCTAGAAAAATTGATTTATAATAGTAGACGTCGTGCCCTAAGTGAATTAAACAAACTTCAGGAATTAATTTGGAAAATCAAGAACTTTATAGACTAAAGTTAAATTTACTAAAAGAAGAAAACAAAAAATCATAGGCCTATCAAACTAACAAAATTACTATTATAATATTGAGGAATGCAATGAGTACATTTTGAAAAATTGACTTTTAGTATAAGATGTTGGACTAAAAATAAAATAAATCAAAATTTATGAATTATTTTGAGAAAACCAAGAACTTTGTAGCCCAAGTTAGAATTTACAAGAAGAAAATAATAACTTTAGGGCTTTCTAAACAAAAATAGCAATTGTAAGGACAATTTTGAAAATAAAAATGATGCAAGAAAAATAAAAGATTTTGAGCCACTAAATGGTATATCTTTTTGAAAATCGAAGATAAATGTTATGCAAATTTTAAATTTAAAGGAGCCTTAGAAATTAATAGCTAAAATTAAAATCAAATGTACATATGGTTGGATGAAATTTTTTAATTCTAGGCTCTTACTATGAGAAGTAATTAAAAAAAAAAATTATTTTTTTATTTTAGGGGTTAAATGAAAATTTGATATTTTATATTAAAAAATAAAGTAAGTTTGGGGTTAAACTCGTAAAAGAATGAAGGATAAATTTCAAATCAAAAGCTAAATTTGATTAATTGAAATCGCTAATTCCTAAATTTTGGGAAGATTGAAAATAGATTAAAGATATTCATGAACTAAATTTAATATATATGCTTTGATTGATATTTAAATAATTTCTTCTTATTAATTAAAATTAAAGGAAAAGTAGAATTTACAGGAGCTAAATTTAAAATTAGAAAGAAAATTTTTAATTTTTTTCCTTTTTGAGAAACTAAGATGTAACAAACAATATAGAGGATCTCGTTGATTAAATTGAAAATAGGACATGTTTCTGAATGAAATTTAAGTTTTTAAACTTTAAATTAGAACAAATTACAGCCATACGACTCATCTCAAGATATAGGAAAATCAAATAAGCAAATTTTGAAAAGTCGAATTATAATAGTAGATGTTGGGCCATAAGTGAATTAAACAAGGTTAAATTTACTAGAAGTTAGAAGAAAACATAAATTATAGGGCTATCAAACTAACAAAAGTAATTTTATGCGACATTTTTGAAAGATAAAAAACATAATGGCATAGTTTGAAATGATTTTGGAATAGATTGAAAAAGGGGGGGGGGGGGGGGGAATAACTTGGTTCATATTTGAAATTTAAGAAAATGGACTTTTTAACACATATTTAAATTAAAAGGAGATGAAAGTATAAAGGATTCAATTTTGAAAATTGATAGAAAGCTAATTAAATATAGATTTGAGGGTTTAACCGGAAAAATATGGAGTTATAATATTTTAATTTAAATAAAAGCAGTGCCATTTTTTTAGAGCTACATCTTTGAATAAATTTGTCATGCAAATTATAAATCTATTGAAACGTTAGGACTAAATGGATGAAAACATAACTTGAATGAAAATATGGTAGATTGAAAATCTTTAAACAAAGAGACGGATCAAAATTTGATTAATTCTTGGGGTTATATGAATATTTGAGATTGTATTTTGAAAAGGAAAGTTGGTTTGGGATTGAACTCGTGGAGTGATATGTTATTTAAATCAATAAGTAAAAAAATTTGGAAGTCTAAAACTAGAGTTTAAATTTTTAAGAACTAAATAGGACATAAGTTTTGATAGATTTTTAAATAATTTCTATTTTTTTAGTTAAAACTAACAAAGGAAAATTGAGCTACTAAGAAAGTTATTGAAGCAATGAAAGTTTTGAAGGTAAATCGACAAAACGTTAGGACCTCAATTTAAAAGTAGTTATTGTGTAATTGAAAAAAATGGAAATTCTTTTCTTCTTCGAGGAAGAAAATAAAGAAAGAAAGGAGAGGTTTTCATAGATTAAGTAATTGAAGACATGATTAATTTGAAACTTTTTTTTTAAAATAAAAGAATTAAAGAGTTTAGAGTCAAAAACAAATTTAGGGGATAAAACGAGACAATATTACCTTCTGCATTAATTTTATAAATTTAAGAAATGTACAGATAGTTTGGAATGAAATATGAGTTTTTAGAGTTTAAATTGAAAAAGATCAAAATTTTAGGGCTTCTATCATGATATTGAGGAATGTAATAAGCACATATTGGAAAGTTGAATTATGGCACAAGATGTTGGGCCATAAATAAAATAAATCAAACTTCATGGATTAATTTGAGAAAACTAAGAACCTTATAGCTCAAGTTGGAATTTACAAGAAGAATGCAGTAACTATAGGGCTTTCTAAAAAACAATAGTAATTGTATGGACTATTTTGGAAATAAAAGCTTTTAGCTTATATTGAAATCTAAAGGAGATGATGCGTTTTAAAAGGGTTGAAGCTTAGAAAATTATGGTAAAATGAGTTCAATTGAGATTTATGGTTTAAACTAGGAAGTATGAGCTCTTTGGAATTTACATAAAAATGGTGCTACAGTAGTAAAATTTTTGAGCTACTAAATGGTATATCTTTAACAAAATCGAAGAGAAATAAGAAATGTTATGCAAATTTTAAATTTATAGGAGACTAACAGCTAAAAGTTAAATTTGAATTAAAATACGGTTGGTTGAAAATCATAATTTTTTTCTCTTACTATGAGATGTGATTAAACTTTGATTTTTTTAGTTTTTGGGGTTAAATGAAAATTTGATATTGTCTTTTAAAAAATGAAGGATAAGTTTAAATCAAAAGCCAAATTTAAATAATTGAAATCACTAATTCCTAAATATTTGGAAGATTGAAACTAGAGTATAGATTTTCAGGAACTAAATTGGATGCATTTGATTGATTTTTAAATAATTTATTTTTATTAGAATTTTTTTAATGAAAACTAGGTTAGTAGGAAAATTTACAGAAGCTAAATTTAAAGTAGAAATAAAGTTTTTTTTTTTTTGAGAAAATAAGAAGAAAGTAAATAGAGGATATCATTGATTAAATTGGGAAAAAAAAACATATTTTGAAATGAAATTTGAGTTTGACTTTAAATTAGAGCAAATCAGTACGACTTATCTCATGGTATAGGAAAATCAAATAAGGAAATTTTGAAAAATAGAATTATAATACTATATGTTGGGCCATAAGTGAATTAAAATAAACTTTAGGGGTTAATTTAGAAAAATCGAACTCTTTATAGGCTATGGTTAATTTACTAGAAGTTAGAAGAAAATAAAAATCATAGGGCTATCAAACTAATAAAAGCAATTTTACGGGACGTTTTGAAAGATAAAAAACATAATGGATTAATTTGAAATGATTTCAAATCATAAGACTAATTTAAAATTGGGGCTAATTGAAACTACATTTTAAAATTTTGAAATAGAGTTTACATAAATTAATTTGGATCTTAAAAATAATTTGAGAATATTCACTAAATTTGAAAAGAGCTTCATTTTTTAAATTAGACTCCAACATAATTTTGCAATAGATTGAAATCAAAGTTAACAAAAAAAAAAAAGGAAAAAAAAAAAGAAGAAGAGGATAACTTGGTGTATAATTGAAATTTAAAAAAATGGATCATTTTGAAAAAAGAAGATAATTTGGTGCATATTTGAGATTGTATTTTGAAAATGAGGGGATACATTACAAATCAAAAAGCCAAATTAAAATTATTTAAATCAATAAGTCGTAAAATTTGGAGGTCTAAAACTAGAGTTTCGATTTTTAAGAACTAAATTGGATATATGTTTTAATATATTTTTAAATAATATATAATTTTTTTATTAAATTAACGAAAAATGAAGCTAGAAGAAAGTTTAGAAAAGCACTGAAAGTTTTGAATATGAATTGATAAAACTATAGGAGCTTAATTTAAAAGTAAATATTGTATAATTGAAACAGAAATTCGAGATTTTTTCTATTTGAAAGGAAAAAAACGAAAGAAAAAAAGAAATGAGAGGTTTTCTTATATTAAATATGAAATATGAAATGATTGAATTGAAACTATTTTCTTTAAAAGAGCTGAAGATTTTAGAGTAAAAAAAAAAAAAAAGTAGGGGATAAAATGAGACAGTATTAGCTTCTGTATTAATTTGATAAGATTAAAAATTGTATAGATAATTTGGAATGAAATGTGAGTTTTTAAATTTTAAATTGAAATGAATCAAAACATTAGGGCTTCTGTCATGACTTTGAGGAATACAATGAGCACATTTTGAAAAATTGAATTATAGTAGAAAATGTTGGACCATAAATGAAATGAATCAAAATTTATAGATTAATTTGAGAAAATCAAGAGTTTTATAAACGACAATAGTAATTGTAAGGACTATTTTTAAAATAAAAACTTTTAGCATAGATTGAAATCAGAGCTAACGAAAAAGAGGATAACTTTGGTGTATATTTGAAATTTAGCATAATGTATCTTTTTTTATTTAAATTAAAAAGAGATGACAAATATAAATGATTGAACTTTAAAAATTGATAGAAAAATGAATTCAATATAGATTTTAGAGTTTAACCGGAAAAATAGATATTGAATTTTTTTTTTTTAATTTTAAAAAAGAAGAAGTTAGAGGATCTCCTAGATTAAATTGGAGAACCGGACACGATTGATTTGAAATTAATTTATATAAAATTAAGATTTTATAGTAAACAAAGAAATTTAGGAGTTAAAATAGTAGTAACTTTTTCATTAATTTGATGAAATTAAGAAGCATAGTTATTTTGGAATGAAAAGTAAGTTTTTAGAGTTTAAATTAGAGTAAATGTTAGAGATTAATTTCAAAAAATAAAGTAAGTTGGGGTTAAACTCATAATAGGATGAAGGATAAGTTTCAAATCAAAAGCCAAATTTGATTAATTGAAATCTAGCATTCCTAAATTTTGGGAAGATTGAAACTAGATTACAGATTTTCATGAACTAAATTGAATACATGCTTTGATTGATATTTAAATAATTTCTTCTTATTAATAAAAATTAAAGGAAAAGTAGAATTTGCAGGAGTAACAAAATAAATGATCTCGTTAATTAAATTGGAAATAGAACATGTTTCTGAATGAAATTTGAGTTTTAAGACTTTAAATTAGAGCAAATTAAAGCCTTACGACTCATCTCATGATATAGGAAAATCAAATATGCAAATTTTGAAAAGTTGAATTATAATAGTAGATGTTGGGCAATAAGTGAATTAAAAACAATGTTAACTTTACTATAAGGCTATCAAACTAACAAAAGTAATTTTAAGGGACATTTTGAAAGATAAAAAACATAATGGAATAATTTTAAATGATTTCAGTCATGAGACTAATACAAAATTGGGCTAATAGAAATTACTTTTGCAATTTTGAAAATTTAAAATAGAGTTTAAATAAGTTAAAAAAAAGATCATAATTTTGAAAAGAGCTTCATTTTGAAATCAAATTCCAACATAATTTTGGAATAGATTGAAATCAAAGCAAAAAAAAAACAAAACAAAACAAAAAAAGAGGATAACTTGGTTCGTATTTGAAATTTAAGAAATTTGACTTTTTGGAAAAAAGACTTGTTAACATAGATTTAAATTAAAACGAGATGACGATTATAAATGATTCAATTATGAAAATTGATAAAAAATTAATTAAATATAGATTTGAGGGTTTAACCGGAAAATAGATGGAATAATGAGATATTTTGAATTCAAATAAAAATAGTGCCATTTTTTCAGAGTTACATCTTTGAATAAATTTGTCTTGCAAATTTTAAATCTATTTAACCCTTAGCGCCATGTGGTAGATTGAAAATCTAAATTAGAAAACTAAGAGACGTGATCAAAATTTGATTAATTCTTGAGCTTATATGAATATTTGATATGGTATTTTGAAAAGGAAAGCCAACTAAAAATTATTTAAAACAATAAGTCAAAAAAATTTGGAAGTCTAAAACTAGAGTTTAGATTTTTAAGAACTAAATTGGACATCAGTTTGGATAGATTTTTAAATAATTTCTTTTATTTTTTAGTTAAAACTAACAGAAATTTGAGCTATTAAGAAAGTTATAGCAGCATTGAAAGTTTTGAAGGTAAATCGATAAAACAATAGGACCTCAATTTAAAAGTACATATTGTATAATTGAAAAAAAATGGAAAAAAATTTCTTTTTCAAGAAAGAAAATAAAGAAAGAAAGGAGAGGTTTTCATTGATTAAGTATGAAATAAGACATGATTGATTTTGAAACAATTTTTTTTTTAAATAAATGAATTGAAGAGTTTAGAGTCAAAAAGAAATTTAGGGTATAAAACAAGACAATATTACCTGCTGCATTAATTTTATAAAATTAAGAAATGTATAGATAGTTTGGAATGAAATATGAGTTTTTAGAGTTTAAATTGAAAAGGATCAAAACCTTAGGGCTTCTATCATGATATTAAGGAATCCAATCAGCACGTTTTAAAAAGTTGAATTATTGCATAAGATGTTGGGCCATAAATGAAATAAAAACTTTTAGCATAGATTGAAATCAAAGCTAACCGAAAAAAAAAAAAGGATAAGTTGGTGCATAATTTACAATTTTAAGATAACATATCATGGTATAGGAAAATCAAATAAGGAAATTTTGAAAAATCGAATTATAATACTAGATGTTGGGCCATAAGTGAATTAATATAAACTTTAGGGGTTAATTTAGAAAAATCAAACTCTTTATAGGCCAAGGTTAAATTTACTATAAGTTAGAAGAAAATAAAATTAATAGGACTATCAAACTAACAAAAGCAATTTTATGGGACGTTTTGAAAGATAAAAAACATAATGGATTAGTTTGAAATGATTTCGGGTCATGAAACTAATTCAAAATTGGGGCTAATTGAAACTACATTTTGGAATTTTGGAATTTTAAAATAGAGTTTAAATAGATTAATTTGGATCTTAAATTTTTTTTTGAGAATATTCACTAAATTTGAAAAGAGCTTCATTTTTGAAATTAGACTCCAACATAATTTTGGAATAGATTGAAATCAAAGTTAATGAAAAAAAAAAAAAAAAAGAGAAACAAAGAAGAGGATAACTTGGTGCATATTTGAAATTTAAGAAAATGGATCATTTTGAAAAAAAGTGGATAATTTGGTGCATATTTTTGATTGTATTTTGAAAATGAAGGGATACATTTCAAATCAAAAGCGAAATTAAAATTATTTAAATCAAAAAGTTAAAAAATTTGGAAGTCTAAAACTAGAGTTTTGATTTTTAAGAACTAAATTGGATATATGTTTTGGTAGATTTTTAAATAATATATAATTTTTTTAATTAAAAATTAATGAAAAATGAAGCTAGAAGAAAGTTTAGGAGCTTAATTTAAAAGTCAATATTGTATAACTGAAACAGAAATTTGGGATTTTTTTTCTTTTTGAAAGGAAAAAGATAAAGAAAAAAAAGAAAGGAGAGGATTTCATATATTAAATATGAAATATGACATGATTTGAAACTATTTTTTTTTATAAGAGAGTTGATGATTTTAGAGTATAAAAAAAAAACTAGGGGATAAAACCAGACATTATTAGCTTCGGTATTAATTTGATAAGATTAAGAATTGTATAGATAATTTGGAATGAAATGTGAGTTTTTAAATGTTAAATTGACATGAACCAAAACATGATTGAAATGAACCAGACATGATTGATTTGAAATTAATTTTCTTTTATATAAAATTAAGATTTTAGAGTAAATAAAGAAATTTAGGAGTTAAAATAGGAGTAACTTTTTCATTAATTTGATGAAATTAAGAAGCCCAGTTATTTTGGAATGAAAAGTAAGTTTTTAGAGTTTAAATTAGAGTAAACCTTAGAAATTCTTTATGTTAATGATTTTCTAGGAAATATTGAGGTCATACATTATATTAGTGGACTGGTAAAGCATGCATTGCATCATTATATCAAAAGTAGAATTCGACTTGACTTGTAAAGGGTGCATTATATCATATTATATCAAAAGTATAATTCGACTTAACTTGTAAAGCGTGCATTGCATCATATATTATATCAAAAATAAAATCGACTACTAAAGCATGTATTGCATCATATTATATAAAAAATAGAATTCATTGCATCATCTCGACTAGTAAAGCATGCATTGCATCATATTATATGAAAAATACAATTCGACTCGATTAGTAAAGCATGCATTGCATCATCATATCAAAAATAAAATTCAAAGTTTGATAAACTAAATAAGATAGGTGAAAATATAGTACATTAGTTGAGATGAAATGGTGGTGGAAATGTATGTGTTGAAAATGAGGCAGTCCACATTCTTCCAATTGTTGCCATGCTTCTGTTGCACATTGTCACCTGCCATTTATAATTTGGGTTTGAACCTTAATCAGATCAAATAAATATAGTAATCAATTGATCATCAACATTATGTTAAAAAAAATGTGATTACATTCTCAATGCTTACTTTGGCAAAAGATCAGTCTTAAACTTCCCCATAGTTGCCTCACACTTGCCGAAGAAAGTCCCCTCCCTGCATCATGCACTTGGTGCCACACTTCTGAGAATCATAAAATTGAACAACTCAGTAAGTACATATTTCACGAGAAATGCAGTCCAGTTGTGATACAAGGAATCTTTGCGGCCATATCTCATACAGGTGACATGGGCTGTCAAGAATTCGCACTCATCCTCTCTTTGTACAATGGGTGTGTAACTTTATCAAACACCCATTGCCCTGTAAACAAATCACAGGGATTTCAATCTCTTCTTCCTCCTTCTCCTCGTTTTCCTCCACTGCTCTTCGTCCGAGCTGTCTTGATTGGATTTCAAGATCACAGAATCCAGTTCTTTTTTCTGATCATCATCACCATCATCTGACGTACTGGTGGTGGTGGTAGTTGCCCGTTGCTGTAGGAGAATTACCGTCCTCCACCTCTGTTTCAACAACGCCGACAATATCAAGATTCCTTTCCTCTTCTCGAAGCACACATTGTTTGTTCCCTTGTATTTCTTGTGCTTTGGGACGTGAAAAATGGGATTCGACGATGGATTTCACATTCTCATTGTACATGAAACAGCTGAAGATAAAGATGAATATGACTACGTCAAACCCCCGATCAGTCCATTAGTAGGTAGGGTGGTCAACTTAGAGGGCGCCTTCTTCAGACGTGTCCTCGACAACCTGGCGGTTCTTCGGTCTCCGCCCTTGGGGGCTGGAGTGCTTGGTCGCTGGGGTTTGAAATTTGAAAATTTGGGTGCTCTGGCATTCTACCGAAATAAAGGTTACAGCATTTATATATTTTGTGATACTCAGGATCCATGGATGCCTTTCGTCTTTTTCGGGCCACACAAAGTGAAAATGATTTGGCGGAGGAACTTGTAATGATCAGAGTACTAATATTATAAAATAATTCATAATAAAATACCAAGTTCAACTAAAAATTATATGAGCAATGTGATTATGGCATTATTCATGTTGATTCTCTTCAATACTTATTTTGATTCAATTATGTCTAATCTCAACTCAAAATTTATGATAAAATACCTAATTAATAATGGAGATGAAGCATTCAAGTTGGCAGCCTAAATTTCTTACTATTTTGATATCCCACTTGATTTTATTTTATTCATCATTATAATTAATTAAAGAATTTTTAAGATACATATTATATGAAAATTTGCTTTAATTTGTAGTGGCAACCGAAACCAATGATTTAATTTTTAACGGCCGCCCAAAATTTATATGTAATTAGTTACTAATAAAAATGCATATTATATGAAAAATTGTTTTAGTATCCCACGCAAAATGATCAAAACAACCTTACTGCATTCGCAAAGTATCCCACGCTCCATCGCAGAGCCTCAATAGTTTCCACATTTTAGAAATAGAGACCCCATGCCACCGCGTGAAAAACTAATTTTCGCTCACTGAGAACTAAACAACATCGCCTACATGATCATTAACCAGCCAAAATCCCTGAATTCCTTGACCCAGTCCATGATGGAGGATCTTGCTGTCTAAATCAAGCGCCTAGCTCTGATGATTCAACCTGGGTTATTATATTGTTGGGTACGGGTTGGCCATTCTACTCCAATGTTGATTTAAGTGCGGCGAAGGACATGTTTAAAGGAGTAATAAAAGATGTGGAATCCAACTCAGTTGCTCATATGGAGCTATGGAAGAAGTCATAATTGGAGCGATAAACAGGTTTTTGGTGACAGTTGAATTTGAGATTCCTTTGGGTTGTGATTTTCTAGTGGCTTCGAAGAAAGCTAAATTCATGGAGACTCATGTCAGGTGGGGTTTCAATTTCCTAGAATTTGTCCGGTATTTATCTTGATATACGAATTGTTGTACACATACATGTGCAAATTTTAGGTATATTTCACAACTCAAGTTTCGTATAAGTTTTAGGTTTGTTTCATATTTCCTGTAGAAATATAAATGCATAAAGTGAGCTAATTAAAAAATGTTCTAAGATTGATTTTAAGTGTTTTGTAGCATATCAGTTTCTTCTTTCTTCTCCAAAATTCTAATCAAACTGGAAGCTCTATTTTGGGAGAAAAATTTCTACATCTTTTTGTTATTATAAGGGCATTTAAGTCATTTACTCATCCAACTAACAAAACCAAAAACGTAAATGGAAGATAAAGATATGTTATCCTGCATCCAACATAAAAAATCCTTCAATGTAAACTTATGGTAAATGAAGAAAAACATACCCAATCCCTCGTTCTAATGCACCCTTATCCTATATATTATAATCCTTAGCTACCAAACTAAACACAGCCTCAGGGTGCCATTGTGGGAAAGAAAAAAAAACACAAGCCCCTTTGCAGCCCGTGGTGGAAACAGTGTACGAACAATTATCCAACATTCAGGAATTATGATAGTCACATCTGGTGACCATTCATCAAACAAAGCATAGTACATTACAACATCACGATATTTAAATTTATATCCCCACCACAAATCCAACTTAGTCCACTTCTCATCTCCCAATTTCGTAGACCACAGCATATCATCATGGTCGATTGCCATGATAACATATCCGTCATAATAAACAAGAATACAATAAATCAAAATCACATAAAGTGATGAAAATTTCGATTATCATTTTCATATTGCAGCAGTTCAGTGTATATCATCAAATCAAAAGTAATATAAAAAGAGGTGTCGCTTAAATCAACCAATACTATTGTCAATTATTAATAAATCTACATGCTATACACACACACATATGTTGGTTAAAACATACAGATATATTATATAAATGTCATTTGATTTTGAAATGAGGCCATTATTGGACTTATAATTTGATTTTCTTTATATTCTCACCTTTCATTGTTCTATTTGAAAATTTTGGCCAACTCGTTTAACAACATGGAATTTGCACCATTTTAGTTCTAGGGCGGTGATCACTTTGTAGAAGGAGAGAATCAATCAAAATCAATGGTGTGGGTGTAAAAGAAAGAAAACTGCAGATTCTTATTGCTTTGAACATTTATATGTACGGATATAGCAATGACCACAATTCTGGTTTTGAATCTGAACGTGTAGATAGGGGCTAGAGTTCTGGGTAACATAAAGGTTAAGTTCAATCTGCCAGTTCGCACCATTAGTTTTATTTTTTTAGGGAGTGGGTTGTGTTTGGGCCCGAGTAGACGGTCCATCAACTTGCTAAAGGTCTGGCCCAATGTAAGTGTAATCCTATTGATGGCCCATTTCATTCAAGTTGTACTATTGTTAATCTAAACCCAACAAGCCCAGATCCACTTTGGAATGATTTGATATTTTATTCCCACCAAATCATAAAACATGTTTTTCTATAACACAATCATAATAAATAACTCACGATGTAAATAAATCATAGACTATTTAATTGGAATAAAAGTTACTCCCTCCGTTCTTGCAAACATATCTCATCTGGTTTCAAAAATATTTTGGTCCCCAAAATAGAATCATATTTTGAAAGTCAATGTCATCTTTGAGGAGGCAAAGTAAAAAAATAATAATAATATTTTATTTAACAAATAAATTAAATCAACAGAAAATAGAAATTGTATAAGTATGAATTTAAAAATTTTAGAACAGTATATCTTCATCAAATAAAAAATTTGAAAAAAAGAAAGAAAAAAGTTGTACAGGGAGTGAATGATTTTCAGGGTAAATCAATCACAAGAAGTTTAAAGCAAAGTGATTGCAGATATAAAATGCATATAAACCCTAAACTAGGTGTAAGTCATAGGACCGTGTTTAAGATCTTGATAGCCTCCTTTCGCCTCGTGTCGTCAGACGATGCTGCGTATGTTAGCAAAACCGTTTAGAAATTTGTTATGTTAACTGTGAGCCAGATAGCCGGTTAGCATTAATGAAGACTATAGCCTGTTAATTATTTATGTTTACTAATACTGTATAAATACCTGAAGTGAGGCATCAGTAATATAAGTCATTTTCATGCTTTTCATTCTCTCTCTTTTATTTCTCTCTTCTATCTTCTCTCTGAACATGGTATCCAGAGCCTGACAAAAAAAATATTTCCGGCCACACTTCTCTTCTCTTTGTTCCCATGGCGCCTACTGAGTTTTCTGTTCTTCCAACCTTCAACTCACCGACTATTAAACTCGATCGCAACAACTACTCATCCTGGAGGATTCAAGTGTTGTCTTTTGTTCGTGCTCATGGATATGAAGGATTTTTGTTAGGAACAAATGCTAAACCATCGGAATTTCTCTTCGATGTTTCAACATCTGCAAGTGTCTACCTTCGAGACTCGAATCCGGAGTACTCGTTATGGATTCGCCGCGATCAACTTCTCTTCAGCTGGCTTCTTTCGTCAATTTTCGAGTCTCTGGTTGGATATATCAATCGGTGTTCTTCCTCCTCTGAGATTTGGTCTGTTTTTGAGACTTTGTTTCGCACTCAGTCTCGATCTCGGATTTTGCATCTTCGTCCTCAGTTACAGAATACTAAGAAAGGAGATCTTCGTATTGAAGAATATGTGCTGAAAATGCGGTGCATTTGCTGATAATATTGTTGCAGCTGGACAAGTGCTTTCTAATGAAGACCTGATTCTATATATTTTTGGTGGTCTTAGAAGTGAATTTGAGTCTGTTATTGTGAATCTCAGTTCCCGAGCTGATAATCTTACCTTACAAGATGTTCAGTTTGCCTTGTAGATGCATGAAATGCGACTTCAACATATGATCTCTTCTCATGAGTTAGTTAATCCTACTGCTCAGTTTGTTGGTAAAAGGAATTTCTCGAATGATCAGATTTCTACTCGTGGTGATTTTTCTTCTGGGATCGTGGTCGTGGTCGGTTGTTCTAAGCCTTCTAGTCAGATTTGTGGGAAGCCAAATCATATTGCTTCTAATGTTTTAAGCGCTTCGATATGAGTTTCCCTGGGATCAATTTTACCTCTGCATAAGCTCATCTCACTTCTGTTGCCAGTTCCACTAAACCTCATTTTTCACATGTATTCAATCATTTTTCTCATCACCCTGACTTTCTCTCCGCATAACTATGGCACATCTATTTGCTCAACTACTGTAAAGAATCCTAAAGTACTCTGGTTTTCAAGGGTCCCAGAGTGATTATGATGGTAGCTGGTATGTTGATAGTGGTGCAACCAGCTATGTTACTCCGGATATTGGTAGTTTAACTATCCATGCACCCTATAATGGTCAAGAACAGATCACCATCGGTAATGGTTCTCAGTTGCTTATATCTCATACTGGTTCTTCATCTTTTCCTTCTCTCACTACCAGTAGAACTATTAAACAAAATCATGTGCTCTGTGTTCCTGATATTACAAAGAATCTTCTTAGTATTTCTCAAATCACCAAGGATAATGATGTTGTAGTTGAATTTCATAAATCTTCCTGTTTAGTGAAGGATCTTCACACTCAAAGAATCCTGTTGAAAAGAACCCTTAAAGATGGTCTATACCAGCTGGATTTCTCTCATCTTCCATCATCCAAGACTTCACGTTCATTCCCTAAAGAAAACATCAACATATCTGTGATATGGGGTTAACTCTTTTAGCCAAAGCTGGTCTGCCACTAAAATTCTAGTTGGATTCTTTTATCACTGTTGTTTACCTTATAAATCGCCTCCCTACTCCTATTCTTGGTCTCTTGTCCCCTTTTCAGAAGTTTTTTCATAGACTTTGATAGGATATATTTTATCTATATTTCTTTATCTTATTTCCTTTGGTTTTGGTCTATAATCATGCTTAGTTCTTGAATTTTGATTAAATATTGTATTTTGTGGAGCAATTGGTTGGATTGATGCATTTTGGATATAAAATTGTGGATTTGAAGATGTGCAAGGACAAGCTAAAATTTTTACATAAGGCGTGGGCACGCCTTACCTTTGGACAAAGCAGTTAAAGAAAAATCGCGTAAGGCGTGGGCACGCCTTAGGTCGAAACGCCAACTAACGGAAATGAACATAACCGCCCATTCTTATTTCTCCACTAAGTGATGGCAGCTACTTATGATTTATAATGATAATTATTGTTAGAATTAGTGGGGAGTTGGGGAGACTTTATATCTTGGAGAGTTATAGAGAGGAGAGATAACTAGAATTTGGGACACTTTTGATTTTGATTTTTGCTGCAATTCTCCATGGAATGATATGCTTTATCTTTTCATCCAAGGAAATTACAGAAGACTATGTTCGTCCGAATTGTGAGATCTAATTAATTTTTATTTGTTCTTTCATTCTTCGTTATTCATATATCTTCTGTGAGCGACAAATCTTATTGTTTTGATGATTGATGAGGTGGCCAATCTTTCGACTGTTGAAACAATATGTTGACAATTAGATTGTTAAATCCGTAATTGTTTAACCATTCTAATATTTGTGGTACAATAACATTATTATTTGAACCAATCTGTTATGAAGATATATGATCTAGCTTAAATAAACGTACATGTGCGTTTGTTGGCTAGAATTGGTGGTCTCTCTCTACCTAATGCTATTGGTAAATTAAATTCTACGATCGTATCTAGAATTATTTATTGATAAGGGAAATAATTAGAGGTCATACACTGATTATCGAACAACTAAGGAGAGATGGGTTGTTTTGGTCGTACCAGCAACTATAACCAATTTAATGATTGAATGAAAGAACCATTTTTGTATCAATGATCGATTCTACAAACATATACTGAAGTTACCCCTTGGTCGAATTTACTTAAACTGAATTGCATTCACATTACACATTGTTCTTGTTCAATTGAATATTGTCATTCACCAAATCTCAAACCCCCCTTGATTTTAGTTACAACAAAAGAATAAAAACTACCAATCTCTATGGATATGATCCTTGTTCTTCACTACCACAAATCTTTAAGAACAAGTGTTTTATTATTTGTTGGTCTCGACAGCCAACAAATTTTTGGCGTTGTTGCCGGGGATTGGTGTCAAGTAGATTTATTCTTTTGTTTTATTTTTTATTTTGTTATTTGTTCCTTTTTATGTCCCGCTTCTCGTACAGGTGAACTCTACTTTGATCCTGAAATTGAAAAGATTGTTAGAAGATTGAGGAGAGAAACAAAATTGAGAAAGGAAGCATTATCATCATCCTCTCCTGAATTGAATTTAGCAATATCGTTGGCTGACTCTTCAAGTGATTTTGAAACATAAATAGAGCCAATCATGCCTAATGCAGAAAGACGTTGCGGGAATTGGCTGCACCACCAATGTAAATCAACAACCACTTTGCATTCAATTCCCAACTGTGGAGGGTGACTTTAAGTTGAAATCCGGATTAATCCATCTTCTTCCAAGATTCCATGGATTAGAAAATGAAGACCCCCACAAACATTTAAAAGAGTTACATGTAGTTTGCTCTAGCATGAAACCACAGGGTGTCACGGAGGAACAAATCAAGCTACGTGCTTTCCCATTTTTCCTAGCCGATAAAGCAAAGGATTGGCTATTTTATTTGCCATCTAGTTCTGTGACTACATGGACGGGAATGGTTTTGTTGTTCCTTGACAAATTTTTCCCCGCTTCAAAAGCTGCAAGTATTAGAAGGGAAATTTGTGAAATTAAACAAAAAGATTCAGAAGGGCTTCACGAGTATTGGGAGAGGTTTAAACAACTTAGTGCAAGTTGTCCTCAATATGGAATATCAGAGCAGGTTCTCATACAATATTTTTATGAATGATTGCTTCCCATAGAGAGAATGATGATGGATGCCGCTAATGGAGGTGCTATAGTGAACAAAACTCCTACCGAGGCTAGAAACTTAATTACCACCATTGCTGCCAATTTTCAACAGTTTGGAGTTAGGCATCAAGTTAAGGCATGTGGGATTTGTGCTTCTATGGAACATCCAACTGACATGTGCCCGACGCTTCAAAATGAGCCCCATGAGCAAGCTAAAGCAGTTGGAGGATTTTCAGGACCAACACAAAGAAAGTATGATCCGACTCCAACACATACGATCCCGGTTGGAAAGATCATCCAAACTTCAATTATGGTTCAAGGCCCCAATTTCAAAACTTTCAGCCTAAGCAATGTCTTCCTCATCAACAACGGTCTTCCTCGAATTCAGGTATGTCTCTTGAAGAAATTGTTAAAATCTTGCACTTAACACACAATAATTTCAATAGGAAACGAGGACAAGTATGAAGAAGCTAGAAGACCAAATGGGCCAACTAGCTTCATCTGTGGGCCAAATGGAGTCTCAAGGTAAATTACCATCTCAAACGATTGTGAATCCAAAGCAAAATGCAAACACAATCACATTGAGAAGTGGAAAAATACTAGAGGATGTTCTCGAGTAGTCTCGTGGAAGGAACTTGGTGGAAGAAGTGGAAAAGGAAGTTGAAGTTCCTCGAACTCAAAGTGATCAACCCAAAGAACTTAATTCGGAGCCACTACCATGATTGTCACACCGAGACCTCATTTCCCTGCTAGATTCTCAAAATCCAAGAAGGAGGAAGAGGAAAAAGAAATCTTGGATACATTTCGTAAGGTCGAGGTGAACATCCCTTTACTCAATGCAATAAAATAGGTACCACGGTATGCCAAATTTATGAAGGAATTGTGTAAAAACAAGAGAAAGCTGACAGGTAATGAGTTTGTAAGTATGGGTGAAAAGGTTTCGGCTGTTCTCCAGAAAAAGTTACCTCCTAAATGCAAGGATCCCGGTATGTTTTCTATTCCTTGTAAAGTTGGTAATGTGAGAGTTGAAAGAGCAATGTTAGATCTCGAAGCTTCAATTTATGTCATGCCGTTATCTATTTATTCATCTTTGAATATTGGTCCTTTAAAAGAAATTGTTGTGATTATTCAATTGGCTGATAGGTCTAATGTTTATCCTGAAGGCGAATTAGAGGATGTGTTAGTTCAAGTGAATAAATTAATATTTCCTGCTGATTTTTATGTGCTAAATATGGAAGAGGATGAATCATCTCATTCTTTGATTTTGTTAGGGAGAACTTTTTTGAAAACATCTAGAACAAAAATTGATGTGTTTAATGGTTCACTTACTATGGAATTTGATGGTGAGATTATTAAGTTTAATATCTATGAGGCCATGAGATATCCAAGTGATGTGTCTTCTTTTTTGTTGTGGATGTCATTGATTCTCTAGCACAGAAAATCTTTGATATGAGTGATGATGATTAGTTAAAAGTTGTACTTAGTAGGAACTTAACTCTTGAAAGTTCACACGAGTACATAAAGAAGTTTGATGTTGACTCTAATTTGTATGATGCAATTTGTGAGCTAGAATCATTAATACCTTGGAGGTTTAATGTTTCTTATGTTGAATTACCTATTTTTCACACTAAACTTCTTCCTTCTCTTGTTCAGGCACCTAAGTTAGAGTTAAAACTCCTTCCCAAACATTTAAAGTATATTTTCTTGGGAGAAGGAGAAACTCTATTGGCGATCATTTCTAGCAAACTCTCCACTTTGAAAGAGGAGAAGTTAATTCGAGTGCTTAAAGAGTTTAAAGAAGTCATTGGATGGACAATTGCAGACATAAAGGGATTGAGTCCTCATATATGCATGCGCCACATATTGTTGGAAGAAGGATAAAAGCCTTCTAGAGAAGCTCAACGTAGATTGAATCCACCTATGATGGAAGTAGTGAAGAAAGAAATCTTGAAACCTCTTGTGCAGGTATAATCTATCCTATTTCCGATAGCAAATGGGTAAGTCCAGTCCAAGTCCTTCCGAAGAAAACAGGTATTACTAAAGTAGAAAACCGTGAAGGTGAGTTGGTGGCTACTAGAGTTTAAAATGGATGGAGAGTATGTATCGATTATAGGAAGTTGAATACTTTAACTCAAAAAGATCATTTTCCACTTCCTTTTATTGATCAAATGTTTGAACGTTTAGCCGGTCGAACTCATTATTGTTGTCTTGATGGTTATTCAGGTTTCCACCAAATTCCAATTTTATTGGAAGATCAGGAGAAAATGACGTTCACATGTCCTTTTAGCACATTTGCTTACCGACGTATGCCTTTTGGACTTTGTAATGCTCCGGCCATATTTTAGAGATGTATGGTTAGTATTTTCTCAGATTATGTAGAGAACATCATAGAGGTATTTATGGATGACTTTATAGCCTATGGTGATTCTTTTGACTCATGTCTTGCTAACCTTTCAAAAGTCCTTCAACTATGCATAGAAAAAAACCTTATTTTGAACTATGAAAAATATCATTTCATGGTTGATTAAGGTATTATTTTAGTACATGTTGTTTCAGCTAGGGGAATTGAAGTTGATAAAGCTAAGATAGATGTTATAAAATCTTTGCCTTATCCTGCAAGTGTGCGGGATGTTCGATCCTTTCTTGGTCACGCAGGTTTTTATCGTTACTTTATCAAGGATTTTTCCAAGATTAACCATCCCCTAACTACGCTGTTATAGAAGGATGTGAATTTTGAATTCAATTATGCATGCAAGGATGCATTTGATTGTTTGAAGGAAAAGCTAACATCAACATCAATTATCCAACCTCCAAATTGGAAATTCCCTTTTGAAATCATGTGTGATGCAAGAAATTATGCGGTTGGAGCTGTTCTGGGACAAAAAATTGATCGATCTCCATATGTCATTTATTACGCATCAAGAACACTTGGTAGTGCACAGAGCAATTACTCTACAACGGAAAAAGAACTTCTAGCCATTGTATTTACTTTAGAGAAATTTTGTTCGTATTTACTTGGAGCTAAAGTAATTATTTTTCTGATCATGCAGCTTTGAAGTACTTGCTCAAGAAAAATGAGTCCAAGCCGAGACTTATTCGTTGGATACTTTTGTTGCAAGAGTTTGATTTGGAGATACGTGCTAAGAAGGGCACAGAAAATTTGGTTGCAGATCATCTTAGCAGATTGATCATGAGTGAAAGTGCATCGCCATTGAAAGATGAATTTCCAGATGAGTATCTCTTTTCTATTCAAAATAGTAGTCCTTGGTATGCTGACATTGCTAATTATACAGTAACTAGGACTTTACCAAGTAATTTGTCTAGAGCTCAAAGAAATAAAATCAAAAGTGATGCCAAATATTATGCTTGGGATGATCCTTATCTATGGAAATATTGCTTGGATCAAATTATTCGAAGATGTGTGCCCGAGTATGAAACTCATTCCATTTTACAATTTGGACCAAAAAGAACAGCTCGTAAGGTGCTAGAAAGTGGATTGTTTTGGTCTACTTTGTTTCGTGATTCATATTTATTTTGTAAAAAGCCAAAAAAACTGGAAGCTTAGGACATAGAGATCAAATGCCGCTTAACCCCATTCTTATTTGTGAAATATTTTATGTATGGGGGATTGACTTTATGGGTCCTTTTCCTTTTTCTTTTGGCAATGTTTACATTCTTCTTATTGTGGATTATGTGTTGAAATGGGTGGAAGCTAAGCCTACTCGTAGTAACGATGCTAAGGTTGTTGTAGATGTTGTCAAATCTCATATGTTTGCTAGGTACAGGACTCTCAGGGCAATAGTGAGTGATCGTGGCACTCATTTCTGCAACAAAGTATTTAAAGTCTTATTGAAAAAGTATAATGTTACCCATCGAGTTTCACTACATATCATCCACAAACTAGTAGGCAAGATAAAATACCCAATAGAGAAGTCAAGTCCATACTTGAGAAGACTGTTAATCCAAACCGAAAGAATTGGAGTATACGACTTGATGATGCACTTTGGGCTTACCGAACAGAATATAAGGCTCCTATTGGTATGTCTCCTTACCGTTTGGTATATGGTAAACCTTGTCACTTGTCGGTAGAGCTAGAACATCGTGCATATTGGGCTATCAAACAATGCAATATGAAAATGGATAAAGCAGGTAAAGAGAGAAAATTACAGTTACAAAAGCTAGAGGAAATTCATCATGAAGCTTACGAGAGCTCAAGGATTTACAAAGAAAAAATAAAAGCATTTCATGATCGTATGATTTCCAGGAAAGAATTTTATATTGGTCAAAAAGTCTTACTTTTTCATTCTAAATTGAAATTGTTTCCTGGTAAATTGCGTTCCAAATGGATTGGGCCTTTTTATTGTAACTAACGTATTTCCTTATGGCGCAGTTGAGATACATAATCCGGATGCTGGCCGAATTTTCAAGGTCCATGGTCATCGTTTATATATCTTTAATGAAAATTTTTTAGTTCAAAATGTTGACGATATTGACTTGGAAATTCCAATTTATCACGGTTGATGAATAGTGATGTCTAGCCAAAGACAATAAAGAACGGCGTTTTTGGGAGATAGCCCAATTTTTTTTTCTAGTGTAGCTAAAAAAAATAGTTTTAGTTCGTTCATTGATGCAGCGAAAAATTTCACGTAAAGTGTGGGCACGCTATAAATCGAGATAATCAATTTTTGAGCATACCAGGAATTACATAAGGTATGCCCACGCCTTATTGAAATTGTTCTGCTAATCCACAAACCTTAAATTCTTTCTTAGTTGGCGATTTTTAGTAAGGCGTGGGCAAGCCTTATTTGCAATCGGCCGCTGGAGGAATTTGGGTTTTCTGAACAATTTTTTTATTTTCATTATTCTTTTTCTTTTTATTTTAGGAAACTCTAGCATTTTTTTCCTTTTCCAAAGATCAGCAAGCTTCAAAAACAAAAAACAAAGAAGAGAGCAGCTGCTGTGGTCCGCTTCACTCACCGTCGCCCAACCGCAGCCGCTGCCATCCGCTTCACTCACTGTCGCCCAGCCGCTCCCGTCCACCTCACCGTTGTCCAGCACCGCCTCCATCCAACACTGTTGTTCCAGCTTCATTGTCGACCATCAACCACCGCTGTTCCAACCTCACCGTCGCCCAGCCGTTGCCGTTCGATGTTCCAGCTTCACCGTCGCCCAGCCGCTGCAGTCCGTTTCACCGTCGTCCATATTCTATATCTCAATGTTGCCTATAGCCACAATGCCACTAACAATTGGCTGCAATGAGTCGAGCATCCCGAGCCCAGAAGGGTAAAGCCATAGCTAGCGGTCCACCAAGTCCAATCCCGAATTCTGATTCATCCTACGCTGATTTGGATACAACCCCCATTCGGAAGAGAGCACGAGTAGGGAAGAAATTACACATTCTTCCACCTTTGGAGTCTGATTTGAATGGCAAACTAACATTCACAAAGAAAAAAAGAAGGAACGATACCGGGACGTATGCAAACGGAATATTATTCCTTGTAAGTGTCATGATTTCCCTACTATGGAGCTTTTACATATAAAAGATGAAGTGATGCAGTTAATTGAAAATATATGATGTCAATCTTATTTTTCGATTAATTATCCTGCCTACTTTCAAATTTAAAAAGTCTGCCGATTTAAGTTTGATTGGTCTGAAGTTGATTATGTTTAGGTTAATGGAGAAAGAGTTCAAGTTTTCGCTTACTCAATTTAATATTGCATTTGGTTTTGTAACAGAAGAGTATGCGAAAACTGATGAGTATCTACAGAATGTCTGTGATTATGCTACACAATTTGGCCTAATTAGTGCTTATGAGTCCATGTCTAATAATCATGTTTCTTATGATCCAAAGAAATCTACTGATACATATCTTCACAAGCATGCACTTAGGTACATCCATATATTTCTTGCATTTTCCTTTTCGGGACGTAAGGATAATTATGCCTTATTGAATAAGGCCGATCTTTATTTTCTATTTTGCATGGAGAACAAATTTAAAGTGAACCTTGGGTTTTCGTTTGCTTCACAATTTGTTCATGCCTTATCTAACAAAAGGAATTTGATTTTGGGCTCTTTGATAATCCAATTGGCTATGAACTTGCATTTGATTGATCCTTATAACAATGATCTCTATGTTGCGTGTGAAATGTTTCCTTTAGACTTAACTTGTTTGGAGAATATGTTGTTAGTAGAAAAAGTAGGTGGTTTGTATCACTTTTGTGCACCAGGACCTACTGAAATGCCGAAACAACGAAGGGTCTCTCATCTGAGATTACGTACTTCACGTGACCTCCCTGAGGATGAGGAGACTACCACACCTAACCCTTCTTTTCAGGATTATTGCCACACACAATTTGAGCTTCTGCATGCACAATTGGCTAGAATGGAGTTGAATCAAATGGCTTACTTCAAGCACCATGGCTTTGATGCGCCATTTCCCCTCCACAATAGAGGACATGACGTTTGCACGACCTAGACTATCCAGGGAAGTCCTTCACTTTGTCTTTACTTACTTTTACATTGAGGACAATGATAGTCTAGGTGTGAGGGAGGGGAATTGATTGTTATGTTTGTTAATTTGCTATTTTTTTCTGGCCTATTCTGATATCTAGTTTATTTTTGTGATTCTTGTTATCTGAGTTCCAATTCTTCTACTGATATCCATGTTCTTATGTGTTTTGAAAAAAAAATCACTTTTGATGCACATTGTTTAATCATTGTTGACGATTGATTGGAAATAAAAATGCATGGATTTTACACACATACAACCTTATGTTGTGAGCTTTTGAACTGATGAGCATTCCTATAGTATGCTTCATTTCTTTCTTGGTGTGATTGTCATGTGTAGTTGATTTTTCTAGAACTTGCATTGTTATTCGTGTCTCTGTTAAACCATTGATGGACTGGATGTTTTGAATCGAAATTTGGGTATTAGGTTTAAGCCATTTTCTTTATCATGATTAATCTTTTGCTTCAAGCCTACCTTGTATCTTATTACCCTCAGTGAGCCATATTTGTGCTTTGGCCTTTTCATTGAAAATTTTTGTCACACTACAAGCCATACTCGTTGATATACTCCATTGAATTTTGAGTCAAAGATCATGTAAACTTGTCACACTTAGCTCTTATTCATCTCATTGGAATAGATTGTCTAAATTTAAACTTTTGTAAAGCTTGTGTGTTGTATTCCTCCTCTTTCCTTAAAAAAAATCAAAAAAATAAAAAAAAATATCAAAAAAAATAAAACAAAATAAAGAAAAAAAGGTGAGGAATACAAGCTTTTGTACATATTCGTGAAATAAGTATACGGGGCAATCTTGAGTTATTAGTTTGATTGAACTAAGTGTGAAGAAAATATGATTTACTAGTTTGATTGAGCTAAGTGTGAAGAAAGTATGAGTTATTAGTTTCATTCATTCGTAATAGAGATATGATATATTTGCAAGCCTATGGTAAATGTCTTCTTTGCTGACACGAGAGTTCACTTATATATGTTTACAGCTTATACACTTTTGAGTGACATGAGTGAACCATTTGTGAGGGTGTATGATCTTATGCATTTTAGATTCAATTCGATTGTTGATGTGATTAACTATGTGTTGCTAAAAGTGATTTTACTTAAAAACAAAAAAAAAGGAGAGACAATCTTAATGTGGATGAGCAAATGAGGGAGTGAGTGTTTGATTACATAGGATCATGAACATGAGCTTAGTTATATGCTTGAGGACAAGCATTGTTTAGGTGTGGGGAAATTTGATAGAATATATTTTATCTATATTTATTATCTTATTTCCCTTGGTTTCTGTTTATAATCATGTTTAGTTCTTGAATTTCGATTAAAGATTGTGTTTTGTAGAGCAATTGGTTGGATTGATATATTTTTTATATAAAATGGTGTATTTGAAGATGTGAAAGGACCAGCCAAAGTTTTTACATAAGGCGTAGGCACACCTTACCTTCGGACGAAGCAGTCAAAGAAAAATCGCATAAGGCGTGGGCACGCCTTAGCTAGAAACACCCACTAACGAAAATGAACATAACCGCCCATTCTTATTTCCCCACTAAGTGATGGCAGTTACTTTTGATTTATAATAATAATGATGGCAGTTACTTTTGATTTATAATAATAATTATTGTTAGAATTAGTAGGGAGTATGGGAGACTTTATATCTTGGAGAGTTATAGAGAGGAGAGACAACTAGAATTTGGGACACTCTTTCGATTTTGATTTTTGCTGCAATTCTCCATGGAAGGCTAAGCTTCATTTTTTCATTCAAAGGAATTACAGAAGACTATGTTCGTCCGAATTGTGAGATCTAATTAATCTTTATTTGTTATTCATATATCTTCTGTGAGCGATAAATCTTATTGTTTTAATGATTGAATGAGGTGACCAATCTTCCGACTGTTGAAATAATATGTTGCCAATTAGATTGTTAAATCCGTAATTGTTCAACCATTCTAATATTTGTGGTACAATAACATGATTATTTGAACCAATCTGTTATGGAAATATATGATCTAGCTTAAATAAACCTACATGTGCGTTTGTTGGCCAGAATTGGTGGTCTCTCTCTACCTAATACTATTGGTAGATTAAATTCTGCAATCGTATCTAGAATTGTTTATTGATAAGGGAAATAATTAGAGGTCGTACCCTGATTATCGAACAACTAAGGAGAGATAGGTTGTTTTGGTCGTACCAGCTACTATAACCAATTTAATGATTGAATGAAATAACCATTTTTGTATCAATGATCTATTCTACGAACATATTTTGAAGTTACCCCTTGGTTGAATTTACTTAAACTGAATTGCATTCACATTACACATTGTTCTTGTTCAATTGAATATTGTCAATCACCAAATCTCAAACCCCCCCCTGATTTTAGTTACAACAAAAGAATAAAAACTATCAATCTCTATGGATACGATCCTTGTTCATCACTATCACAAATCTTTAAGAACAAGTGTTTTATTATTTGTTGGTCTCGACAGCCAACAGACTTCTAGATTTAACTCTTCTTAAAGTTTTTGGATGTATTTGTTTTCCCTACCTAAGACCTTATTCTAATAAAAAAATTCGGTTCAGGTCTACCAAGTGTTTGTTTCTTGGCTATAGTCCCTCTCACAAGGGATACAGGTGTTTACATCCTTCTAGCAGAATATACATTTCTCGCACAGTCGCTTTCAATGAGCAAGAGTTTCCTTTTGTTGATATCTTTTTACATTCTTCTCCTACAGTATCCCCTATCTCTATTGTTCCCTTACTACCTTTACCCATTCCTTCTCATGTTCCTACCTCTCCACAAAACGGTACCAGCTCTACCTTTCCTGGTCCTGCCTCTCCACAAAATACTATCAGCTCATCTTTTCATCATGCTTCTCCAGCTCCTGTTCTGTTACCTATTTTTCCTCAAAATACATCTCACCATCACATGGTTACCAGGTCCTAATCTGGTATCTACAAGCCCAAAGTTTTCTCAGCCAAAATCATTCCCTTAGAGCATACTAATGTTGTTGCAGCGTTGCTTGATGCAAACCACAAGGGTGCCATGGATAGTGAGTATTATGCCTTAATTAAGAATGGCACATGGGAATTGGTTCCCTATTCTCCGAAAATGGTTGTTGTCCAAAATAGATGGGTTTTCAAATTCAAACAGAAAGCTGATGGTTCAATTGAGCAGTATAAAGCACGTCTAGTTGCTAAGGGCTTTCAACAAACACCAGGTATTGACTATTTTGAGACCTTTAGTCCCGTTGTAAAGCCCATTACTATCAGACTTATGTTCTCTCTAGCAGCTTCAGGAGGATGGCAAATTCAGCAAGTTGATATAAACGCCGCCTTTCTTAATGGGGATTTGAAAGAGGTAGTTTATATGCTACAACCTAAAGGATATGTTGACTCTCTTCGCCCTCACCACATTTGCAGATTGAAGAAAGTCTTATATGGTTTAAAGCAGGCTCCGAAAGCTTGGAATAATAAGCTTAAACAATTATGTTTTCTTTGGGTTTCAAGTTGTCTGAGTCAGATCACTAGTTATTTTACCGAAAGGATAAAGGTCAGATTCTACTTCTTCTTGTTTACGTGGATGACATATTGGTCACATGTGACAATCCAGCTCATATACATCAACTTATTCACCTTCTTAACTCGATATTCTCCTTGAAGCATCTTGGACAGGTGAGTTATTTTCTTGGGATTGAGATCACAAATCGACATATGGTTTTCTTCTAAGTCAGCATAAATATATTCAGGACCTTCTTCAGAAAACTAATACGCTCAATTGCAAGCCATGTTCTACTCCGTATTCTACTACTCAAAAGCTGGCATTACAGGATAGCTCTCTATTTGATTGTCTTTCTCTTCATCACAGTACAATTGGTGCTCTTCAGTACCTTACTATGACTCGACCAGAACTTTCTGTCATCGTGAATAAACTTAGTCAGTTTTTGCAGGCGCCTACAATTAATCATTGGGCTGCATGTAAACAGGTTTTACGGTATCTCAAGGGCACTTCTAATACTGGTATTATTTTCAAGTCTTCTCCTCACATGACACATTGTTTCACAGATGCTGATTGGGCCAGCAATCTTGATGATCAAAAGTCCACGAGGGGATTTTGTGTGTTTCTTGGTTCTAATCTCATCACTTGGTGCTAGAAGAAACAAAGCGTAGTTGCTCGTAGTAGTACAGAGTTTGAATAGATCAATTACCATTGCAGTCACAGACTTGGTTTGGATTCATTCCTTGTTTGCAGAACTTGGTTTCAAACTCACTACACCTTCTATTCTTTGGTGTGACAACATCAACGCTATTTCTCTTACCTCTAATCCCGTGTTTCATGCGCACACAAAACACATTGAGGTTGACATTCACTATATTAGAGAGAAAGTTCAAAGTCAAGAGATTGAAGTTCGTTTTATACGCTGATATTTTTACTAAACCTTTGTCTTCCAAATGTTTTGAGTTTTTGTGTAGTAATCAGTTCACCCTCTGGTTTCTTTTAAGGGGAGCATGTTGCGTATGTTAGCAAAACCGTTTAGAAATTCGTTGTGTTAGCTGTGAGTCAGTTAGATGGTTAGATAGGCGGTTAGCATAAATGAAGACTAGAGTCGGTTAATTATTTATGTTTACTAATACTCTATAAATACACGAAGTCAGGCATCAATAATATAAATCATTTTCATGCTTTTCATTCTCTCTCTTTTATTTCTCTCTTCTATCTTCTCTCTGAACAGACAACTATAACTGCGATCTAATGTAACTTGAAACAACCTAAGTAATATCTAAATTTTCCGGCAAGAATTCCAAATGATATTGTCTCAGACAGTAAAAATTTATAAATCAGATGATTTTCAGACCGTATGATTCAGTGTTTAACAACGAACACCAAGCACCATTGTTGTGCAAAAAACAAAACCTTTGAACTCAGAATTTCATATTAAGAACCTTACCAAGAGGCTGATAATTCTTAACAGAAGCATCAGATTTGGCATAACTAACATTTCTTGAAATGGATTCTTCGCGAAGCGCGGCTAAGGCTGCCTTTCGTCTGTCTCTCTGCTCTATCCTCCTCTTGATCTTCTCTTCCAATTCAGCTTTCATCTTCTCAGCTGCCTCAGCCCTGCTGATGGCTTGTTCTGCCCTCGTTCGAAGCTCCCCGATTTTCGCCGTTGCAAGTTCCAGCTCTCTCTTCACACTCTCTACCTCTTTCCCATCTTCATGATCATTCAAGTGATCTTCATTTTCTTCTTCTTGTTCTTGAGTTTCATTGATCTCTTTCATGGCTTCTTTCAACAATTTGTTCTCTTTCTTTGTCTCTTCAGCTTCTATTCCCATCTGCTGGAGAGCGTTGTACAACGCGCTCTTTTCGCTCTGTGCGCGCGACTCAGCTGCCTCAGCTGCTGCCAGTTTCGACCGCGCTTTGTGCACCTCGAATTTGAGCAATGCTATCTCAACTTGAGCTTCATTTTCTTCTTCTTTACTTTTCTCGACTTCAGTTCTCAGCTGTTTGAGTTCAGTTTCGAGTAAAGTGATGTAACCTGCTTGATCCAAGTTCTTCTTCTCCTGCATTTGCATGTCTTCTTTTAACTGGTTTAGTTCAGAAACCTGGTTCAGAATCTCTTCCTTTTGAAGCTTCACCTCATTCAAATCCCTCCCCATTGCTTGAATTTGAGATAAATGCTCGATTTCCACCTCTCGTAGAACAGCAAGTTCTGATTCCATGTTCTTGATCTCGGCTTGTGCTGATTCTAAGTCATTTGTAACATGCAAGAGGTGTTCCTGAGCATTTTTGGATTCTGATAGGAGAAGGGAGATTTGATTGAGAGATAACTCGAGTTCGTTTATTCGTAGTTTGGCTTCGCGGGATTCGTTGATGTAGAAATCTTTCTGGAGATCGGAGTTCTTGAGCAAGGTTGAGAGTTCATCAGCTGTTTTGTGATGTTGGTCTATTTTGTGGAGGGCTTGCTTGTAAGCTGAGTCTTTGGCCTCTAGTTGAAGTTTCATGTTTGCTAATTGTCTCTCTAAGGTTTCTTGTTCATCTCTCTCCTTTTCTGCTTCCTGCTTTTTGAAAGAATGCAGCATAAGAATCAAAACTTTCATGCGAAGAAACTCCCAAACCCTGCACAGAGAGAGAGAGAGCTTACTTCATCTTTCTTGGGACTGTTTTTTCTGTGATCAATTCCCTGATCAAAGAAAGAGAGTGCAGTTTGAACGGAGTCAATTGGTTTAGTATCGATCTCTCCCATCATCACTCCTCCAAAAAACAGTTAAAAAACTCAGAAACTAGATTTTTATTCACAAAACCTGGAACAAATACAGTCTGCAAAAGCATATGCATAAATTCATACACTTTTCAGATTGCCGCAACACAAGAAACTACAGAAAGTTCAAGATATATATACAAACACACACACACACACACACACATATACATACATACATATATTCACATAGATCAAGCATGCATGTAGAAGGAATGTGTCGATTCAAATAAGGGTTCAGATCCTCTTACAGAACTAAATTAACTTACTCAAAACTAAGGAAAAATAAAAAAAAACAGAAAAAACCTGTGCAGCTGGTAATTAAGGGAACTATAATTAAGGAAAACTTATGTAATTATAGGGGGGTTCTTTGTGAATTAAGTCTTGGATTATTGGATGAATCGAGGTGCCATAATTTGTCTGCAGGCAACACTTTACATGGAAAAAATCGACCTAGGAAAGTCCTAATTAAATCCAATACAAAGATTAAATGATGTTTTTCTTGTTGCCTCTCTTTGTCCAAGAATCCAAAGACGACGCATTATTGCTTGGTCTTCTCATTATCATCCAAAGATTGTTGGATATGACGTGGATGCTGCTTTTCCATGTCGTTACCCTTTATTAGTTCTTGTTTTGCCTTTCTGGAATTTTGTTTAATTATGGATGTTGCTTACCAAGAATCTACTTCGTACCCAAATTTAATCTTTTCCATTTCTACTTTTTTTTTCTTTAACCCAGGTACGTAGGTTGCAAATGGGTTTTCAAGATTGAAGAAGCAAGTAGGGAGGAGTCGAGAGATATAAGGCTAGACTTGTAGCCGAGAGTTTGAATTGATCAAGGGTGCGGTGTTGATTAGTTCGATAATTTTTCTTCTGGGAACAAGACTGTTACGGTGTGATTTCTTACAATTGCCCTAGCTGCTTAAAGATCTTAGCATTGCATTATTTTGATATCAACAATGCCATCCTACATTGTCATCTACACGATCAAGTTTATATGCGGCCACTAGAGAGATATTACGAAGCTAAACGTAGACGTGTTTGTTTGCTCAAAAAAAAAAAAAAAAGAAATTGTGTTGGTTGAAGGATACTTGAAGAGAAAGAAATTTGGAATTCACTCGGACAGTAAAAGCTTATGGTTTTGCATACTTGTTTGTTAAAGTTAATGATTTATTTCCAGAAAATTGCAGTCCAATAAATTATGAGCACTTTTATAATTTAATCTTTTAATTTTCGAATATGGTCTTTTTTAGCCAAGATCCAAAAAATTTATTGAATAATAGTATGTGTAGTAGACATGATTGTATTAAATTGAACATTTTTATATTTTTGGTGTAATAAATGATGTGGAAATATCATCTAGATAATATATGTGTGTGTGTGTGTGTGTGTGTGTGACATAAAAAATACACAATAATTGACTGTGAAGCCACAAATTCACCAGTAAAAATAAATATAGTAATAATAAATTTAATTTGATGTGATCATATATAATGATTTTACAATTATTGTTACAGGAGATTGTGGCTAATATAATTTGAAAAAACAGAATTATTAGTCTAATAAGGATAAATTTGCAATTAGACATTATTGTTCAATCATTATAGAGGACACCACAACCTTCATTATGAGCTTGATTTCTAATTGTCGGTGTATTATTAAATGTATTCTTTAAGCATCCACAAATATTAAAAACTTAAATTGAAGTGGTTCGAATGAATGGCTACAAAAAAATTATTAATTTATTAAATTTTATTTTTATTTTATTTTTATATATTAATTATACACAATATATAATTTTATGTCTTAATTTCTAATGCATTGTTGTAGTTGGGTTTAAGGGATATCTTTAGTTAAGATCATGAATTATTTAAAAAATAATATATTTGAGTAAAGACACATAATCTAATGAATTATTTATTAATTTTCTGATTATAGATATTTTCTCATTTTATTATCAAACTTTGAAGCAATCCCTTTTTTCCTTTGCTATTTTCTCTCTTCATATCTATATCTAGGGAGACATTATTTAATGTCTCCCTATCATCGTATTATTAAATGTATTAATAAGGTATTGTGTCTTACTCATCACTTATCATTCTCTCTCTCTCTCTCTCTCTCTCTCTTGAGGGAATGGCTATTTTTTTCTTTTCTTTTCTTTTGAGTAATTTTCAAGTTTTGGGTTCACTTTTGGTTTAAGGGTAATCCATCTCTATCTTTATGATCATCATATTTAATTAAATATTAGGAAGAGAATAATACACTTAAATAATTTTTACTTTTCAATGTGAGTATTTGTTAACACGATTAATTTAACAATAGAATATATACTCTGCAATTCCAAATATTAAAATTTAAAAGTATACAATTAAAATAATAAAACAAAAAAACTTATGTACATAAGATGCGTCATTCATTAATTAACTAAAAAATATTACTTGTTTATCAGAATAATACTACTACTGATTTTTTATCTTAAAAATAGTAATATTTTTCGAGTAAATAAATAATACGTTTTAATCAAATAAATAATATTATAGATCAGGTGCACCATATATCCGATGTAAAAAAGACTCGCTCATAATAAATCAACCCTAGAGAATACAATAACGAATGACATGTGTTTTTTAAAGTTTGGTCAAATGTATAATTTTATCACAATTGTTTGATATAAATAAATTTATCCTATTTTGTTATTTCATCATAAAGTAATTAAGTTAGTGTTGTATAATTATTCGAAATAACTATTTTTTATTATGAGAAATCTTATAACATTAAATTCACATAAAAATCTTATATAAAAATATACTAATATTTTATTGAGGTAAAGTAAGAAATTAGTATAAATTTAGATATTTTTAAAAATATTAGGAGAACGGAAAAATTGACTTGATACTCTTTCGAAATGAGTAATACTTTGATTAAGAAAAGTTAATACATTTTGATATTGTTAAACGTGTACTAATATTTCTTTATAAAGTATATTTTTTGCAATAAAAAAGTATTAGGTCCAGTATGTGTGGAAAATTCTACTTAAATATAGTTTGTGATTTTTTAAATTTTATGGGTCGGGTGAATCCAATTATATTTAAAATATAAAAATATGTATGAATTTGTTTAACAAGAACAACTCATAAACCAAATATAAGGAAGGGGGTATTCATGACATTTGCACTTATATTAATGTTTTTATCCCATGTAGCTTCAAAGAAATAATCCCAAATTAAAGTCCAAGATACAAGTAAAAAGCTTTTATATATGTTTTATTCTTTTATTTTATTATTTATATCTTATTTTTCTCGTGGTTTTTGGCTGCATAATAAATTTTGGCTATTCCTTACTCCAGTCCCAGTATTGTTTTGTCGGGGCGCCGTTATTTTTCACTGTCCTTAACGAGTAATGCCAAATTGCCAATCTGAGATGAGCTGGGACACACCTACTGTTGTGTGATACAGAAACGAATGAGATAGAGAGAGGAAGAAAATCCACAGACACAGAGAGGGTGGGAGCGAAACCACATTCTTTCTTTAAAGTGCAGGAAGAGAGGTTTCTGAAAGAACGGTAAGAAAAATGGAGAAATCTTTGATAAAAGTGGGGAGCATAAAAGCAGGTACATTCTGGGTTTCCAAGAAAGCCAAAGAAGAGATCTCCAACATCTCACAAGACCTTTCTGTATGCTCTCTTTCTCTTTCTCTGTTTTTTTTTCTTTTTTTTAATGTCTGTGTGTGTGTGTGTGTGTTTCTTCATTTTTGTGCATAAGGTTGGTGGTGAATTGGGTTTGTTTAATGCCTCAGTAAAAGCTCTCTCTGATTATTCTTTGGTAAAAGATTGAATCTTGACACGAAAAGAATGAATACAAAATTGGAAATTCAATCTGGAGTGAAAGGTTTTGCGTTGATTGTGTTCTTACAGTGATGGGAGTTGATGTCTGAAGATATTGATGAAATGTAGATATGATGCTAAAGAATTTAGATTTGAATTCTGCTTTTTGACATATTTATGGTTGTGTTAGATATTAATGCATAATTTAAGTTACAAAGTTAATTCTGAGCTATGATGCCAAAAAGAATGCTAGTCAGGAATGGTATGTAATGGTTTGCTGGATTAGTTTTTCCTTTGTCTTCATTCTCTTTATATCGAAGATCACAGCATTGTCTTCGTCCCGTTTTTTGTCGATTTTTTGTCTAATCGGGCTTATTATCTTGCGATTTAGAGAACAATGTTGCTAGGTTATTATCCAGTTTCATGACTTCTCTATTGTTTGCAGTAGGACAGTGGAGTAAATGAGGGGCTCCTCATTGAGACCATTATTCGAAAATAAGTTGATCGTCCTTGTGTTGTGTCTTGCTGCCATCAAATGCCGAGCATTTAAGTAGATCTAAATCTTTAACTTCTTTTGCATCTTCTGTCAATTATGTTTCAGACAATCTCAAGCACGGTAGAAGAGAAGGCGAAATGGATTTTCAACAAGCTCAAAGGTACGCGGAGAATATTGTGTGGATGCTAGAAATAACTGAACAATGAGGCTTAAGACAGTATTCATACGTTTCTCAGAAGCTTGGAGAAAGTAGATTTGGAATTGCTCAAGACATAAAAATATATCAAAAGATAAACATGTTTTTGCTTTTCATTTCCGTCGTGGGACCGTTTTGAGTTGAAACTGTGCTGAATGAGCTTGTTCTGTCCTCATTCTTACTGTAAGTGTTTTCAGGGTATGCAAACATGTCCCTAGACATCTATTTCATCGAATATATTCCTGAATTTGACACTCATGTAGAAACATTTTTGCAGTTTTGGACTGTTAGTACATGATCATTAATCTTATACACCAAGAATGTTGGATGATCTTGACAGAAATGCAGTATTTTTCTCAGTTTATCGCCAATACTAATGTCAAATGCTATTCAAGATACTCGTTTTTCCTTAACAAATCCAAATCCAATCTCACTCACAACTTTAATCAACAGGGAAGCCATTGAAATCCTTGCCCGATCTCCTCCGAGAAAACAACCTTCCTCCAGGCCTTTTCCCTCAGAACATAACATGCTACGAATTGGATGAGTCGAAGTCAAAGCTCATAGTCTACTTGCCCTCTCCATGTGAGGTATGCTTCAAGGACTCATCCATCATAAGGTACTCAACTCGAGTCAAAGCCACATTGTCTAGAGGAAAGCTCTCCGGAATAGAAGGGATGAAGACGAAGGTCCTGGTGTGGGTCAAGGTTACCAGTATCAATATCGAGAGCTACAAGTCTGATAAAGTTTGGTTCACAGCCGGGATGAAGAAATCAAGATCCAAGGATGCATATGAAACGCCCCGTGATGCTGTCAAGGTTGAAGAATTTTGAAGATGAAGGTGTTGGTGAGTTTTCATTGCAACGCCCTCCATATCTTTGGTTCTGTCAAATTGAGAAATGCATCATAAGTTCTTTTTGTTATCAATGTTGATAGACAGTGGGGAGAAATTTGCTCTGCTCATACTGCTGTATATTTCGATCCATGAACTCGATATTTTGGACTTAAGAGAAGATATTGTAATGTCATCTGGAAATGTTTGTGGAGGAAGCATTATGGTTAGATGATCAATTGATGTATGGTGGGGGTATAGTTGAATCTTGGAACGCTGAGAAAAACAGAGCATTGGTAAGTTGGGTATTTAGATGCCAATAATTAATATAGAGACACATTTTTATTATCATTATGAATTACTTATTAATCAAAATCTCCGGCATAGACCACAACCGCCTAAAAACATAACTATGGGATTTTTATTTGTTGTTAAGGGCTATACCACTCTGCAACTATCCCAAACTAACTCACCACATAATTGCTATTTTTTAGACTATTCCAATTCTAAATGATTACCAAATATTCAAATACCCAATTTGGTTCGTCAAATAAATTCTTGGATTTATTTCCTTTTGGTTTTTTCTTTTTTTTTTTCAATTGAATTATTTGATTTAAATTTGGTTCAACAAAGAAATTCAAAAATACCAATGTATTCCAAATTCAATATTTGAAATTACCTTTTTTTATTTTTCCAATTGAATAACTTGAATATATATATATATATATAATTATTCAAATTGAAAGGAATCTTCTTCTTTTATTTTTTTTAATATGAGACAACTCATATGTCGGCAAAATTGGATCCAATTTATCATGTCATCAAATCGACTAATAGATACCACATGTATATCTTTTGATTTCTGCATATTAAACGGGAATTGCCCCAGAAATAATTATAAAAATTATATTATAAAATAATAGTTAAAAGTTGATTTTTTTAGTATTAATATAATTTTAATACATTAGCGGAAATAAGTACTTCAAAAATATGATTTTTTATTTTTTTTGGTTGCAAATTTGATATTTCTATGATTTGAAAATTCAACCCAGTTTCTCAAATTGGAAAATAAAAGTTGTAGGAATAATTTTATTAAAATTTCATAATAATTATTTAGATGAAAAAATATATATATATATAAATAGTGGAAAAAAGACCTTTTTATTTGGGCCCCGTCTCTAGAATGACCGGAGAAACAAGAAACTCCATCCGATGTAAAAATAATAATAAGAAGAAGAAGAATCTGTATAGATACTGTGAAATTTTATATACAAGGCACACACATAGTGGGCGTATTAGTGTGTTATCTGTGAGAGATGTCGGACGAGGAGCACCACTTCGAGTCGAAAGCCGACGCCGGAGCCTCCAAAACCTACCCTCAGCAAGCCGGCACCATTCGCAAGAATGGCTATATCGTGATTAAAGGCCGCCCTTGCAAGGTATAAACTTTCTCCTTCATTTCACCTGTCGTAAACCTCGTAACCTTTGCAACCATGTGTGTTTTTTTTTTTTTTTTTGTTAAACATAGTTGTTTTCTGCAGTTTCTTATCTGGTTTTGTTGTAATTTTTCGTGGATCTGCTGCTCACCCTGTGAATTTTTTTCTTTATTAACGGAGGCTGAAGTAATTATTTATAGCGGTGTTTCGTATTTATTAACGAAGTCTTTCAGTTTTTTTTTTTTTTTTTAATAAATATTATGGTTAGTATGAGATTGTGGATGGTTGTTGAATTCTAGGGTTTTAGCAGATGACGTTGAATTGCTGTTAGGTTTTTGGTAACTAGTTGAATAACTGAACAAGTATGATGTTCAAGTTCTTCTCTATTTTTTATTTACACAAAAAATTATGGAAGTATATGCATATAACACCTTTTTCATAATTTAGGGATCTTTTCACTTTTTGTGAATAATTTTAGGATTTTTTCAAATATTTGTGAATAGATTAGGGTCATATTCAAACATTTTTATAGTTCAAGGATCTCTTTGAAACATTCTTGAATAGTTTAGAGACCTTAAAATGCATTTTGCCTTGTATCAATTGTTCTGCTGCACCTTGGAGCATTTGCAATTTATATAATTTTTTGTTGCTGCGATCTTTTTCTGGTGCTACACATTTAACATTATCATTCTTGTGTCTGCATTCTTGCTGATTCATTTTACAAGTTTTCCTCCTTGTGACTCTGGAAAAATCATTGGTTATTAAATTGTATTGTTGCCTTGTTACAGGTTGTTGAGGTTTCCACCTCAAAAACTGGAAAGCATGGTCATGCTAAATGTCATTTTGTTGGCATTGATATATTTACTGGAAAAAAGCTAGAAGATATTGTCCCCTCTTCCCATAATTGTGACGTATATTCCTCTATCATGGCCATCGTCTTCCCTTTATTTTTTATGGTCATTTTTTTGGAGTGCATTATTTTCTATTCTTTTGGTATACAGGTTCCTCATGTCACTCGAACAGACTACCAGTTGATTGACATCTCCGAGGATGGATTTGTATGTCTAGTTTGAATAACACTTCTCTAGTCTTGTTTTAATTGTTTGGAATATTTTTGTAGCAAGCTGATTTGCTGAAATGCTTTAGGTGAGTTTACTGACTGAAAATGGAAATACCAAGGATGATCTAAGGCTTCCAACTGATGAGAGCCTTCTCACCCAGGTTAACCTTATTACTGTACTCATATCATATTAATATTATAGTTTTGAGACAAAAGCTATGCACCTCAACGGCTCAACCCATTATTACATCTTGATATGACACTAAGGAGAATGCAGAGTGACTCTTATCAGTATTTCTTCTTTGGGCCACATGCACTTTTGATTGTTTATAGTTGTTGATTCTTATCAGTTGCATGTGGAATTTCTGATAGTTTGCTTTATCAAACTCTTTGTATGATTGCATGGCAATATGTTGTTATCATCTTATTGTGTTCCTTTCCATGATTCCTGAGAATTTGACAGATTATTTAAATAATTTCAAGTACCTTTTATTTTATTCTTCCATTGCAATAAATCCTGCTTATACTTTCTATTGTTCTTGTAGTATTGTATTATCAAAAGGTATAATTACAATAACTACCCTTGAGACATAGCCTTACAAAGGAGAAGGTTGTTCCACACAAAGGGTGTACTAGAAAAACACAACTTTTAAGGATAACACCAAATTTTGTTTTTAAAGATAGGACCAATTTTTGTTTTGAAAGATAGGACGAAACCTCAAAGGTAGTTTTCCTTTGACAAAATCTTGGCATGCCCCTTCCCCATCTCACTTTATTTACCTTTCCTACCATTTACCGTCAGTGCAGATCAAGGATGGTTTTGCCGAGGGCAAGGACCTGGTGGTGAGTGTGCAGTCAGCAATGGGAGAGGAGCAAATATGTGGTCTCAAAGACATTGGTCCAAAGTAGTCCACCCCTTGGTTGGCTCACTGTTCTGCAATTCAACAATTTGTCTTTTCTTATTCTAAAGACAAAGGGTGTTTTCTCATCTGTGTCATGAATCTGAAAATACCCAGACTTGTTATATGACACTTAAATTGCTTGTCATCTTTATTAAACCGGTTTTGATGTATCTGCGTGGTCTGGATCTGTCGACTATGCTATTTACCTTGTTTTATTTTCACATCTAATGTGCTATGATGGTTTAATAGATGCTGCCTGGTTTTATATGCATATAAGTTGTTGATTACCTGATATGAATGCTTGGCTCACACTCATCAAATTTGTACTATGCTTATGGTGAATCACTAGCAAATTTGAACATGTGTTTGTATTTTTCTTACACACCTTGAGAGTGTATGTTTGAAATGCGTCAGGGAGAAATTATGCCTTTAGAATTCTAAAAAATAAAGGTTGAGTAGTGAAATAGTGTGTTTGCTTATCGAGTGGGACTTTACGATAAATCTCACATAAAGATTGAGGTATGTTCGTAGTGGTTGGATGATTGTGAAAAGATTAGCTATAATTAGAGAATGAAGGCGATGATGTTGAGAAATGAAAGGGAAATGAAACCATGCTCGCTCTCTCCAACTAAATGATCAATATATATATATATATATATATATATATATATAATCTCTTTTCTCTTTTGAAAACTAAAGAATTAATAAATACACCATATATGTGTATATTATATGTATGTATATATATGCACGTGTTTCATTGTTGCACAAATTCAGTATTATATATCAATCTTATATTTGTTTTGCAAGTTACAATACATAATATCCCATATTAATATATATAATATTTTGTTTGTTTCAATCTATTAAAATTATGTAAAATACATATATTGACTATTACATTCACTAATATTTTCAATATTAGACACTTTACTCATACCTCCATTTTGATCAAAATAAAAATTCATAATTTGTTTCTACATATTTTTACTCTTATATCATATTTTTAAGAACCAAACAAGCACAACATAAATTTCAATATTTTCTTTATAGATTTTTACATTTGATAATTTGTAATATTATGTTTTTCTTTATTTTTTTATCATGAGGCCCTTAAGTTTAAAATTTATTAGGACTCCTTAAAAGTAAACTTTAAATCACAAATGTAAATATGATAAAAAAAATAGTATTTGAAATAATTTTGGGTACAATTGTTGCATTCTTGTTATTTTTTATTTATCTTTTTATGAAAATTTGGTAAAGCTTTAACAAAGAGATTTTTTTCTCATAAATTCTTTAACTTGTGGTTAACTCAATATGTGTCTTTTAATTTTACAACTTTTTTGTTCACTAACTTTAATTTTGGTTCGATTTTCAATAGCATTTCAAATTTTTCCATCAATTCCTAATATGGCGATTGATTTAATCATGTGGACTACTATTGATAATTTTTTAAAATGTAAAAAAATGTGGGAGAAGATTTATACGTCATTGAAGAAAATAATTTATTTAAAAAATTAATAAGAAAAACTAGTTAGAAAATTTTATTTTGAAATTTAAAAAATAAAATTATAAATGCATATGTTACAAAACCAAATAAAACTCAAAAGTTATAATTTTCATGTTTCAAATTTTCTTACAGTGTTATAAATTTTAGAAATACTATTTCGTATTCTAAATATAATTTTTCTTTTATTTTTAATTTCCAAATTTTGGGATAATTAGCTGTAATTTAAAATTGTAATTTCCTAATTTGTTATTTTTCATTTTTTATAATTTTATAACTTTTTCTTAATATAATTTCTAGATTTAATATTAATATTATTTTGTATATTTAAATATAAGTTTAAGAGTATCATGTTGTTATCTTAATTTTAAAAAAATTATTTAAATTTTAAAGTTTTCATTTCTAGATTTTCAGATTTTTTTAAACTACCAAATTTTCATTTTTTTCCTTTCAAGTTTTTAGATTTTGATATTTCATAATGCCAATTTTATTTTTTATAAGTGATCATATTTTTAGACTTTATTATTATCTATAATTTAAAAATGTATTTATAATAAAAATATTTTAAGATATTAATAAATTTGAACATGTCTTGCATATAATTAATTTCATGTAGTTATTTGGTTAATATAATATGTAAATTGTTCCATATTTATTCATTTCATAATTTGAAATAATTAAGGATAAAGTCGAAATTTTTTAGCTAATTTATATAATGTTAAATAATGGAAAATTAAATCTCACCTATTAGGTGGGATCCATAATCTTGTGTTTTAAGGACAAAAAATATCGAGCTAGCATATTAACATTATTTTAGCGAGTATTAATATTACAAAACAAACATGAGATAAAGAGTGATATCTTATCTATCAAATCATAATCCTATGAAGCAAACAAAGCCAGAGGATAATAAGATATACTAGGGCTTAAAAAAGAAAATACCTATCGGTGATAATATCGTTAACATGCACGTACTATGCACAAGCCAAACGAACATAATATACACAAGCAATATTAATGTAAATATGCACGTTATACACATTGATGATATGTACAAAAATAAGTAGGCCAAATTAAAAGAAATAAAAGCTACTAATAGGTGGGCATGGATTCAATTTGTTTTACCACCAAATCATGCATAGCAGGCCAGAAAAGATGAAGTTACAAACAGATGCATCATTTTAAAAAAATTAAGTCTAGTAACATAACATGCAATTAACAAGATCAAGTTTTCATTGGAGAAAAAGGTATTCTTTTTTTTGGAATCAGTCAATCAACAACATAATTGATTGGTATTCCCCCTCAAACTTGAACCAATTATTTTGACAATTAATTATTATTAAAGAAATAATAAGAAAATATTAGATATTGAGGAAAACAGGAGGATAAAGAAAATGGTTAAGCACTTAGCTAAACTTTAAGGATATGTTTGGATTGGGTTGGGCATAACCCAGTCCGTATTTATTTACGAAGTTGTGGGTTGTAGTTGTTCCATCAACAACATTACCCACTCTACACCTCTTTTTCCTCACTCTTCTCTCATCATTCCCAAGAAAACTATTTAATATATATTTTTCACCCAAAATTTCTAAATACTTATAACTTTTTTTTTCAAATCCATTTTTTATAAAAAAAATTATATCAAATTAATTCTCTTCTTAAAATTCTTATTTTGACATCCATTTAGCATATATATATAATAATCAATCACCAATTGTTAAATTCACAAATTTTTATCTTTTATAATATAATAATACAAACAAAACTCTACTAAACATATTGATTTAACATGTCAATAACAACACATACATTATCACAACCCAAGACAAACACCACATTTTACTATGCATTTAATTGTGACACAATCTCACAACCCACAACCGATTGTGTTACGAAGCCCTTCAGCCTAATCCAAACATCTCCTTATTGTCTCTTTTTCTTTGCTTACGAGTTTGAATCATCTTATCTCATTTTGTATTTCATCTTTTATTTCATTGTTTTTAATACACGTCATGTATTAATTAATGATATCACTATATACACATGACATGCTGTGATCATTTTGAAATATAAGATAAAATACAAAATGAAATAGAAGATCTAAACTCCTTTGCAACAGCTGATGATCCCATTTTATTTCAACAAAACACGACATCATATTGAGTCGAGAACTCCAACAGTCCACTATAATTACTCTTTCTTTGACATTCTTTTGTAGAAATTCCATCAATCTCCCAGGGGAGAAGTAGCAGAATTTGTAAAGCAAAATTCACTATAAACGGAGTAGAAACTATAAGGAAATGCACTAAAAATGATAGTATAACAATATGAATTATTACTATCTAAAATTATAACAACATCATAAGAATATAATTTCAATACTGATGCAAAAATTACAAAAACAATAAATACATAAAAAAAATTATGGTCATTCATTTATTCTTTTCAATTAATTTAACTTCAAAAATATTAAAAGATGTTAATATAGTATAAGTATTGAAAATAAACGTGTAACTATCATTGGGGAGTCTAAGATGCTTAAAAAAACAATTACGGACTATTCCTCCTAGTGCAAAATTTGTGCAAAACATTAGAGACGGATTTTGGTATGCACCAACAAAAAAATTGTGCAAAAATGGTGCAAACCCTCAATGATGCTCTAATGCAATAATAATGGATTTAATTAATCTTTTCGAATTACAAGATGAAATAAATAGACATGCACGAAAATTTCATGAAAAGATCCAAGAGTGAGTCTCTTGTGCATCCGTACAAAATTTCATAAACAAATAATAGTTTTTAGTTAAACAAATAATATTGTAAATTGGGTTGCAAGGTGCATCCGATGCACAACTTTTTTTGCAAAATCAAATGACATTTAAATGCTCAGATAGTAAACTTTAATCATAGGGTGCTTGTTTGGAGGCTTTAGAGATAATGAATGGAAATGGAAATGAAGATGGAGATGGAAATGAGAATAAATTTTGGGCGGGAATAAGGTGGAATGATTCCGTGAATAGTTAAATTCATTCCCAAAAAGTTGGCAATGCTCCATTCCTCAATATTTTGGGAGGAATCAATTTGATTCCATGTTACATGTACATATATATTAAACATAATATATATATATAATGCAACAACGAAAGCGTATATATGTCCAAGATAAAGTTATGGTACTCACGCACACATTTGAGAGAAGTACTGTGCTATCTACATGTTTTCTTAATTTCAGGAAAACATAAGCAGTACTCAAAGAACTTTTGAGATAAATTAACACCAATAGTTGCAAAAGCCCAACAACATGCATATTCAAAGCAACTTAAATATGTTCAAGTCTAACCTTTATCAACATAACGCAGAAGCATCCCCTCAGATTTACTTGTTTCACCCTTTTTTCAGTCATCCAAGAATCAATATCCACGCTTCTATTCTTCATTGACCAATGCAAAAAAATATTAATAAAAATTAAACTTGAAAGAAATTTATAGGGGGGGGGGGGGGGTTAAAGATACTGAGGAAACATGCCTTTGTTAAGGCACTGAGTTGAAGGGAAGGTTCGTAAATCTTGTAATAGCTGCATGACACATTTTAAAACCCTTTCCAAAACAATATAGACAATAGGAAACTTCAATCAGCCAAATACCACATTCATAAAGAACATAGGCACCTAACCATGGGAGTCCGGTGTCCGAGCTGATTGCTCAGACAACACTTCTCTTCACTCTCCGCCCCGAAACTGACAACCCACCGCACAGAGCCCATTCACTTTGCAGCCTTATTGATGAATAAGGAACAGAAAAGGAAGATGCTGCGCCTTACACAATGGCTATATACAAATAAAGTAGTGTTTAAAGGCAAACTTTTAACATTTAAGATGATGAATCAAATTCTTAAAATTGAACTAATACATTAAGTAATTTTATATTGACGAAGATTACAAATAATATATTAATATGTTTAGTCATCTCTCTTTTTCGCCTAATTAACTAATGAACAATAAAACTCGTGCATACAATGAAAAAATAGCTAGGTATGACATGCCTTTGTTGCGCGACTCAATTTGTTCTTCTGCTTTGCTGTTCTTGATGGCAACAGGGAACAAGATACCACTCTCTCCCGAATCCTACTTCGTTTCTGAAACAACCAAGGTTTACTAATCAACTAAATTTTCCCACAGTATATATACATTCAGCTTTCAGAAATATCATGCAACTGGGTAAGAAAAGGCTTCACAGAAAATATCATGTATGAGCTACATCAAACTTTGTTTTAGTTTCTACTTAACCTCTTCAGCGTGACTTGTAGAATCAATTTGCAACAATTCAGAGGGTTTTTGTAGAATCTCATTGGTAGGCTCAATTCTCTCTGCTCTCCAACCACTTCATGCATGACGTAGCCAGAAAAAAGATGGAGTGACTAAATACATCACTTCAGGGAATAGATTTTTCAGAACCTATCTCTTGCAAGGTTTTGGACTCCGTATTTATTTTGAAAGCCACATAAAGGTTTTGATCTCAGTTTCCTCATGCTCAAAGTCTCAAACTTTCGTACAACTTGTGGTCAAGGTATGGACCCATCATCTATTTTTATATCTTGCAGCAACATGGTTACAGATCAAACAATCTATCCGCAATTTGTGCTTAGGCCTTTACGGTTTGAGACAAACAATGTTTTTGTTTTATTTGGTGCAATTAATAGAGATATTGGCTTGAAATATAGGGCTTTAGGTGTGTAAATTTGAAAATCTACAAATATAGAAACTAAACCAATGTGCCTATATCAGAAAAGTTTATAACTTTTGTATTTGCTGAATTCCACCTTTTACGACCCTTATAGATAATATAGATAGGTAATGTCAATCAGCCAGGCAGGATTTAGTATTAATGCTAAGTAGGGATTTAAAGACGAAATTTAAACAATTTTTTAAGATGAATTAGATTCTTGAAACTGAATTAATCCATTAATTTGTTTTGTGTTATTGAAGATTACAAATTCAGTCACTCAATGCTGGATTATGTCAACTTTGTTTCACACATTCAAAAAATTTCACAAGTGCCATATTGCAAGTTGAATTTTAGTCCTGCTTAAAACTAATTAGTTATAACAAGAACAATTTGACGAAGAATCATAATATCTCAAATAGTAAAGATTATAAAACTTAAAAGTTAAATTCAACAAAGTTGGCCAAGCCAGATTCCTAATTAAATGGAAAATTGCTTTACATGTGATCATGCTTGCCAAAAACAAGGCATAGTATTATTAACATAACTGCCAGATTAGCATCACTAATTAAATGTTATATTAGACAACAATAGTGCCATTGAATTTCTTCACGAGATCTTCCTTTCAGCATACATTGCACAATGTTATTTGTCAGGGTTATGTCTTTGCTTATATTGAAAATAAAAGGAAAAAACTATAGTGCTGTAGGACCAAAGTAAGCTTTTGTACCCCAAACTAGCTGAGACCAAAATGGCACATGCATTCACACCACAGAGAGAGGAAGAGGAGTGGAGAAAAAAGATGGATCCCATGGCGCATAACCCTAAGTAAAATGCAGTAGAATGTGCTAAGCAAAATAGTTTTAGTAATAAACTACGTGTAAGCATAAATCCACATCAATTATATCCAATTTTATATTTCCAATATATGAGATAAGAAACGTAATTGTATATATCTAAAGGAAACTTGTATAAATGCTAATAGAAATTTGGCAAGCACATTGGTCACAAAGGTTGCCTTGAACACTCTCATGTTTAAAAAAATAAACCTTTCAACTATATATGTTAATTCGTTTTCATGTTTGATTTCTATCAGCTAGTGAAGTCACTACATATTTGTCCAACTTGGACGGATGGATAACCAGCCAGTATCCTTTTCCTTTTGCTTCTTTTCTTTTCTTTTCCTCTCTTTTCTTTTATTTTCTTTTCTTTTCTTTTCTTTTCTTTTCTTTTGTTTAACGTGATATGCACGGCCATATCTCATCATAAAAGCAAAATCTAAGCAAGCCAGAAGGACAGTAGGTATATGATATTCAGCGTCCATGTCAACAACCACAAACTTCTCTCAGAATCTTAATTTTCAGTCTCAGAGTCTTAATTTTCAGTAGGCTCAAACATATTACATCCACAGGCACAAGGTGGGAAATATCTCAAGCACGCGCGCCAACTAATATTTTCAACTATACCATTATTAATGACTACCTACGAACAAGAAAACATATCTTTTGCAATATTACGTGCAAAAACCAAAGATAACTTCATGCAAGTTTCAACACTGATATATTTCAAATGTCATATTTCTCTATTTGGTAGTGTATATATAAATGTTATCTGCATCTCATAACCTGAAAGTTAAATTTAACATTTGATTTTGATCTATATCAACACACATTCAAGCATGTAGTAGAGACTGGTTTCTCCAAGTTTTAAATCATCTTCAATCATGACTATGCATGAAAAGTTGGCTCTGAATCAGATCGAACCCGAGGACATAAATCAATCTTCAAGAATAATAAATTTAGCAACGTCAATAATGTAAACAATTCTCTGAAACCAGTCCAGGTTGTGATCACACTCTACATTATATTCTAGAAAACACAGTTTCTTTAGTGCTCCATGCATCCTACATTTATAGAAGTTCATATATTTTGGCCCTAATCATATGCAAGTGTTTCGGTTAATAACTCCAATTATCGTTCTACTATCTTCTTCCTTCTTTTTCTTCTTCTGGGTTCCACTAAATCGACTATCACTACATAGTTATGCTACTCAAATTCTAAGGTGAGTAAAGAAACTTGATTATTCTATGATTTGAAATAAACCCCAACTCTGAAACTAAAACCCTAAAGTAATAGCAAATACATTTATTACTTCATTTTCCCACCAATTTCTACCACAATAAGCAATATTTTATCAGAGTTTCTGACATCAAAATATATCAAAATTACACTACCCGTAATCTCAAGGTCGACAGTAAAAATAAAAAAGGAAAGGGCCGTGCTCACAACTGTAGGATGCTAAGAAATTAGACGCGGTTTCTTCGAGAAAATGATACGAAAAAACTGAGTTTTCCTTGGTCAAACACACCCACATAGCAGAGACAATATCCTAGCAGCAGCAGCAGCAGCAACAAAACTGCCACAGCAACAACAGCAAAGCAAAAGGTGCAGCAGCAGCAGCCACCTCCATTCCCCCGTCTCCGACGGCGCGACGCCGGCACCACCATTACTGCTCCACCACCCCCTCGCATAGATCTAAATGGAAGCAGAGAGCAGCGTAGCTAACTGTGATGAAAATGAGTTGAAAGCAGCCCGATGCTGTTGACGTGTCTACAGATGGGTGAATCTTACTTTTCGGTTTTGCTATTAGATCCTTATTTTTCTTTGAAATTAGATTTTAAACCCCCAATGGGGCGACTTCAAAGTTGCAAATTTGAATTTTTTTTAATTAAAATTAGGCGCAAGAATTATAGGGATTGCATATTATATGATCAGTGCGTTTACAAAATAAATATGTTTCATATTGCATCTATGCAAATAAATTTAAATTTTGAATATAATTTTTTTAAAAATTAAATATGGTATGTTTTGATATTTAAATATTTTTATATAAAATAAATTTATGAGATATAAATTAGATAATGATATAATTTTTTAACTCATAAATTTACAATTATAAAAAAAAATTATTCGTTAATTTGAATTATTTAATTATATATAATATAGTTTTATTTCATTCTGATTAGTAGTATTAGGTATGAATTTAGAATAAAATTCTTTTTTAGGATAAAAATATTTTTAAAACACAATCTTTTTATTTTTGATGTGGATCGACTTTTTTTTTTTTTTTTTGCTTGGTCTAAGCATCTATTTGTATGTATAGATGTGGATACGGTTCAGTCATTTTTTATTTTTGTTCACACTCATCACTTAATCGAGCACATGAGTGCGTATGGCACCACTTGGTCACCCGCTGATAAAGGTCATCTAATTAAATTATAAGTGTTATAGTATTATGCTAACTTTGAGCATTAATTTTTCTATCACCGAAAATCGGTTTTTAGAAATTCAATTAACTACAATTATAAACTTGGAATATAGATTAATTATACACTATTTAATTATTCCAAAGTTAAATATTTAACCACTTAAAAAATCGATCAAAATATATTTAATACCTACTTAATAAATCAATTTTCTAACATTCAAATATTTTTTATATAAAAAAAAAAAAAAAATTCTTGTTGAACATGACAAAGAAAAAATCCTATTGTAGAAAAATATATATGTTATAGTATCTTTTATGTTCTAAAATAAGAGTTGATGTTACAAATTGGCTTAATTACCAAAATATTGTAAAAGAAATAACAAAATTATGTTTTAGGGTATTTTTTTTAAAAAAAATCCAAAATAATGTAAAATGCCAGCTTCGACAACAATTTTTATTAAAAACATCACCGAACCTGATGTTTTAAATCAGTCAAATTCAAATTAACAACATTAAAGCCACTACCACTTTTAATTTCAATATATGTATATATGCATCACATATAAATTTATGCATATATGTTCATACATTTATGTATATATATAATATAAAATGTCACACACACATGTATATATAACATAATATATATCTATATATATAATTTTTATTTTTAAATTTTTAAATAAAATATTTTCCAAAACAAGTTAATAAAGAAAAAATTGTATATAGATTTTCTATTAATAATTATAAATAAACTTTGATATATATATATATATATATAACAATTTTATTTACTACATATATATGATAGTAACCGCTGAAAGGAAAAAATAATAAATATATATATATGATGATAATAAATATATTTTTTGTTGTTGTTTTTTAATTTTTTTGCTTTGTTTATTACCTACAAAAAATATATATTTATTAAAGGTAATTTAATATAAATTATTTGTAAAAATATTATAAATGAATTAATTCATAATATAATTAAAAAATAAAAAAGACCGTAAATGTATTGTTCTATATTTTGAAATTACCTTTTATATTTATATTGTACAAATTTTCAAATAGTAAAATCTGCTGCAGAGGTTAAGCACTTGGTGAAGGTTTAAGAGCTTTTGAGATCAAAGCATGATGTTTCATTGGGCCATCCATGCATGCAGCCTACAACATTTATATATATATATATATATATATATATATATTTCAAAATTTTATAGTTTTACTGTTTTTAAATTATTATTTAAAATTTAAAAGAAAATAAAATTATTTCTATATATAAATATTAATTATAATAAAAATGTATAAGATATAAAAATATTTACAGAATTTTAAAATTTTAAAATTAAGATATATATATTTCAAAATTTTCTGATTTTACTTTTTAAAAATTATTTATTTAAAATTTCAAAGAAATTAAAATTATTCCTCTATAAATATTAATTATAATAAGAATGTATAAGATATATAAATATTTTACAGAATTTAAAATTTTTAAAACTAAGATATATTGATTAATTTTGATTTTAAAAAAATATTTTGTTGTATGTTTTATTTTTTAATATTTATGATATATATTTAAATTAGTTATATATGTTATTATATATACAAAAAAATATACATGATGTATATTTATATATTAACGCATAAATAAAAATAAAACAATCAAATTAAAATATATAATTATTCATAAACATTACACATAAAATTCCTTTTTTAAAATTATATTAAGTAGTAATTCATTTATAATATTTGATAAATTTAATTTTAATATAATATGTGGTAAAATTATTATAAATAAATATAATTTTTACTTTTTTTAGTTTTATTTATAATTTAAATTTTAATAGAATTATATATATTAATGCAAAAAAATTATTCAAAATGTTTAAAAATATAAATATAAATTTTACTTTTTTCAAATTTATTTATAATTTAATAAAATTATATATATGTTAATTATATATATTCAAAAGATAAATAAATGTATATATATATCTGTGTCCAACAAAGCAAAAAAAATTATTAACTTAAAATATGAGGTCCACTAACATTTAGATATTTTTGTCGATTTTTAATTGCTTAATTCTATTAATAAAATATATTATTATTAATAAATACTCTATGTAATTTTTTTTGAATTATTTTATGTGTTAATTCATTTATAATATTTTGATAAATTTAAGATTGTTGCTAAACACACCACAAAAATCACTTTTCACACCACTTTAATTTAGTGAATAAAATTAAATAGAATGTAAGTGACATATGTACCCTTATGTAATTTTCTTTAAAAAAATAAACATTAATATTTTCATTATTGATATTCTTCCTTCTTTGCTCAAATACACTCACACAGTAATCCTATATTCAAACGAATCAAAATAAAAGTTGAAATATTTGTAAATAATTGATAATGAAAAATAAAAATACAAATGATATAGAAAATATAATTATTATAAGAATTACACAATTAAATACTGTATTTTTCGTCGAAAAACTAAACCGCACGCACGTTCGGCTCTGGTTGGCCAAACGTGTGCACGGTTTTAGTCCTTTGATAGAAAATACATGATTTATTGTCTAATATTTATAATAATTATATTTTCTATATAATTTATATTATATTGTCTATTATTGATTACTTATAAAATATTTTACATTTTATTTTTATTTCTTTGAATATAGGGTTAGTGTGTGTGTGTTTAGAATCAAGAATGAAGAACAACAATAATAACAATATTATGATTTTGTTTAAAATATATATATATATAAATATATATATATATGGATATATTTGTTATTTACATTATATTTAAACTTATCCAAAAAAATTAAAGTGGTGAGAATAGTAATTTTGTGGTGTGTTTAGAAACACCCTAAATTTAATTGTAATATAACATATGATAAAAATATTATAAATAAATAAATATAATTATTTACTTTTTACAGTTTTATTTATAATTTAAAACAAATAGAATTATATATATATATATTAATTATAAATATATAGGATAAATAAATATGTACAGCCAATGAAAAAACTGTTCAAAACGTTTATAAATAGAAATATAATTTTTCACTTTTTTTTCAATTTTATTTATAATTTAATAAAATTATATATATACAAAAAAAAATATATATATATATATTTTTTTTTTTTTTTGTCCAACGAAGCGAAAAAAATATTATTAAATTATAACATGAGGCCCACTGACGTTTTCAATATTTTTTCTTTTGTCGATTTATAATTGCTTTAATTCTATAAATAAAATATATAATTATTAATAAACACTCTATATAAAATTATTTTTAAAATTATATTATGTATTAATTAATTTATAGTATTTTGATAAATTTAATTCTAATATAACATATGGTAAAAATATTATAAATAAATAAATATAATTTTTATATTTTTAAATTTAATCTATATATATAAAAAAATAAAATGACTTTTTTTTCAATTTTGTTTTCCCGCCTAAACTCCATTACTTAATTTAGAATAACTATATTATTATTAAATTAAAATTAGACGTTTTTATTCTTGAAATTTTGATTCCATTTTAAAATTTAAATTGTTCCACAAATTTAGGTGTTTGAAAATTAGATGATATCAAAATGAATATACTTCAATATTTAATAATAGATTCGAAATCTAGATATTTTATCAAATATTAATCAAATAACTGAATTATGAAATTCAAGAAATATATAAAATCTAATAAATATATGATTCGATTTTCTCGATTCTTTTATCAAACCAAATATATATATAAGTAAAATGAATTTTCTAAATTTTGTTTTTTTTTCGCCTTAAATTTTTATCATATATATGTAAACTATATGTATTTATGGAACTATTTAAGATACATTATTATAATTAAAGTGAAGAGATTAATATCAACAATCTTCAGGATTTGTTTAGTTTTTGTTGTTCAGCATAAATAAATTCGAATTTTAAGAAATTTTTGTTAACTCATAATATATTCAAAATAAGAAATAAATTTGTTAGTAATGCCAAATCATTGTTTCATTATAGTGTAGAAAGTCATTAATATTTTTCCTATTATTAAGCTATCAATTATTTAAAATCATCCAATCACATTGATAGAATCTGATTTTGTCAAATATGAAATTAAAATTTCACAATTTTACCATAATTCAAAATCATTTCTCATTTTTGTTTCTCTATTCTTTCTATATATTTTCTCAAAATTATCACTAAATATTTTAAGGTCTTTTTTTTTTTTCACCCTCCTCTTGAAGTCTTTTGCTATTATTTCTTGAGAAAATAAATGGTAAAACAAGTATGATAATATGTGTGCTCTATTTCAGTTGTCAACAAAGCCTGCACTTTTCAAAATATTATTTTATTTTAGATTTTTGTATTCATCTATTGCTTTAATTTATCATAAACATATTTCATTCTTTAAGTGTTTTTCTTTCTTATTTTTAAATGAAAAGTTCGTCCATCTCTTTCATTTTTTGTTTGATTGTTCTTGTGATTTTCTGTTGAGATCTAATAATTATTTCGACGGATACGCACCGTGTGAATTTTCATTAGCCTTCAAAGTATTTGTTTCTATCTAATTTCAAAATTTTGTAATATTATAACATTTAATTATCAATTTGAAAAATATTTGTGTCCTTATTTTGACTATGTAATTGACAATTTTTATGAGATATGTGAAAATCTTTACTTTCTTTAATCTGCTCATATCACTATTTTTTTAATTTAATTTGATTCAACCTTCTACGTGGATATCATGCTTATTAATTTGTGAACGAGACTAATTCTAATAGAAGAAAAGACGAAACATATAATTATATTTAATTTCTACTCATTATACAAAAAAATAATCACTAAATTAAAAATTCACACCTTCTACAATATATCATATAACTTGAATATATGCTTATATTACAAAATATAAAATGACAATATCTTATGTGCATCGCACAGGTCTCACACCAGTTATAATTTAAAATATAATAGAATTATATTTATATATATATATATATTTATGTATAAATATATATATATGTTGTATGTATAGATATATATATATATACCGAATTAGGAAAAACTTAAAAATAAAATTAAAATTGTTAATGTATATATATTTAGATATATTATATATGTGCATGTATATATATGCGATGTGATAATATATATATGTATGTATATATTGAACAATATATATGTAATTAATTATATTTTAGCAATCTAGATATCCATATTGCATATAAACATAAAAAAAGAATTATTAAATATAAAATATTTTTTCTTAAGCTAATTGTTATATATTTGTATATTTAACTAAAATAATTAAGTAGATATCAACAAATCGTTCTCTAAATATTGAAGCAAAAAAATCAATCTTATACGATTATGTATATCATTTGATATTTGTCTATCTCAATACATAAAAAATACAAAAATAAATATCCTGGTGATTTTTTTGTTCTTACTAATATTTTTTGTTAAAAAAATTAAGATTTGCGTGTTTAATGAAATTAAAGAATATGACTAAATTTTTTAATTATTTGATAATATTGGCTATTTTTTAATATTATAATGTAACTGTATATTTATTTATTTATCATTGACATATTGTTTCAGCATATACATGTTTTCGCTGAAATAATTTAGTTTATGTGTGAATATATATATGTATATATATATATATCTATTTTTGTCAAACATATAAGTTTTACTGCGACCACAAATAAATTATTTTTTTAAACCAATGCATTTTCACAATTATAAAAACTATAATGCAATATTTTTATATGCTTACTGTAAATATATGTGGGGATGGGGCGGGGCGAGTTGAATAAAATTATCGTATCATATCAATAATTGTAATAATTTGCACCGTACATATTTGAGGCTAACTATTGAACATATTTTGATTAGAGAATAGAAAAGAGAGAGAAAGACATATGAGCTTAACTAGTTTAATTAATCTATATGAATATATTTGAATTTACAGAATTTCACCTTATACCAATTGATATTTATTTTTCAATTATGCATAATAAATTAAATTATGTATAACTACATAGAATAAGGGATATTAATCTATAATAGTGAATAAATAATTTAATTTACCTAATGAATACACATAAAAAAAACTTAAGAAATTATTAAAATATATTAAATAAATATTAATTTAGAATAAAAATAATCTAACATGTCAATTTAAGATTTATATTTTATTATCTACACTAAAAAATAAAAAAATGAGTGAAATTGAAAATGATAAGGTTGACATTACTAAATTAATTAAGGATCTTTATTTAAAATATGTTTATTCAACTAGAATGAATTCTTAATAAAATTTATAATAAAAATCTTAGATTTTATACTTTTTTATATGTTGATTATTATTAATGCTATACTTAAGCATTAACTATTCTAGAAATATATATTTACTATACATAACCTGTTTTTTACCAAATATATATCATAAATAGATTTACTAAAATGTTATAACATACATAATTATTGATATAAAATTTTAAAATTTTAAATTATCAAATGTGTTTCTATAACATATTTATTAAGGTGTTTCTAAACACACCACAAAAATTACTATTCACACCACTTTAATTTTTTGAATAAATTTAAATATAATATAAATGACAAATATACCCTTATATATATTTTAAGCAAAATTATAATATTTTTATTATTGTTATTCTTCATTCTTGACTATACTCTATATTCAAATTAATAAAATAAAATAAAAATATTTTATAAGTAATCAATAATAGACATACAATATAAATTATATAAAAAATATAATTATTATACGAAATACACAATTAAATACTGTATTTTTCGTCGAAAAATATAATATTTAATTGTGTAAAGCTTATAATAATTATATTTTCTATATCATTTGTATTGCAATTTTTCATTATGAATTATTTACAAATATTTCAACTTTTATTTTGATTCGTTTGAATATAAGGTTAATGTGTGAGTGTGTTTGAGCAAAGAATGAATAATATCTATAATAAAAATATTAATGTTTATTTTTTTAAAGAAAATTATATAAGGATATATATGTCATTTACATTTTATTTAATTTTATTCACTAAATTAAAGTGGTGTGTAAAGTAATTTTTGTGGTGTGTTTAGCAACACCTTTTATTATATTCAGTAAAAAGAATATCAAAATAAACCTATATTTAAATTTTATATGTGGATTTCTAATTACACTATAATCTCTACAATAAATATTGAATATTATAAAGAGCATAATAAATACTAATAATCTTTTTTAAGAAAAATGTTATTTTACTTAAATCTACTTATATATAAATCTTTTAGTTTTTAAATTCATTTACTAATAAACTCAGCCTAACTAATTAATATATTAGAACAAATAATCCTATTACTTCAAAACAATATTACAACATATTCATCCAACGAATTAAAAAGAAAAAGAAAAAAAAATAATGTAGTGATTGACTTTTCTAGTAAGGAAACATATTAAATCCTCTTAAAACTTTGACTTAGACCAACTAATTAATTATTTCTTACACACACACGTGTATATATATATATATAAATATTTATAATTAATATATTAATTTAACAAAAATATATATTAAATTATCTATAATGGAGGCGGAAAACAATAATTTTTAAAAATAAAAAGTTTTATGTTATTATATATATATATATATATACATGTAGAGGAATGAAAAAGAACCTAACATTGGGTTTCTTATGAAGCTAAATTCTTGAGGTGTCATGTAAAATTATCATTCTTATCATTAAAAGTATAATAATAATAATGATAGAGATAATATTAAATTATTATTAATTTGTTATTTTTAATAATAAAAATGATGATTTAACATGCTACTTTATGTATTTGATTCCGATAAATATAATAATTTTGCATGCCAGTTCATATATTTGACTCCAACCCAATGTTTGATTCATTATCATTCCTATATATACATATATATATATATATGTATTTGACTCCGATAAAAATAATAATTTTGCATTCCACTTCATATATTTGACTCCAACCCAATGTTTGATTCCTTATCATTCCTATATATATATATATATATATATATATATATATAAATTTTTTTTTGGTAACTTTGGCATCAAATCAAAAGGCGAAAGGCAAGAAATAATAATACCACGTGGCATTTCCCAAATTCATACCTTTCACTTACTAGTTTCTCAAATTTAAAGGGTGTGAATGGAATTTCTTGAAACGTATGGGGGCCAATCAATAATTTTGCTAAGCTCAGTGGTCAATGACGCAATTATCATATATATATATATGTATATTTTTTTTCTTTTTCAAATCATTATTAGAGCATCGTTCTCATTCCTCACTGTCAAACATCATAAATTCCTTCGAAAATTAATGTGAAACGAGAAGAAAACTAAGTGCAACAAATTAACAATTCCATCAGGTTTGAGCCCTAAAGGTAATCAGAGAATTCAAATTTTGAAGCTCCTTGTCACGGTAATTCCTTCTCTCCCTCAAAGCAACTGTTGTTTAATTTCTTTTCGTTTTCCTTGAACAACTTTCTTTTTAAAGCATTTGTCCGAAAATTAATTTCTTGTGTTCTTTGTTAATCTTTTACCGTTTTTCCAGCGTAATTAATATTTTTTTTGCCCTTTTTTTGCGAGCTTAAGGTTCTGGGTTCTTAAAACTGTCTTTTTTTTTTTTTTTTTTTTTTGTCATGAACTGTTTGATAAATGACCATTTCCTGAAACTGTTGCCGGCTTCTTTTTTTTTTCCCCTTTTTTAACCCTTAAATATTTGGCTATTTTTCATTCTTTTTATTTAGTTTTGTAATTCTCTAGTAATCATAACATTTACTGGATGATGAACTGAAAAAGTAGCGACTAAATAATTGCAGATGTCTGGTGGACTAAGTGGAGGTAGTGACTCATCTCTTGATGCTGATGATTTGTTGCAGATCAGAGAACGATTTATGGAGGTTAAACTCAGTTCCGGTTGAAATTGATGTTTTATTGTGATATAGTCATCCTTTTCTTTCTAATTTTATCCTGATCATCAGCACGTTATCAATAAATAGCTTGTCCAAAGTCTGACATACATTTCGTTGTCTTTTTTCATCTATTGTGGTGTCCATTGCCTGATAACTTTTTTATTCTGCTTAAGTAGAATTTGGAAAATATACATTCGCATATTTCAGCCACTGACGGGTGAAACAAATCAAATTTATAGTGCTTTTAGATACCCTTGTGCAGTATCTCTGTAAATGACACGTATTGAACTAGTTTTAAGAGGCAGCGCAACTTGTTTTAAAGAAAAGGGTGCTAAAGAAAGGTAGGTTATTAATTTCCTTGCTGTCATTCAGCTCTGCAGCTGATCAATAATCCTGGGTTCCTATTCTAATCTGGCTGCGTGTTTCAGTTACATTTTTTTGATTGATTTCCTCTGCATTATGTAGCTCTTATGCATTTCCTTTGTCTGATGCAGCTGAGAAAAGAAAAGGAGATGCTGAGAGATTCAAAGTCCCAGGGCTTTGAACTAATCACGGTTATTACCTTAACTTCATAACAAAGTTATAAATCATTTTAAATCATGTTATAATTTTTTTTTTTTTTTGTTGCCTCAATCATATTGGACATGTTTCCTTTCTTGTTATATGGAGAGCATTATATCTTGTTCAAAATTGTCTTCTACTAGTTGAATTAATGTGAGCAAGAGGGGGTCAACTGATGTGTTCTGAACTACCTTTCTCGATCCATGTTTGTCCTTTTGATTACTCCGATAGGCACTTACTGTAGTTTCAAATTCAGAGAATTCCTAGCCAATCAATGAGTTTTTTTATCCAATCTGAGGCTCGTAATTATTCCATTGTCCCTTTTAAGCTTTCTTACTGGATTAGAATGGTAAGTACAACATGCATTTATTGGCAGTACGGAACATAAGGTCTCGCTATACACGTTAGACTAGACAAGTTTAAGGAACTTATAGTGAAGAAGGAATAATAATTATTATTATTATTTTCAATATGGTAACGTACAAATCTCTTCAATGCAGAGATTGGAACTCCATGTTAAGTCATTATCCGAATCCCGGAAAGAAGACAAGAAGCGCATCACAGATCTGGAAAGAGAACTCAGTAATTGCATCCAAGAAATAGGTGCTGGCATCCTCTATGCATATTTCTTCTTGTAAAAAAAAAAACATATTTAACCATTTGGTCAAAAAATTTCCGTGAAACTCGTTTGCTTCCATAATTGCCAACACAGATAAACTTGAGCTACTGTCAGGAACCCGATATGAGTTTTCCTGTTTCTTCCTCTTTCCTTTACTTTTCTGTACGTTATAGAAATCAAAAGTTAGATATATGTTTAAGCGCACTTCATTTTTCTCTCATAGAATAAAATAGCACATAGATGTTTATGCAGCTTGTATCATCACTTAAAATTGGTTTGGTTATATACACGTATAAACAGAGACACAAACACAGAATCAATGCTTCATTTTATTCCATCATTCTGTGGAAAATCTTATAAGAATGTATCTTTGTAGCGGGACTAGAGAATGAAAATTTTATTGGATCTTTAGTTGAGGAACAAATGATATGGTGTATTGAGGAAGTCCTTTCAACTGCAGATATCCGCCCGATATTGTTTTATTGTGGTGAGTTATTATTATATTATTTTTTCTTTTAAGTTGCTGGCGGTATAATATGGAATAAGATTGTCTCAGCATTGTATTATATCGTTGGCATCTTGGGAGGATAAAAGTTATATTCGTCAAAACTTAAGTGACATACATACTTTTATTTTAGGAGAAGGAAGATGTAACCAAACATAGCAAAGTTTTCTCACACTCCCTGCGCATTTGCATGAGTTGTGTCTATTCTTCTGTACGCCCATATCATCTATCATTGCAAATCTAGGGTTACGTTTGGATTAACAGATTTGAAATGCAAGAATCGCAATGAGTGGACTTCAATCCACCCAAATCAACCCAAATCCCAAAAATAAATTAGTTCAAAGTGAAAGTGATAGATTTCAAATCCATATCAATCCAAACAACCACTAATGGATTCACTATCATGAATTTTAGATCTATCCTCAAATCCTTCAATCCAAAAGCAACCTAAGGGTTGAATGATCTTCACTATTGGACATTAGTATGACTTGTTGACAGTTATTACCCCTGTTGCATTTTGTTTAACCTTAAACTTGATCTTTTGAAGGACATCTTTAGAAAAGAATGGCATTACTTAGTTGTATTCCAGTGTCAATTTGAACTTTAAGATGATTTTTGTAGGAAAAAAAAAAAAAAAAAAAAACTGGATGACTTTTTATTTTCCCTTTCTTATCAATTGTAAACTTTCTCAACTTTCTCACAGATTTCCTGCAGGATCAACTAAGCATGAGGAACTCAAGCCTAAATGGTCCAGGCAAGCAAGTATGCAGCTGTCATTCAAAATTTGCAGACATTGAAAATCTAGCTGCGGAGGTAGGAAGTTTAAGAGAACAGATAAAGATGTCCGAATCGGAAAGGTCCATGTTAGTGCAAGAAATAGAAGATAAAGAGGTTGTAATAAGATATTCAGCATCATGTATTGAAAGCTTGGAGGAATCAATATCATCTATGGCATTAGAATATCAATGTGAAATAGAGAGCATGAAGCTGGATTTGATTACCTTGGAGCAGAATCTTTTTGAAACTAAGAAATTGCTGGAAGAAAAAAGTCAAGAAAACTCCAGGATGAATGGGTTGATTCGAGACCTTGAGCTTCGAAATCAGGATGCGTATAAGGCCATTGAGAGCTTAGAAAAGGAAAACATAGATTTGAAAGAAAAGCTGCATAGCTCTGATATGAGTACGAAAGCATTTGTCAGGGACGTGGAAGAGCAGTTTCAAGAATGGTTGGGAAAAACTGATGGCAGGTCCCTGAGTAAACAAGAGGAAGATACGAGGTAAGCTTAAGCCGTTCTGCATGTGTGTGAATCTAAGTTTAGAGTGTTGCATTTAATCATCGAGTTGGACTATTTGGTCTTATCTATCTAAATCATAAGGAGACTGGCTTTCAATAACCCTTTTCTGGCCGATTGCTTTATTCGGATTCGTTGTTATACCACCAATCGGTCTTTAGATGAAAAAATCACCAATTTATTGCTGTAGGGCTTGACGCCGTATCTTTTCTCTTTTTTCTTCTGATACATTTTGCATGCGTGTAACATGTGCTTCACTGGAAATTGCTCTCTCTCTCTCTCTCTCTGTTAATTTTTTTTCTTTCTATGATGCATTTTGTGCATCCAGCTAACATGTGCTTCACTGGATTTGCAGCATGTATGACAGTGTTTTAGGCCAACTCTTTTGGAAACTTGCCACTTCGAGAGCATCAGATGTAGGTTTGGCGAACAATATGGCTGAAATGTCACGTCAGATGGATGACGATAAACTTCTTATAAGCCGGCTTAAGGTATGTTTGCACGAAATCCATGAGAGCGGGTTAACCTTAGATATACTCCTAATGCTACTAATCTGGGCACATCACAAGCTAGTTGAATTACAGCATAGTTGGAATTGCGAGAACATCTCTTTGTTTTTCCTCTTTATACAACCATAGCTTTTATAGCAGTCAACATGACGTGAATATTTTCCAGGAAGACCTAAGAGAAGAAAGGCAGAAATCAAAAGAAGAAGCAGAGGATTTAGCTCAGGAAATGGCTGAATTAAGGTATCAACTAACGGTCATGCTCGATGAAGAGTGCAAACGTCGTGCTAACATTGAACATTTATCTCTACAGAGAATAGCTGAATTGGAAGCTCAGGTTGGTACCTTCATCTTTTCACTTTCCACAATGGAAGAAAAGTTCTTAGATTACTGAATATAGTCTTCTTCGTGTGTTTTCAAGATTGCAAAGGAACGAGAGAAATCCAACAGTGCTCAAGTTCTTGTTGTCAGAAAAAACAGGTGAAACATAGACCAAGGCCTCAAAATCAGAAGAGCCCTCTTCTTGTGAGCTTCATGTTTTAAGGTTTCTAACTTTAAACTGGAGTCGCCTTACATTGCGTTCATGCGTTTGTGTGTGTTTGTGGTGTGTGTGTGTGTGTCTCTCTCTCCCCCCCCCCCCAACTTTCTTTAGTTTTTACATGCTTACTCAAGCCTTATTGCAGGTGACATAATCTCAGCCGAACAATCCTGTTCATGCCGAATTGAGCATGGGTACGTGTCGATCCTTCATGCATTTTTGTTTTATCTATAATTCCGAAGGGAAAATGGAATTCTGAAGAATTACTTTCAAGAAAGGCCTTGATGAATGAATTAGTTCACAGATGCATCAACTTCGTGTAATGCTAGAGGATTTCAACATTTGATGAATAAATAACTCTGTTTTCTTTTCACCAATTGTCGTGTTAAGGCGATAATTTAGAACATTTTGCACTGAATTTGTTGCCAAAAATTTGTATGAGATCGAATTGTATTTTCATGGGATAGAGCCCAATTTTGTTTTTTATATATTTTTTTTCAACTTTTCAGTTCTCTCTCTTTATTTATTTACTATTATTATTTTATTTTTTCTTATTTTTTTAGGGATTTTAATCTCACTTGAAACGATTTCGCATATATGTTACTGAAATTTGTTTTTGATGCCCCAAAAATTATGTGTTATTGTGAATTGAACGTCAGATACTAATTTTATATTTATTTGAAGAAAAGAAAAAAAAATATTATTGCTATGTACAAATATTATATATGGAAATCAGGAAACATAGAACCCTAGTACAACAACTAAGTTGAAATCTTGTTCTGTCCAGCGGACTATTACTGCAAAAAACAGATTATTTTGGTAGGGAAAAAAAAAAAAAACCACCTCTTATCAGTTAGAATTCTTAAAAAAATTATTTGTGATAAGAGTGTAACCTCCAAAAAAAAACATGGATGGTCGATGTCGATTATGATTTTGTCTTTGTTTGATGTTTAACATATTGGGATCGCACGATGGCTCTAAAAGGAAAATGATATCTTAATCTCCCTCCATAAATTCTGCAGAATCCAAATTCTTGTATATGTGTTGAGAGATAACATCATTTTATCTCCCAAAACATTCATGCCCAAGATAAGATCACCCGTATCTCCAAAACATGGCGTCGGAACCTTCTCAAACTCTTAGACTTAGTGCCTTGAGTCGAAGAAAACCAGCTCAGACGAACTGGTTGTGCGACCCTCTTCTTGTCCCCTAATCACCATAAGCCAATGAAAATTACCATTATGAGGATGACTTTGTGAGCTGACCACCATACCATTGAAAGTTAGATCTTTTATCTCCTTCATATCTGTAACGACCCAAATATTTATTTAGAAAACTATTAATTTACTACAAATTTTTAATAATAAAAAGTAAAATAGGTTACCAAATAAAAAAAATAGTAAATAAATATTAAGGAATTTCATCCTAATAACTAGGTCGTTAAAGTAACCCTACTACATTAAAATTTATAGCAGCGGAAGATATAATTGATTTATAACATATAATTAAATAGTAAATTACAGTTATAAACAAGTAGACACATAATATATGCTTTGGTAAAATTAAAAGAGAACCCTATGGCATAAATTTTATCTAAGCACTACAATGAATTACTAGATTTCATAATACTACATTTTTGTATGTCGTAACCTCAAGTAATTATAACCAATAATATATTTTCAAAAACAAAATTAAATAATAAGCAGTAGCATAAAGACCTAAACAACAAGAAATTGATTTCTCATGCCCATTAACCCAACAAACAATTTAACCCATACGAATAAATAAATAATAGTATTCATTCTAAAATGAGTTCGTAATATAAATCAACCTAGTCATGCCACTAATTAAATAACTATTCAATTTAGAAAACTCATAACTTCATATAATCAAGAAAGTAGGCATAAGTATTTGTTTCCTAAGATAAGTTTGAAGAAAAACATAACAAACCCTAATAAAATGTCAATCGTTTATGAATAAAACGTAACCCATAATTCAAAAAAGAGAATAATAAAAATATGCTTCATCCGCCTGCTCCCGTCGCCTTGACAAACTCCCTATCCTGAAAAGTAGGAAGGTAAAAGGGGGTGAGCTACACCCAGCTTGTGAGGTTCAGGCTTGTCAAAATTAAATATAGAGTAGTAAAAGCATAGAATGAAAGCAACATGAGCGTATCAAATCGTAACATTTCGTATCAATAAATGGCCAACGTAACATAGGTGGATCAAATTAATGATCCCGTATCAGTTTGGATCGAATAATGATCCCGTATCAATTTGGATCAAATTATGATCCCGTATCAGCGTATCAATTCATATAGCAATCATAACATACTTAAACATACAACATATTTAATAATGACATGCCATAAAAGGAACCTCACCTCTTACGTGACTTCTCGTAATATAAGGAAAATCTCATGCAAGTGATATGTTTCTAATACGTCCCTTGTCTCCTCGCCTGAAGTTCTAAAATACCTAGATCATTCATGTTGAAGGAATGCTAGGTTGTATTTATAGGTTTGGCAAGATTTAAATCTAGATGTATCTTCTAAACAAAATCTGTATCTGTATCTAATCTTCTAACTAATTGAGAGAAAATATCTCTTTTTTCCTAGCAAAAGGCTAACCTCCGTACCCATAAGATTCTAAGAAAAATATATCATATCTTGACTGAAAATTCTATTATATATATATATATGGGCTTAGAGAAAAGTAACTTACGGTCCAATAATCCTAATTGAAACAATAATAAGCCCACGTAAAAATAAAATAAAATAAATCAAGAAAATTAAATATTGCGTAAAAATAATCGGGTATTACATTCTACCCTCGTTGAAAAATAATTTCGTCCTCGAAATTTCATAACGTACCGTGAGTATTGAAATAAGGATATTTAGCTTGCAACTCGTCCTCTCGCTCCCATGTAGCCTCTTTTTCACTATGTTGGCTCCATCGTACTTTAATAAGTACCGTTTCTTTATTTCTGAGTTTTTGAATCTTCCTCCCCAACACCTCTTCTGGCTTCTCCTCATACGTCAAATCTTTGTTCATCTCCAAGGTAGAATAATTGACGACATGGCTGGGGTCGTGCACATATTTCCTTAACATGGAAACGTGAAATACGTTGTGTACAGCGGAGAGTTTTGGTGGTAAAGCTAGGCGGTATGCCAAATCTCCAATACGATCAAGTATCTCAAAGGGTCCCACATATCTTGGTCTTAACTTTCCTTTCTTACCAAAACGAATCACTCCCTTGATTGGAGAAACCTTCAAGAAAACTTTCTCACCAATTACAAACTCAAGATCCTTTCTTCGTTGGTCGGCGTACGACTTTTGTCGGTCCTGAGCTACTTTTATCCTCTCTCGTATCTTCTCTACTACTGCAACGGTCTCTTCAATCATCTCTGGTCCCAAAAGCTTCCTTTCTCCAACCTCATCCCAATAAACTGGTGATCTACACTTCCTTCCATAGAGAGCTTCATACGGCGCCATGCCAATAGTTGTCTGATAACTATTATTGTAAGCAAATTCTACTAAAGGCAGAAAATGTTCCCAATTATTTCCCATGTCTAGAACACATGCTCTCAACATGTCTTCAAGTATCTGTATTGTTCTCTCGGACTGTCCATCAGTTTGTGGATGATAAGCAGTACTGAAGCTCAATTTAGTTCCTAAGGCCTCTTGTAGTTTTTTCCAAAAATTTGACGTAAAACGGGTATCTCTGTCTGACACAATGGATACCGGTACTCCATGTAATCTCACAATTTCACGCACATAAATTCGAGCATATTGATCCACTCTATAGTTCATCTTTATCGGAACAAAATGTGCTGATTTAGTGAGACGATCAATAATAACCCAGATTGCATGATTCCCTTTCTCGGTACGTGGAAGTCCCACAACGAAATCCATTGCAATATGTTCCCACTTCCATTCTGGAATTTGGAGTGACTTCATTAAACCCAAAGGTCGTTGGTGCTCCGCTTTCACTTGTTGGCAAACCATGCATTTGCTGACGAATTTCGCTACATCATTTTTCAATCCTTCCCACCAAAAGGTTTTTCTCAAATCTTGGTACATCTTTGTACTACCAGGATGTGCTGTATAAGGCGTATTGTGAGCTTCTCCTAAAATTACCTCTCTTAACTCCAAATCCTTTGGCACACATATCCTTCCTTTATAGTACATTGTACCATCCTCAGCAATAGTGAATCCTTTGTCTTCTCCGGCGAGTGTTTGTTCCTTCATCTTTGGGAGAAAATCATCACGAGTCTGGCCTTCCTTGATTCTTTCCTTTAATGTTGATTTTACTACCAAGGGTGCCATTATTGAATTCACAGTCTTTGGTGGTCTCACCACTTCAATGTTCAATCTTGAAAACTCATTGGCTAGCTTCTCTTCCTTCGTCAAGATACACGCCAACTCTCCTCGAGTTTTACGACTAAGTGCATCAGCCACTACGTTGGCCTTTCCAGGATGATAGTGAATTGTACAATCATAATCCTTCACCAGCTCTAGCCATCTTCTTTGTCTCATGTTTAGTTCCTTTTGTGTGAAGAGATACTTTAGACTTTTATGGTCGGTGTATATTTCACACTTACCCCCATAGAGGTAATGACGCCATATCTTTAAAGCATGAATCACAGCAGCTAACTCAAGATCATGTGTGGGATAATTTAACTCGTGTGACTTCAACTGTCTTGATGCATAAGCCACTACCTTACCGTATTGCATAAGTACACATCCTAACCCTTGTTTGGATGCATCGCTGTAGATCACGAATTCCTCAGTTGGGTCTGGAATCGTAAGTACTGGTGCTGTGGTAAGGCGTCGTTTAAGCTCTTGAAAACTATTTTCACACTCCTCATCCCAAATAAACTTTTCTCCTTTCCGTGTCAACCGAGTCATAGGTGCAGCTATCTTTGAAAAACCTTCTATAAATCTTCTGTAATAGCCAGCAAGTCCTAGGAAACTGCGTACCTCATTCGCATTAGTGGGTGCATTCCAATTATTCACTGCTTCCACCTTGGTCGGATCAACCTCAATTCCTCCAGATGTGACAACGTGCCCAAGAAATACTACTCGATCTAGCCAAAATTCACATTTACTGAATTTCGCATACAATTTCTCTTTACGCAGCGTTTCCAACACCCATCTTAGATGTTGCTCATGTTCTTCCTTGTTCTTTGAGTACACGAGTATGTCATCAATAAAGACTATTACAAATTGATCCAAGAAAGAATGAAATACTCGATTCATCAAGTCCATGAAGACTGCTGGTGCATTACTTAATCCAAATGGCATGACCACAAACTCATAATGACCATAACGAGTTCGAAATGCAGTTTTAGGAATATCTCCCTCTTTTATCTTCAATTGATGATAGCCTGACCTTAAATCAATCTTGGAAAATACTCCAACTCCTCGGAGTTGATCAAATAAATCCTCGATCCTTGGAAGAGGATACTTATTCTTTATCGTAAGTCGATTTAGCTCACGGTAATCAATGCACATTCTCATAGAGCCATCCTTCTTCTTTACAAACAAAACCGGTGCTCCCCAAGGCGAAACACTTGGTCTAATGTAACCCATATCCAATAGCTCTTGGATTTGAACCTTAAGTTCGTGTAACTCTTTTGGGGCCATACGATAGGGGGCTTTGGAAACTGGCGCAGCTCCAGGTACCAAGTTTATAGTAAACTCCACTTGTCGGTCTGGGGGAATTCTCGGTAGACTTTCTGGAAAAACATCTAAAAACTCTCTTACGATTGGTACATCGGTCAATGATGTTTCGGGGGATGAAACACTCATCACATTCACCAAGAATCCTTCACACCCTTCTTTCTTAAGCATCTTTACAGCCTTCATTGATGATATAACACGTATAATAGGATTGGATTTTGCCACGTGGAAGATTATTTCTACACCATCTAGTGACCGTAGAATTATCCTTTTTTCTAAACAATGAATATCAGCTTGATATCTACCCAACCAGTCCATACCCAAAATAATATCAAAATCGTTCATCTCAAGCATATATAAATCAGCCTCCAAACCATGTTCATTGACATAAACAGTTATTCTCACCAATGAATCAGTACTCATTGATTTACCCGAAGGTATACTGATTTCGAGTGGCTCCACTTGCTTAATACTTTTATATGCACACATAGCACAAAATTTTGTGGAAATAAAGGAATGTGTAGCACCTGTATCAAAAAGCACTAAAGCAGGTATTCCCGCAACCAGTAACATACCTGACGTAGTTCCTGGCTCTTGCTCTGCCTCCTTTGTCATACCAAAAATTCTGGCTCGTCCTCCTGAACCAGTGTTTGGGGCCCTTCCGTTAGGTCCACCTTGATTCACTGGACATTGTGATATGACATGTCCTGGTTCATGACAGCGAAAACATTTGTTTTGTCCACGTAGACACTCGCCTCTGTGCTTTTTACCACACGTGGGGCATGTCGGAAAGTCAGCTTGTGGTTTAGGCCCAAATGGCCCATCGTTCCTCCCTCTTTTAATCTGATTTCCTCCTTTTCCTTGGTTGTTTTCATGCCACTTCCTTTTGTTGGAACCATCCACTGCCTTGTGCTTAGTCTTTTCCATGTCAATGCTGGCAGATATGTCTTCTGCCTTTGCTACTGCTTCAGCATAGGCCATCGTTCCAAGTCCCGCTAGATGGTGGCGAATCTCGGCACGTAACCCATCACGGAACCTTTGAGCTTTTCTTTGTGGAGTATCCACTAGGTGTGGGGCAAAACGACACAAATGATTGAATCTGCGTTCATAGTCAGTGACTGTCAAATTGCCTTGGGTGAAATCCATAAATTCTCTTTCCATCTTGTCCCGATACACCCGCGGGTAGTATTTCTCCATAACGATCTCCTTGAAGTCCTTCCAAGTAAGAGCAATGCGCTCTTCCTCGGATCTAAACCTCCAGTAGTCATTCCACCAAGTCCTAGCGTCACCTTTCAATTGGAACACAGCACAAGAAATCTTTTGGGCATCGGTGCATGACATGTACTCAAACATGCTTTGTAGAGTGAGTAACCATTCCTCCATAGCAGCAGGTCCCTCAGTACCCTTGAACACAGGGAGTTGAAAGTGACTGAATTGATTGATAACCCGAGCTTGTGTTTGTTCGGGCGTAGTTGTTGAGTTGATCGTAGCGCCCTGAAGGAGTGCAACTAGTCCCGACAACAACTGTTGTTGATTGTTGGGAACCTCATTCTGGGCAGCTTGATCTTGATTGCTGGAAGCAGATGCAGTAGTGTTGTCGCGTCTAGGTGCCATATTTCTATTACCACGAATATTCTAATTTGTGAGTTATAAGTATAAATATAGAATAAATCCTAAACATAAAATAATAAATAATTTAAAATCAAGCAGTAACACATTATTATATCACCTGATTCATATCCCAACTTATTCCTATTATTAAAATAGAAATGACCTTCGTAAATAGAAATTTATGTATGGATTGCATACATCATGCTTGCATATGCTTAAGCAATCATATATATATATATACATATAGGTACCTACCAACTCTCTATTCACATGAAATGGTACAAAGAGTCACGTGGACCATGATGGACATGGATTCTAAAGTTGACTTTTCAACTATGTGAGTAGGCCCACTGAAATCCACAAGGAATGGCCTTTTATTTGTTTTCCTTTCCAAAATAATCATAAGATCATATGCCGCATTCTGAGCAGACTAACCTTCAATATTACTCTATTTCTAATACTTAAATAAAATAATTAATATATTTCTCAGAATTAGATAAAATAATTACTGTACTACTACCCCTTTTTTTCTTCAGTTCTTCTTCTAGGCATTCAACGTGTGAGACCCATCTTATCTATCTAATTGATGCGACTACAACTCAATACACATAATACTAAAGCATAAATCTATGTGTCATAACTCTTACGCGTGCATAATAGGTCTTAAACAGGTGTAACCATATACATATCAAACTTGACGTGGATAACATAGATCATAACTCATTGCATACCTTTGGAGTTGTCGTGGTGAACGGAAGAAGACGATGAAGCATATAACTCATATATATATACATATATATGTATATATATATAATTTTTTTTTCCAAACATTTCATCATAAATTCACAATTTAAACAAGTCTACAGAAACGTAAACCTGCTCTGATACCACAATGTAACGACCCAAATATTTATTTAGAAAACTATTAATTTACTACAAATTTTTAATAATAAAAAGTAAAATAGGTTACCAAATAAAAAAAATAGTAAATAAATATTAAGGAATTTCATCCTAATAACTAGGTCGTTAAAGTAACCCTACTACATTAAAATTTATAGCAGCGGAAGATATAATTGATTTATAACATATAATTAAATAGTAAATTACAGTTATAAACAAGTAGACACATAATATATGCTTTGGTAAAATTAAAAGAGAACCCTATGGCATAAATTTTATCTAAGCACTACAATGAATTACTAGATTTCATAATACTACATTTTTGTATGTCGTAACCTCAAGTAATTATAACCAATAATATATTTTCAAAAACAAAATTAAATAATAAGCAGTAGCATAAAGACCTAAACAACAAGAAATTGATTTCTCATGCCCATTAACTCATAATTCAAAAAAGAGAATAATAAAAATATGCTTCATCCGCCTGCTCCCGTCGCCTTGACAAACTCCCTATCCTGAAAAGTAGGAAGGTAAAAGGGGGTGAGCTACACCCAGCTTGTGAGGTTCAGGCTTGTCAAAATTAAATATAGAGTAGTAAAAGCATAGAATGAAAGCAACATGAGCGTATCAAATCGTAACATTTCGTATCAATAAATGGCCAACGTAACATAGGTGGATCAAATTAATGATCCCGTATCAGTTTGGATCAAATTAATGATCCCGTATCAGTTTGGATCAAATTAATGATCCCGTATCAGTTTGGATCAAATAATGATCCCGTATCAATTTGGATCAAATTATGATCCCGTATCAGCGTATCAATTCATATAGCAATCATAACATACTTAAACATACAACATATTTAATAATGACATGCCATAAAAGGAACCTCACCTCTTACGTGACTTCTCGTAATATAAGAAAAATCTCATGCAAGTAATATGTTTCTAATACGTGCCTTGTCTCCTCGCCTGAAGTTCTAAAATACCTAGATCATTCATGTTGAAGGAATGCTAGGTTGTATTTATAGGTTTGGCAAGATTTAAATCTAGATGTATCTTCTAAACAAAATCTGTATCTGTATCTAATCTTCTAACTAATTGAGAGAAAATATCTCTTTTTTCCTAGCAAAAGACTAACCTCCGTACCCATAAGATTCTAAGAAAAATATATCATATCTTGACTGAAAATTCTATTATATATATATATATATATGGGCTTAGAGAAAAGTAACTTACGGTCCAATAATCCTAATTGAAACAATAATAAGCCCACGTAAAAATAAAATAAAATAAATCAAGAAAATTAAATATTGCGTAAAAATAATCGGGTATTACATCTGACCAACTCTTTTTTGTGCAGTAAAAGATTGCGTAATGTTTGAAATTAGAGACCACCACCACGTTGTAATCATTGGCAGATGGATCATAACAAAGCCCATAAACTATGTTGTTAATTGGATAAGGGCACTGGAACGTCATGCATGCTCTCGTCGATGGATTCCACATAACACAATTTTTGGTGTTACTATATATGAAAATATTGGGTTGTACGAGCATCAAACCATCCAGTAACACAACGCGGGCATGCTGCCTCTCCATGGATAATCGATGGTGGACACTCTCTGGAGCTCCTTGTTTTCAAATTTAATAAATTGGAGATATATGAGATCCACGTATTGGTAGTGTCTGAATAAATATTGGTGGAAGTTTGAAAGCTAGGATTGTTGGAGGTGGGTTATCGCGAATAGAGGGCTAGAAATCATGGCGTGCCACGATTTGGAGACGAATTTGAATCGAAGGAGAGATTTGACAGGAAGTTAGGAGAAAATGATTTAGAGGACATGATATGGTAGAAGAGTACCTGATAATATGTATTCTTCATCCATGGTTGCTCAACTTTCTTCAAAGAATTTCACAATATATATGAACGTAGGTTCAAAGCTTAAAAGATTTATATTTGTATATTGTATGAAATTACTCAACTAAGAATGCTTATTTATACTTATAATTGTCAACTTGAAGATTTACAAGGAATTGAAAATATAATCCTAATCAAATTATACTAACACAAAAATAATATTACGGCAAATATCTTTTGAGATATTGAATCGAGAGGAAATGGGATAAAGATTCAATACTAGTGTGGTTTAATAGAAAAGTAGGTAAGTAACTTTCGGTGAATATAACACTTATTATACATATCGACAATTACACATATTTTATATCAATTGTGCTTGTATGATATTTATGGATAACTTCAAAATTGAATCGTAAATTTGAAATTGGAGTCCCTAGCTCTATGTCCTGTTTGGTATCTTTTCAATCCATTTAATTCATTTTATATAAAAAAGAATAGTTATAAAAGGATAGATCTGAAAAATATTCATCATTTTTTATTTATTGATATGTGTATTATTTTCTTTCTTCTATTTTTATTTTTTACTAAAATTTTAAATTCACATAGCTTTTTCATTTTAAATCTACTTTAATGTATGAAACATCAAAATAATCTTTTTATTTTTGTGATTTTTAATTTGACACTAATATTGTATAATTTAAAATAAATATTTATAAAATATGATATATATATATGTGTGTCGTGTGTGTGTGTGTGTAATGGATTTAATATAGTTTTTTTTATGAATTTGTATTTTGATACATCTGTCGAATTTGGATAAGTAATTTATTAATTTTTATATGAATTTGATCTAAAATATAAATATTTTTTTTAAAAATAGAAATATTATAGGACAAATTTCATTTTAAGCATTTAAAATAGAAAAAAAATTTATGTGTCCAAAATATAACTAATTATATTTTATGCCGAATCTACCAATTTTGCCCTTAGAGGAAGGAAAAATAAGTATACAATTGGACAGAGTCAGGAGAGAGAAAAGGGAGAAGAAGAGAGAAGAGAGAGAAAAACAAATATGGATTTCACAAGTTGAGAAAGAAAAGAGACTTGTCACGGAGGCACTCGATACCGCGACGACAGCGTTCCTACTCCGGCTCAAACCCGACGATCTGGTGGAGATTATTGGGGATTTCGGTGCGCGTGTGCTCGTGCAACAACGAAGTAAGAATTCAATCCAATTTTCATTTCTGTAAAAATGTTTTCGAAACTGTCGATTACAAAAGATGCTCGCCCCTTTTATAGCTGGCTCGCATCCTAACTAATCCCTAACTAACCAGCAACTAATTCTATTTATAAAACGTATTTCTTATTTCACGCTTTTTGCTGGCCCTTCTTTTATTTCTTTTTACTCTTATATCTCTTCTAACAGTACTTCCCCCTTCAAACACGGCTTGTCCTCAAGCCTGCAGTTGTGGAAATCGAGCTGTGATCTCGAAATAATCCTCCCATGTTGCCTCGTCTTCCGGTAGATGAGCCCACTGAACAAGGAGTTGAGCGTGTAGGCTGTTATTGCGTTGTAATAACTGCCGAGCTAGTATCTTCACTGGTTGTAGGAGAGTCTTGCCGTCGTCATCAAACTCCGGCAACGTAGCAGTTACTTGACTCGCTGTCTTGACACTCTTCTTCAGTAAACTCACGTGAAACACCGGGTGAATTTTTGCTGATGATGGTTACTCTAACATGTATGCTGCAGCTCCAACACATCGTAGTATTAGGAAAGGCCCTGCATAACGCGGACTCAGTTTCCATGCTTTGTGCATACAGACGGATTGCTGCTTGTATGGTTTCAACTTCAAATACACCCAGTCATCAACTTGAAACTCTCGAAAGCTTCTCCTCTTATTTGCTGTGATCCTCATTTGTTCTTGCGCCTTCTGCAACATCTTTCGTACCTGTATTTGTATTTCCTATTTCTCAAGTAGAGTAGTTTCCACCCCCACCACTTGTGCTAGAGGGGTCGGCTTGTAACCATAGAGAGCTTCAAAAGGTGTTAGTGCTAGTGAAGTATGGAATGAAGTATTGTACCAAAATTCAGCCAAGGGTAACCATTGTGACCATTTTTTTGGACTGTGACTGCACATGCACCTAAGATATGTTTCTAGACATTGATTGACTCTCTCACTTTGACCATCTGTTTGTGGGTGGTATGATGTACTCAAATGTTGTTTAACTCCTAATGCAGTGAACAATTCTTTCCAAAATAAACTAGTAAAAATTCTATCCCTATCAGACACTATGCTACTAGGCAATCCATGCAATCTGTATATGATGTCAAGGAATTTTTTAGCAATATGCGACGCTGTGTACGGATGATGTAATGCAATGAAATGCGAGTATTTAGTAAATCGATCAACTACTACCCAAATTGAATTCTTACCAAACGAAGGTGGAAGTCCTTCAATAAAATCCATGGTGAGATGCTGCCAAGCTTGAGCCGGAATAGGAAGTGGTTACAGATATCCGGGTGGCCTCACGTTTTCATGTTTGCTTATCTGGCACTGATGACACGCTTGCACATACCGCTGTACTTCTCCTCTCATATCTGGCCACCAAAACGTTGTCCCTATTCTCTGAAATGTAGCATTAACACCTTAGTGTCCCCCATATCCAGAAGAGTGGAAGAAAGAAACCACCTTCTCTCTAAGATTTCCTTTACTCCCCACATATAGTTTGCCTTTATACCTTAACAACCCTTCCATAGCTGAAAATAGAGACATATTGTAGGGCATAGAAACACAATCTGCGAGAGCCCCTTGGGCTACTGCATCTCCTTCATAACTCGCATATATTTCACCCATCCACATGGGCTGAAGTATAGAAATAGCCTGACATTCCCCCTTCTGCTTCTCATCAAACTTCCTAGACAATGCATCTGCAACTCGGTTCTCTACCCCCTATTTATACTCAATTTTATAGTCAAAACCCAACAACTTAGTTAGATATTTATGCTGCACAGGGGTTGAAATTTTCTGCTCTAACAAGTATTTCAGACTATGGTGATCAGTCCTAATGGTAAACTGATTGTGCAACAGATATGACCTCCACTTTTCTATAGCATGTATAATGGCTAAAAACTCTTTTTCATATATAGACAACCCCATGTTTTTTTGTGCTAAAGCTTTACTGATAAAGGCAATGGGATGAGATAGTTGCATTAATACAGCCCCAATTCCATTATAACATGCATCAGTCTCTAAAATAAATGGGAGATTAAAATTTGGAAGAGTTAGAACAGGTGCTGTAACCATAGCTTTTTTAAGGTCAATAAAAGCTTGCTCAGCCTCCTCACTCCATCTAAACTGACCCTTCCTCGTCATATCTGTAAGTGGCCTAGCGATAGCTCCATAATTTCTCACAAATTTCCTATAATATCCAGTCAATCCCAAAAATCCCCTCAAAGCCTTCACTGTTTTTGGTTTATCCCACTGCTCTACAGCTACTAATTTGCTAGGATCTGGTGCCACCCCATCTCTTGATATAATATGACCTAGATACTCTACTTGAGACTGCCCAAACGAGCATTTAGAAGCTTTAGCAAACAAGTGATTTTTATCAAGGGTCTGGAACACAATTTCAAGGTGGTTCAAGTGAGAATTCAAGTATGGGCTATAAATGAGGATATCATCAAAGAAGACTAGGACAAACTTTCCTAAGTAAGGTCTAAAGACATGGTTCATGAGAGATTGAAATGTTGCTGGGGCATTAGTAAGAGCAAATGGCATCACTTTAAATTCATACAAGCCACTCGAAGTCACAAATGCTGTTTCGTGGATATCTCTAGGGCTCATTCTAATCTGATGGTATCCTGCTCTGAGATCTACCTTAGAGAAAATAGCAGCCCCCCCTAATTCATCTAATAGATCATCTATGAGTGGAATTGGGAAATTGTCCTTGACAGTAACAGAGTTCAATTTCCTATAGTCTATGCAGAACCTCCAAGATCCATCCTTCTTTTTAACTAGCAGAACTGGAGAAGAAAAAGAACTAGTGCTAGGTTGTATGACACCAGCTTTCAACATTTCCTCTACTAGTTTTTCTATCTCAATTCTTTGTAAATATGGATATCTGTAAGCTTTTTGTTTGAAGGGTTGTGTATCAGGTTTAAGAGGGATATGGTGATCATGGGATCTGTGAGGGGGTAGTTGGCTAGGAATATCAAACACTTGTAGATACTTGGTTATCAATGGTTCAATTTCAGGTATAGGTCTACTCTCCTGCACTACCTTCTCTGCTGAAATCATACACAAACACCCACACAAGACACCTTTTTTTTTTATGGTTCTCTTAAACTGCTTACCACTTATCATTTTCAAAGACAATTCCTGAGTAATCCCCTGTAATGTAATCTGGTTGTTCCCCTTAGAAAATTGTATGTTCTGCTCTTCAAAATTGAAAGTGATTGGTCCCAATTGTTTTAGTAAATCTACCCCTACGACCATATCACATCCTTCTAGATTGATTATTCTTAATCAATCTAACTTACAGTTTCCCATCTCCCACTCTAACTTAGGGCATTTAGTATTGCATTCTAATTTTCCCCCATCAGCGACAGTGACACACAAAGAGTTGGTGTACTCTACTTCACACCCTATTCTTCTAGTGCTTGTGCATCTATAAAACTATGAGTGCTCCCTGTGTCTATTAGAATAGTAAGATTATGTTTCCCCACCTTGCCTATGAGTTTTATGGTATCTGCAGCTATCTGACCTACCAAGGCATGTACAGAGATTTTACATTCATCCTCTTCGACCTCTATTTCTTCTAACTCTAACTCCCCATCATCATCGGTTGAAGACTCACACACTATCACAAACAATTTCTTGCATTTATGTCCAGGTTTGTAAGTTTCTTCACAATTAAAACACAAATTCTTCTTCCTTCTCACCTCTATCTCTTCAGGTGTTAATTTTTTAAATGTGGATGGTTTACTAAAATTGTTCTGTTCTGCCCTATTACTTCCCCCTAGACTTTGTGATTTTTCAGCAACATTACATAACACCAACTAAAATTTTATATATAATATTTATATATTTATTATAATCATGCTACATGTATAAACTATTGAAGATAATTATATATTTTTTAAGAAAATATTAATGTTATACATTTTTTAAATATAATAATATATTCGTGAATCACAAATTTATTAATTTATTATTTAACAAAGTGTTTTTAAAAGAATGAGAATGCAATATAATATAAAAATTAAATCACATAATATTTGTATAAATATAATTGATATAAATAATTACTCTATAAATTTTTATAATAATAATAATAATAATAATAATATAAATTTTATTATATTATTATTACAAACGATCATCTAGTTTATTATTTAATAAGGAAAAAAAAAAAAGGAAAGAGAGAGAGAAAGAAAGGAAAAAAGAAAGAAAGTAGAGCAACGCCAACGGGCGGATTCTTTTTTTAAAAAGAATGATAAAATATGTCTTTTAGTTTTTGGCATCATTAGTTTGACAATCAATCCCTCCAAGATAAACTATGCTGTTTATCATAAACCGATCCCATTCTAATCTCATAATTCATAAACCCATCAATGTTTTGAAGATTATTCAAATTTGAGATTTCTCATTGGGTGTTCCCAGTTTCCACAGTCGACAAAACTTTTTCCAAGTTCCCGTTTGAATTTTGTATTCTCCGTACCAAAAATCCACTTCATAAAACTCTCTCCCCCCATTTTCTCGCTCTACATTTGTTGAATTGATTCAGAAAGGAGCGTTACTTTCGGTGCTTTCTCCCCAATACAAGATTATACCTTTATCTTTCTTGAAATTCAGGTAACTGCCAAGATTTCTTTCTAAATATTTGCATAACTGAAATTCTGTGCGTTTATGTAAAGATATAATGTTTGGATTTCGTATCTCTCTCTCTCTCTATTTTTTTTTTTTTTTTTGTGGTTTATATTATTGTTCAGATCAATACTTCAAAACCCCATGTTTGACTAAACTTCAGGAGATGATGAGATTGTTTGTATTCACAGTTGTTTAGTTACGAAATTTGAGATATGAATCCAAAGTTTTGATATTTAGTTTCAGGGTGGACTTGGCCTTCTTCTGGATTTGTATAGGATTTTACCTTTTTTTTCAATTTTGCTTCTTAGATTATAATTTGACAATATTGTTGCTTAAGAAGTTTTCTAGTTGTATTTAGAAATTTTACTGTGCCAATTTGCCTATTTTGTTTCATTTTATTGTTTCTTGTTGTGCTAATGAGTATATGATTCTACAATATATACCTGGCCCTTCAGATGAAATGAAGATTACTTCGGGTGTCCTCTTTGAATATTTTGTTTTAGAATCGTAGAAGAAACAGGAAGTTATATATTTATTTAAAAAAAAAAAAAAAAAACAACTAGAACAATAAAAATGGTAGATTCCGTATTTTTGCTATGATATTGAATTATGAGGAAGAAATTTACCATCTGGATGTTAAGGTTTCCTGGTTAGAAAAATCATCATCGTGTGTATTGCTCAAGGTTGTATCACTAGTTATCTATGGCTTATTAATTTTTAGCATGTTCGTAAGCTTTCATATGATTTTCTTATGTATTTTCAGGTTCATCTTGAATTCAGCAAGATCCTTTTATTGATAAGTATTGAAGTTCCCTGGCATAGCTTGATATCCTCCCACAAGTCATTTTGTTAGCACAAAATGTATGGTCTAACGAAATCTCCCAAAAAGGGTGTCTCTAAACACAATTCAACTGATCCGAGGCCTCCGGTTAATACCCGTAGTAATCCTTTTGATTCTGATGATGAGGAGTTGGATAACAAACAAGCCCTTAAATCCTCCGGAAGAACATCTTCTGAACCTTCTCTCCTTAAATCAGATTTGAGCACGAATCCTTTTGATGATGACGAGATAAAAGGCACCTCTCCATCTAAAAGCAATCTTTCTTTAGGAGCTAGAAGTAAATACAAGAATGATTTTCGTGAATCGGGAGGACTAGAGAACCAGCCCCTCCAAGAACTGGAAAACTATGCTGTATATAAAGCTGAAGAGACAACAAAGAGTGTCAACAATTGCCTCAAGATTGCAGAGGATATAAGAGAAGATGCTACGAAAACTTTGGTTACTTTGCATCAGCAGGGAGAGCAAATTACAAGGACGCACATAGTTGCTGCTGACATGGATCATGACCTTAGCAGGGTATGTCTTCAAGCTTTTTCAACCAGTAATCTGATATATCGTAATTATTTGATATTTTACAGATTATAAGATACAAAAGGGAGCATAACTTTCAGATATCCTTTCAAATTGTTGTTTCTATTCCTTGCAGAGAGGGGTCTGGAGTTTTATTGAATCTGGATTGTGTGGTCCAGAAAGAACTTAGGATTAGTCACATTTTCCTCCTAACCAGTGTTGGATAATGAACATGCGGCATCTTGCTTTTTCGATATTTAAATCTTGTGGAGCTATATTTCCGTTTGCTGTTAACCATTTAGGGTGTCCTGAAGTATTTCTGATTGTTTTCAGGGTGAGAAGCTTTTGGGAAGTCTTGGGGGTATATTCTCCAAGACATGGAAACCTAAGAAGACTCGCACAATTATGGGCCCTGTAATCGTCAAAGGTAAAACATTATCCTTTTCCCGTTTTCCCCCCTGCACGCTTATCATTTAATGTTCATTGCGGAACATATCCAAGACTAGTCTCTTTGGCTTATGATTTAGGCAAGTAGGTGGGTTTTAATCCAGCGTTTATTTCATGACTTGTGGTTTGACAATTTGATAATTGTGTAGATGATCCTGTTCAAAGAAAGGGTAACCACTTGGAGCAGAGGGAAAGGTTAGGATTAACTTCCGCAACAAAGGAACGTTCTTCTACTCGTACACCACCTCCTGAACCCACAAATTTTTTGCAGAAAGTAGAGGTATGTTAGTGACATCACACATCTAATCTTAATTTCATATCAATAACTAAAAGAACACTGAGTTCCTCTTCTGTTAGTTTAATACAGTCTTGTCTTGATGGGTTGAGTTAGAACCGTAATTTGATGCCCTTAAGATGAAGTTTATTGCAGCTGCTGTTCTAATCGCATCTCCATCCCTCCTTTTAGATCTCTATAAAACTTTGCTTAGCTGATTAACTTCATGTGGTCTTCTTTCTGTAACATTGATTATAATCTTTTCGGGACCTTTACTTATGTGATATCTTGGACATTCTGCGGTGCTGTTGCATGGCTGATTTTAGTCGTATTGTACTATGCCAGGTGGAGAAGGTGAAACAAGACGATGCCCTGTCAGATTTAAGTAATATTCTGGGGGAGTTGAAGGATATGGCTCTTGACATGGGATCTGAAATCGATAGGTTAGTCATTCTACCTTGTACTATGAAGTTTCCCCACCCCCACCCCCACCTCCTTATTCCTCTCATGTTCTGGCTCGGCAAATTGATGTCATAAACAAATTCTATGTTCCGTCTATGAATCTTGACCAAAATCTTCACATCTGCATAGCTCTCTTCGGCTCCTCCCAGTTTGTAAAATGAGTTTTAACTTAAGAAGAAAAAAAATTGTATATTGATATGGTTAACAAATGCAGGCAGAACAAAGGTTTGGATCATGTTCAGGATGATATTGAGGAGCTACATTTCCGAGTGAAAGGCGCTAATCAACGTACTCGTCGTTTGCTCAGAAAATAGAAGATCGCCAATCTGATTTCTATTATAACATTGATTTGGGCCTTGCTACTATCAGTCTTGTAGCACATTTCAATGTCATGGAGATTGCTAGCCTCTTGTTCCTTCTTGTTAACCATCTCTCTCTCTCTCTGATCCGCCTATATATGTTAGAGAAGATGTTTGCCGCAAGTACTCTCAGAAAGATTTTTTCTCCATCTTGTTACCTCTATTCTTTATTAACTCCTTATTTAATCAATATGGATAATCTTGCGATCAAACATTTTCACATTTGCAGAGAGATTACAAATAATCTGTTCATGCTCTTTTTTAGTTTTCATGTTTTCCATTCAGTTAAATCTAAAATTTTCATTTAACTATTCCACACAATAACACGACGAATAATATAAAACTCCAATCTTGTAGGGTATAGTCTTTGTGCTTAGTGGATTAGAGAAAATTCAGATTATAAATTTTTTAAACGTGAAATCTAAACTGTTATAGATGTAATTTTTAAATTGTATAATATAGAATTTTGTTGTAGATATAAATTAATGATGGTAGTACTCTCTTTTATTCAAAATAAATGTTGTTTTAGAAATTCTCGTACATATTAAGAAATAAATTACGTAACTAATATATTCTTAATTAATGAGAAAGAGACATTAATGGTTAGTGAAAGAAAGATGCATTGTATTTATATTCATATGAAAAGATAAGGATGAATTATAAAAATAACATTATTATTCATTTTGAGAACAGTAAAAATTAACTTATTATATAAAATATAAAAAATTTCTACAAGTAACTTACTTCGAGTACGAGAAATTGTTGTAATATAAGGAGTGGTGATATATAAATTAGTTTTACAGCTAATGATGTCATAATATTATTTTAAAAGTGAACAGAGCTTAAGCCATTAGCGTTACGTCCTACGTCCGCTTTTTTTATTTTTTTTATTTTTTAGCTGTTAAAAATTTTAAAAGAGAAAGAGAAAATATTTTCGTATAGAATAGTCTTTTGAACTAAAAAAGAGGCTCAAACATCTTTGTATATCTATATACATTCATTCACAATACAAAATAATGACTTTTCAAATTTCTATTTGCTATTATTAGCCACTCTAATTTAATAAAAATATATCATATGTTCATTGACAATGTCATTCTACACAACATGTATCGGTGAAGTTAGAACATGAGACGAAACACAAAAATGAAATCCAGGATCCCGTGTGACCGTTCCAAGAGGTCCCATTTTCATTGTTCATCCAAAATGTCACAAGACAATGAGTAGAGATGGTCCTTACAAACAGGCAATGTCTGAAAGAATGTTACAACTTGCAAAAATTTACCCAATTACACAAATACTTAACTCTTAATTCCTTCCAATCACATAAATTTGTTGGCTTCATTACCAGCAATTCTTAGCCTCCTTAACTTCAGAATTAAACTCTCCCACAATCAATAATCCTTAAAAAAGAGAAACAACCTTGTCTTCTTTCTGGTGCTGCAAAATGCATCCCTCATTGATTAGAGCATTAATGGCGCCAAGTACAAGGTTCATGGATCACTTGTTTCAGTTTTAAATACCCCCCATTGCCAGAACCAACTTCTTTATTGCCACCCCTCTTTTTCATGATTCAGTTTCACTTCACCATACAGCTCGCATGAAGAACTCATTACCAGCCACCGCCACCGCCTGCCGCTGGATATCCCCCGGCGTTATAATTGTCCTCATGTTAGCAGCACACACTGAGTGTTCAAGAACAACCTTACAGGAAGCCTCTAGTCTACACAGGCTGCTCTCTTCCTCTCCGGACCCGCCTCGCCTTTTGCATTGGAGGCTCCACCAGCCGCCGCCACTGCTGCCTACCCCACCATCACTGCCTGGCGAAGATGGCAGAGAAATTGACCCCAGGTACGGCGTTGAGAAGCGGCTGGTTCCGAGCGGGCCGAATCCTTTGCATAATTGACATCATGCACAAAGATGTCTTCTCTAGTAATTTACTACTTTCTTTTCTAGTCTTTGCTTACTTATTTTTCATGCATGTTTGTTGTGCTTTATTAGCCCAGAGAAGATGTTCATAAGAAATGAAACCAGCCCTTTTTCTGGGTAAATTTGCATAAGCAGCAATTCAATGAGGCTGTCTTCTCTCTCTCTCTCTCTCTCAACAAATACATATGATTATTCATATCATACTCTAGCTCGATGTTTCATCTTGTGCTACAACAAAAAGTGCACGTCATATGTATGGACTGATGAAATAAAATACGGGTTGTTTCTCACCAAATTTCAAAACATACCGGATGAAATATTGTAACGAAAAAGAAAAGGAAAAACTATTAATATGGTGCATTGGACAGAGAAGTAACAGAATTTATTCATGTCTGCAAGAAGACAGAGCAGAGGTTTTGTAGTATATAACTGAGGATGTCATAATGAAGTAATCACCATTCATTTTGGGACACGAGAAAGGGCAAACACCCTGGACGCTTCACTAATGCCCCTCTGCTTTGCCCCAACAATCACTTGTACCCTGCCCTCTGAATTCTTGTACATTCCTGTAGTTTTATTCCTCGGACAAAGTCCACATGTTCCCAGTCCTAAGGTGGAACTCAGGTTCCATCGGGTGCAGTATCCATCGACTATCTTGGGTTGTAGCATAGATCTTACGTGTATTTACCCTATAGAGTGATCCAAATATATAGCAACCTTGTACATTGTAATAAATTTTGTAGGCCAGGTAAGAACATCCCTCAACATAACAAAATCTAAATTTATGCCCATTAACTTGGTTATGTTAGATATATGACATTAACTTTTTGAATTTTTAAAATGATCTATAACTTTTAATTTAATCCAATTTATGTTTAAGACATGACAGTGAAATTAAAAGTATCGCCTTATCATTTTCTCATAAATTTTTTAAAATATAACAAACCAAACATAATTGAACAAAATCAAAAGTTACATATCATTACCAAAAACTCATAGAATTTGACATAATATAATGTACAGGGCCAAAAAGTTAACACTTTAAAATACAGCACATAATATATTGTACAGGGCCAAAAAGTTCACTTTAAAATACAACAATTCAACTTCAACTTTAAAATACAACAATTCTACTTCAACTTTAAAATGCAACAATTCAACTTCGAGCAATTCAAGATGGCAAAAGGTAACAATATGGAAACATGGGAGAAACCCCAATTCAAGATAATGTATTAAATGCAAAGCAAATTCAGCTGTAAGTTTTCTCTACCCGCAAACAAAAGATCATAAAATGAAATATGAAATTGAAGATTGGATAAGTATAAGAGCTCCAAATTATTCCAAGGATGCAAAGGATCAAAACAAACCCACTAAGTATAAGTATGACAATTTCAAATGCTAATACTTTAGTAGATTTTTGTACTTTCTTACAAGAAAGTGGGTTAGTCTTTGATCAGACACTAAACACGGATAATACATTTGAATGGCATCCACTTAATACATCTGAATGGCATCCACTTATCATTAGAGAAAAGAGAGTATATTTCTTCCTTCTCTACTGCAATAAATCTTCAATTTCTTTTTCCCCTTCATCATCAAGTCCTGAAATGTTGGTAAAACTAGAAAATGAGAGGCAGTTTAACTTAAAGAACTTTCAGCAGTAGTTAGGTAGCAATTCAAAAGTAGTACATAGATGAAACACACAAGACACACACATGAAGCACACAAGACCACACATAACAAAGTAAACATTCTTGAAAAATAGGAAAGTTTCTTATCAAATAATAAAATTACACGCTTACATCAAACCAACCTTAATAGTCGTTTACTTGTTTGTAAAGCATTCATCAAACATAATCTCTAACAAGTCGGTTCTAACACCCAAGGACCATTAAGATAAAATAATATAAAAGAAAGCACGAAAAGAACAAGCTAACACTTAATGTAGGTAGTTCATGTCTTGGCCCTCACTTACTATTATCTCATAATCATAATCTACGGCTTTTGACAATTGAATCAAGGCTGCATCGGTGTACTTAGATCCGTTTCCTTTTTTCACTCTAAAGACTCCTAATTATCAGGATATCATTTATTTCAAAAACGCAAGACATACATTATTTTTATTACCCTCCCACAGCCCTACTCTCCCACATCCAATTGTTCCCACCCAAAGTTTTATTTTTCTCAGCCACACTTATTCTCTGTACTAATTATAAAATTGGGATGACATCAGATGATAAAGTCAATCTTAAGATAATCCCAGAATTCCACTTCAAAATTTAAATTTAAACACCAATTTGGCTCGTCAAACCAATACTAACAAATTCAGGAAACAATTTTCCAGATGAGATGATCCCTTAAAAAGAACAATGACATACAACCAATACTCATAAATGAATGATCAAACCAACATGTTAGCTATATTAGATTGAAACACTAGCAAAGTAACGATTACCTTCAAGATGACACCAAAAAGGGACACACAGATTACTGATATGGTATGATCTGTATGCAATGTAGACCTTCCCCCATCCCCACCCAAAAAACAGGAAAGTTTTAGTGAAGAGATGGAGGGAGGAAAATTGTTGCCTACACTTATAAATCATTTGTTGCCAAAAAACAAAACTGAAGATTATTTGGCTCATAAGTTTTAAATCCAGTGAAAAGTTCAAAAGTAGTTAGGCAAATGAAATGTAAAGCAACCAAAAATAATAAAGACAATCGACGAAAAACATTGCAGCCACTAGAATCATCAACAGCTAGAGAAACCAGAACAACAAGAAGATGCAACTGAATAGTATCTGAATAAACAAACAATCAGAAACATATATATTCTTCAAAAATTACTGCCTGATTAAAAATAATTATTTAAAAAAAAACAGAAATGATTTATTTGAAAAAATATAAACCCTAGGATAAATACTGACCAAATGATTCCAATAGGCGTCAAAATCATGGGCGCTTAATTTCCATAACGCTCTTGATGGGGGGCGCATATAGTGAGTAGATGACGGCCTGCCGTTTGGCCACCCCAAGTTGCGACTTCCCATCAGCTAAGGCGGCCGCGGCCTCATCCGGATCAAACAGACTACGGTTGTGGCGAAAAGAGTCAATCGTGCGGCGTTTAGCATACTCCCTGACATTGTAGTCCGTGAATAGACGCGCCGTCCGCATAAGTGAACGAAAAAGTGAAATCACTTCGTAACGGGTGGGTGCGGATGCCATGCCTGGTCTTCTGCCCTCTAGTTGTGTTCTGTGTAGAATTTTAAAATATCTATTTTAAAAGAGAATAAAAAAAGAAATATATATATATATATCTTTTATTTTTGTTAGATTACTTTTTAGGTAGTACTACTAATACTAGGGCTTTTGTGGGCCCGAATACAATGGGCCTAAAAATGTTAATGACCCAATTGTTAAATATTTAGTTATATTTAATTTTATTAAATATTTTTTTTTAATGTTCGATCATGATTGAACACTGCTCAAATTGACAATGTTTGATCAAAATTAGCAATTTTTTATAATCACTAATATTTTTCATGTCTCACATAATTTATAATATTTATAAATATATAATAATAAATTATAATTGATAGTAATATAAGTATTAATTATGTATTTTGTTCCATTTCGCATTATCGTGAAATTTTTTGTTATTTTTATGAAATAAAAAAATAATATATATTTCTAAAATAAAATTTATAATATATAAAATATATTTTTTAATATAATTTTATTTTGCATACAGAAGTTTTATTTGTTTTATATAAAAATAATTTAAATATCAAAATATTTTACAATTAACCTAAAAAATATTTTATATATTTAAAAAAATTATTTATATATATTTAATATGGATATTAAATTAAAAATTTAAAATAAAAAAATAAATAAATATATTTTCATTAAAAATAAGTTGGGCAAAAAAAGTTATAAGCATTTAAATCTGATTCAAAGGTAAAAAGAAAAAAAAAATTATTTGGTTATAAATTTACTTATGGAATGATTACAAATGAAGTAAATGAATTTACCCATTTATATTTCTTCACCTTCTCAAGGGACAATGGTGATTTATCCAATTGTAGGGTTGAGATTATGTCTCTAATGTTCTTTCTAAATATTTAGAGTTTACCTTACAATCTTCTACATAATTCTACATACAATGAGTTACAAGTTTGGATTCTTATCCTGAAATTCGTAGTTAAATTTTAATAAGATTGAGATTTTTTGCTTACAGATTTGGAGGGTTTTCTTTTTCTTCAAATATTAAAATTTTATAATTTTCTTTTATCTTTAGTTTTAATTTGTATTTCAAACTAGTTTGTTTATTCATATTTTGTAAATAGGTATAAAATCATGTACGACACACAAGAATTATTTTTATATATTTGTATAACTAAAAAAGAAAATAATAAGTATATGCAAAAAATTGTTTAATAATTTTCATATTTAATCATAAATTTATTTAAAAATTTAAGTCAAATATCATTCAATTATATAGACATTTGGGAATTGACATTATATGTCATGAATAAAATCAATTTTATGTATCTTATGATATAAAAATGTGAGAATTGTCATTTTACGTTACAAATATCAATAATATATTTAATTCAAATTACAACTAATTGCATAATATGCTAAATCAGTGGTGTGCTCCACAATCATCACATATTTTCTATCAAATTTCATTTAATAATGATTTTCAAATCGCAATGATATGATAGAATTCGGTTTGATTATAACAAATCTGAAGCTATTTTTTAAATTAACAATTTTTTACACATAATTTATGGAAGAATGTATACTATATTTTATAAATAAAGTAAAATTTAATTCGATTATAATAAATTTAAGAAAATATTATCACTGGTTTCATATATTTTTGATCAATTGTTTTGCCTAAATATGTGAATACAATTGGGGCAGAAAAATAAAAATAAAAATATTTATTTTACTATTATATACAGATACATAATTTTATATAAAATATTTGCGAGATGCCTCCCAGAAAAAATGTCCCTAACAAAATAAAAAAAATGCAATTAGGAAACGAAATAAAGTAAAAAATAAAATATAAAAATAAACAATGAGGCTGATGTGGACTATTTGTACCAAATTACGATTTGAAACTGTTGCAATTTACAAAGGTGCACTTCAATTATCAGTTCTACTAATTGCAATCACTTTTCTGGCGAAATGACTTCAAAATCCAGTGCCGGCGAAGCGTCTCAGCGCCGCGTCTGTCCCTACACGCGCCAGCTCCTCCGCTACTCAGTCGCCTCTCGACTTTTCGTTCTAACCCTAATTATCATCTGGCGATCGTTTCTCAGCCCCTACGACACATCCGCTTCAATAAACCCGCCTTGCCTCTCCTCTGCCAATTCCTCGATTTCTTCGCCGCCGATTCTCCTGCCGCGCGTCGGATCGGCAATCGAGAGCAGCATTGTGTGGGATGGTGTTTACTTCATACGCATTGCGGAGTGCGGATATGAATACGAGCAGACCTATGCTTTCCTGCCCTTGCTTCCCCTCTGCGTTTTTCTTTTCTCAAAAACAGGTCATTAAAGTTGTTATTCATATTCTAGAACTTTTTATTTTTCCTTCTCGTTTTGGATTGGTGGTTTAGTTGATAGTGAAGACTCGACGCCTGGTTATATCCATGTATATACACTGGGTGTGCGCGTATTAACTAAACCAATTTAGTAGAAGAACGTTAATATTGGAGACGAAGTAAATGAAGACAGCTTTCTTGCACTCCTTTCTAGCTTAATATAGCCAATTTATTTAGATGTTTTCTATTTGTTTGTTCATGTTCCCCTCAAAATTTAAGAAAAGAGTGCTTGGTGGAATTCTGAGTTCATACATAGCTCTGTATATTCTTCCCAACTACTGGATTATTTTGATTTTTATTTTAACTATGCAGTTTTTGCTCCATTGGTACCTGTGATTGGATACAGGGCTGTGCTCGGATTATCTGGCTATGTGCTCAATAACGTTGCTTTTGTTTTTGCCGCATTGTATTTGTATCGGTGAGTTTTTGTAGTCTGTCATAGAGAATATTTTGCATAAAAAAGCTTTATATGTATTTTCACCTTATGGAAAAGGCTATAGATTTGAGCTGGGATTGTTTAGTCCATTGGTCCAAACACTGTAAATATAGCTAGTTTGAGCCATCTGAGATCCTCTAATATGTGGACGTTTGCATTTACTATTTCTTTCACAATACCTTCCATTTTTTATTATATATTTTGCAGGCTTTCAGTAATTGTTATGAAGGACAAAGAGGTGGCATTCAGGGCCTCAATTTTGTTCTGCTTGAATCCTGCATCCATATTCTACTCATCAATGTATCAATCTGAATCCTTTATCTTTTATATCCTTCATCGTCTTTCATGCAAGAAAAGCAAGGATTAGAGTGATAATGCTACCTTTATTATCTGCAGATATACTGAGAGTCTCTATGCTGTCTTATCATTTGGAGGATTATATCATTTCATGAATGGAACCTTCAATTATGCAACAGTTTGGCTTGCATTTTCTGGTTTTGTACGGTCAAATGGTTCCCTTAACGCAGGCTACATTTGTTTCCATGCAATGCAACAAGTATTTAAAGCTTTCTCTTCCAGAAGCCGCTCTTATGTGAGTGTGTACTCCTTTCATTTTTTTCAAAGCATTTTTGTTTTTTCTAACTTATATTTTATTCAAATACTGAAGCCTTATGCTTGCAGCTTCTATCAGTGAATATTCTTTCTGCTGGAGCTTTACGATCTCTATGCGTTTTTACTCCTTTCATCTCTTTTCAAGCATATGGGTACTTCAATTTTTGCATGGGTCATTCTGTGGATGAAATGAGGCCTTGGTGCAAGGCAAGACTTCCTTTACTCTACAATTACATTCAAAGCCACTATTGGTATGTTAAACATTTATATATTGTATGACCCCTTTAGTTTCCAGCATGTGCTCACATATATATGAGTCAAAATTTTGTCTGTTATATTATCTTTATATGACTCAGCAGAGATGAATTAGGATTGCATCCTGGTTATTGTTAAACTTGTTATGAGTCTTGACTTTTTGGAATGGAAAACAACTATTCAATGAAAATTACAACTGGATCTTTAAAGAGGCCTTTTTTGCTGTATTATGATATACTTTTTTCTTGCATCATACTGTCTTGATATCTGACACTGCTTGATTACCATGCACGTGTTCATTTCTAAAATATCTCTATCCATCCCTCACTTTTGTGTGCAAAATGTTCATTTTAGGCCATCATCTCTATCTCATTTACTTTTTTGATACATATCCGTTAAAACTAACTGAATCTTTTAGGGTTAACCTGAACACTCTATGGTGTTCTAATATTAAAGGCTGACTTTAACGTAATTAATTAATCTTGGATTGAAAAAAAAATTATATATTGTAGTTCCATCGTAGTCTTGTTAAATTCAATGAGTTGCAAAATAATCTATTTGATACCGTTATATTAATTATATTTATTCTTTAACTGTAAAACATACTTTAATGATATAAGATTGCTTCTTATCTAGAACGCTTCTACAATCTTTGAATTGTAACAGAATTGTTGAATTAGGGATGTCAGGAGATAACTTATAAAGGTTATGGACTAAAATGAGACATTTGAGAAATGAGATGAGGTGAAGATTAGGGGCCAATAGAGATATTTAGCCTCTCGAAAATTAGGATCTCCATGAATTTCTTACCTCTAAACTCCTTGTCCCTCTTATAAGCAGTCTAGTTCACTTTTACTTGATACTAAATATAGTTATCATAGTATGATGAATGAAATTGGTCATTGTCAACCTGAATATCTTATTCATGTGCAAGAATGGAAAAGGCTGCGTAGTTGAGTTCACTTTGTGCTATTAGGTGGTCTCTACATATTAGAAGATTCTTTTGGCAATGTTCTGTTCTTGATGTCTATTTCTATTTTATGCCAGGGGAGTGGGCTTCTTAAGATATTTTCAATTTGAACAGTTGCCCAATTTTCTTCTTGCACTTCCTATATTATCTCTGGCGCTATGCTCAGTTGTGTACTTCGTCAAGCAATGGCCTGAAGTTTTTCTCTCACTTGGTCTCCGAGCTTCTTCTACAGAAAAACAATTTGTTGGCTCCCAATTGTCTACAGGAGCAGAGGGGCAAACAAGCGCTCCTGGAATTTCCCATTATGATACTCCTAATGTATTGCAAGGTGTGCATCTTTTTATTAGCTAAAGAAAGCATTCTGTTTTGTTCATTTTGTATTTATGGGAATGGGAGACAGAAATCTTCCACATAATAAAGATAGTCATTTCTTGTCTTCCTTACTAGTCCATTACATGTGTCTGTCCAGTTTTTGTGATTAGACATCAAAATGTTCTTTCATGACATCTTATTATTCTTTCTGAATAGTTTTGAACTTTTTTGAACATTTTTTGTATTAAACAATGATTAACTGAACCTGACATTTTACACTATAATACCACTAGGGAAACATTCTTGTTTAGAGGCTTAATTTTCACAAAGAAGTACGAATTACTCTGTCTCGATTCCCCACTATATAGTTCTGTTATTTCTCCCTTTGCATTAACCCACATGTCCAAGCTTTGTATGCATGTGCCCATCTATGCATAGATAAATGGTGCAGCTTATTATATTTCTTAGACTATGTTCTGGAAACTTTAGATGTGCTTGTCTGTGGAAGCAGCTGATGCTTTCTCAATTTTTGTTCTTTGTGGCATGCACTAACATCCCAATCACATTTTGAAGACTGAAAGTAAATGTGCCCTCTAAGAAAATATATTGTTTTCCTAAATGAATTGAACAGCAGAAATGCACTACTCTTGCTCGTTTGAAACTTTAAATATAGTTGGGGCTTGAATTGCAGAATCTCAATTAAGTCCGTTGCTGGGTTTGCTTTTTTTTTTTTTTTTTTTGTTGGCTATATATGGTATATTTTACTTGATTGCTTGCATGTATCATCCTTGTGTACCCTGGCTTTTTATGATAAGCACCTTGATTTCCAACCTAAATATTTACATTATGTAAGTCAAGAAATTGAGTCTGTTCCATATGCTGCACGTAGATTATCAGTTATTAGATGTTCACAGCACTGAGTAGGATATACCAGACCCTTACTACGCCGTAACTATATTAATGGCTAATGATATAGTATAACACATGCAGAGCGGCAATTTTTTTTTTTTTAAATAATTCTAAAAAGAGAGGCACCACCATCTTACTTGAGTCAGGACACAACACAGATGATGCGTATCTTAGAGTGAGAAAAAGAGCTTTCAGAACGGAGCATTTGGTCACAGAGTCATCAAAATGTGAAGCACCAGACGTCCTGAAATGTGATCCTGTTGTTATTCTTCCTTTTGCATTTCACTTGAGCTTCATGGTTTTCACAGCAATTTTCGTCATGCATGTTCAGGTTAGTCCCAAACTTGTTATGGTGTTTCTTTTTTCATCTATGTCAATGAGTTACTTGAACTGACCTGGAGTGTACATGGCAGAAAGCAAATGTTGACTTGGATGATATGATCAATTTGACTTAGTTTACCATAATTAACAAAACTGTTTCTGGAAAACCCCTAGGATGTCTGTTAATTTTTTTTTGGTTTTCTTGTTTTTGGAGCCTAGATGTTAATCTACATTGAATTTATTGTTAGTTACATTTAGTTTGATGTCACTACTTTTTTAGCTACCCAAATAAAGGAGTGATGTTGCTATGTGGATCATAGCCTAGTAAAAGAAATACGTGACTGTTGTTAGGCTTGTGAGAGGCAACCAACTATTGTGTCAGAAGATCTTGAATTGAGTGATAGTATGTATAAGATTGTGCAACTTGGAGTTAAAATATTTGCTTAGCCTACCCCTCGACTAGCAGGAATGGTCTTTGATGCTGATTATCCAAAATGTATTCCAACACTGGAGGTGATTAATTTTGATGAACTTTAAAATTATTCCATTCTGTTGCAGCCTGTGGGATGCGCATATGAGTAGCCTTTATGGATTTCTCCTTCTGCCCATTCTATCAAGGGCTAGGAAAAGTCATGTCTTCAGCGAATCTGACCAGATTAATATTTCATGCTACATAGGTTCTCAATCAGTAGTTTTAGTATCTTCTGTGTCTATTTTCGACTTTGCTTTCAGGTCACTTTTGGTCCCATACATGGATTAGGCTATTTTCCCAAAACTGGCAAAAACTTAGGAAGATGACATGGAGAGTTAATTTATATGTGGCAACCATTATGTGTCATTTTGTTCGGTTGTGTCAAAGCACTTGAGAATTTTAGCTAAGGGACAGGGAGAGGGGGGGGGGAGAGGATGTTTGGAAAGCTCTTGATGGTAGTTGGATTTACCGAATTAACTCTGGATGTTCTTTGATAGATAGCCTCTGAATAGCTTATGTAGTTCTGGCTTTGGTAATTCCACAGTTACCGAGCCTCCCACAGGCGTGATGATTCCAGTGAAAAGGCTACATGAATCATAGCTATCAAAATGACCAGGCAAGATAAACATGATAACTGATTATCGTTGTCAATTGACTAGTCAAGTACATTTTTGTCCGACCTCCTTATTAGTTGTGAAAAAATGGAGAAAACAAATCCAATTCGTAAACTTAACCTTCTATGCAACATACTAGGTCGTAGGAAGGACAAAATCCAACCTTTATTTTCTATTGCATTTTTTGTTCTCATTTTCCTATTTTCTTTTCCGTAATATAAGCCATATTTAACTGATATTCGGTTGCACTCGACAGGTTTCAACTCGTTTTTTATCTGCGAGCCCCCTTGTGTACTGGTTTGTCTCCCACAATCTGGGATCTTCTTTTGGAAAAGGATGGGGTCATTTCTTATGGGCATATTGTGTTGCTTACATCTTCCTTGGCAGTCTACTCTTTTCAAACTTCTATCCTTTCACCTGAAAAGGATCTCATTTGAACCCTTTGGGGCCGATGGTACCAAACAATGAAGTTGAAGGAGTTTGCTGCCAATTAGTATAACACTCTTGGTTGCCACATCCACTCTTGATCCGACACTCACCCACATGGTTGTGTGTGAATGTATGCAAATCAAAATGCAACATGGGATAAGAGCATCCCAAGGGCCGGTCTCCTATGATGAAAGTCTATTCACAGTAGGAAGCTCCAATTGGTAAATGGTGGCGCTTAGACTTGGGGGATATGGTAAAAATATCATTTGAAACTAATTAAATATATGGATTTATAGTGCATATGCATTTCTTTATTTGGAGAATATGCATTGGCAATTTGGCATTTTGAGATGTTTGATAAGAGGTATGATGCATGCATGGCTGATAATTGTGGACAGAGTGTCTGATTTTTTAAAATATTTTATCCCATATGCAAAAGAGCTCATGGCATCATTTTGTTGTCCTAAATCCAAGTATTTAGTTTTAGCTTACTTTTCTTTTAGCTGGAATTTGATTGCTATGGGAATCGAGTGATGTTCAATTGGTTGAGCACTTTGTAAAATTATTATAGTTTAAAACAATTATATATTTATTTGGTAGAGAAGCATATTAGGATAAACAAATATTTATTAATTTATTGAGAATGAGATGGATGAAAGAGTTTAAAAATCCAATATTATAAATTTGTGATAATAGAATGTTGGTGGTGGATGGAGAGGAAACATGAATATACTCAAAAGTGGGCACCACTTCTCGTCAACAATTCAATACCTCTTCTCATCCATACTTTTTTTATGCATGCATCTAAATAAATTAATAATATATATAAATAAATATATGTATGTATATTACTTCATATTTTATTTTATACATACATATAAATACATTATGTGTGATACTATTCATCTCTCATCTATTATATAAATGCAATATTGTAAATATGTATTACGTAATTTAATGATAAATGTCCAAAAAGAAACAAATGTGCCCAACTAAGGAGGGTGGAAGACGTGCAGTGGTAATATTCTTTCTTTCTTTTTTTCTGTTTTATATTAAAATTAAAATGATTTATAATTATGATATATTATTAAAATAATAAAATATATTGATAGTACTATTCATGAAATCTAGTGTAATAAAAAAGAAAAGAAAAGGAGAAGTGCAAGAATTGAGGATCGAATCAAAGAATGTAAGCACCTTTTCCTTGCTTCTTTCGCTCTCCCCCAAAATCATTATTTTATTATTATTATTATTATTATTATTATTATTATTATTATTATTATTATACATAGATATGGGAATGGGATCATCTCTATATCCCTTTTGCGCATGCAACTGCACAAGTCTTGATCCATATCAAAGATTTCGCATCCACGTCACGTGCTCCATTTTAAATTCACATTTTTTTTATTTCTTATCTTTTCATTTATTAAGGAGTAATTATAGTGTATTAAAACTCTAATTTTACACTATTACTATTTTCATTATTGTGTTACTTTGTTTATTTTTATATAAAATAAAATAAAAAGTTTTATTCCTAATTTGTTTTTCTTTTCGGATTCAATATTATTTTATTGAAGATCAGTCTATAATTTATATATATATGGGATGAGTGTACCTATATTGTTCTTTTGTGTGCAAGAGTTTGATAGTGTTTGTGCGCGATACAATGTTTTGGTATTATATTTGTGATTATATTTTCAGATATTTATGATACAAATTAAAATTATTGTACCTCTTGGAGATGAATACTATTTCAGCTGAAATTGCAGCAAATACAGAATATGTTTTGGATGGCAGTTTTTGTGTGAATGAGAATTGAAAGAGAAAATGTTTGATGTATAGAAAACCTGGCAATAATTGAACTCCTACCATTAAAATATTCGCCTCCAAGAGGGACAATTATCATCTTGCAAAATACCAACATCAATATATATATACACACACACACACACCAAGTTTACAAGAACGTTAAAAACTTAAAATATTAACACTTTCCATATTTCAACTCAATTGTGAGTTTGTTCGGTTTTTTTTTTTTTGGCTTCTATTCGTATATTTGTCCATCACTATTTTTTTTGGATGTTGCTAAACACACCATAAAAATTAATTTTCACATCACTTTAATTTAGTGAATAAAATTAAATAAAATATAAATGACATATATATCCTTATATAATTTTCTTTAAAAAGATAAACATTAATATTTTCATTATTGATATTCTTCTTTCATTGCTCAAACACTCACATATTAACCCTATATTCAAACGAATCAAAATAAATGTTGAAATATTTGTAAATAATTGATAATAAAAAATTTCAAGACAAATGATATAAAAAATATAATTAGTATAAGAATTACACAATTAAATACTGTATTATTTGTCAAAAAATATAGTATTTAATTGTGTAATTCTTATAATAATTATATTTTATATATAATTTATATTGTATGGTGTATTATTGATTACTTATAAAATATTTTATATTTTATTTTTATTCATTTGAATATAGGATTAGTGTGTGTGTTTAGAATCAAGAATGAAGAACAATAATAATAACAATATTATGATTTTGCTTAAAATATATATATAAGGGTATATTTGTCATTTACATTATACTTAAATTTATTTAAAAATTAAAGTGGTGTGAAAAATAATTTTTGTGGTGTGTATAGAAACACCCTTTTTTTTTTCTTTTTTTCAGTTTTTTTGTGAAAAAATATTTCATTTTTTATTTTTATTAATAAAATGAGATTTAAACTTCAGAAATAAGATTCTTTTTAGTATAAAGGGCTTGTTTACTTTATGGGATATGAACTTGATAGATAGGGTATTAATCCTTGTCTTAGGTTTGTTTTGAATGTTAATAGTCATTAAAGCCCTGTTAATGCAGTGTCCCTCATCTGTTATCCCTAAAATACATGATTATGGATCTCATCTCATAAGTAGGATTACATTTTCCATCATTTAACATCCTATGGATTGCCTACAAATTTTCTGCTCTGCTCTTAATTATTTCAAATTATAAAATGAAAAAATATGAAACAATTTACATATTATATTGACGAAATACTACATCAAATTAACTGTATGTAAGACATGTCCAAATTTATAAATATCTTAATATTTTTATTACAAATATTTTTTTAAAATATAGATAATAATAAAATTTAAAAATATGATAACTTATAAAAAAAAAAATTTGGTATTAGAAATATCAAAATCTAAAAACTTGAAAGAAAAAAAAAATTGGTCGTTTAAAAAAAATCTGAAAATCTAGAAATATTAAAATTTTAAAATTTAAATATATTTTATAAAATTAATATAAAAACATAATACTCTTAAAATTATATTTAAATATACAAAATTAATATTAATATAAAACTTAAAAATTATATTAAGAAATAAAAATTATAAAATATGAAAAATAGAAAATTAGGAAATCGCAATTCAAATTACAGCTAATTATCTCAAAATTTGGAAATTGAAAATAAAAGAGAAATTATATTTTGAGTACAACATAATATTTCTAAAAATTATAACATTATAAGAAAAATTTGATATGTAAGGCAAATTACTGGGATTGAATCCTACCAGTAATACTGAAATGGATATGTAAGGCAAATTGGTATAGAATATATTGAAAATTCATGCCAAAAGTTTTTATTTTATTTTTTATTTTGTGGCTTATAAATCAAATCTTGTCTTACATAATTATTTGTTAAGACAATTGCACAAGGAGCATTCACCAAACTCGTGTACCGTGTTGAAGATTTAACATGTATGTATGTATGTAAGTAATTTTTTGTTGACAAAACAAATAATTAAAAAATTTACATGATGCTTCCACAATACCCCATCAGCAATTTTCAACCAAATTACATTTCCAAAAGATGTACACACCATGAAATACAAAAAAATATACTGCCTATTATACCACCATCCTACTACTTAACTGCTACACCAATCATTTTTCAAGAAATATACAATACAAGAAAAACTCCAGCACCTGAGGCGAGGAAATACCTTGAGCCATAGACAAACTCTATTCACACCCTTGAGAACTGAAGTTGGGATATACAATGAACTTGATAGAGAGGGGAGACATATTCAAAGCGGAGTTTATCTCGAGATGGATCGGTACCAAACTCGGGATTTCTCCCTCTTCCGTTAGCTGCAACAGCTGTCCGTTCAACAACATGGTTGAGCTTTGAAGATCGCCGTTTTTGGGAGTTAATTGATACTCCTCTCGAGTTAATTTTTCATCTGAGGCTTTGTTTCCAATCCATGAGACTGATTTCTTAAGCCGATGTATGAAAGACCTTTTCTTGGTGACTTTCAATTCAGCATTGGCACTGGAGTGAACTTCAACATTGTACATTGTTTGGTTGCTTAAATTGATCAGGAGAAGGGTTATACCAGCCTGAAACAAGGTTCCCAGAGAGTAATTTACAGAATGTTTCTTGAATACTGAAGGGGGAGAAAAAGGAACAGATGTATCCAATGGCTGTATTTAGATCTTTAGAAGGGCTCTTACTCTTTTTTTTGCACAATGAGCATAAGCGCGTAAATATGGCGTTGCGTAGCTGTTAACAGCAAGCACTCCTTTTCCCATAAGTCGATGCCAGAGTAGTGCACTATATTGCCATAAGCATTTTCATGAGTGAAGTGTACATTTTCACCAAAAATCTTACTCCCTCCGTCCCAAAAAAGGTCTTCTTTCTCAAGTGTATAACTTATTATTTTTGATCAATTTGATGAATGTACAACTTCTTAAAAATAAAAGATTTGCACTTATACAACTTTTGTTCATAGCTTCGACTTATTCAATCATCTATAACTTGTTTGTGAAATTTTAACAAAAAAAACAATTGCTTTGACTAAGAAAACGAGAGTATTGACTTTTGAAACATGACTGTTTTGGGACAGAGGGAGTAATAAACTACAGTTTCCAATGTAGCTGGTTAAACATAAAAGTAAAAGCAACTAAGAAGCATATACGAGAAGTCATTGTCAAACCTGTAATAATCAGGGTTCGGAACAAATGTAGTTTTGTTGAGGAGGCCATAGAACCCACCAATCAAAGTCTGTCTGCAATATACTTTAGTATTATACGTAGCTGCCATTCCGAGTTGATCCAGATACCTACACATCAGGTAATTTCACACTCTAATCACTCAAAAAAATAACAGATCTAGATGAATAATATTTCAGGATTATTAGCAGGAATGAAGCTAAGAAGAAAAGATACCAAAAGCTGTTCACAAATGTGTTAGATATCCCCCTAGCACCATTGTTGAAGGCCCCACCTGATTCTCCAACCCAGGCCGAAGCCCAAGGACCCATCGCTTGAATGCTTGAAGAAAGATTGCTGAATATAGATGATGCCTTGTCCAAATGATCGGGACTTAGGATTTTATTCACGATATTTGGGCCATTTCCTGTGGATTAAGATGGATTGGAGATCTTTTGAGATCAAAATATCAGATCTAAACCGGACGCATAGTAATTCCTTTTGATGCAAATTAACAACTAACAAGAACCAACCTGGACCCAGAGTATACATATGATGCGACAAAATGTTGACTACATGTGGGCCTGAGACTTCAAGCAGCGTATCAAACCACGACTTATCGTAGAACCCACCCGGTGCCAAGAGGTGTGGCCTGGGCTGGGAATTTTGTCTTGTCCCGGAATTTGCATATAATTCACTGATCATAGCATTAAGACGTATTGAATCTTTTCCATATTGCTCAGCACCAACACTTGCACCGACCCCCTTGCCACTTAACTCATTACCTGCCAAAAGCAATGAGAGAATGAGTTAAATCTGTCTTTTGAAGATTACAAGTTGAGTGATACTTCATCACCTATTCGAAAAACAAAAGAATTTGTTTAGGATTTTATACCAAATTCCCAAGAGTCAACGTGATATCCCTTAGATATAGTGTATTTGATGAAATCATGACAGTTGCTGGGATCCCAATCTCCTCCCCAGACGCTTCTTTGCACGTGGCGTCTCCCATAAAGAGCATTAAGGCCAAATGTCAGAATAACTCTGCAAGGAGATTGGCAAAAGTCACAAGAGCTCTGAAAGAACATAAAGATAACAGTTTTCTGGTTTTTTGTAAATTCTAATATGCGCATTTAAGTAGGTTTGTGTAAGAGAACATGTAATGGAGCAGGATAATAAACAGCCAACTTCACAATTGGTATAATTATCAGGCAAAAAAAAAAAAAGAAAAGTCATAATGGTATGCCGACAAATTTTCCTTTGAAGCGGACAGGATTTATGGAAAAGTAAACAATTTTGACGAGGTACATATGCACTCTGTAAATTTCTCAACAAGGTTCACAAGTGAGAATGGAGGCCAGAGAAGTCCTCTGGTTGAGAGATTGCACCCAGGCATCTATAGATTTACATACAAGAAAAATAGGTTTTTTCATTAGTAGAGCATGGAGAACAACATACAAAACTAAAATTACATTAAGAAGATAAATTAACTGAATACTACGGGAACTCAAGTTAATCACCAAATCCTATACTAGAACCTATTAGTCCTTCCTTTTCAAAGTTATAAAGGCACCGTCCAGTTTTGGCTGTTCTAGCACAGTGTTAATTTTTCCATCACTATAGGTTACTGAGGCTCCCGCACAAGTGTATATTTACACATGAATATATTAACACACGTGTGTGTGTGCGAGCATTGAGTCAACCAACAAAAGAAGTTACATCTTACCCTGTCTTCTTGAAAAAGTTATTCAGCTCATCCCACCTCTTCATGTGTAAGCATCCTTTTGAAAATCCAAACAGCCCACCCTTCTCCTTCCTAAACGGTTGGCAAGGAGATGACAAATTTCCCACATCATATAGTACTTGGTCTTGCAAAGAACCTCCAACTCTTAATCTCAAATTCTTGAAAGCTGTTGAGCAACAATATCAAATGAGACACTGCAAATAAGGTGCAAACAACATGGAAATTTGCGAACAATGTAGTCCAGCAAGCAGAAACACTCTACCCATAAAATGGGAATACAAACCTTGAATAGCATTGGTTAGAAAAGGGTGAGATAGGTCCTACAAAAGAAAAAAGTCCTAATTGATACCCACACGTGAATGTTAACAGTTAGGTTACAAAAAATGCTACCATCTCAAATTTCAATTATTGGCAAAGCCAATACCATTGACAGACTACTTACAAGATTTATCGCAGACGAAGATCCCCATGGGCATCTATTGTAGTTACACTTATCCTGGGGCCACCAGTCAATGGTGGCACAAATATAACTAGCATCTGTTTCAGCTAAAGTTGTAGTCGTGTCAATGACAAGTCTTGCCTCTTCAGAATTCTGTGCCAAAATTGCAGGGAGGAAGGCCAGAAAGACCACAAATGAGGCCTGAAATCCCATTGATTGATCAGCTAGAAGAACTTCAGTGCAACTCAACCAGTTCAAATCAACTACAAAAGAATTAACAAAAGAAACAAACTAATCAAGTGAACATTGTCATAGAAACTAATCAATGGACTACTTTAGCATTTCGGAGAAGCATAATTAAATATCTAAGTAGTTTCTAACTAACTCGTGAATAATTTATTTATATAGTTTGCCCAGCAAGAAAATATGTTAAATTCTAATTTTCAAATACTAAAAACCCAAATAACCCGTCATTCACACTTAGATAAATTACTACAAAGATTCAATACTTGGGGGATTGATTACACCAAACTGGATACATTTAAATTAAAAATGTGTTAATAGGATAGGACAAAACAATCTAAATTCAGAAGATATCCACTGTTTCTTTTCTTCTACGGCATCAGACCAGTAGTACAAGCAAAGTTACCATCAAATTTCACTGCATATGACAAACTCTAGCTTCAAATGGAGGAGATAACATTATGTTTGCCATGTGTGACGCCAGAAGGAACCAGATAACAACAAAAACATATGAACTTTACTCAGCCATGAAATTTATTAAACAAGAATCAAACACAATCCAGAACTTACCTCATAAATCAAACTTTTCCCATTATATCAAGAATGACGCCCAATACAATGCACCGCACACGCCGCGCGTACAGAGTTTCTGCGAAAGATCTTTTGGTTTCTTGAACCCTTTCTGGGATTAAGATACAAAGTATGAAACAACTCAAAACAATAAGAGAATGTTGTCTGAAAATGGATTAGCCTCAGATTTCATAAAACTGGGAGGAATTCAGAGGGGTCGGCGGTCAAGCAAATGAAGTGTTTTGAAGGGGTTTGGTATGGAAGAGCTGTAAAAAGAGTGAGTGGAAGAGATTTGGTAATAAAATAAGGCTTAATGTATTGACAGCGGTTCAATTATTTGCTGCTGGGATTCCAAATTTCCATGATTAAACTTTGAGATAAAGTCGTGTTAATCCTTCTTGCACTCGCATGTGCCTTCACAAGTAGGCTATGCCGATCAGGGCGGGTTTTCTTTTAAAAGGATGTTTTCTAAGATTCTCAAAATTTCTTTTTCTTTTTTTGAGTTGATTTTGGCAAATTGACTGAGAATCCCTGCAATCAACGTCAGCTACCCACCCCCACAAGAGAGAGAAATTCATTGCATCTTCTATTTAATATTTGTTAATTTATCAAACTTTGTTCCTATTTGGTTTTGTTTTCGCAAGAAGTTGTTTTTCAAGATGTCTTGAGCTTTTCTTTTCGGAAAAAATAGATTATATATATATATCCACATCTTTAAATTATTTTTTCATCGATTTTATTACATATTTTGTTAAACCTATAAAAGAATTAATTTTATAAAAGTAAATCTTTTGTGATTTATATTATCACTTATTTAACTAAAAATTATTACTTAATTAGTTGAAAAGTGTTAATATTTTTTTAAGATAACAAATCAGTAATAATATTTTTTTTAAATAAACCTATTGGAGAATGTCAAGTGTTTTTAATTTGTTGATAAGATTTAAAATACATCATAATAAAACTTTATTATATATATTATATATTTTTTCTTTTAGTATTGTGTAAGAGTGCCTGGATACGTTTTATGTAACAACCATTTCTCCTCATGTTTTCCATTGGATCAATCGCGCCAAATGCTTTCAATGACCACACATTACAAAAATGTCTGCTAATTATATATATATATATATATATATATCCATACATTGTTTTTGGATTTGAAAACTAAATTTTGGTAGGAATTTTACTAGAAAAAAGTGGTTCTCTTCTTACCAGTAAAGTTCTTTTATATTCTTTTAGGTATTGGGGTGAAGCTTAAACTCTTGACCTTCACGTATTAGGCACAATTTGTAATATTTGTAAGAATATAATAGTTAATTATAATTAATAATAATATAATTATTAAATTGTATATTTTATTTTATGTTCCATTATCTTGTTGTGTGAGATTTCGTCACTTTTATTTAATAAATAAATAATTTTTTAAAATAAAATTCATAATATATAAGATATATATTTTAAATATAGTTTTATTTTGCACAAAAATATCTCACAATTTTATTTTAATAAAATATGTTAAATATTAAAATATATTATATCATAAGTAACCTAAGAAATATTTTATAAACTTATATATTACAAGTAACCTAAGAGATATTTTATATTTAATTTTTTTTATATATACGATATAGATATCATATTAAAAATCTTAACAAAATAATAAATATGACATATTTTTCATGGAAAATGAATTGAGATGAAAAAGTTATAAGTATTAGAAATTTGAGGTAAAAAATATGAAAGAAAAAAAAAAATTGGTAAAAAGAAATCCATCAGAATTCCACTCTCACCTATGCATGGACCTAAATTTTTTTTTTGTTTTTTTGTTTTTTTTTGCAACCAGAATTAAAATAAAAAAATGATTAGGATAGAAAAATAAAATTCATCTATACTGCTTTTACAAGTTATATATATCACTAGACTACCAAACTTTCATCTTTATGAGTTTAATATTTTGGGCAGTTGAGAGATTTTGTCAACAATATCAAATTATTATTAAGAGGCAAGAGAATTTTGCTGGTATAATAATATATATGCAAATTGGTAGAAACCTGGAAGCAGAATATGGTGATTAGAAGCATCAACCACAGACAAAAAGTAATTAAAAGCTCATCCCTGTAAAGAAGAAACATGGCTTTCAACATTCGACATTTACCACTTTGGACGACCACAAAACTGAAAGGTGGAAGGAAAGAAAATTAAAAGTTCTTTGCTTTATCGGCAGTTTTGCTGCTCAGACAGGCAAACTTCATTTGCATAAATTAAGGATTGGGCTTCCAGGTTTCATGCATCCCACTGTTCATTACGACCCCTGTAGCAACTTCTTTCTGCATCGCATAATTCCCCAATTTGTAAGAACGGTTGATTCGATCTGACATGATGATACGACACGGCTATGAATCCGATGATAGCGATTTTGCAACTGCAGTTGCTGCTTCCGCTAATGCCATACTTTTCCTTGAAGAAAGGAACTCACAGGCTGCAATTGGAAGAGCAAATACCAGAAGACAAGAGCCCTTTAGGCCACCACAAGGAGGTAATAATCTTATCTTATTCAACACGAAATCCAATTGTAAATAATATTTCATGTCCTATATACGTATTATTACTGATATAGTCTAGAGCCCGATTCATAATCTTTGGGTTAGTGTTTTGTTGGTCCAACCCAACTTTAATCCATAGTTTAAGACAAATAAGCATATCAAGTCATATCAGGCCCAGACAGATAAACTTGTCATGTCCTTTGGGCTGAGCCAATATAGGCACCTTTTTTCGGGTCGTTTAACATGTTGGATGAACTGAACTCAAATTGATACTCAAGATATAAATATATATATTATATAATGCGTATTGATTAAAATAAATACACAATTTCCAATAAAGGAATTGATTTGGCTTAATAAAGCTGTCTGCATGAAAATCGTTTTTTAGGAGATGAAACAATGTGCTATTTGGTGTTAAGGTACAATAAGAAAGGCATCTATAAAAGATACAAGGAGTTCATCCTCTTTGAGGCCTGGCATTTCCTTTGCCGAGGATCAACGGCACAGCACAACACTCAGAAGATCAGATTCCAAAGCAGATTCTTGGGAAAAAGCTCAGATAGCAAAGATTCATAAACGGTAGGTTTCATTTCATAGCTATAGGGACGGAGCCAGGATTTCTCATCTCAACGATCAAAATAAAAAAGCCGAATTTCAATTCATCTACATACAAATCTAAGAAAATACCCAAAAGAAGCCTGAATATTTAGTAAAATACTTACCCAAATTTGATAAGAACGTATACTTGACAAGGGAATCTTTGTAAGGTCCAGGTACGAAAAGGTGCGCACAGAAATTCAAGGTTGGGAAAATGAGAAGAAGCTGAGAGAGAAACAGCAAATGGAAAGAAAAAAGGTTTTTCTTCTTGTAATTTATTGTGACCTGCTCCTGGCTTAAAACCGAAAACTAATGTAAACTATTACAGGCTGAGCTCGAGCTGAGAAAAGCAAGAAACCTGAAGCATTACCAGAACAAGATAGCCAGGATTGATCGTATGGCGAAAGGAGCAAAAGCGCAAGTTGAGGAGAAACAAAAACACGAAGAGTCCATCGTGAAAGAGAAAGCAAGAAAAATGAGAGTAACAGGGAGAGCTCCAGTCAGCTGCTTCTGCTTCTGATTAATGAGCCAAACAAATTATGTACATACAGTTTCTGCACCATGCAGTTTTACTTCTTCAAAATTCAGAAATATCATCCAAGAAAACTTCGGAAGGAGTAAGGCATTATTTGATTTGCGATTGTAGATATACCAAAAAGATATTCATAAACCAGCTGAAGATGTCTCATTAAAAATTGAAAACTTTTTCCATAAAAGTTCTCTACAAAATTTGTTTCAATGCTTTCATTATAGGACGAGAATTATGATAAACTGAATTTATATAGGAAAAGCAGAGAATAATCGAAAAATGCAAGATCAGAAATAATGAAGAACTATGAGCAATAATAAATTGAATATCCTATATAAAGTAACAAAAAAACAAATAACACGTATAGAAACATAGTAATAGCTTACTCATATATATATATATGTATATATCTAAATATATGTGTGTGTGTGCCTAGGAGAGTTCCAAGAAACATGATTGAACATCCTACTGAAATATCAACCTGATATATGATATCAGGTTCAGTATTTGCTAGCATCGTTTCGCATTCACATTAGCATAAGAAATGGCATAGGTGATTTATTAGCATGCTGCAATGCTTTCAAGTCAAATTCATTATTGGATCCTGCGTGTATATACATATTCCCTAAGCCAACAATAGAATAAGCTTTGTTTTTTAGAAAAATAATAATAAATAACAGATAACCCCCTTTATGTAATTGTATGTCAGAACCCCCAGCACAAATGAATTGAATAGAATACAGATACCATTGCATCCTCTTCAGGCGATCTTCAGCAAGGAGGTCTCCTTTTTGTCAATTGATATGCTAGTTAATTTATGGTGTTCTCTGAGAAATTCTACCGCCATGAAAGTGAGAGCTGATGCTGGAACATACCACGTAATTCTGGGGATAGCACCTCTAAACATCCCCCTTAATCCTTCAGCACACCACACCTTGTAAACAACATCCACCCATCCCTTGTACCTGGAGATTTTTACAATTGTAATTTTTTTTTCAGTAAGTTTGTAGTAGCAAGACAATGAAAATGTTAAAACTAGATGTAAGAACATGAAAAGTCAAACTACAGTAAATAATAAGAACAGCTTCCCCAATACGTAAATTTCTATCTTACAAGTGTAATAAACCATTATAATTCTTTTAGATATAGGAGATTATACCTTCTGTTGATAGGTCATTAAAACTTAAAACATGGGATGTCTATCTAAAGAACAAAAAGGCACATTAGGTAGAATCGGATGTCCAGGCTTGGTATTCACTCTCAAACTACAGTAAATTTGATGCATGTCCTAAACTTCCAACCCTTACCTTATTCCAAGTTGATAACAGGCTAAGAAAATGAAACAAACCGCAAACACGGAATATGAAGCTTCCCTAGTGTGGGTGACTGGAAAAAGAGATGGGACTGGGGCAGTAATAAAATATCATTTTAACATGCCTGTGTTAGGAAAAACAAAGGGGCGGTAGTAGAGGAAATGCTTAAAAAAAGAGGGCAGAGAGAGAAGAAGAGCAAGCAAGAGTTTATTTATTTACTAGAACAAAATGATGGAATCCAAACAATTGCCCTTTCAAATTTGCAAACACGGTTTCAAATAATCATGACACCTTTCTGGACAGAAATAATACAGACAATATCTATAATTTGTAATTTGTTTCTTACATCTTTTTTAAATGGAAAAGGATCAATTGCTGTCATAGACAGACAGACAGCCCACAATTAACCTCACATCTTAAACTGTATCCTATCAACAGTGCCTGGACACAATTCAGGATACCATATTACATGGTGAAAACTCCTTTCTAAAATCTCTAGCATCAAGTAGTTAATGAAAAGACATGTAACTCTCTATGATATGAAAAAGAATTCCAAGAGTCATGTTACTTTTTTGCAAACATGGACACAGAACATATAGTCTATTTAATAATAAACTCAAAACTGATACCTAATTGAGGTCCCTTGTACTTGCAATCTTGTTTTAACAACATCCAGGGGAGTAGTGAGATATGCACTCAAACCTGAAAGATAGTATTCTAATTATATAACCTTTGAGAATGATATTAGTCAGTTGCGATATTCACAAGCAGCTATGTACTTTAAATAAGCATACATACCGCCAGCTAATCCTCCTAATAAAAGCCCCTCAAAAGAACTATTAATATGAAAATCTGAATTGGGGAACATTTTGTGTTTCCCATACTGTGCCACGTTCTTAAAGGCTTCATAAAAGGTAACCTGCAGTTGTGAACCATATATCAGTAAAGAACATTAACCATATATCAGTAAAGAACATTATTTGATATATGTAAAATAAAATTACCAAACATATTAATTTAACATAAGCTGAATGTCCATGGATGACATGCACTGACACACATGCACAGAGAGAAAGATGGAGAGGACTGCAGGCTGATTTTTTTTCAATTGAAAACTAAATGCATAAAAGAGACAACAAGCACACTTCTCAGACTTCTTTTTGCAAACAATAACCTTTTGAGAAATGCGAGATTGACTTAAACTTTCTGAGTAATGCAATTTTCCTGGACAAGATGATCGAGATAAACATATAAAAGAACACTTACACATCAACTTTGTGAAAATCCCGTGAACAAACAAACTTTTCGGTCAGCTTTGTGTCACCAAGAACAGATAATATAAGATAACTGACATCAATTTTCAGTATATTTTGTGATTTTTCATGTACAAGTCTATCTATGACAATCATAATTAAAAATCCATTAGAGAAGTTCCTATTGGAATTGTGAGATTGCTAATTAATTATCATACTAAAAAAATGAACACGGAAAGCCCTCCACCTGATTGTAGGTTAAGGTGGTGCAACCAATGTATTAGAAAATGAATGAAGCTCAATCGGAAAATCTGATACCATTAGGCCAGCAAATGGAACATCTCTTGCAAGTGTGGACCAGTATCTGCAACAATAATACATCACGAAATTCAATCTCAAGATAATGGAGATGAAAATCAACATTTTCTTCTGTATAAATGAATGCAATTTAGCATACATTGACATGGCTTATACAGATAAAAATTGCAAAAATAAAGCTTAATGACAAATCAATATACTTTACTTGGTCAGTTACAAGGTGCAGCTGAATACCACCTTCACATGCAAAACTACTTTTCTATGCCATGTGAAGCACAACTACAATTCTTATCAACATGCAAGTATCTTGGCTTCAATCAGTTCCTTCTTCATTTGTTCCTCAGTTTGGGTTTGGGAGGTTGACCTCAACAGACATACTGGTCAGCCAATTTCAAATGGCATGATAAAACAGGAGATAAATAAATTTCTCTAGGTTCCTACTCCATTCTTTAACCAAGGACGTTTAACAGAGGTCATCTAGAAAATGTAAAAGCCTTTAACACAAATTATCTAGCAAAGAAGTCCAAAGTTAGACATTTTATACCCCGCATACAGTCCCTTCAGCCCTTGTTCCTTCCATATTGAGCATCCAGCCTGAAACATTCCAGAATAGTAGCCATATACAGGCATCCCAACTTTTGCCTTAGAACCTTCTTTTACCATAACAGATGTCCAGTACTTCTTAGAGCCCTGAACCTGCATACGCTGCTTCATGACTTCGCAAGGAACATATATAAAAGAGCCAAGTGTATCTCCTGAACAGCACAAAGATAAAGCAGATACTATTTGTCAGTCACACAAAGGCAAGACTACACTCAACAGGAATCAGAAAGTTAACAAATGTGCCTAAAATGGTGTAATGAAAATTTTCATAAAATTACCTATTGCTCCAGATATGAAATGCGCCCAGTGAGCTCCAAAGCTAGGATATGATTCTTCCATCCATTTCTTGGTGGACTCTATTACTCCGAAATAAGTAGCTCCAGTAGCAAGGGACCCCACTATCCCCGGTGCTACTCCTCTGTAAAAGCCTATCCAACAATTACCATCTTAACTGAAGTACTATATAATTAGGTAATAGCGATACATACCAAAAACACCAAATATACAAATCTCACACACACGAGGCAAAGCCGCTCTTTGTAGAAAATATGAGATAAATAAAATTCGCTTACCAGCCAAACCATCCGTAGCCCAAACAGCTCGAACCACTTGTATTGCACTGCTCTGATTCTGGAAGCAACGCGACAAGATAATTATCATTCGGAGAGAGAAAGAGAGATTTACACACACACACAATCACACCCACCTTCCATCCAGTAAAAATGGCTTGGCTTTGCATGCGTGTCTTAATGGTATCAACAGGATGCATCACTCCTTCTCCAAAAGCACCCGCTATTGCACCCCATAAAAACTCCCTCCAAACTACAAAATTCAGAAAGACAAATAATCAAACATCACTATGATATTTCAAACTAGTCAATCATTAATCAGATGCAAAACGGTCTATTTTGCACATTAAACAATCATTTTCAGCTGAATGAGCTCTACCGATGAATTGATTGTGGTTCGAGCGGTTGAGTGCATGAGATTTCCCCTTCACGTGGGAAGAAGATTGGTCGAGAGCCATGGATGTTTTTTTAGGAAGCTAGCTAGGGCTTATGGTTAGACTCGAATCAGTCTCGGCAGAAGTAATTTTTGAAGAAGGCGGGTTTTTTCGAACCCAGAAAGGCCCCATTTTGGGCCCGGGCAGACCCATCAAATCGTTCGGATGGGCCTTGATGATATAAAATAAATAATAGATATATTGGGCCATTTTAATTTTATCTTTTTGAACCTTTTGTCCTTGTAATTTTCTTAGGCTGCGTTTACTCTGTTAGATAAGCTTAGGCTGCGTTTACTATGTTAGATAAGCTTGAATTTGAATATGGTATCTAGGTTTATCAATCGTATATTTTGTTAGATGGTAAAATTGCAATAATCCAAAATTCCGGGATAAACACGGTTCCCCATGAAAATATAGGGGATAAGTGATCCCCCAGCATGGGTAGGATAAGTTATCTCATTTTATTCGAGAAGGCGACTTTCCTAATTTTTCCTGCAAGGGCAATTAGAAGTCATTGTTCACATTTTGTTTCTACGGTTTCTTTCTCGCCAGTCATTACCCCCGCCGTTGTTGTTTGAATTTCTCTCTCGCGTGTGACAAGGTTTCTTCGTCGCAGTCGAGAGTACCAGAAACCATACCCCCGTCGTTCCCGATTCACCGTCCTTCTTAGTCGCACTCACTACGCGAGAATACCAGAAACCCTTCCCCCCGCCCCGCCGTTCCTGTTTCATTTTTTCTTTCAATCCACCGTCCTTCTTTGTCGCAGTCACTACGTGATAATACCAGAAAACCTACACCCCGCCGTTCCCGTTTCATTTTCTCTTTCAATCCACCGTCCTTCTTCGTCGCAGTCACTATGTGAGAATACCAGAAACCCTACCCCCCGCTGTTCCCATTTCATTTTCTCTTTCAATCCACCGTCCTTCTTTGTCGCAGTCACTATGCGAGATTACCAGAAACCCTACCCCCTGCCGTTTCCGTTGGATTTTCTCGCTCAATCCACCGTTTGTTCTCCATTAGTGTATGAAATTTCCACCTATTTCTTATTATTATTTTAATTTAAACACATTTTATTTGGTGAAACATCCGATTGAACTTTTTCTCGTTTGTTTGTTTTAGGAATTTGTGTTTGGATCGTAGAAAGGGGCGACGAGTTGTTTCTGTTCAGTACTCTCGAAGGTATAAAACTTGCTTAGTTAAATCTTACATTTGAAGTGTACGCATCTCTGATGATGCGGTTCTGAATGAACTTTATTTTTTCTTAAATATGTGGATGCTAGATTGTTTCCTCTATGTAGTTCATATGAAAAGATTTTGATGATGCTGTTGTGTGTGAATGTTTTTCTTTTATCATATGTATATGTGGAGGTTGGATTAGTTGCTGTATAATGACTTTTTGCTGAATCTGTATTAATTTTATCCCTATTCTTGATCCATACATATTGTTTGAAAATGTCTGTTCTTTATTTTTTCTTATATATGTGGACGGTAGATTGTTTCCAATATTTATTTCATATTAAAAGAATGCATGTGGTGCAGATATAGTAGGCTTATCAGCATGTCTCGCCAAATATTTTCTTTTTGTTATTGTTGCAGTCTGATCTTGATGTATGGAGTACGCTGAGTATGGCTGAATTGGTTTCTTAGCTTGACATTGTCTGTCTACTGAATTGTGATGATGTTGTTGTGTGTGAATTTTGTTATTTTATTATATGTATATGTGGAAGCTGAGATAGTTGATTTATAATGAATTTTTGTTGTATCTGTATTAATATTATCCCTGTTTTTTTATCCATACATATTCTTTGAATTAGAATGTTTTTTATGTGAAGAAGGTTGTTGCTCTTTTCTGGTAATCATGTATGCATTACAATTTCTTGTGGTGATTTGGTTCTTGTTCTGTAGATTCTAGCGCTGGATTGAATTGTTTTATGTCCCATGCCGTATTTAACTTACTGACCTGCATTGAATGTTTTCGAGGTTGACAATGGAACGTGCTGGATTTTTTAAGTTCATTAAGTTTTGCTATAAGAACTTTATTTTCTCTTCCAATGGACTGGTAAATATGTTCTATACTTGCTAATACTACATACATAAGTAAATTATTATGCACAATTCATTGCAATTTGCGAACTAATATTTTGTGTTCGTGCAGCGAATTCCACCCAAATTCTGTCGGAAATGTGGGGGTAGTTTACCCTCTGACGTGCAACTTCATAATGACTTTGGCATGCAGTGGAGTGTCGAACGAAGGAACACGATGATGGATTCATCTACCTGACGGAAGGGTGGCCCGAGTTCTGGGATGCGAACAACATCGAACATTAGGACATGTGCTTATTTTACTATGACAGAGGCTGTATTTTCCATGTGATTGTCTTCACGAAAAATGCATGCCAAAAACCACATCCGGTACAGCAAGGTAATAAATTTCAGATTACATCATACATTACTAACCACCCCCCTCAATTCATTTGGCTCTCATCTAATACGTGTTGTTTACGGTGTAGGTCACCCTGATATGGTACCAAGGCTCAACCGATGCTTCAAGGTTTTCCTTTATAGTCCCAAAAATGCCGATGAATGTTTATTTGGTACGTGTTCACTCAACAACATAATCTTACAAACATGCTTCATATATTTTGTGCATGATGTTCAGCTGCTGAATTTTAATCTATGTGTTTTAGGATCTTCCGCCTAAGTTCACCCTGAACTTTATCGAAAATCCCCCCAACAGGCTCACTTTGGTTAACAAGTACAGTGTTAGGCGGAATATGAAGTCGGAGATTCTCGACACAAGTTGAATTAGACTGACTTATGGGTGGTAGGAATTCGTGCAGGAGAATAATATAAGACTTGGGGAGTTTATATTTTTCAATCTGCTGGTTGATGGCGGGATCTGGGTTGAGATTTTTGAGGTTAGTTTTTTTGAGAAATCTGACATTAAGCGTTGTGTTCTAAGAAGAGAACCAAGTACAGCAAGAGATAGTCAACCAAGAGAGGATGGATCCGAACACATGACGGATGTTCAACCGAATGGCTTAATAGACCTTTCAAGTGAAACAAGTGATGATGACGGGATTGATTTCATAATGCATGATTTCCCTCATGTGAAGACGGAGGTGGTGAGCCCTAGGAAGGCCGAACAAGATGATTGCCCCTAATACAAACTTCTTATCCGCAAGTCGTATTTTGATATACCTCGATTGGTACGTGTACTAGTTGTATATAATTTAAGTTTGTTGTTGAAAATGATAATTGACTTGCATATTGTATTAACTGGACATCTGTTTGTACATACAACCTATTTCTATTGAATTTTGGAATTCATATATTGTTGGGAAAAACTTGTGGGCAAGCGCGTCAACGTGATGATGAATGGACGAACATGGTCTGTTGGGTTGAACAAGCAAGCATCTCGTATTGCTATGAGGCACAAACTACCAATTTTCCTAAGTGAGAATGGCATAGTGGTGGGAAACAAATGCGTCATTGAGTTGGCTCTCCTACCTATTGAATTGGGTTTTAATATCCGTGTAATTGAATGAAGTGTTGTAACAAAATAGTCTGTATTTAAGTTGTAATTAGGTGACACAATTTTACTTACTTTTATATTATTTCCTTTTTGTAGTCGTATGATAATGTGCTGCAATAGTGGTTGAAAATGTCAATGTTTTTTTCTTTGAATTGTTTTTTCCCTTATTTCCTTATTTTGCTATGCATTGTCTTACTCTTTTAAACACATACGATCCTGTTTAATTTATATGCTGCTATGCTATCTATCTTCCTTCAAATTAGACTTAGTAGCCAACATGTTCTACAATATTTTATATGATGATATTCAGAAATACATAACATAGGTTATCAACAACAATACAGATCGGATAGACAACGGGTTAAAAACACACCGCAAAATCACTATGTTACGATCTACTAATTATGAAAATACTAAACAGTAATTACTTCTACACATATATATGTCCCATTCCAGTAGTAGACGTTTTATCGTAGGATGCAAATAGAATGTTGGGGAACACGACTTCTCCACCGCCATAGTTCACATAAAAACTTATCAATTGCCACGTTTAAAAGAAAACCATTTAGCGGGGCTTGAAGAAGAACAAGAGCTCTCGCCGCTTTGGTTTTTTGAAGTATCATCTCTGGGGATAGGCCTCGGCGGATAAAAGTTTTGTGCAGGAAAACTTCTACTACTTCCAACTTCATCATTTCTTATATTCGGGAGATTATTCGTTGATAAATCTTCATTACGCGTCTGAGAAAATATGACCCAACAAATGCATTTTTCTATCGCGTAATAAAATATGTTTTAGAGAGTAAAAAAAAATTATATGATAAATATTATATAAAGAATAAACTAGAATAAAATGTTTTTTAATTAAATGCCATAAAATTATACCTGAAGTTTTACCTTCATCAAATTCTTCCAGGTAGATCGAGTTGTGTGTACTTTGTTGTAGGAACGATCCCACCATGTGCCATCCGTCTCAACGATCATTTGAAAGGTTTCATACCGACTCTTTAACATGGACTGACGTTCCACAATTTCTTCCCAATTAATATTTTTGAAATGCTCTTCATTTGGTACACCTCGTGCCATGAGAAGGGCGTGGAAATTTCCTTGTAACTGTGCATTCCAGTTGCCAAGCTGTCGCTGCTCCATAAGACAGTTAATAAAACGAGCATCCATCTCTTCATTCCAACCATTGTTGTATAATAACTCTTCCTGGGGAGGGATTTTTCTTAGCGACATTGTTTATGTAATTTTTCGTTCTTCATATTCCTTCAAAGTAGGAATCCATTTATACACAAGCATGGAGTATGATTGGCACCATGTGAACCAAAAGGAGACAACCAATGTGACTTGTTAATCATATCATGTTCACAGCTACTCTTACTCATGTGATCCATCCCATTATATTAAATTTTCCTTTTAAAATTATTAAACAACAAAATAATGTATTTTGTTGTATGATGTTAACATAACGGTTCAGAAGACAACGCTCTAAAATACGGTTGTTCACAATATTTTTTACGCACATGTACTTAATTTATAGAATTTAACTTGAATACACTATATTTGGAAAATATATAGATAAAAGAAAAATATGGAAGTATCAAATCCATGTAGTTCAATGTCTATATATGCAATAATTATGAAAACTATTTGGCATGTGAACCAAAGACACGAAACTCTGCAACAAAGCATTGAAAACTTGTTGAATGACATGTCATATTTAATTGGAAATTGTCATCATCAGTAAAGCCAAAAAAGGAAAAAGAATTATAATATAATGCATATAAAAAATCCTTTATAAGTAAAAATTATATATAAATTAATGATTTTCACCAAAATATATTTAAAAGTTTAATTATAATATTTTTTATAATAAGGGACGTCGGAATTTTGATTTACGACATAATTTTTGTTTTAAAATGTAATTATATGAATAAGGTTACTGACATTATAAATACACTACACATTTATTTTGTAACCGAGTTTATGAAGTACAAAATATGTTGTCCTAAAAACATATATGTTGGAAATTAAAGTAAAAAAATCTATATATTATATATATTATATTAATTATATTTGATATTATTTTATAATCTTCATATGAATTAAAATGGATGAAACGTGGGTCAAAATTGGAGTCAAAGTCACAGTAGCAGGTAACCCACTTTTAACACATTTTCCCCAACAATCGACCTTAATCACCAACCCTAACTCTATTTTTCACTCCTCCATCTGCTGCTGCTGTCATCGAAGAACAAACCTTCCGTGCCGCGCGCGCCCATGCTCGGCCTTTCTAAACAAGGTAATTCAGCATAACCCTATGTCTATTTCCATATCGGTGAATCGTAGCTGCTAGATAACCAACATCCACCTCCACCTCCCTGAGGTTATTTGTTTCGTATTATATATTGTGTAATGTCAAATTAGATGATGATTACTACTCGTGTTGTCGCATTTTTTTAATTATCTGATGCGAAAACCCAATTTTTTAATTAGCCGCTGCCGACATGGTTTTCAACAACTCCAAGCTCGTGTGAAATGGGTTCTTGTCTCCCACATTTAATTTTTTTCTTCTTCATATATTATTTTATTTTTATGGAATACGATGGAAGTGGGTGAGTATTTAACCATATTATGCTGGGTCTAATATGCAAATTTTCTATTTAGGATGGACAGTGGTAATGTTATGTTAGAAATGGGGATGACCGAAGAGGAGCTGTTGGCTCTGTTGCATGGCATAATGAACGCATGTATTTTCTTTTTTTTTAACATGATTTGCATATTCTTCGATCACAATCGACATATTTCTATCTCACAATTTACACCACATATTCAAGAAAAATATAGTCTACTTAGTAGGGTCCATAGGCAGCTAAGATACATGTGTCATATCATTGGTTGTTCGGATGAAGAGTGTTTAGATCACTTAAGAATGAGTAGAGCAACATTCTCTTTATTGTGTCATATGCTTGAGACGTATGATGGGTTAAAACCCACTCGGCATACCAGTGCCCCTGAGCAATTGGCCATGTTTCTATCCATAATCGTACATCACACAAAGAACCGAACTGTGAGGTTAAATTATAAACGCTCGGGTAGAACTGTCAGCAAACACTTCCATCGGGCATAATGAACACATGTATTTCCTTTTTTAACATGGTTTGCATATTCTTCAATCACAATCAACATATTTCTATCTCACAATTTACACCACATATTCAAACAAAATATAGTCTACTTAGTAGGGTCCATAGGCAGCTAAGATACATGCGTCATGTCATTGGTTGTTCGGATGAAGAGTGTTTAGATCACTTAAGAATGAGTATAGCAGCATTCTCTTCATTGTGTCATATGCTTGAGACGTATGGTAGGTTAAAACCCACTCGGCATACCAGTGCCCATGAGCAATTGGCCATGTTTCTATCCATAATCACACATCACACAAAGAACCGAACTCTGAGGTCAAATTATAAACGCTTGGGTAGAACTGTCAGCAAACACTTCCATCGGGTATTGAACTCAATTATTCGGTTGCACCCTCTGTTGTTCGTTAAACCAAAGATGATTGACGAAACCTGCATGAATGATAGGTGGAGCTCTTTTAAGGTAATTTTCATTTAAATAACATAACTTTGCACTGGATTGGATCTTAAATTTTATATACCCCATTCGAACGCATTTCTGGGTATGCAGGGATATTTGGGTGCACTGGATGGGACATATATTGATACCACTGTTCCAAAGGTATATTGAGTCCGTTATCGAAATAGGAAAGGTCATGTTTCCATTAATGTATTGGCAGTGTGCGACGTTAATATGAATTACATATACGTGTTGAGTGGATGGGAAGGCAGCACCACTGACTGCCGTGTATTGCGGGACGCTGTCACTAGGAACAATGGTTTAAAAGTTCCTCAAGGTAACCAATTTTTATATAAGTGAAGCAACGTTTTATATTCATTAATTATCGTGACTCACATTAGTTACTCTATTTATGATGTTATATAAAACTACTACTTATGCGATAACAGATACACCAACGGGTCTGGGTTCTTCACACTCTATCGTGGGATACGCTACAATTTGGATGAATGAGGTACTGGTATGTCTGCCCCACAGAACAAAGAAGAATTCTTCAATATAAAGCACGCAAAAGAGCAAAACGTAATTGAGAGGTCATTTGGAATTTTGAAAAAAAGATAGGCAATACTAAGAAGTGCATTGTACTACCCCATTAGAGTCCAAAACCAAATCATCCTAGCATGTTGCCTCATTCACAATTTTATTCGGAAAACCATGGTCGTTGATCCTTTAGAAGTTGAAGTAGATGAAAATTTTCAGAATGCCGATGCATCTTTGGATGGCTACGTTAACATAGTTGAGAGTAGTCCTGAGTGGATTGCATGGAGAGACAATTTAGCAGCCACCATGTATAATGACTGGGTTCGGTAGACAGTCTTCCTCTATGTCAGTTCCACTTGTTATTTATTGTGATGTTGGTTGTTCGTATAATGATCGTTGTTTCTTTATTTTACTATGTAATGGAACAATTTCTTATATTGTAGTGACATGGTTTTTCGAGTGACCAGCCTGGATTTTATTGATTTTATGCATAATCTATGACAGGTTTAGTGGGCCTTATTGAAAGTTTAAAGTGTATAATATGTTACTATTTGTCCTCGTTCTGTGGACATGTTTGCTCAGTTTAATGAATTTAAATTAATTTTTTTATGTGTCGAGTAGTGTACAGGAATATGGAAGACATCAGTTTAGTGGGGAAACTAGCAATCCATCATCAAAGAACACTGTTGCAAAGAGACGTGTGTGAGGAAGAAAACAAAGATGAGGAAACGCCATGCTGAGGACACAACGGGTTAGCAGATGGTTAATCTGATGGGTAAGTTTTGTGAACAAACGAATGTCAACCTGCAGACTATCGGAAAATGAATTGGAAAAGAGGTCATGATGTCTGAGAAACGAGAGAAGTTATTCGAAATGTTGGGCAGCTTGGACGTATTGACTGTTGATCAGCAGTTAATGGTTGCAAAGGTATTAATCAATAATAACTAAGAAATTGAGCTATTTTTCAATCTCCCAAAAGATGCCTAAGGTCGTATTGTGATGTTGATGGCTGCTGGAAGAATGTAAAATGTACCTTACTAGAGATGACTTTGTTGTGTGAACTTCTGTGTTACGTTTGCTGTCTGTTGTTAGACTAATGTATTATTAGTGTTGTGTGTAAAGCATTGGGCATCTATTGCCGGGATGCGACTGCTATTTATGTAGAATATTAGGAATGATGTAAGAATTAACACTTCAAAACTAGAAGCCTGTGTGTATGCATGTTTAGTGTTCACTGATTATTCAATATTAGTTTAATTGTGTTAATATGTATTTCAGAATGAAATATAGATAAATGTGATGGGGGATGACATATTAGTTGTACACCTACTAGGTGGTGTGACTAAGTTAAAAAAAATCAATTTTTGTAAACAAAAGTAGAGATTGGTAGGAACCACGTAATTATCATCCATTATTTAATACAAAATTAACACAAATTACGCAGTGAAGCAAGTCCGTCCAATCCATCCTCTATACTTGCAGTTATAATCGGCATGGTGATGCAACTATCGTGAGTGCCTGTATTATTCTTCGTCAGAAACTTAGTATATGAAATGCTGGTAATATTGTTCAAATCCTAAAATTATATTCAGTTTTTAAAGAACATGAATTTATAAAATCACTTTCAAACAAGTTTTGAAGATTGTAAGGCACAAATATAACAATTCATAACTCAGAAATCACATGCACCTTATGCCCAAAAATTTGAAGAACCGAATCAACATATATACAGCAGGTAGCAAGTAGAATTTTGTTTTTTACCGCCTATGTTACAATGCATATTAAAAATTAAAGTTAGGCTGCATTTAACATGATTCAAACTGTTCAATTAATCCTGTACTTATATCATATCTGCAAACCTAAAATATAGAGATTCCATCAGCATTACACATGTTTCCTAAATATAAGAACAAAATCAGAAATATAATAAACACATATCTATTTCAGAAAATGAATTCAGTTCAAGATATGAACCTTTAAATGCAACGGAACAATGACTATTGAAATGCGGTCCGGATGTACGAAACAGATTGTAAAGGATTTACCATTCGAGACGGAGCCCTTAGAGGAAATTGTCGACATTTGTCGAACCAATTACTAATTCAACTGCAAACTCCCTGAAAAATACACCATGTCACATAGATTAAGACTTCATTCGACCATCACCAAAGGAGGAAACAAAAAAACAAAAAATATACACAAGATTCGAACTTGAAATTAACCACGCATTAGATGGCGGCAACTTGTTCGAACAGTGGGCGTTGTAGTATTAATCCCAGAAGCGTACATCGTCAAAAGAAGGGCGGACGATCGGTGGAACGAGGCTCCTCCAAACCTTTTCCTTTTTCTGCGCGGTTGGAAAGGTCGGGAGAAATTAAAACCGACATGGCCTTAATTCACACGACGTCGTTTTCAACTGGGTGATGAGGAGATTAAGAAAATCTTCAGGTGTATAAATGACAAATCAATCTAATTCATCAAGATAATACATGTAGGTAAATAATGGATAGGATAACGAATCCTGTGTATCAATCTATGTAAACATAGGATAGAATTGAGAAATATTCATAATTTTGCACCTCATATATAATTCAATCCCATATGCCCTAATCCCCATTTACCATAGTAAACACAACCTTATTATATCTATTTTTCTCTCAAATTTATATCAATATTTATAATATGTAAATATATATCAGTATCTATTTATATATTTAATTGGTAAAATTACAATACTTATTAATTTTTAAGTTATTCTTAATCAAAATATTTTTATTTGATTATCTTTTCCTAATATTATTTATTTTCGCTAAAAATTTAAAAGCTTATAACTTTTTAGTTTCAACTCTAATTTTAAGAAAAATATATCTATTAATTATATTTTCACAATATTTAATTTGGCATCCATATTTTATATATATACACACATACATACTTAATATTTTATTATAAAATATAAAATATTTGTTATTAAGTTAATTGTAATGTATGTATATAGAGAAGTATCGTTTTAAATAGAAAGAAAAAACACAACCCGCTCCTTTAAGTCATGAGAACTAATTATAAAAAAATTAAATTGCTTCTAACTAATATTAATAAGTAGATAGTTAAAATAAAATAAAAACAATTAAACAATTTAATAACTTTTCCTTCAACAACTTGTTTGTTCATGTATTTGATCCCAAAAGATATCATAGATTTTAAATTTTGAAACATTGATCAATATAGAAGTAAAATAGAATCATTGAAATTGATGATATGTATGGCATTGTATGTTTTGGTGGAGATACATGTAAAGAAGGGGATGCAAGGTGGTTGTCAAAGTTTGTGGAGAAAACAATGTCATAGGGATTTTAGGTGGCGATATAAAAACTCATTTTGAGTGTGTTCAAATTCAAGTTACGGCTCATAAAATTAACTATGCTTATCTTCTTTATTTCTCTCTCTCTCTCTCTCATTCTTGAAAATTTTATTTTTCATATGACATATCAAATTAATTATCTTACAAAATATTATATTTCAGATATGAAATATATTTTTATGAGTTTTTATTTTTTTTAAATATATGTGTTGGATTTATTCCTAAAAATTAAAATTTAACTTTAAATTTCTTTTCAAGTTCTTTTACATGTAATATATCAAATTAATCATTTAATTGATATATTTTAACATGAATATTGCTTATATTATAACAACGAGTCCTTCTAGAATACAACTGTTGTATCAATAAAATTGAAATTTCTACCATTACATTTAACTTATTTAATTTTGGTTGTTAAATTAATAATCTAAAAGTAACAATTTACTGGTTGAACATGTTAGTAAAATGCAATATTAATATCAAATTAGAGATCACGAAAGGATAATTAATCTAATATATCATCATATGTCAAAAATATAAATATTATTTGAATTTTAAAATTTATATTAATATAATAATAGAATAGTTGAAGTATATAATTTTGTACCCATATTTATCGTGTTTAAAAGTGAAAATATGTTTAAAAAACAATGTCTGATTTTTAAGCTACATTTTTTTGTTGTTTCTAATATATTTTTGACGTATACTATTTCAAATTAATTATATTTTTTGATTTTTAATTTTACACCATTTGCATATATTAAAACTATATAATTATATAAATAAATCTAATGATTTTTCTTTGATTATTTAGGATTATATTTAAATATTAATTATATATTGAATTTGAGCTACAAATAAATATTAATTAATATTTTTAAAATTAAAATATATTAAATAATTTTATTTGCAATACAATTAATCAAATATACAAGACTCTTATTTTGAGATAGTCTTTCTTTTTTCCCTCAATAAAACTACTAATCAAATATTTTTCTAAAAAGTATTTTAAAGGTGTTTAAAAAGCATAAAAAATAATTTAACAAACTATAAAATATTTTGAAAGATACTAATATTAATTTTGAGATATCTAAAATTATTTTTAAAATCTAAACTTGATTTGAAAAAAATAATAATAAAAAAATCCCTAAATTATTAAAAAAATTACAAAATAGTTTAAAGTTTTTAAAAATTAAGTCTGTATATAAAAAATATTTAAAATATGTATTTAGAAAAATTATGAACACAACAACTATTAACTTTTTGCACACCATTCACACAAATTTATACATTGCAGATACATACAAAAAATTTGGTGCAAAGGTGTTGGAGTACAATGGATGATACTTGCAATAAGGGCAAACAATTTTAATTAATTTTCAAATAACTTTGAGATTTTATATGATATCTCTAAAATTTTATGAATTAGTTAAGAACTTTTGAAATTAATTTCAGATTTTTAACATAATTGTATGGTTTTTAAAATTAATTTCAAATTCTTGCAAATAATTTACGAATTAAAAAAAAAACAACTTTAAAAATACTTTATTGTTTTTGGTAAATTTAAGACTTCTAAGAATTACTTTAATATTTTTAAGATAATAAATAATTTTAATAATTTCCCAATACTTTTGAGATTTAAAAAATAATTTAAAGAATTTTTAGGAAAATGATTGAAAATTTCAAATTTTGGTCAAGAAATGGGACGGACGGAAGTTCCAATCGAAAAAAATTGTACACTTTAGACTGTAATCTGAGACCAAAAAGAAAAAAAAAAGTTATAGGTACCAAAGTGATAAACTGTTATATTTGAGGTTGTAAAATAAAATTTAACCCAAAAGAAGGAAAAAAAGAAAAAGAAAATGGAAGTGTTAGGAACTTAGGATTATAGGACACATAAATTACCAGCGAGTCTGCACTCGGTCTCTACCTTCAATCTCCGTTTCCGAGCAGCTAAAACAAAACCTAATTTACTCACATTTCGAAGGTACATTTTCTCAGTTCGAGTCGATTCAGATTAACAATGGCTATGGCTGCACTCAGGCGCGAAGGAAGGCGAATGGCTGCTTCTCTCATCTCCCCTCACCCCATCAACCCCCTTCGCTCCTCGTCGGCTTCTATCGAGTAAGACACGATTCTCTATTTCTCACTGTTTACATTTTTGTATTTGTGATTATGTGTTTGTCTGATTTTTCCGTTCTCAGATTTTGCTTAATCTTTTGTTTATGTGTTCTGTTTTCAAGCCTTATGTAATTGTATTTCGCTGATTCAATTTTCTTTTGGTTTTTCTTCGGACCAATTTATTTGTAACCTGCATACTTTATAATTTTATTGTGATAATTTCGAAGTTATGGAAGCATGGGATTTTGCAGCGTAATTTGATGCATTTCTATTGCTTTACATTTATTTGACTATATCATTATGCTGTTTTTTTTTCTTTCTTTCTTTTCCTTGTCCTTTTCCTTTCCTTCTCTTTCTCATTTCTTTGTTGATTTTTTCTGAGATTTGTGGTACATATGAATTTCCACTCGAAGCAAACTCTTTTATGTCTTAAGGAATGTAAATAGAGAATCAAACAATCAGACTTGTGGATGAAATATAGACCAGAGAGCAGCAGAACTATAAGTTGAGAACATTAAGGTGCTGTCTTTTGCAAATTGACGGATTCAGAATTTGTGAAAATCCATTCTACGTCTACTGTTGTGCATGATCATATGAAATTTAATAGATGCATTACAACTTGTTATGTGAATGAACATAAAATTATTATATTTTGTAAGAGAACTCAAGGTGACACAAGGTGCTATGTGCTCGCATCACTTATACAAGAAGGAAACATCTAGTATTCTAAAAGTGCTGCCAGTTAAAATTTGGAAATGGAAATGAGTGTTAAGCACAGGGAGGTCAAGAAGATCTCTTTCTAACGTGAGTAGTATACTTTCTGTGTGTCAAGATTACCAAATTGGATGCATATCATGTGAATGTCTAAGTATTTTTCACTACATAAGATCATTGTATTCTATACTCTCGGTGCTCAAGGTTTTAAGATGACTACATTATCATTTGATAGTGAGTGTTTTACTTGTCTACCTCTAAATGAGCATTTGTTAACAGGGAGCATACAATTTTGGGAGTTCGTTCTATTTCAACTCAAATTGGTAAGTTTCATTCTTGATTTTTCTTTGTGCTTCTTGTCTTCTGTTTGCCTCAAACTCCAACTTTACTTGTGGTGCACAACGCACTTATCTTTTCAAATCCTTATGGTAATGACAATATGCAGTCCGCAACCGTATGAAGAGTGTTAAGAATATTCAAAAGATCACAAAGGCAATGAAGATGGTTGCAGCTTCAAAGCTCCGAGCTATCCAAAGTAAAGCTGAAAATTCACGTGGGCTGTGGCAGCCATTCACTGCTCTTCTTGGTGACACTCCAAGTGGGTTAATACTTAGGATTTTACTATGTCTAAATATCAACTATAACACACACACACACACACACACACCTTATGTATATATAATTATATATCTCTCTCTTTGAGTCCTTCAACTGATGTGCTTTGTTGCTATTGTAAAGTTTCCTTTGTACTGCCATTTTTTTCAGATTTTGTCCTCTTTCTTTGTGATATATCACTGTTACTAGAACATGATAGCAGTCATTCACAGTGACCTCATGCTTACTGTCATACTTTAACATGTCACTTTGAGTTTGTTACTCATACCTTCGGACTGTGTCTTCTTACTAGGTTTTGTGTAGGCCTTTACATAATGCCACTCTATGCAATAGCTTCATCTTCAACAATTTAGATTGATAGTCTCATGCAGGATATGGTGGTGGCATGTATTCCTGATGATCTTTAGCAGGTTTATTTGGTTTACAGCACCATGAAATTGTGTTACAAGATGTTCAGAGAAGTGATGAATCATCACATGAAGTAGTTTTACACTCCTGTAGAACATTTCCAATAGTAATATCCAGGTTGTGCATTCATGAATAAGGAGTTCTTAGAGTGGTGTGGTGGTTGATAATTAAGCTTTTTTTTTTTTTTTTTTTTTTTTTTTTTGTATTTCTATGATATCATTCACATAGCTTATTCACATTATGATCTATGGTAGTGAGGTTCCTGTCTAAGTGAACAACTTTATTATTATTATTATTTATTATATTTTATTTTTGGGGTGGGGGGTGGGGGGTGGGGGGATGGATGTAGTGGTGGTTGTTATCTATCAGACTTTCCAGCAGTCCTGACTACTTTTTTGTCCACATTGCTTTATCATGCTTGAAGCATTGTTATCTTGAATAGAAGCCATTTTATTATCTGTTCACTTATGTGTCCATGGTTTTGGATTAAAAGGTGTTGATGTCAAGAAGAATATCATTGTCACAATTTCTTCAGACAAAGGTCTTTGTGGTGGAATAAATTCTACAGCTGTCAAAATAAGCAGGGGCCTTCATAAGTTAACTTCTGGTACATTACAAGTTTCATAATGCCTTGAGCTCTGTGTGTGTGCCTGTCTTTTTCATTCTTGAGATCATAGGTCACTAAATTTTGTTATTGTGTGTAAAAGGTCCTGAAAAGGAAAGCAAATATGTCATTTTTGGAGAGAAGGCAAAGGCGCAACTCGTGCGTGACTCGAAAAAAGACATTGAGTTATCAATGACAGAGTTGCAGAAGAATCCTTTGAACTATACTCAGGTAGTTTTTCTGGCTTGTTTCTTGCAAAAAATCTAAAAGGCTGCTTTTCTGTGTCCACATTGGGAACAGCATGCAAAAGTTGCTGGTTTAAGAAGTCCCTACTCCCTCTTTCTCTCCCCCCCCCCCCCCCTTATTCTCCCTCCCTCCCTTTTATTTTATTGAAATAAATAACTACTTTGTTGCAGTTTATCTTGTTGGAATTCGTAGTTAGGCTTTTGTAGCTAACTTACCCATCTTGGCATCAGCTATAACTGCTTCTTTTTGGCATTAGGCTTTGTTTGGCATAACACTTGGCTGAAATTAGCTTGGAGGAGAGTTATTGATATGGTTTGACTGAGATACTGATCCTGATCGCATGGAAACATGTATCGTGCTACGATATCATGTACTATTTATCATACTAACTGCACTCTATGTTCATGGAAATTTCAAGCTACACCTTCACATGCAATATATGTTCGTTAGGAATGTGTAATGACACGAGCATCTAGGGCGGAAGTCCAAAGATCAATGATGATCGTGAGCAAGCTCATATTGACAAATATGTGAATTTTCCTTTAAGAGGCTGTGGAATACCCAGAACAAACTAACTGTACTTGGTTAACTTACTGCCATAACAATGAAATTCTGGGTGAAGTCTGTTAAATTTTGTTCGGATTTATTAGTCTTATGGCCATCATCAATATATCTAAATTGGCTTTTGGTTCACTATCATACGTGCGGTTTTTCATTGAGGAGGGTGCCTGTGCTGCTGGCTAATGTAGAGGACTTAACGAAAAAATACCAAAAACAAAAAAAATACAAGATGGTGTACTTTTATTTCTTGCGTGTGTGTGTATCCAAATTAGTTTTCTTCAGACATCTTCTCCTAGCTGATTTGCTAGTTCTCCTGTTCCTTTGCAGGTTGCTGTGCTTGCAGATGACGTCTTAAAGAATGTAGAATATGACGCATTGAGGATCGTGTACAACAAGTTCCATTCAGTTGTTTCATTTGTGCCAACAACTTCAACTGTATTATCTCCCGAGGTCATTGTCTGCTGGAGTTGGTCAAAATTGATCCTCTACAATTTTGTTTTGTGAATTTTGGAGTGAGAGAGAGAACTGAGAAGAAAAAAGTTAATGAATATGGAAAAAGTGGAACCCACATTGCTTTTACTTTGTGTGTCATCCTCTCCCCCAAATTCACAAAAAATCATGGAATGTAAATGTAGAGAATCCGGATTCTTAGAAATATGAGTTGTACTGATGTATGCTGATTGATGCAATGCTGTAGGTCGTTGAGAGAGAAGCTGAAGCTGGGGGCAAACTGGGGAAGCTGGATTCTTATGAAATTGAAGGTGGTGAAACCAAGTCTGAAGTGCTTCAAAATCTCACCGAATTCCAATTTTCTTGTGTAGGTTTTTTAGCCTTTATTTTTATGATTCCATATTTCTTCATATATTTATTGAACATCTAGGCCTAGAATTAGTTTGCTCTTACAGTTTTGCTATAAAAGCTTTCAATGTTTTGTGATTTTGTCCAGGTCATGTTCAATGCGGTCTTAGAAAATGCTTGCAGCGAGCAGGGTGCTAGAATGTCTGCTATGGATAGCTCCAGTAGGAATGCAGGAGACATGCTTGATCGTCTCACGCTTACTTACAACAGGTTTCATTCGTTCCTCTTCACATCAAACCACATTTTATATTTTTAGGAACACAGAGATAGCCCAACCTACTTGTGATTCACTGAAGCAAAATTTTAGGCGCTGACTTCATATCTTCATTATTTCATTTTTTGGACAATTACAAATACTACCCCTGAAGTTTAGCCAAGTTACATAAATACCACTTACACATATCCCTTGACATTTGTTTTGGATAATTGCATAAACTACAGTGAAGTTTAGCCTAGTTACATAAAGACCCAGCTCTCTTTCAGAACTTACAAATGTCACCCCTGACATCTCTCTCTCACAAATTGCACCTATAGATGGGGTTAGTTGTAATTTCAAAACACAAAAGGTGATTTATAAATAGGCCCAACCTCCAAAGGCGGTTTTTCCATTTGCGCTTTTTAAAATAAAATAAAATTATGAAGCGACCTTATATACATACAAATCTTATTGGTATTTATGTTTCCTTCTCAGAACTCGACAAGCATCCATCACTACTGAATTGACAGAGATCATATCTGGAGCATCGGCACTGGAGGGTTAATATAAACTAGCTTCTCAGTGTCCGTCTTCTCTGGTTAGATGTTGGCGAAATAAAACATTAAAGATTTGCGCTCTTTCTTTTGGCGATAATTGGAATTTTTAAAAACTAATTTATTCTTTAATAATCTCCTCCGCTGATTTATGCTGAGGGAACAGTTTTGTGGTTTCAAGGTTTCACCAGAAAACCTGTTCTGCTATTTTGTGTCCTCTTATCTTTTCCTGTATTTTTATTTACTTATTTCATCAAGCATTAAAGACATGTTTTAATTGTTCAACCAACCAACCGACCTATCTATTTTCTTAGTTTTATTGAGGGCTTATGCTTCTGTTGTTCGTTGTTAACATGGCATGCTTACAAAGTGCTCAAATGTAAATACAAAAATGTAAGTTTGAGGACTGAATAAAATAAAAGATAGATATGAAGGCACAATGGAATACATAATGAAGGTTGAGGAGATGGAGCTCGGTGATAGGAAGGATGAAGGATGTGACCTCATTTGTTGGTAGCCAATTGAGGAAAATGAATCTTATAACAAGACCATGTATGATCAACAAGTGTCACACGTGTAAAGCTACACAAGCTCAAACAGGAGGTGGTTGTTTGTGTATAAATAAGCATTTAGGTGTTGGTCTGCAATAAAGAAGTATAATTTATAAATAAAAGAAATCAGGATAGGAACAGTGATTGATTAATTTTAAATATTATTAAAACTAAAAGATAATCGAGAAATTGTAGAAGAACGACCTCAATCACGAGCTTGTAATATAAGATTCTTATTATTTCCTTATCATCTTCTTCGCATATTATAATATTTGATTGTGAAATTTTTTACCTCATATTCCACCTCAGCAAATATATCTCATTAGCAATGTGTGTTTACATAGGTGTGTGGGTCTGTGTGTGCATATAAATTCAATTTGCACATTAAATTAATCGCAAAGTTAATTGTTTCATATGAACTTATTTAAATTTATTCACCGAAATGGATCGAACAAAAATAGTTTAATTCAGCAATAATTTGGTGGTAATAGGTTATTAATCACATAAAATCGTTGTGCCTTTGGATCTTGTATGCACTCAAAGCATTAGTATATATATATTTTTTTTAAATATAAAATACCAACTCCAGCCTAAATGCAATGAGGAAGTTATGGGATGCAATATAATTAAATTTCAGGGAATAAAAATTTACCGTGGCATCATCATTCACATTCTAATATAATGGTATGGTGTATAACTTGCATTTAGGGTAGCTCCATCAGTCCGTTGGACTTGTGGTAGCGGTTGATTTGTAAGCTAACGTTATTTTGAAGTTTTTTTTTAACCTTTTTTAATTTGCCGAGCAATTAGTTTATATATTTTTCTATTGAATATCATATTTTTTATATCACCAATAATTTAATTAAATATATTTAAAAACTATCTTAATTAAATTTTAAAAAAATAATAATAATGAAAAAGGTGTAAAATAAAAATAGTACAATAAAATTTAAAATACTACATATAAAGTTATCATTATAAAATAAAATTAATAATAATACATAAAATTCTATATGTATTTTTTATATATACAAATAAAAAGTAAAATGTTATATATATAAAAGTTATTTTTAATAGATTACAGTGTTTAACAAATATGACATAATTAAAATAAAAATTGTAAATAAATAAAATATAAAAAATATTATGGAATATTCTATTTTAGAAAAATATTATTTAATTAATTTATTGAGATTATTAATTTATCTTATTAGCTCTAGAGAGGAGCTAAAGAAAATTACTTCCTCCGTTTTAATACAATAATTATGTTTGTATATTTTGGTTCGGACCAAACATTATATTCTCTTCTTTGATAATAAGCGATATTTTAGAAGTTTTAATGTTTTTATAATAAGTGATGTTTTATTTTTTTCAAGGTAAATGATAATATTTTTTTTCTTAATTTACCTTTTTTCTTAGCAAATATAAATATAATGTGACATTATCCATTAATCATTATTATTATTTTCTATTAATAAAGGGTATGTTAGATCATTAATTTATTTTGTAATATGTGCGAAAATTTTCAGTTATTGAACATTAATTTTGAGGGGTCCACATAGAAATATTTAACAGATGTTATCCTTTTACATTTTAAAAGGAAGAAAATATTATATAATAGATTTTTGAGTTATATAGAACGTTATTTAGAGGGGTCCACAGGGGAAATAGGAATGTTAGAATATTTCGACATTTCCAAAGAAGAAAACCAAAAAAATAAAAAGAATTTGCAGAAAGATTTGCGCAAAGGCTTAATATCTTTTTAGAGAGAGAGAGAGGGGGAGGGGGCAAGAGAGAGAGAGGGAACATTAAAATTGTTTAGGCCAATCCTTTACATTTTCTGCTTCACCTTTTCATTTGGTTGGGTGGGTTTTGGTGGGGAAAATGGGGCCTTCTTCGTGATGGGGTTTTGCAGCTCGAATGTATATTTCATTAGGATTCTATGAAAACCCTTGATAAGGAAAAGGGAAACCCACCAAGAGGGTTCCAGTAGAATACCTTTATTTTTTCTTGATAGACTTTACAGTGCATTCAGGCAGATGCGTTTGTATTAGATTTTCTTCAATTTCTCTCTCAAGATTGTAATTTGAGCTGTTGACATTTGTGAAATCAACTAATCTGTTGACCGCGTCCGTGTTTCAGTGTCAGCATTTGATGATGAAATGTGGATTTGTAAGCTTTAGCTCCTCATTGATTGGTTGAAGCTTGAGGTTACTTTCTTGTTCGATGGTTGTTCGTGATTTCTTGAATGCTTCAATAACTGTGGGTAGTTGAGATTGATGTATCCGAATCTGAGGTTACTTCTTGAGTTGAATGCTGAAGTGATAGTGTAGGTTTTGTTTGTTTCTTTTTTCGTATACACATTTCACAATCTTTAATGCTCCTGCGCATTTCTTGAACATCGGATTGATGTTTTTGTGTAAAGTGAATTTTGCTGATACGGATTGAGTACTTCATATGTATTTGATTGAACTAGGTTAGAACTTTGAACTTTGTTTTACAAAACTGTGGAAATGGATGTGTGGATTGTTGCTGCGGCTGCTGGAGCTGGATATGTAGCTCAGCGTCTGAAGAATCTTACTATACGTAAGCATAATAGTCCAACAGATTTCTCGTCTGAGAACCTTAATATTGTTAGAGCTGGATCGAAGTTCGGAGACGGAATTTGCAGACAAAGAGAACATGCTTGTAATGATGCTTCTCTTGCAGCAATGGCTTCTACAAGTGGATTTGAAGGTGAAAATATGGTAGATTTGAATAATTTTGCTAGTTGGGGTGTGGTTTCAGATTCAAATTCTTTAGCTGGCCTTTTGGAAAAAAAAGATGTTGAATGGAATTGGGAAGGGAGAATATCTTCTGATAATGATGAAGTTGTTATTACCAGTGATTCAGTGGCTCAGCCTTCATCAAGAGAAATTGGATTTTCATATGGTTTTAGACGAAATAGAAGTAGGCTTAGAAGTAGACAGCTCAACAGTAAATTAATAACACCGCGCACTTCCCTTGAAAGTTGTCTCATGGCTCAGTTATACAAGGAACATGCAGAGATTGAGGAATATACTTTCTCTGTCTGTCCACCTCGGAAACCAACTGTCAGGCCATTTCTCGTGAGTGATGGAAGCAGAATAATCAGCAAAGCCCCTCATCCATCCTGCAGTAAACCAACTAGACTGGGGGAATATAAGCATTTGAAGGATACACATGCACAAGAGAACAAGGTTGTATTTAGTGTTCCAAGATTGCCTAAAAGCAGAAAGGAGCAAGTTTTGGCAAGGGGCAGCACTAGTGAAGTGGTTAATGGAAATCAGAGTTATTCACAAGGTAGTACATTTTTACAAGATTTTATTTGCAGCTATGCCATTCAAATTTCATTTTTTACACTGAGAATGCTGTTATATCTGCATTGTTCTGAAAATGTCTGTTTAGCTTGATAGGGTTGCAAAAGTTGCTTAACTTATTTTTACTTGGTAGTCCTTCTAGGCTATGGTTAACCATCTTCATGATGTTGTTATATGGATTAGAGAAATGTAAAAGGTTGCACATGTGGGTTTTGTTTTCATGGACGAACTTTGTAACGAATCCTCAAAATGCATTAAAAAATGTTAAGGATGGTTAAACAACTGAATAAAATCTATAATCTTTAAGCCCTTGGTTATAAGCAACACGCACAGTTCACAAAAGCGTCAGTAGTAGACAAATGGACTAAGATAACGGTCATTTATCCAAAATACAATTAGTCTCTTGCTGTTAGGTTGCTTAAACTTGGTAAACTTGAATATTTGTTCTGCCAACATAGCTCCAAGGCACTTTCTGATCCCCCTGGAAATGTTTGTTTGCTGCTAAAATGGAGAAAGAACAGGGTTTTCCCTGCAAGTGTGCTTGGGTATTGTTTAATGTATTGTAACTGCACCACCACCTTTTAGGCTTTTGAAATTTTGTGTCTTTGTGGAGTATTATATTTTTGCCTTTGGGTGCTCTGGCATTCTACCGAAATAAAAGTTACCACATTTATATATTGAGACTTACGCCTTAATATTTTCTGATTCTTAGGATCATTGGATGGCTCTCTTCTTTTTCTCCTTGGATTGACTATGGGCATATCACATTCTTTTTCGGGCCACAAAAGGGAAATGGAGAAGTTGAGAAAATCCTTGAAGCAGACTGAGAACCTGGTTCAAGATTTGCAGGAGGAACTTGAAATGAAAGACATGCTAACTGTGAAGGAGCTTGCTGCAGAGGACCCTGAATCTCAAGTGAATAAAGATTCTGACTTTGATGATGACATGCAAACGTTATCCCTTGAGCCAAAATTTGACAGCTCTTCAATTTATTGTAATGATGGAAATAATGATCAGAGTACTAAGGAAGAGTCTTTGAGGAAAATTGAAGCAGAGCTTGAAGCTGAACTTGTCAGGTTGGGCTCAAACATTAACTCATCTGGATTGGAAAGAAGACTATCAAATTTAGCTGAGGTAAGCTTATCATGCTCACGCTTCCTTACCCCCCACCCTCTTGGAAGATTCTCAGATAATTGTGTAGGACTATCTTTGTTCTTGATTGGTCCAACTTATAATCATTTATAGTCAGTTATTTAATAACTATGAAAATCCTATTTTCATACTTCATCGAAGTACAAAACTGAATATTTACATCAATCTGGAGTTTTATTGCCCAATGCAACACATGAACTTGTACATCTTGTATAGGTGTTAGATAAGCTCTATGTAACTTTGGAGATTTTCTTCTGAGTTAAAATGCCTATTACGGGGCCTTTGTCGTTCCAACTTCTAATAAAGTTAGCCAAGAAATCAGTACCTAAGCCTATTGTCTGTCTAATGTGCTTCTAAGCTATGTCAGGGTCCCTTCCGTTCTACACCTTGCTCACTCCACCAGGAGTAGAATCCACAGAAAATTTACATACAATGCTACGCATGCCTGTGTGATGCTGTGTAAATTTATGGTGGGTTTTACACCCGATGGAGATATAGGATGGAATGAACCACAATGTCATATAAAGAAGCTGAATGTTATTTCATTTATTACAGTTATTTACAATTGGGTTCACCTAATCAATGGGTGTTGGTGGAATTAAAATGGACATTACAACCTGTTTAATCCATCCCAAATCAATTAACTGAAATTTCATCTTCTAAGTAATTTTTTTTCCTTGGAGGTTGGATTGTATAATTCACGAGCTATGCTTGCCTGCATTACAGTTCGATCAAGATTTTGTACCATATGCTGTCAAGGGGAAGCTGAGAGCTGACTTGTTTGGGCCAGAAACGGAAGCTTATATGGAAAGGTTTGGAAGGAGTAGCCCCAACCCTCACTCTGCTCACTATCCAGTCTGCCCCAAAGAGCTCAGTTTACGATTACATGAAGTGATCCAATCAAGATTAGAAGAACATGTGAAAGAACTTGAGACAGAGCTTGAACTCAACCAGAGGAAGATCAAGCGCATAGAATCCGAGCATATACATTCATGGGAGGAGGTCCCAGACCATAAAACAGGAAGCACATCCAACAACGAAAGCCCAAATGCTATAGACCATGGGCCCGTTGTCATCAATTTATCAGGGGAGGCTCTGTCTGCATACAATGAGGTGTATGATGAGTTGGCAAATTTATCTGAGTCGGATGAAGAAGGAACCAACTGCAGACATCAAGAGATCTTTCATCTGCAGATACAGGATCACGAGAATGATGTTATATGTAGCAGTAGGGATGAGAGTGAAGATGATGAAGATGAGCTTCTGATAAGGCAAATAGTGGAGAAAGCCAGGCAAGGCTCTCCTGCTGTTTTGAAAGCTCAAAGGGCATTCTTGTCAACTCATGAAAATTAACATTGTAGCATATTTAAGTTTGACAATATATTTCATCCAAAAAATTTTAAAAAAAATTGACAATATATATTTTGCTTGATTTTTTTGTCGTGTTTTGATGTAGAGGTGGATACCAAAAAAGAGGCAGTTTGGATGAATCATTTTTAGTTATACAAAAATACTCTTTTTTTGGATGGAACAAAAGTAATTGGATAGGAAGAACTCGAACCATAAACTTTTCTAAAATTAAGAAATGTATTGGAACACAAATATTCTATTGGATCTTGTACCCACCATCCCATCTTCAAATAACAATTTGACAGCTCAGTATTTAGAATAGAAATCTATTCTAAAAATAGATTAGCTAAAACTTCATAAATCTTTATTGGAAAAAAAGAAGTTAGTTATAATTCATATTACAATTATGCAACAAAATGAAAATAGAAAAGAGAAAACCAATCAGCTGGTGATGGAGTGGAGAAACAACTGCTTCCTCTTTCTTGAAGAAGGGGGCTAAGAATTGTCAAGCCCTAATTAAACTATACATACATGTTGAAAATTAAGAAGGTCAAGTTTAATGTTAATAAAGTCTATAACTACAAGTTTAAGCTCATATCTTATTGTTTAGTCTCGTGGGCAACTCATGTGTGGAGTGAAAATGGATCCTCAAATTAATTCTTGGGTTGTTGAATTTTTTTTAAGTCAGATTGACTGCCCGTCCATCAAGTAAATCCCCTGCTTCGACCCTCCAAAAAAATCTGTTTTTTTCTTCAAAATTGAGCATTCACCTATATAAATTAGCTCGATAACATATGTGCCAAGGGAAACTTGATCATAAAAAATACATAAAAAATCTCCAAAAAGATGTAGCAAATATTCATCAATCAAAATCCCCCACACTTAGACAATGCTTGCCCTCGAGCATAACTAACCGAAAAGGAAAAACTGACTCGATACTCAAAAGACAAACAAATCATTGGCAACATTTTAACAGACAATAATCAAAGCACAATCATCCACAAACCGCCAACAATTCTCTTGTGTCAAAAATGTGCAACAACTCTTCATTCAAGTTAAATTTATGCAAAATCAATCTTATCTTTCCAAGTTTCACTCCAATCCTCTCAAATAAGAAATAAGGACATATTTCATTTACTCCAATCGAAACTCGACACTTTCAAATACCAATTTACCCTTATGTCACAGTCTCTACCAAAATATGAGATAAATACACAAATCAAAACAAAATGTCTTTGTAGTGAGTTGTAACGGGGCTAGGGGGAGAAGGTAAGATGGAAGAATGGAATAACTCAAATTATGAAAATATGCGAGCATATCAAAACATCCATTTTTGAATTCAACTCCCCATAATATTATCATCTTTACAAAAGCCGGCTGATTTTCAATTGTACAAGGCATGAGCGACATCAAACAATTAAATCCACAACCCCTTTATCCTTCTTCTTCTTTTCTTCTTTTGTATTTTGTTTTCTTCTCATTTTCTTCTTTCTTTCCCTTTCTTTTTCTTCAATAAAACAGGGCTGAACTTCATTCTTCAGAAGCTCAGCATTTTTTTTCTTCAATGATAGGAACAGATTTCAAATATATATATATCTATTTTAAATACTAATAATATACAAAATTGAATATTTGTGAGTAATAGATAATTGTAATTATTGTTATTTTTAATTTGATTCAATTGGGTTTAATTTGGTCTTATGTATTTAATACTTAATTACATTCATACATAAATATATTTCATATAGTTATTCGGCTTTGATATACATTTTTTCTTTTTAAAAAAAAATGATTTATGTCTATACTTAATATAAATAAAAATCGTGAGAATATTTTCCTTCTCTTCAGGTGTCTTCACAAATAATTGACATGTCTTTTCTATACACTCTCTCTCTTTTCAATTTGTATTTTTCACTAAAATAAAAAAATCCAAATATCTTTTTTCATTTTAAATACATTTTTAACATATGATATATTAAATTAATCGTTTTTTTGTGACCTTTAATTTGATATCAATATTGTTTATATTGAAATAAATAATTATTTAAAGTATGAAATATAGTTTCTTATGAATTGAATATTATTTCTTAAATTTTGATATATACTATGGATTTGAATAAATAGTATATCAAATTTTTAAATAGACTTAAGTTAAAAAATATATACTATTTTTTTATAAAAATAAAAAATATTATAATATTAAATTTATATAATATTATAATTAATTATTTAACCTCATTAGTTTTTAAAAAATTAAAATATTTATTTTTAATTTAAGAATAATTCAAAATTCAGTTCAAAATATCGTATAATTTATTATTTAATTAAACTAATTTAAAGAAATAAAAAATAATACAATATGACAAGCTATATTATAAATTGAATCATATTTATATAGTGATATAATAATAGGTTATATATTTTTTTTAATAATAATAAATGTAATTTTACTATAAATTTTTAATATAATAAAATATATTATTTCTCGTACATTGCACGAACAAACATCTAGTTAACTATATAAAAAAAAGATAGTTTAAAATATTTTAGAAAATATGATATGTAATTAAATTTATTTATTTATTTTTTATTTTTCACTCTAATTTTAAAGATTTATAATTTTTTCATATCAACTTTTTTTTCTCTATAAAATATATATCAAATTAATTTTTTATGACTTTTAATTTTTATTTATAATATATTTTATTTTAAGAAAATTATATTACTATTTTTATATTTAGTATATTATGATATTATAAATTGTGTAAGAACCGGAAGAAATACTACTAAAGAAAGCTAATTGTAAGAACAAGAAAGGCAATTGTAGTCCTCCTGGGTGCTATCACTTGTTGGTTGAGAGAGTCAAACAGAAGAGGCGGCGATGATGATAACAATGGAGGCCGTTGCTCCCAAACTCCCTCCTCTCCGTACCATCAAACCTACCCCTAATCGTACTTTCCGTACGCTACACTGCGCTTCCGCCTCTGCTCCTGCTTCTCTTTCCGCCGACCCGCAGCTCGGTCCCGGATCCCTCGGACACCTCACCAGACACGAATTCCCCATTCTCCACCAGGCAATTGCGTTTGCTCTTTCAATTTTGTTTATGCCTTTTTGGTGTAATTAAGGAAGGAAAAGGGTTTATGGGAATCTGGTTTCTATGCAGGAGGTGAATGGGAAGAAGCTTGTATATTTGGATAACGCAGCCACGTCGCAGAAGCCGACGGCGGTGTTGAACGCTTTGCAGAATTATTATGAGGCTTATAATTCGAATGTCCATCGGGGGATTCATTATTTGAGGTAATCGGGCATGGCAGAAGGAAAGAGGTAATTTATTGTGGCATTTTGTATAAGTTGTTCTTATCAGTTTGTTTTGTGTTGTTGCGTAGTGCGAAGGCAACGGATGAATATGAATTAGCGAGGCAGAAGGTAGCTAATTTCATAAATGCGTCGGAGAGTAGAGAGATTGTATTTACAAGAAATGCTACTGAGGCCATTAATTTAGTGGCTTACAGTTGGGGCCTCTCGAATCTGAAGAAGGGAGATGAGGTATATACTTTGGTCTTCGTGATTTCTTTCTTCTTATTTAGTTTTTCTTCCATGAATTACTTTTCAGCTAAAAATTTTGTTGACTGTGAATTGGAGTTGAACTAGATGCTACTTAACTGAAGATTCATCTTTGTATTAAAGTAGGATCTTAAAGTTTTGGGGTTGACTGAAAAGCACTTTTGCATTGTTTAAATGCTCAGTGTTCTATTATCACCTTAGTCCGAAAGTTTTCAGAGCTACCTAAATCCTATTGATTTCAGTACATGTCGGTAGCTGTTCTTACAGCAATAACACAAAGGTTGATCAAATGTTTTTCTTGTGATTTTCAATTTCAAGGAGTTTCCTCGATTTATTTGTAATTTGTAACATTTCTCCTCCTCTTGATCTGCAGCTGAAGGTTGATTGATGTATTCCTTAAAAGTGTGCATCTTTAATCCATTTCATGAATCCTATATTGGACCAAAAACCTTGACTTCATGTTTGATCTTAAGTTAGGCATGAGGCAGGGGCATGCCCTGCTGAGGAATAAGCAATCAACACTCAATTTAACCGTGGTTTATTAAGTTGACCAAGGTTCTAAGGTCTCATCTCTAAGCCACCTTGCACAACAAATACATGTACTGTCTTTTACGAAGAAAGGGTAAACACAGTCTGCATTGGGGGGCTGAGATTATCATGATTATATAATGATTGTGGTTTACTCATTTCTAGCTGTTGATGATAGTCATGGACATAGGGCAACTTAGTTCTTGGTTTATTCCAAAAAGGGGGGAGGGGGATGAAGCATCAAAACTTTTCAATTATTAGTGCTCTGTTCTTTCCTTCTTTTTTGCAAAAGATGAATGCATAGAAATGATGCAGAGAAGGGCAGGTATGAGGTACTGCTAGTGCTAAAGTACTTGGAGACATCTGTGTATAGTTTCTTATGTTCCATCCCATTTGCTTTTGTGAATACTTGTTTGAAATGAAACCACACCACTGTTTCCCTTTTTGTATCTGTTAAATTGGCTTAAAAAGTGCTCGATTCATATTTCAGGTTGTACTTACAATTGCTGAACATCACAGTGCTATTGTTCCTTGGCAATTTGTAGCTCAAAAGACTGGTGCAGTTTTAAAGTATGTGAATTTGACAGAAGATGAAGTTCCAGATTTAGAGAAGCTAAAGGACATTCTCTCAAAGCAGACAAAACTTCTTGTTGTTCACCATGTCTCAAATGTGTTGGGTGAGTGAATTGTCACCTGATTGTAGAAGTACTTTGGGTGAAGAGGTTTAGCCTCAGTTGGAGCTTAATAAGCTAAAAAGAAATGGTTTCGAATTGAAGCTTCTGATTTCACCATTACATAATGTTTTGGAGAGTTCACTTTGATGGTTTGCTTACTAGGGTACTCGTCTGCTGAGTAATGCGGAAATAAGTGAGAGATTTGACTTATAAAGAAAGAACAAAAAAATTAAAAATTACAAAACCTAGAGAAACAAAGGGCTAGACATTCATATAGGGAAGAAAAACAAGTGTTTACGCATCCTTCCAGTTTAGAACCTTTCATCTCATGAAATGAAACACCAGGAGAAACTCTAAGATTGCTGTTTCCTTGGTGCCAATATCACAATATACTAAGACATCTGGTTATATGATATCCTGAAAAAATCACTGAAGTTGCATAATCATAATATCCTCTAAACTATTTGATCTTGAATCCCATTTAAATCATTTATCTTTATTTGAACTTGGTAAAAGATTATGGTGAAGACCATTACAGATGTTTACTGCTGGCAGCTTACTTAAGATGTGATGTACATATTACTCTGGCAAGAAGCTATAGCTTTTGAAGAGTTGAAATAACAGTACCTTAATTATGACAATAGCACCTATTTGTTCTTTCGACGCAGCTTCTTTTCTTCCAATTGATCAATTAGTAGGTTGGGCACATAATGTTGGAGCTAAAGTTCTTGTAGACGCTTGCCAAAGCGTTCCTCATATGGTGGTTGATGTGAAGAGCCTTGATACTGATTTTCTTGTCGCTTCTTCTCATAAGGTGAAGTCCGTTCCAGATGCATTAAAACTCTAATTCCATATCTACATGCATTGGCATTAATGTCTTATAAGTCAGTATTTGAAGTGAGGAAATAATCATGCTTCAGATGTGTGGGCCTACAGGCATTGGGTTCTTGTATGGTAAAAGTGAGCTGTTGTCTGCCATGCCTCCTTTCTTAGGTGAGTTTTTTTTCTCCTGTGATTAGCCATGTTTGTTGTGTCTCACTTCTGAATCTGAAGGAATTATGTTAATTGAATCATGTGAGTTCCTATTCCTATTTCAATCTTAGAAATAAGAGAATCATGGGTATGTTATACCAATATGCAATTGGTCTCAGGTGGTGGTGAAATGATATCCGATGTATATTTGGATCACTCAACCTACGCTGAACCTCCATCCAGGTGAGTGTTTTATATGCCAATTGGCCTGTATTAGCTGTAAGAAGGATTGCAATATGACAAAATATTTCAAACCTTAGGGCTCAAGTCAAAATCTGGTGCCTATCTGACTTATTTTAAGTTTAGAGAATGTTGAATTTTTGGACTTCTATTCTTGAATGGTAAATGAGATGTTTCAGTTTATTCATTTCCCAATGATGGTACCCAGCTATTATTTGCAAACTTGACAGAGTCAATTGTAAAAAATGTTCGAATTTGATGCTCAAAGCATAATACGCCACTTAAAATTACTGAAGGTTATGTGAAAGACTTTTCTTTCATCAACACAATCTTAATGCTTGATGACTAGTATTGTAACAGAAGGATAAATTATGTGATATGCATACTTATATGACTTCTTTCATCCTTTCCTTGTTTGCTGGCATTTTTGGTGCCATATCTATATTAGCCAAAGTTGTTTTTATAGTGAGGCTGTATATTCTACAATAAACGGTCCAATTGATTGAATTATATATATCCTTTATTGGTTGTTTTGATGTTTTATTTTGCTCTGGGCTAATTATTTGCTGATTTATCTTTTGTCATATATTACTTTCTGATGAGATAGATTTGAGGCTGGGACTCCGGCTATTGGGGAAGCCATTGGTTTGGGGGCAGCAATCGATTACTTGTCAGGCATTGGCATGCAAAAGATTCACGAATATGAAGTAAAGTTTGCAACCCCCTTCCCTCTCCCTCCAGTTGTCATATTACCTATTTGCCTGTTCTTTGATTTGCTTTAGATTTTGATCACTATTCTATCATGCTTTTAATTGCTTAATAAGTTAGAACATAGTGCGCTGTCGTCATGGCACTTCGGGTTACTTTGATGCAGACTAAATATAATTGAATTGTCTTTTCTTCTTGATTGGCTGAACTTGAAGGCCATAGGTAAGTTAAGACAATTTTGTAAATGATGCCTTAGGATCTTGTTGGTTACTGATTCTGATTACAAAAATGGTGTTGGGGGTGAACTTTGATCATAGAGGGCTGCACATGCAATTTGTGATCAGCCTAGGTGAAATTTTGTAGAGTTCAAGTTTTCTCTGGATGTTTAATTTATTTACAAGGAAGTTGTCCATAACGATTCACATATTTTTTAACTCTGAACATCAAAAGAGATTTTGTATTGGTTTCCATTGCAGCCGGTCATACGCAGAAGAGTAGGCTTCTCCCCATCACCATCCAGTTCAATGAGCGCTAAATTTTATTTTGTGCTTTTGCAGGTCGAGCTAGCGAACTATTTATATGAAAAATTAATTTCAGTACCCAGTGTTCGTATTTATGGCCCAAAGCCTTCAAGAACAGTCAGCAGAGCTGCGCTTTGTTCTTTCAATGTGGAAGGTGTTCATTCAACAGACATTGCTACTTTTCTTGACCAACAGGTACAGATGCAGTAATCTTTCAAGGAAAAAATACATTTTTCTACTCGAACTGTTTTGCACATTAGTACCCTTGTTTCAATTTTTATTACTTTTCCCCTTGGGCAACCAGACTATGCTCCTTTGTGCTTTGCAACCTGAGCAGTAGTGGCTGAAAACTCTTTTGTCTGGAGCCCTAAATTTCAGGGGCATTTGGTCATTTAATTGGATGTGTGCAGGCGGCAGCCACCACCCACCATGGTGCAAAGTGCAAAAAGCGCATAGTTCAGGTTGCAAAATGCTTAAAAAAGGAGTATTAATGTGCAAAAATGGTCAAGTTCAGGTGGCAAAATGTAATTTAGCATTCTTTAAGAACTCAACCCTTGTGGATGAAAGAAAAAGAAATTGTGAAATTGCATTGAAGAATTGTTATCTGTCATCCACTCCCTTTTTTTAGTCATATTCCGACTTTCCTAATATTTTTCTTTTTTTGGACGGTATAATTTTTTCAGCATGGTGTAGCGATTAGATCCGGCCACCATTGCGCTCAGCCCCTTCATCGGTACTTGGGAGTGAATGCAAGTGCTCGGGCGAGTCTTCATTTCTACAACACGAAAGAGGATGTGGATGACTTCATCCAGGCCCTCAGTGATACCATCAACTTTTTCGCATCTTTCAAGTAGAAGGCAGCTTCAGAGAAAGATGGTAATCAGGTTTGTATTGACAGTTTTAAATGCTGGTACCCTGTGACATTGTTTTTCTGTTAAAATCCAATGTTGTACACAGGAATATATATATATATATATATATCAAAACAAAATGAGAATATAAGTTCATATTTATTGGCCATGGTAAATTCGAATAGTTCTCTCTTTAATTTTTTATATTGTCAGCCTTCACTGGAAATCTTTAAACGGGAGGATATTGACTTAAACTAGTATTTCTCCCTTTTATTAACTTTAACTAGTATTTCTTTCGTGTGTTGCATGATTTATAATATAATAAATTATTATAGAAATAGTAATATAATTTTTAAAAAATAAAATACATAATTATATAAAATATATTTTTAATAAAAATTGTTTAAAATAAAAATATTTCATAATATAAATATATATTAAACATTAAAATTTATTACAATTAATTTATGAAAAATATTTTATATTTAAAAATTAATATTTTATTTTTATATATGCAATATAGATATCAAATTAAAAATCATAAAAAGATGATTAATTTGATATTTTTTTTATAAAAAATGGAATTGAGATGGAAAAGTTATAAGAATTTAAAAGATAGAATGAAAAAGAAAAGAAAAAGAATAATTTTTTCAATTGTCTTACTTTTATATAGTTATAGATATTGATGCAATTTCATAATAATGGAAAAAAACAATAGAGGAATATACTAGTTTAAATACATGATAACCGTTTATATCTCTTGATTCTTATATGGTTTTAATAAATTCAAATATTTAAATATATTAATTCTTTATGAAATACTAAGTAACGAGTGAGTCTCTTGCATCGAGTGCACTGTGTACTAGATTTATCGTATTATTTATTTAACTAAAAAGTAATACTTGCTTACTTGAACTAATTTGTTATCTTAAAAAAATGTAATAATATCTTTTAAGTAAACAAATAATATTATAGATTGTGTTGCACGATATAGCTAATACACATAAATTTTTGCGTTAAATAATATATTTTAAAATTATTTAATTATTGTATATTTAAGTTCTAAATTTAAATGGATTATCAAAATTTAAAAATGCATTTAAACTCTATATTTAGGCAAGTGTTAAAAAAAGTTTCAAATTTAAATATTAGAATTTAAATATAGTATCTATTTCACGTGACACATGCAATGGCGATTTCTTATTAAAGTAGTGATGCTAATAATCCAATTTGTAACTTAGTAGCCTAGAACCCAGTAGCACTCTTGTTACTCTTTTTTTAGAAAGAGTTTGTGTCTTTAAATAAATCGATCCGAGATGTAAAATTTTCAAATTTTTTACTTTTTCAAATAACTTTTGTCCGTATATGTAAAGATAATACTTTTTCTTAAAAAAAATTACATTTGTGTGGGCGTTCGTACATTATTACATTTTTTTTTATAAAAGTATTAGATCTAAATATGTATGGGCGTTCGCACAGTAGGCACCGAATTTGTATGTTTTTTGTCTGTCTCCGAGTCAGATCAGCTAAGATTTGTGTTTTTTATTATTTTAGGTTATGATTCGACCCCTTATATGTAAGAAGGTTCATTCATATGGTTCGTACAATTATTTGCCTAACAACGACTTATAAACGTTTAAGTTCTAACATCTTATTTTGAGATAAGTTAAGATTTTGTCTTTAAATTTTTATCAAAATATTTGAAGGAGTTCACAAGCTCTCAAACATCTATAAAACGTTTTTTTTTTAGATCTTATAAGCTCAGCCGAACACTAACTAATTAGCAAAACCTCTCCAATTATATTAACACACACCCGCGCACACACACATACATATATATATATATATATAATTATAATTAGATATAATACTAAGTTAAAGTATACAAAAAAATAATGCAAGTGTGTAAATTACATAATACAGGAAGAATAATTAAATAATTAAATTAAATAAATATAGGAAGAATAATAAATTAAAAAATTTATTTGAAAATTGATTCTTATTTAAATATTAATTATTGGAAATTTAATTGGACTAAAAAACCCAGTTCAACATTAAGATTCACTCAAGTGGAAATTTAATATCTCTTATCAAAATTTAAGATAGTTTATAGTTAATGATAAATTTTAATAAATATAATGATAAATTTTATAATAATAGTAACAGTAATTTTATAATTCAATACTTTATCTGTTTCTTTTTATATTAAAATAGAAAATTATTACAGAAACCAAGTGTATGTTTTAAAAATGTATACCATTAACAACTATCTTCTAGGTACACGTTGATGTGTATTATAACTATTATTTTCCCGTTTGATTAACGATTTATACTATATTTTAAATAATAAAATATATTTATAATATAATTTAAATAAATTAATATCTAGAAATATTTGAATTATTTAATTATTTTGATGGTAAATGTATGTGAAAAGTGTATAATTTTATATAAAAAAATATATTTCTTCTATTATAAAATAAGAGTTTTGTTTCTATAATAATTTTTAATTGTATTAAAAAATAAATTATTTTATATTTATTTGCAGCTCTAATTCAATATATAATAAATATTTAATATAACTCAAATAATTAATAAAAATATTTGTATATTTTTTATCAAAATCTCATTTTAATATAGGTTATATGAGCGTGAAATTAAGATCGTAAAAAGATGATTGATTTGATATATAATATGTAAAAAATGAAACATCAACAAAATATTATTTGTACTGTAACAAAATAGATAAAATATTTCAAAAAAATTAAAATTCAATTAATAGAAAACTCGACAATTTTCCAAGACCCAGCACGATGGACTGACTCGAGCAACCCGTAAAGAGTAACGAGACGAATACAAACGGAAACAGTCGACGAACATTAATAAGGAAAATTGAAACCGTATCTGCTCCTCCCCTTCTCGCCTTCTACTCCAGTCCAGCCACTCCTCCGCCGCCGCCAGCCACCAGATTTTATGAAGGCTTGAGGTTCGATTACCAACACAGGCGCGCTTCTATCTTACGGTAAGGTGTGGGATTTTTTTCCACAATTTTGTCTAAATTTGTTATCTTAAAGTGAGAAAATAGGCCTAAAGTTTATGGTTCTATTTTTTAAGGTTGTATATGAAATCCCCTTCGTGTTGGAAGAATTATGAGATTGAATATGTTAGTTTCTGTCAATCCCAATTTCTTTGTTTTAGGAGTGGATTATTCTCATATATGCTGTAGTTTCTAATTTTCAAGATCAAAGTATATCACCTTCGTTCCCTGCTTTCTCAACTCTCAAACCAGTGAGAAAGGATACAGAATTAAAATTGGAAGCCAAATGAATGAAGTGGCATTTTCTGTTATCATGTCAGACAATTTTCTTTATCCATTGATCTGTTCTTGGTTTGCTGAAACTGAATGTTCTGTGACTGGATGAAAAAAGTTTGTGATAGAATTTCTGTTGTACCTAATTGTGTGTTTGTGTTGTATGTGATGGATAACTTCATGAATTAATGTTTATAGGTAACTAAATGAAGAAATCTAAGGATCCGTTTGAGATTGCATTTGAGGAGCAAGACGAATCACCACCAGACTCCCCTGTTGGTCCTGATGAGAATGAAACACAAACTTCAGCTGGACCCAATATGATTGGTAGTGCAGACTCAGATATGAATGGTAATGTTCTCGCCACGGATCCTTCAACCTCGGCTGCTGCATCCATTGCAGTAGGGACTGCTGGCCCAATTGCCAAGAACAAAGAAGATGATGACGAAGAAGATGATGAGAACATGGATGTTGAGCTTGGCAAGCTCCGATCTAGTGGTGATCCTGCAAAAACAGCTAAGATGCAGTAAGTTGACCAACATATTTAAAAGAGTCTGAAACTTTTATGCGTTCTTTTAGTCCTTTTCTTAAGTCACCTTGATCTCTAATGTTTGGCGTTTCTGGTTTTTCTAGTAACACCATCCTTGTTAGAAACTATATGGGGTTTATAAAGAAACTGATTCATCAAAATAAAATTTCTGCTCCATGATCTTGGGTTTAAAATCAATTAAGTGAAGACCTGAAGACTTCTTGGTTTGGGAACTGTAATCCTTTCTTCTCCTTGTTCTCTTTAATCACTATCCTTGCTTTCTCCACCCCCTCCCCCCTCGAATACTAAATTATTCTTCATCATCATATCCTTGTTGTGGATGCCTGTAAGACTTAGAGTGTGTTTGTCTGAGCTTATAAGCTCTAAAAAAATCTTATAATATGTTTGAGAGCTCATAAACTCCTTCAAAATGTTTTGTAGCATTTAAAAATAAATTTCTTATTTCATCTCATAATAAGATACTAGGAGCTTATAAACTGCTTTTTAAAAAGCAAGGAGGGTCCAACTTATTTCTCAAATATGATCTTATTTTGATTCTGCAAATTTCATCATTTTAATTACAAAATCTCCATTATCATCTTATAAGCTCGATCATTTTATTTTAACTGAACCCTTCAACATATTACTTTTAAAATAAAATCTAACATCGTATAGGCTCTAGAAGCATCTTATAAGATGTTTTTAATAAGCTTAGTCAAACATCCTCTTGATCCAAGCCTTTGTTAACTGCTCTTTCTTCCTTCATGTGTTTCATATTCCAAACTTCAAGATCCATTTATATGATGTTGACATATGCAAACTACAAAAATAAATTTATGTTGTATCTACTGACAAATGTGTAGAAGGAGGGTACAATTTATATGGGGATTGTGGAATTTAGACATAAGATAATAGGAGAAACAGATGTTGAAACTTTAAACCCATTCAAGACACTCAATATCCAATTGTTCAATTGACATCTAGTAAATTTGTAGGTCGAGCTTCTTTTTTATCGGTTGTATGTTAATATTCAGTTGATGATATAGAATTTCTCAGTTGGGTAGTATGTATACAGTAGGTGGGATGATGCTTTCTTCAACTATCCATATGATGTTCAATTCATCATCAAATTGCAATTGTAAACCAACACATAACAGGATCATGGCCTTATTTTGTTTCCCACATATCTTGTCTCCTACAAGAAATAAGTTATGAGAAAGTGGACTCATATTTAAATTTTATTATATACCACTTTACTGCCCAACAAATGGTGTGGCTAGCTATTTTACTAGTGCTTTTTATGGCACCATACACATCATACATCATGGGTATCCTAAACATGTCTTTATCAAGGTCACACAGTCTTGTATGTTTTTTTGAAGACCAGGAAGATTGAGAGCTTAAGAATTATTCTCCCTGATCTGACTTGACTAAAGTAGAGATGTTTTATATTCACTAGCACGACTCTATTCATATTGTTGGTAGATCCGCATTTTTGGGATAAGTTGTATATCTAGGATTTCATTTCTAATCTGTGAGATCATTAATTTTAGATCGCCAATTTATCAGAAATATTCAGTGTATTCAAAGAAGAAGGCATCAAATGCCAAAATATGGAACAAACTGCAAGCCTGGATCATTTGTATAGCAAGCTCTTATCATTTCCATGATGGCTCTCAGTTTAAATAAAGCAGAATGCAACAATATAGATTTAGGAGATCTTTTCTCATATTTCTTCTAAACAGATAGTTATGAAATGTTGCCTTTGCTCCATTCCATTATTTTTATTTTGCTAACGAACATTAAGAATGTAGTCTTGTTCTTTCGCATTGTTTACGAAATCTAGTTTAAACTATTCTTCTCTCCTGCATGTATCATTCTTGTAGAAGTAAATAATGGTATTCACTCACACACACACACACACACACATGATGTAGTATACAGATAATTTTCCTTACTTCAATATGCTATTAGTTTTTGAGTTCATCTAACTGATAACGTTATTTCTTCTTTAGGGAAATTTTATCTCATTTTACCGAGGAGCAAATGAGTAGGTATGAATCGTTTCGAAGATCTGGATTTCAGAAATCGAACATGAAAAGGGTAGGCATCACCTCGTTCTTTTATATGATCTCCAATCATCAAAGACCATCCACTCCATCTTCTGTAGAAAATAGAAAAAGGAACTACCTTGCATTTAACCCAATGGTTTAAGGCTAAATGATTGCATACTTTGAGATTATACACTTCAGAATTCTGATAAAATAATGATTTATCAGCAAGGTGTCAAATATTTACCGGAAGTGAAGTTTATTGTTTTGTTTCAAGTGCAGTTATTAACAAACATAACAGGAAGTGCTAAGATTTCTGTGCCTATGACTATTGTGGTATCTGGTATAGCAAAGATGTTTGTTGGGGAGCTTGTTGAAACAGGTATAGTGACTTGTTCTATTAATTCAGAGAACGCCTCTCTCTCTCTCTCTCTCAAAAGTTATACTGAGACAGAAAGTATTGCAGCCAGAGTAGTAATGGCAGAGAGGAAGGATACGGGACCAATCAGGCCAAGCCACATGAGAGAAGCATATAGAAGACTAAAAGCTGATGGCAAGATCCCAAAAAGATCTGTGCCCAGGCTATTCCGCTGAAAGATCATATGTCACTTGTCCTGAAACTTTTAATCGTCTTCAACTATTTGAATGCAATAATTTGTCAAGAATGCTTACGATTTTTGCTCAAGCATTTCCAACCATGGTTTTGTGTAGGGTATCTTACTATCTTCGTGTTTAGTCGACTATACTTCTGGTATTTCCTTCAGCTCCATTCTGAATGTATACTTGGGGAGATTGTAAATGCATGGAGAGAGAACATAACTAACTATTCTGGTATATTCATTTTAGCAAATTGATTGTTGTTCCATTGTAAACTTTTGTTCAACTTTTATCATACATGGAAATAGAAGCTTCATCTGGACTTTCACCTCTTCTAATAATGGATTTTGTGATCCATTTGTCTCTAATTTCCCACTCGAAAGTATGAAATCACTTTTTTAGCCAATTTGTAACCCTAGTTTTTGTTTATCTTCATCTTCTCCCGCACCATCATTCTTCTAATTATCCGGTAGGAATAAGCTAGTTGGAAGGTTTTACTTTTAACTAAGAAAACGAGAGATTGACTTTCAAAATAAAATTAGTTGGAAGTTTTTACTTTTGACTAAGAAAAATGAGACATTGACTTTTGAAACATAATTATGTTTACCAAAATATATTTTTATTGTATGATATAGGACAGTGAATACATTTTATTTTTAATGATTTCTAAATAATTTTTGGGAAAAAAAAAAAAAAGACAGTGATAGCCATACCATGGACATTGCTGCTCTACCAGCTCATCTCCAAGTCAGCAAGAAGAATACATTTTCCTCTATATCATTAAAGCATTCCACCTCAGCTCAAGTTTTGGAAGAACATGCAGCTCATCATTCTGCTACATATTAATGACAGAATGAACCACAACCACGACTGCCATCTAGCAGATTCTCCTGATGCGGATTGTGACAAGTGTAGGTTGTAGATGATTCCATAGTACATATTGTATAACTGGTTTTAGTGGAGTTAATTGTTGTAATTTGATTGGTTGTTTAAGCATCTTTGCTGAATATGTAATGTTTATAAATAGATGGAAGACAAATCAACGTATGATCATCGATTATTGTTATTCAGTAAAATAGTAAATATGGTTTTTGAATCTCCTGCTGCTCATTTATGGTTTATGCAAAATCATCATTTTTATCATACTTTTCTATCATGGTATCAGAGCAGGTGCTGATCCTGTCTCTTATATCTCTGCTGCTACTTCTGGTTTTCTTCATTATTTAGCAAAATTCCTCAATGGCCACAATATAAGACATAACAGTTGTTGGCATCTCCACAATCATTGTCTTTCCTCATCAGTCAATTTCATTCAAGTTAGATGAAAATAGTTATCTAATTTGGAAGTAATAAGTCTTCATTACCACTGGAGGCTATGGACTTGAGTCCTACATTGACAAATCCAGCAAGGAACCAGAAGAGTTTATCACATATGAGACATCAACAATCCAGAAACTCAATCCTGAGTTTATATCCTGCAAAAGGCGTCTTCATTACCACTGGAGGCTATGGACTTGAGTCCTACATTGACAAATCCAGCAAGGAACCAGAAGAGTTTATCACATATGAGACATCAACAATCCAGAAACTCAATCCTGAGTTTATATCCTGCAAAAGGCAAGATCGATTGCTTGCTTCTTGGCTTCTATCATCTCTTTCTGAAAAAGTTCTGGTCCAAACCGTTGGATTAAATTCCTCAAAGGATATCTGAAATACTCTTGAAAATAACTTCTCAAGTCAGTCAAATGCCAAAGTTATGCAATATAAATTAAGCTCCAAATCATGAAGAAGGAAGGCCTTTCAATGAGGGAGTATTTGAACAAAATCAAAGAGTGTTTCGATTTATTGGCTGCTGCTGGTTCAAATGTTGCAGATTAGGATCAAATTCTTCATGTTATTGCTGGTCTAGGTTCTGAATATGATGTTGTAATGATTTTTATCACTTCAAGAACTCAACCTTGGACAGTTGGAGAAGTTAACTCTACTTTTAAGTTATGCGAGCATGCTTGAATCTGCTATATCTAGCCCTATTAATGCTGAAGGATCACAACCAAGTCTCAACACAACAACCGCATCCCAAAACAATTTCAATAGAAGTTTCAACAACTTCTAAGGATCTCCTAGAGTAAGGTTTACTCCAGGAGGAGGGAGAAAATGGTTCCAGAGGTCGTTTCTTCAGAGGAAAGGGTGGCAGGTTCAAAATAAATCTTGTGTGCCAAGTTTGTCAGAAGAATGGACACACAGCAGACAGATGTTGGTTTAGGTATGAACAAAAATTTTCAGCACCACAACAAAACACTACACCAGCACAAGTCACTGTCCCAAGGAACAATGAAAACAAATTCGCTGGGAATTTCAATCCCAGCCTACATATGGCCCAAGCCTCCACGGTCACCTATCCATTTGCTGACAATGGATATGAAACATCTTGGTTTCCTGATACTGGAGCCACAAATCACGTGTTAAACAACCTTGGCAATCTCAATACTGCCACTCAACATGTTAGAAACACAAGGCTGCACATGGGAAATGACACAGGTATTACTATTGCTCATTTTGGAAATTGTCAGATTCGAGCAATAATTTGCAGAAGCAATCGATCAAGAACGAGATAAAAAAATGTAGACTTAAAAGAAAACACAACACCAATCTTAAGTGGTTCGATCTATTTCTAGATCTACGTCCACTGCAGAATGAGAGATCACTTCTTATTACTCAAGAAACAATGCAGATTACAAGCGTAAACACTTCACTCAATCATGATGAACACTTCTCACGAATCTAACTGGATATGAACATTTAAGATTCACGACCCAGAAACTGAACTTCACTTCTCTCTCTCTCTCGATTTGGTCTTCACTCTTCACTTTTTGTCTTCTCTCTTCACTTTCTTATGAATGAATGAATCCGCTGAATTTATTCACCCCTTCCCCCTTAGTTAGTTGAAACTGCAGCTAACCAACTTATCAAAGAGTGGCATGAACTTCTACCACAAGCTAACTAACTGGCTAACTAACCAACTAACTAACTAACTAACTAACTAACTAATCAACTGCACTAACTAACTAACTAACTAACTGCACTAACTAACGCTTCATTATTAACTGATAATCATGACCTACACTTAAACTCCTGATTAACCGAAATTCTTTAGTTAAATGCAGTGCTCATGATAGACCTTTCATACTGAGAAATCTGATCATGTTCCATCAGTTACAAAAAACCTGTTAAGTGTCTCTCAATTTGCACGTGACAACAATGTATTTTTTGAATTTCATCCCACATTTTGTCTTGAAGGATTTGGCTACCCAGGAAATCTTACTTCAGGGGACTCTTAAGGATGGACTTTGTCACTTCAACCTCCACAAGCTAAAACCCAATCACCAGCATTCCAATCATTGTTCATCTGAGACCCTTTCAAGCTCCAGCTCACTTCCAATTTCTTCGTTTTATCCTAGTGTTCATTCTGTCAGTAAATGTTCAAACTTGAAAATTTGGCATCATAGACTAGGTCATTATGCCATGGACATATTAAAGAAGACACTTAATGATTGTAATATGCTTTTTTCAGTTAATGAAAGTGACTTTTCCTTAAGCTCATCTTGTGCAGTCTCTAAGTCTTACAAATTATCTTTTTCTGATTCTGATTCTGTCTATCATAATGCTTTTGATCTCATTCATACAGATCATTGAGGGCCAGCTCCTTTTAAATCAAGAAATGGTCATTACTATTATATAAATTTTATTAATCACCATACAAGATTTACTTGGATCTACCTACTGAAATCCAAATCTGATGTTAAACAAGTAATGATTCACTTTCATAAATTCATCCAAACTCAATTAAAACAACCATTAAAGCTGCTCAAAGTGATGGTGGAAGTGAATATCTTGCCCTAACCTCGTTTAGCCTTGAAAATGGTATCCATCACCGAATATCTTGTCCATATACTCCCGAGCAGAATGGCTTGGCAGAAAGAAAACATAGACATCTCATTGAAACGAGATTATCTCTTCTAGCACACTCTTTCCTACCCTTCCAATTCTGGGATGATGCATTCACCACTGCCTGATATCTCATAAATAGAACTCCAGCAAAACCCATTGATTTCAAAACTCCTCTTGAACTTCTTTATGCCAATAAACCTGATTGTCGTAGGCTTAAGACTTTTGGTTGTATTTGTTATGATTATCTCAAACCCTATAATCAAAACAAACTACAATTCAGATCAACTGCATGCACTTTGATTGGTTACAGTAACACCTACAAAGGTTATAAAGTGTTATTGCCTTCTGGAAAGGTTATCATTTCTAGACATGTTGTTTTTGATGAGTCTGTGTTTCCTTATGATAAGTCCATCACTGTTACAAAATCTTCATTAATGAAACCTTCTCCATCTACACATCTCACTCCACCATTAAATTTGATACCTCCTACTCAAGTTCTGCGACCACACACCCCTCTCAACCCAACTAGCAGGTTTTCTCATCGTGACTTAGGTTATAATCATGATCTTGTCATTTGCACTGATGATAGTTCTCCTATGAGCACTGGTATATTTGTATCTTCTTCCCCCATCTCCCCACATTCTATTGTTTCTCCATCTAACAATGCAGGTTCAACCAGCCCTCCACGGAATGTTCATCCTATGCTCAGTAGAGCAAAGGTTGGGATTTTCAAAGAAAAAGTTTATTTTTCTGTTGTTTCTAGCCATCATGAACCTACTTCTGTTATTGAAGCCCTACAACACCATCAATGGAGAAGAGAAATGCAAGAAGAAATTAATGTTGTCCACAAGAATCAAACTTGGATTCTCACTTCTCCCTCCCGGCAGAAACCTCATTGGTTGTAAAATGGGTGTTTAAGCTCAAAACTCATGCACATGGCTCAATTTCCAAATATAAAGCCAGATTGGTGGCTCAAGGGTATTCTCAGACTGCTGGATTCGATTTTCAGGAGACCTTTAGTCCTGTGGTTAAACCTACAACCATAAGGATCATTCTTACACTTGCTGTGCGAAATTATTGAAAATCTTTATATGAAACAACCACCTGATTTTGAGCAAGGGCAAGGACTTGTCTGCAAACTCTTTAAGGCTATATATGGCTTGAAACAAGCCTCGAGAGCATGGTTTCTGAAGGTACTTCTCAGATTCTAAGGCTGATACGTCCCTATTCTATAGGTTCCACAAAAATACGACTATTTATCTTCTCATCTACATGGACGATATACTGATGATAGAAAATAATAGTTTAGATATTTGCTTGGCGATTCACAACTTGAGCAGGGTGTTCTCCCTAAAGAATTTGGGGCTTTTACATCACTGCTTTGGCATTGAGATCAAATACACTGCGCATGGCATGCATTTCTGCCAAACCACGTACATCAAAGACTTACTGTTAAAGGCTAACATGTCAATTGCAAATGGTATTCCAACTCCTATGATTACAGCTCTACCATTGTCGAAACATACAGGTATTCCCATTTCTGATCCAAGCCTTTATAGAAGTGTAGTAGGTGCTTTGCAATACCTCACTATAACAAGGCTAGATATCGTGTATTTTGTAAACAGAGTTAGTCAATTCATGGCAAATCCCTTGGACACTCACTGGAAAGCTGTTAAAAGAATTTTAAGATATCTCAGTTGCACACCAGATTTCGGAATCCAGATTAACAGAAGTCCTCATCTTCATCTTGTTGGATTTTCAGACTCAGATTGGGGAGGTGATCCTGATGCATGTCGATGTGTGTATTTCGGTAATACTTTAATCTCTTGGAGTTCCAAGAAACAATATTCCGTCTCCATGAAGTACAAAGGCTGAATATAAAAGCCTCGCCCATGTTACTGCTGAGCTTGTGTGGGTTCAGTCCTTACAGAATTACATATTCCACTTCCTAAAACTCTTGTTTTCTGGATTGACAATGTTAGTACTATTTCCATTGCTTCCAATCCAATTCTTCATGCCAGAACTAAACATATTCAGCTGGATTACCATTTTGTTCGGGAGATTGTTGCTGCTCAAAAGTTATCTGTCGAACACGTTTCCTCTCTTGATCAAATAGCTGATATCTTTACCAAACCTCTCAGTATCCAATTCTTTGCTAGGTTAAGAAACAAACTCAACATTGTCTCTTTAGCCTCGCAAGAATTGAGGGGGATGATAGTCATACCATGCACATTGCTGCTCTACCTGCTCATCTCCAAGTCAGCAAGAATAATGCATTTTCCTCTATATCATTAAAGCATTCCACCTCAGCTTAATTTTTGGAAGAACATGCAGCTCATCATCCTGATACACATTAATGACAGAATGGACCACAAATACCACTGCCATATAGCAGGTTGAAGTGTAGGCTGTAGATGATTCCATAGTACATATTGTATAGCTGGTTTTAGTGGAGTTAATGGTTGTAATCTGATTGATTGTTTAAGCATCTTTGCTGAATATGCAATGTCTATAAATAGATGGAAGACAAATCAATGTATGATCATCGATTATTGTTATTCAGTAAAATAGTAAATATGGTTTTTGAATCTTTTTCTGCTCATTAATCATCGTTTTTATCATACTTTTCCATCAGACAGAAACCTAGAAAAGCTATTTAACATGTGTTTCCTTTCGACACTACAATTTTTTGTTAAAGGAGATGGCAAATAAGTAATTTATGTCATAGGTCATCAAGCCTTTTTTTTCCCCAATCATGAGGTCCTTCCAATTGGTATTTTGAAATTATGCAAAATTTCACGTGATTTTATTAGTTCCACCTACAATTTATTCAAAACATAAAATTATATGATTAACTTGAGTTTGTCAAACCAACATACAAGTTACTATATATTCGTATATTTAAATGTATATTTGTGTATTATGACACATATAAGTATACCTATACATATATATATATATATAAAGTAATTTTTTTACTCTCATTTGTAAAAAGAAATGATAAATCAAGTAACTATATAATCAATTTCTATCCCCAACAAAAAATTATATAGATACCAAACCAAGTTCCACTTAGTGCAGCATGCATATACGGGGCCAAATGTATAGTTTCTTGCTTTGGTCCGACATAGTTTAGTAACACTCAGTGTGATATGGGGAAGTCAATTTTATATATTTTGATTACTAAAAATTATGTTATTTTTTACTAAAATAGCAGTAAAAGAGAATAATACATATACCTATTATCTAAATGTATAATTTTCAATTTATTGTAAAATAATCTAACATAATAATTATAAATATATTTACAAAAATTCAAATAAAAAATTATTGAAATAGGAATTGGATTTGAATTTATCTACTTAGATGTAAATGCAAACTTGGTATGATTAATAAAATTATAATTTAGACATTGAATAATTAAATATCTGAATTGATTAATTTAAAAAAATGGTAGATAATAAAACTAGATTATAAATTTATTTTTAAAATTTTAATTTAAATATTATAAAAATAGGAATTGAATTTGAATTTGTTAAATAAGATTTCAATTTCAAATTTGATATTTTTATTGAATTAATAAAATCAAAACTTAAAGATATAATTTTCTATTGTTTTACTCAAGGGTGCGACTATTCATAACATTTAACCTCTAAATACACCTTAAAATAATTAAGATAAAATTAGATATTATTAAATTAATTAAAATATCTTTATATATTTTAAGATTTAAAAATAATATAATCTTTCTGTTCACAATTGACATCTCAGGTTCACCCAAGTCCCATAAATGTCCCCCAATAGGTGTTTGGTGGAACATAGCCGTTTTCCGGCCAAGATACGCTGGCCATTGAAAATTTGAAGAATATCTTCTTCCTTTCTTCTTTTCTTCTCGTTTTCCTTTTCTGTGTTTTATGTTTATTTTTTGTTATCTATTTATTATTTTTTAAATTAAAAAGATATAATGAATATAAATAATATATATTTAATAAAAAAAATATTACTTTTTTATATAAGATGTAGACTTCAAATATATTTAGAGGTTTGAGATGTGAATAGTCCCACCTTTTATTTAATTAATAAAAATTTTATTTTTCATTGTTTTGACAGTTTTTGTCACCAACTACCTCAAATAGTAGGTGCTACCCATCAATACACTATAATCTCAATTCAAATTGAGGAATTCCAAGAAATTGGCAATACTTAATTTATTTTTTATTTTATTTTTTTAAATAAACAAAATTCTATTTTTCATTCTAGTTGACGCCTTTGTCACCTAACTCCGTCAAATACTTGCTGCTAGCAAACAACATGCTAAATATAATCAAAATTCAAAACGAAGAATTTCTAAAGTAGAAATTGTCAGCTTAGTTTATTTTTTATTTTATTTATTTAACTAAGCAAAATTCTATTTTTTAATTCTTCTTGACACTTTTTGTTGTCACTAGCTCCGTCAAATACTAGCTGACACTAAATATAATCACGGTTCAAATCAAAGAATTTTCCAACACAAGCATAAATTGACTTTAGATGTGAAGAAGATATTTTTCTGACGAATAAGAAGTTTAAATTATAAGTGAACAAGTATGAGCAAAAGTCAAATATATACTTAATTTGAATTTCATACTTACAAATGAATTAATTGACATTTAGATTGTTATATATTAAAAATTTATGGCTTTCATTTAATTATTTTATTAGGTGTTTTGAAAACTAGATCACTCTCTTTAAATACAGTATGATATATTTATTTTAAAATATTAAATCTTAAACTTCTAATTTTAATTCATAAAGTTTTTCTATAGTTATTTTATTAAAATTTGAATTTTTATATTTTTTAAAATTTAAATCTTGTAAATTTTAATTTTAATTTAATCAAATGCTTCTATCAAATAATTTGATGTGATAATAATACATTTTGTGCGTAAACAAGGCTAGTAAATTAAAATTTAAAAGTACGTGTACAATAAACGTAACTGAATATAATTCATAATATCTCAATATACTATAATATATAAGAAATATAGTGAATTTGTATAGACTTTTTCAATGAAAAGAAAAAACATTTTAATTATAATATAGATTCACCTTTATTTATATAATCGGCTCCCAATGTGGACAGTGGATATTTCACTGATGTTACAATATAGTTCATTTTCTAGATTTTTTGAAGTATTCTTTTAGTGGGAGATATATTCCATGGAACTTCACAGAAAATTATATATAAAACAACCTACCTATTTATCCATAAATATATTTCTTAAAATATTTTGCAGTATTTGAGGTCATAAGTATTACTCTTTCTTTTCTTTTTTTTAGGTAGAAATAGTAATTTTATTTATTTATTTTTGAAATGTACAATCAATACTTGGGAAAATTTAAAGTTAGGCAATCTGTAAGCATTCAAATATAAAAAATTATAACTCTATTACAAACATTTATATCATCAAATTGTAAATTAGATCTTATGTCAATATCTGTATTTGCAAGATTAGATCTTATGTCAATATCTGTATTTGCAAGATGATCCGCTACACTATCTCCCTCTCCAAAGATGTGTGAAACATGTATATTTTTTTTCTTGTATCGAATAAAGGTTGCCAATAATCCTTTGATAGCTTCATCAGTCGTTATGGAGCTTTGAGCAGATTCAAACCGCGACCTTATAGAACATCTCCAACTATATTGCCATCAGGCTAGCTAACATATGTATGCAAAAATTGAAACTCTATAATGTTATATTAATGAATTGAGCAGGCTTACAAAAATATTAAAATACCACTCAACTATTTTATTTTTTGAATCATTTAAATTACTTTACAATATAGATAAATTACAATTATAAAAACTAATAAAAATAAAATTTTATATTTTTCTTAAAATTCAATATAATTAAAAATAAAGTTATTTACATAAAAAATTAATATACTTATTACTTTGTTAATTTATTTATATATTTTGTTGGTAGGTATAAAAATTTATTCCTATAAATTATTATCCGTTAAAATTCTAAACTTCATACATTATGATAGAATTTTCTTTAAGTAAACAAATAATGTTACTTTATCTTTTTACAATATTACTCATGTTCTTAAAATATATTAATTTGAAACTAATATTAAAATATAAAATGATTAATTGTATTAAAAAATTAAAATCTCAGTAAGTTTTATAAAAAAAAATTATTAGGTAATATTTATTTATTTACTATAAATAGATGATAAAATTTACTTTTTTCTTTGTTTGAAAATTCACATATTTATATATGTGTTTAGAAATTGAACTAAATAATTTGTTCAATGTTACTACTTACTTTAAAAAAAAAAAAAAATACATGACTGCTTGTTAAATTTTAGTAAATATTTTATAGCAAGAGAAATTATGTGTATTTGTTAGTTTCCCACTATGAAATATTTTCTAAAATATTTTCTAGTAAGTTTTCTAAAAAAATACTATATAATATTTATTTATTTACTGTAAATAGATGATAAAATATTTTTTTTCTTTGTTTGAAAATTCACATATTTAGATATGTGTTTAGAAATTGAACTAAAAAAATTGCTCAATGTTACTACTTGTTTTTTAAAAGAAACAAACACATGATTATTTATATTGATATACTTATTAGTTTGTGAATTTATTTATATTATTTGTTGATAGGTATTAAAATCCTTTCCTATAAATTATTATCCCTTAAAATTCTAAACTTCACACGTTGTAAATAATTTTTTTAATTAAACAAATAATATTATTATATCTAGTAATATTACTTTATATTTTAATAGTATTACTCATTTTCTAAAATATATTAAGTTGAAACTAATATTGAAATATAAAATGATTAATTGTATTAAAAATTAAAATTTTAGTAAATTTTCTAAGAAAATATTATTTAATTTTTATTTATTTACTATAAATAGATGATACAATTTTATTTTATATTACTTTGTTATTATATTAGTATACATTCAATTCAAATTAAACTAAAAGATGGTTCAATATTATTTGTTTAGCTAAAAAATATCATTGGGTTAACTAAAAAGTATTACTCGTAATATTTATTTATTCACGATAAATAGATGATAAATTATGATGTATTATTACTTTTTTCAATTTAACAATAAGTAGTAATACCTTTTGAATAATAAGGTAATACCTTTTGAATAAGAAAGTAATACTCTTAATATTCGACAAAAGTGAGAATCCTACACATTTTCAAATTAACAAATACACATCATTCCCCCCACTAGAAAACATTTTCCTAAAAATTAACAAGGAGTCGTGTATTTGTTTCTTTTAAAAAAGGTAGTAACACATTTTGAATACGAAAGTAATACCTTTTTAATAAGAAAGTAATACATTTTCAATAAGAAAGTAATATTGATAATATTCGACAAAAGCAATAATCCTAGACATCTTCACATTAACAAATAGACATCATTCCCTTCACGATAAAATATTTCCTAAAATTTAAAAAGTAGTCATGTAGTTGTTTCTTTTAAAAAAATAAGTAGTAATACCTTTTGAATAAAAAGATAATACCTTATGAATAAGAAAGTAATACATTTTCAATAAGAATAGTAATACTGTTAATATTCGACAGAAGCGAGAATCCTAAACATTTTTAGATTAACAAATACATATCATTCCCAACCTATAAAATATATCCTAGAATTTAACAAGCAGCCGTGTATTTGTTTTTTTAATAAGTAGTAATACCTTTTGAATCAGAAAGTATACATTTTCAATGAGAAAGTAATACTGTTAATATTCGACAAAAGCGAGAATCCTAAACATTTTTAGATTAACAAATACACGTCATTCCCCACTATAAAATATCATAGAATTTAACAGAAAGTCGTGTATTTGTTTGTTTTTATTTGAAATAAGTAGTAATACCTTTTAATTAATAAAGTAATACCTTTTGAATAAAAAAGTAATACATTTTCAATAAGAAAGTGATACTGTTAATATTAAAAAAAAAAAGATAATCCTATACATCTTCAAATCAACAAATACACATCATCCCCCACAATAAAATATATCTTAAAATTTAACAAACAGTCATGTATTTGTTTCTTTCAAAAAATAAGTAGTAATACATTTTGAATAAGAAAGTAATACATTTTTAATAAGAAAATAATAATTTTTAATAAGAAAGTAATACTATTAATATTTGACAAAAGCGAGAATCTTAGATATTGTCAAATCAGTAAATACACATTATTCCCCCACTATAAAATATATCCTAGAATTTAACAAACAACCATGTATTTGTTTCTTATAAAAAAATAAGTAGTAATATCTTTTGAATAAGAAAGTAATACTGTTAATATTCGACAAAGGCAATACTTCTAGACATTTTTAAATTAACAAATAGACATCATTCCCCATTATAAAATATTTTCTAGAATTTAAAAGGCAAACATATGTTTGTGTCTTTTAAAGAAATAAGTCGTAATACATTTTGAATAAGAACAAAATATTGTTTTAATAAAACAAAAATATTAATATTCGACAAAAACGAGAATTCTAGACATCTTGAGATTAACAAATATACATCATTCCCCTCACTATAAAATATTTACTAGAATTTAACAAGCAGTCATGTGCTTGTTTCTTTTAAAAAATAAGTAGTAACTTTGAGAAATTTTTTTGGTTCAATTTCTAAACACATATATAAATATGTGATTTTTCAAAAAAAGAAAAAAGTAAATTAATTAATTAGGATTTCATTCATATTTAAAATAATTTATCTACTAATATAATAAAAATTCTAATAGATTTTTTTATGGAGACATCAAAATTAATTTGAAAGTAATTTTACAAATTAATTCTACAAATTAATCTATTAGGATGTAATAATATTTTATTTTGAAATCTACCCAATTTGTATATTATAAATATAATATAATTTTTAAATTTAATTAAAAAATTAATATTACTTTCAAAATATATTTTAAGAAAATCAGTAATATTATTAAAAAATAAAGTAATATTATTTAAATGTAATAATAAAATTTCTTTAGTTAAAAGGAATTTTTGGCTTATTAAAAAGTTGAAACAAAATTAAATTGAAAAGGAGGCATGGCTTGTGCGCGGGGATTCAAACACACACCCGCGACTTGGTTGTCCATGCAATTGTTTCACACAAATTTTCGCCTTAAAAATATATATGGTCTTATATGCTAATTATTTTGTTCGTAAGTTTTTATAAAAGTAATTTCTAGAACATGCCGTTGTTATTATTATTTTTTTTTAATCATGGCAAGTATTTATTAATAAAATAAAGATTTAAGATCAATTATGATCATATAATATAAACTTTTTTTTTTTCAATTTTAAGCGAATGAATAGTTCATGTAATGAAGATTTCCTATTATAGTAGTGATACTAATAATCTAATTTATAACTTCTTTAAAGTTAATGTTTTACCATTTATAATAATTTTCCTTTAATCTTTCTGCTAAGACAATACTATATAAGATTAAACTTACAAAATAAATTACGCAAAACTTCTCTTTATATTCGCTTTGAAAAAAGAAAAAAATATATCTTATTATATTTGAGCTTCATTTGTCAAATTTAGAAGTAGCAATAACAACAACAACAATAATAATAATGTCGGTGTAACGACCCAAATATTTATTTAGATATATATTAATTTATTACATATTTTTAATAAAAAAAGTATAAGTTACCAAAATAAAAAATAAGTAAATAAATATTAAGTAATTATGTCATAATAACTAAGTCGTTAAAGAGCATATAAAAAGAATTATGACTCTACTTGATTTACTATAAAATTTAAGTCTTTAATGTAAATCGTATTAAAAATGTGATTAAGTAACCCTACTACATTAAAATTTATAGTAGCGGAGAATATAATTATTTCAACCATAATTAAATGATTATGCAATTCGGGAAACTCATAACTTCATATAATCACGAAAGTAGGCTTAAACATTTATTTCATAATATAAGTTTGAAGAAAAACATAATAAACTCTAGTAAAATTTCAATTCGTTTATGAATAAAATGTAACCCATAATTCAAAGAAGAATAATAAAAATATGTTTCATCCGCCTGCTCCCGTCGCCTTGATAAACTCCCTATCCTGAAAAGTAGGAAGGTAAAAAGGGGGTGAGTTACACCCAACTCGTGAGGTTCAGGCTTGTCAAAATTAAATATAAGGTTGTAAAAGCACAATTAGAGAGTAGCACGAACATATCAGGCATAACATACTATAACATCCGCATCAAACGTAATATTTCGTATCAAAACTTGGGCAGCATATAATAGTGGATCAAATTAATGATCTCGTATCAACGTATCAAAATATATAACCATCAAATCATACTTTAAACAAACAAACTATTTAAAACTGACAAACCGTATAAGAACCCCACCTCTAACATGACTTCTCGTAATATAAGAAAAATCACATGCAAGTAATATGCTTCTAATCCACGTTCCTTACTCCTCGCCTATATCGTAAATAAACGAAGTCTTAATATCTAAGTGTAATATACTTATAAAGATAAAGAATAAGAGAATAAATAACATGTCAAATATGGGAATTGATTTGCTTTGGGGTCCTCGTCACGGATGGAAGAAACTGGGGGCATAATGGTCATTAGTTGGGTTAGGAATGAATAAAAAGAAAATCTCCTTTTCTCCAGACCCACGATTCTTCCTCCCCTTTTCTTCCTCAAAGCAACTTTCTCTCAACGCATTGCTTCCCCAATCTCCATAAATTTGGAGATATCAGCACGTAGGAGATCAGGAAGTTTAAGGATGACAAGACAAGGCAGTTGGCATATGTTTAAAGCAATGACGACGGTGGTTCGGTAACAAGAAATGTAAAGAAATGGTTTTAATCTGGCCATGGCTAAGGTAGAAGAACAATAAAAATTTATGGGTCTTTACCTGAAATTCTGAAAAACCCAGGTGAAGAAATTTATAGGTTTGACAGGATTTTAATCTAGATGTATCTTCTTAGTGAGAGAGAATCTGCATCTGGATCTAATCATCTAACTAATTGAGAGAAAATATCTTCTTTACTAACAAAATGCTAACCTCCGTAACCATAAGATTCTAAGAAAAATATATCGTATCTTGGCTGAAAGTTCTATTTTATATATATATATATATATATATGGGCTTAGAGAAAAATATCTTAAGGTCCAATAATCCTAATTGAAATAATAATAAGCCCACGTAAAGTAAAATGAAATAAAATAAAATAAATCAAGGAAATTAAATATTACGTGAAAATAATCGGGTATTACATCCTACCCTCGTTGAAAATAATTTTGTCCTCGAAATTTCATAACATAACGTGAGTATTGAAATACCGATGTTTAGCTCGCAACTCGTCCTCTCGCTCCCATGTAGCCTCTTTTTCACTATGTTGGCTCCATCGTACTTTAATAAGTACCGTTTCTTTATTTTTGAGTTTTTGAATCTTCCTCTCCAACACCGCTTCTGGCTTCTCCTCATACGTTAAACTTTGTTCATCTCCAAGGTAGAATATTTGACGACATGACAGGGGTCATGGACATGTTTCCTCAACATGGAAACGTGAAATACGTTGTGTATAGCGGAGAGCTTTGGCGGTAAAGCTAGACGGTATGTCAAGTCTCCAATACGGTCAAGTATCTCAAAGGATCCCACATATCTTGGTCTTAACTTCCCTTTCTTACCAAAACGAATCACTCCCTTGATTGGAGCGACCTTCAAGAAAACTCTCACCGATTACAAACTCAAGATCCTTTCTTCGTTTGTCAGCGTACGACTTTTCTCGATCCTGAGCTACTTTAATCCTCTCTCGTATCTTCTCTACTACGGCAACGGTCTCTTCAATAATCTCTGGTCCCAAAAGCTTCCTTTCTCCAACCTCATCCTAATAAACCGGTGATCTACACTTCCTTCCATAGAGAGCTTCATACGGCACAATACCAATAGTTGTCTGATAACTATTATTGTAAGCAAATTCTACTAAAGGTAGAAAATGTTCCCAATTATTTTCCATGTCTATAACACATGCTCTCAACATGTCTTCAAGTATGTGTATTGTTCTCTCGGACAGTCCATCAGTTTGTGGATCATAAGCAGTACTGAAGCTCAATTTAGTTCCTAAGGCCTCTTGTAGTTTCTTCCAAAAAATTGATGTAAAACGAGTATCTTTGTCTGACACAAAAGATACCGGTACTCCATGTAATCTCACAATTTCACGCACATAAATTCGAGCATACTGATCTACTCTATAGTTTATCTTTACCAGAACGAAATGTGCCGATTTAGTGAGACGATCAATAATAACCCAAACTGCATGATTCCCTTTCTCAGTTCGTGGAAGTCCCATAACGAAATCCATTGCAATATGTTCTCACTTCTATCCTGGAATGTGGAGTGACTTCATTAAACCCTAAGGTCGTTGGTGCTCCGCTTTTACTTGTTGGCAAACCATGCATTTACTGACGAATTTCGCTGCATTCTTTTTCAATCCTTCCCACCAAAAGGTTTTTCTCAAATCTTGGTACATCTTTGTACTACCAAGATGTGTTGTATAAGGCGTATTGTGAGCTTCTCCTAAGATTACCTCCATTAACTCCAAATCCTTTGGCACATATATATTTCCTTCATAGTACATTGTACCGTCCTCAGCAATAGTGAATCCTTTGTCTTCTCCGATGAGTGTTCGCTCCTTCATATTTGGGAGAAAATCATCACGAGTCTGACCTTCCTTAATTCTTTCCTTTAGTGTTGATTTTACTACCAAGGGTGTCAATATTGAATTCACAGTCTTTGGTGGTCTCACCACTTCAATGTTCAATCTTGAAAACTCATTGGCTAACTTCTCTTCGTTCGTCAAGATACATGTCAACTCCCCTCGAGTTTTACGACTGAGTGCATCAGCCACTACGTTGGCCTTTCTAGGATGATAGTGAATTGTATAATCGTAATCCTTCACCAGCTCTAGCCATCTTCTTTGTCTCATGTTTAGCTCCTATTGTGTGAAGAGATACTTTAGAATTTTATGGTCTATATATATTTCACACTTACCCCCATAGAGGTAATGATGCCATCTCTTTAAGGCATGAATCACAGCAGCTAACTCAAGATCATGTGTGGGATAATTTAACTCGTGTGACTTTAACTGTCTCGACGCATAAGCCACTACCTTACCGCATTGCATAAGTACACATCCTAACCCTTGTTTGGATGCATCGATGTAGATCACGAATTTCTTAGTTGGGTTTGGAATTGTAAGTATTGTGTGTTGTGGTAAGGCGTCATTTAACCTCTTGAAAACTATTCTCACACCCCTCATTCCAAATAAACTTTCCTCCTTTTCATGTCAATCGAGTCATAGGTGCAGCTATCTTCGAAAAACCTTCTATAAATCTTCTGTAATAGCCAGCCAGCAAGTCCTGGGAAACTGCACACCTCATTCACATTGGTGGGTGCATTCCAATTATTCATTGTCTCCACCTTGGTCTGATCAACCTCAATTCCTCCAGATGTGACAACGTGCCCAAGAAATACTACTCGATCTAGCCAAAATTCACATTTACTGAATTTCTCATAAAATTTCTCTTTACGTAGCGTTTCCAACACCCATCTTAGATGTTGCTCATGTTCTTCCTTGTCCTTTGAGTACACGAGTATGTCATCAATAAAGACTATTACAAATTGATCCAAGAAAGAATGAAACACTCGATTCATCAAGTCCATGAAGACTGTTGGTGCATTACTTAATCCAAACGGCATGACCACAAACTCATAATGACCATAACGAGTTTGGAATGCAGTTTTAGGAATATCTCCCTCTTTAATCTTCAGTTGATGATAGTCTGACCTTAAATCAATCTTGGAAAATACTCCCACTCCTCGGAGTTAATCAAATAAATCCTTGATTCTTGGAAGAGGATACTTATTCTTTATCGTAAGTCGATTTAGCTCACGGTAATCAATGCACATTCTCATAGAGTCATCCTTCTTCTTTACGAACAAAATCGGTGCTCCCCAAGGCGAAACACTTGGTCTAATGTAACCCATATCCAATAGCTCTTGGATTTGAACCTTAAGTTCATGTAACTCCTTTGGGGCCATACGATAGGGGCTTTGGAAATTGGTGTAGCTCCAGGTACCAAGTCTATAGTGAACTCCACTTGTCAGTCTGGGGGAATTCCCGGTAGACTTTATGGAAAAACATCTAAAAACTCCCTTACAATTGGTACACTGGTTAATGAAGTTTCGGGAGACGGAACACTCATCACATTCACCAAGAATTCTTCACACCTTTCTTTCTTAAGCATCTTTACAGCCTTCATTGATGATTTAGTACGTATAACATGATTGGATTTTGCCCCATGAAAGATTATTTCTACACCATCTAGTGATCATAGAATTATTGTTTTCTCTAAACAGTTGATATCAGCTTGATATCTACCCAACAAGTCCATACCCAAAATAATATCAAAATCGTTCATCTCAAGCATATATAAATCAGCCTCCAAATTATGTTCATTAACATAAACAGTTATTCTCACCAATGAATCAGTACTCATTGATTTACCCGAAGGTATACTGATTTCGAGTGGTTCCACTTGCTTAATACTTTTATATGCACACATAACACAAAATTTTGTGGAAATAAAGGAATGTGTAGCACCTGTATCAAAAAGCACTAAAACAGGTATTCCCGCAACCGGTAACATACCTGACATAGTTTCTGGCTCTTCCTTTGCCTCCTTCTTTGTCATACCAAAAATTCTAGCTCACCCTTCAGAACCGGAGTTTGGGGCCCTTCCATTAGATCCACCTTGATTCATTGGACATTATGATATGACGTGTCCTGGTTCACGATAGCGAAAACATTTGTTTGTCCACGTAGACACTCACCTCTGTGCTTTTTACCACACGTGGGGCATGTCGGAAAGTTAGCCTGTGGTTTGGGCCCAAATGGCCCATCGGTCCTCCCTCTTTTATTCTGATTTCCTCATTTCCCTTGGTTGTTTTCATGTCACTTCCTTTTGTTGGAACCATCTACCGCCCTGTGCTTAGTCTTTTCCATGTCAATGCTGGCAGATATGTCTTCCGCCCTTGCTACTGCTTCATCATAGGTCATCGTTCCAAGTCCCGCCAGATGGTGGCGGACCTCGGCACGTAACCCATCACAAAACCTCTGAGATTTCCTTTGTGGAGTATCCACTAAGTGTGGGGCAAAACGACACAAATGATTGAATCTACGTTCATAGTCAGTGACTGTCAAATTACCTTGGATAAAATTCATAAATTCTCTTTCCATCTTGTCCCGATACACCCGTGGGTAGTATTTCTCCATAATGATCTTCTTGAAGTCCTTCCAAGTAAGAGCAATGCGCTCCACCTCGGTTCAAAACCTCCAGTAGTCATTCCACCAAGTCCTAGCGTCACCCTTCAATTGGAACACAACACAAGAAATCTTTTGGGCATCGGTGCATGACATGTACTCAAATATGCTTTGTAGAGTGAGTAACCATTCTTCCATAGCAGCAGGTCCCTTAGTACCATTAAACACAAGGGGTTGAAAGTGACTGAATTGACTGATAATCTGAACTTGTGTTTGTTCGGGAGTAGTTGCTGAGTTGATCGTAGCACACTGAAGGAGTGCAACTAGTCCCGACAACAACTGTTGTTGATTGTTGGGAACCTCATTCTGGGCAGCTTGATCTTGATTGCTGGAAGCAGATGCGGTAGTGTTGTCGTGTCTAGGTGTCATATTTCTATTATCACGAATATTCTAATTCGTGAGTTATAAGTATCAATATAGACTAAATCGTAAACATAAAATAATAAGAAATTTAAAATATTTCCCTGTCTAAAAGAAGGAAATGAAAAATTACTTATATGAAATAAATAAAGGAAAAATACTCGTAATCTATTTCTACTCAACGTCACTAATCACTATAGGCGGGTTTTTTTCGGTTCTTCTTCTAGGCATTCAACGTGCGAGGCCCATCTTATCTATCTAATCCATGCGACTACAACTCAATACACATAACTTCAATGTTTATGCAATTCAGGAAACTCATAACTTCATATAATCACAAAAGTAGACTTAAGCATTTATTTCATAAGATAAGTTTGAAGAAAAACATAACAAACCCTAATAAAATTTCAATTCGTTTATGAATAAAATGTAACCCATAATTCAAAGAAGAATAATAAAAATATATTTCATCCACCTGCTCCCGTCGCCTTGACAAACTCCTTATCCTGAAAAGTAGGAAAGTAAAAAAGAAGTGAGCTGCACTCAGCGCGTGAGGTTCAGGCTTGTCAAAATTAAATATAAGGTTGTAAAAGCACAATTAGAGAGTAACATGACCGTATCAGGCATAACATAATATAACATCCGTATCAAACATAACATTTTGTATCAAAGTTTGGCCAACATATAATAGTGGATCAAATTAATGATCCTATATCAACGTATCAAAACATATAACCATCAAATCATACTTTAAACAAACAAAATATTTAAAACTGACAAACCGTATAAGAACCCCACATCTTACTTGACTTCTTGTAATATAAGAAAAATCTCATGCAAGTGATATGCTTCGAATCCACGTGCCTTATCTCCTCGCCTATATCTTAAATAAATAAAGTCTTAATATCTAAGTGTAATATGCTTATAAAGATAAATAATAAGAAAATAAAGAACATGTCAAATATGAAAATTAATTTGCTTTGGAGGGTCCTGGTCATGGATGGAAGAAACTGGGGCATAATGATCATTAATTAGGTTAGGAAAAAGAAAATCTCCTTTCTCAGACCCACTGAGGGCCGCCTTTGTTTTGGTGCAATTGAATGTTGAACACAAACTGCATTAACCATGAGAATAAGTCTTGTCTGCAGAAAGTCAGCTTATGTGAAAATTACATCTCATTACTATAAAAACTAGAAATCATGCCCAAGAGCTGTCATCATCTTCTTCCATCAACATCACCATCGTCTCCATACTTTCCGGCCAATGAATCATCTTTTCCGAACAAGCCTTCACCACCACCACCACCACCACCACCAAAGTTGCCGCCTCTGAATCCCCCACCTCCATAACCACGGACATTGTCATTTGCATAATCGACACGTATCCTACGACCATGAAGTTCCTATAAAAATATGTCAGATTAAATACCAATTTTGATGTCTACTTGCACAAAGTTCAACCATCAGATAAGAAGGAAACTCGGAACAAAATGAAGAGCAAAATAATGAAACCTGTTGATTCCAAGCCTGCATAGCAGCAGATGCATCCTCTATGGAAGCAAAAGTAACGAAGCCAAATCCTCGGGACCTTCCACTGTCACGGTCCAATACCACCCGAGCTGCATCCAACACCAATTTTATCAGTATTAATCAAATGGAGTTTCTACATCATATCTTCCTATATAGATAACTGAGCAAGGGTTTCATGATGAAAAATGTTTACCCACCCTTGCATAAAAGATAGAGATACCCTTATTGAATTAAGTCCGCCCTACAACATTCATTAATGTCCAGAGCTTCGGGACTTACTAAGGCATCAAGATGGAACAAAATATGGTAACATAGTCTAATAGCGGGCATTCTTACCTTTCATTCTACATAAATTTCTTTTTTTTTCCTTTTTTATGAGAATTAGAATCATTCTACATAATTTTCAGAAAATGACAAAGCAACTAAAACATAATTTCAGAATTCAGTCAATTCACAACAACTTTCTTAAGCTTGCACATATTCAGATGAAAGTTGAACTGTATTTAGAGACTGTATACATAACATTCCAACAATAGTAATCACAACTAATAAAAGAAGAGCTAAAAAATGCAAGAGTTAATAGCATTCAAGGAAAACACCACACAAGTTTTACCAATACGATGATGAAAGTCAAATTATGACTCCTAGTAAAATCTATTTGTTAAACATAAAACCAGCACAGTTCTCATGTTCCATCCATTATAGTATGACAAAATGTGCAATATGCAGCATAATGGAGTCAGAAGGAGACACAGCTGCAAGATCATCGTCACTTAGTGAAGGAGATCCATGGCACATCTGCACATAATTTTTCAAGAAGTTTCACAATTTTACAGCAGAAGAGGAATATGAGATGTATGGTAACAGTACCTTCAGCAACATCTCCATACTTGCTAAAAGCCTGTCTAAGACTCTCGTTATCTGTGCTGTATGAGAGTCCTGTAAAATAAATATCAAAACACGTTATAAATTTCATATGATAAAAGCAGATGTAGTAAATAACAAGTCCACAGCAAGAATGGTGTCATACCTCCAATATAAAGCTTCGAAGAAGACATGCATCTAATCGCTTGAAAGATGTATGGTTTAGATGAAGATATTTCTTGACTGATGTAGTTACTCACATTTCTACCAAAAATATTTCCAGCTTTTCTTAAGAAAGCCATTGCTCTGACCTGAAACAAGGAAAAAAAGTCTCTCTAAATCTGGATAAAAGATTATTAAAACCTGCTTAAGATTCAGAACTTAAGTGAGAGTTCAACTTCTCCTTAACTCAAAATATTCCCGGAAAATCTATTTCCACATATTGAAAGAAAAATAAATGCTCATAAAGACAACATTTTGAGCAATAGACCCATGTCGAGGGACGTTCCCTCCAAATAACATGGGACTCTCTACCGAACTTGGTTTGTTTTATTGATCCAGCGCCCCCCCCCCCCCCCCAAGTAAATTGTTCAGCTCTGCCCTGCGGCCCCTGTCCATATCTAAATTCTATGGCATAACCAATTCATCCCCCCACAATAATGCTAAGGCCCCATAAAAGTAGTCCATATGAACTGCGAATAAGTTTTGAAGTAAAAGCCACAAACTCACCATCTTCCCACTTTAAGCGGTTTCTAATAGCAGACAAACGCGCAACGGCGCAAGTTATCATCAAACAGCAACGTCAAGAACGAGCTCAGAACAAGGATATAAAACATTAATTTGTTGATCATTTCCAGCCAAGAACAAACTACCCACAAAAGAATAGAACATACTAACTAATAACATAAAAGAGAATTATATCAGTACACAGAGAAGAAAAGTAATATTGATCGAAGAAATGAAGAATATAGTAGAAACGTATAAACTATACAGGGGAATATGAATTAGGCAAACCACGAAAGTTGTACCTTTGTGATGGGTTACAAAATGCTGTCGTCGAGACTCGGTAGCTCACTCGGGTCCGGGGGTGTACAACCCTAGAGAGAGGGGAGGGAGGGTTTATTGGATAGAGATGAAATAAAGCGATTTTAATAAACGGAATTTAATTTTTTAAAATTGTATTCACATGCCTTGATCTCCATTATGTTATCCAATTTGTGAGTAGTAAGTTTGTTTCTAATTATGGTAATTTCTTTATATTTAATATATTTATTAATTTAATAAGAAGTGATTATAATTAGAAATATTTTGACTATTACTATTGAATAATCTCATTTATTTTATTTATATGTTATTAATATTATGATTTTATTAACATTTTAATTTCATCTTAAATATTTTGAACATTTTCAAATAATAAAGTTTTTTTTGTATTAATCATTTGTTTTGTAAATTAATATTAATATTTATATAATAATATTATGTAACTGATTTTCATTTTAAAATTAATTACACTTAAATTCCTCTATCCAAAGAGAATCATGACTAAACAGTTAATAAAATGTCGAGATTTAGAAATGTATAAATAAGTTTTTTTTATTTAATTTATAGTTTTAATTTTTAATTAAAATCAGAGGTTGAAGTATTAAAATAAGATTCGTTCAAAAAAATAGACACCAAACTAATTTAGTGATACTCTAAATTCTTGAAACTCAAATTACAATTGCTTAGTCAACAAATCTTGAAAATAAACATTAATTTTATTAAATACATTATATCTAATAATATACAAAAATATATTTAGATATATAATCCAAGTATAAATAAATAAGTATTATAAAAGAGCTTTAACTCGAATTGCGTCTGAGGTTCCATTAACTCGGATCGGATTTCTGAACTCAACGCTTTCTCACCCTCACTCCCCCAAAACCAAACAGTTGGATCCACAATGGACCAGAATCCAAGGCCTAAAAGCATTCTGGAAACGTGTGGCGAAGAAATCGTTAGAATTATTACCCCAGTTTCAATATGTATGCTTTCAGTGGTAATTCTTGTTTCCATTCTCAATGGCGATTCCTCCTCAAACGACGGCGTATCAATCTCAACCATGGCCACCATAGCCTACACAGAGAACAGCTCAGACTCCATGTGGGACAAGTTCAAAGGTGCCCTTTTGAATTCACTTGTATTTGTCGCCGTTGTCACCGTTGTCACCTTCCTCTTAGTGTTTCTGTTCTACCTCAGATGCACCAAGTTCTTGAAATACTACATGGGTTTTTCTGCTTTTCTTGTTTTGGGGTTTATGGGAGGTGAGATTGCCCTTTTCTTGATCAAAGACTTCAGCTTTCCGATCGACTGCATTACATTTGCTATTGGGCTGTTTAATTTCACTGTTATTGGGGTTCTGGCTGTGTTTATGTCAAAGATGGCTATTTTCGTTACGCAAGCTTACTTAGTGGTTATTGGGATGTTGGTTGCTTATTGGTTTACCCTTTTGCCCGAATGGACAACGTGGATGCTTTTGGTTGCAATGGCATTGTACGATCTTGCTGCGGTTTTGTTGCCTGGTGGGCCCTTGAGGCTCTTGGTAGAACTTGCTATATCAAGGGATGAAGATATTCCTGCTTTAGTATACGAGGCACGACCAGTTATTCACGATTCTGGTCCAAGTGATGGTCAAAGAAGGGTATGGAGAGACGTTAGGGGTGGATTAGATGACAATCAAAGGCTTAGCTCCAATGCAAGGTCAGATCTTGTTTCCAATTCTAATCCAGGGCCGCAGTTATCTGGTGAAAATGAGACGAATATTATTGATGCTGAAGAGGGTCGGGTCTTCAGAGGGGATTCGGAGCTTGCGGCTCCTCTTATACAACATATAAATATCAGGATGAATTCTCAGCAAGATGCTATTCGGAGTGAAAATCTTGTGCTTGAAGGAATTGGCTTGGGATCGTCAGGTGCAATTAAGCTTGGCCTGGGGGACTTCATCTTCTACAGTTTGTTAGTAGGTAGAGCTGCTATGTACGACTTCATGACAGTCTATGCATGCTACCTTGCTATCATAGCTGGTCTTGGTGTAACTCTGATGCTCCTCGCATTTTATCGGAAGGCTTTACCTGCTCTTCCTGTTTCTATCATGCTTGGTGTGTTGTTTTATTTGTTGACACGTCTGTTACTTGAAGTTTTTGTTGTACAATGTTCTACAAATCTCTTGATGTTTTAGAAAGGAATATCAGACATTAATTGAGGTGTTGATTCATTGTCCATTAGGATTGTTTTCTGTTTTTTTTTTTTTTTTTTTTGTTACAGATCTTGTCTTGTATAAACTGAACAGAAGTCGCCATGATGGTTTCTGAAATGTTTGGTGTGAGGTGCTCAATGTTGTTACTGTGAGTTCACTTAAATACATCAGGTGACTGAATTTGGAAGCAAGCTCAAAGGTTCCTTGGTAATAAGACTGGTGGCTGCGTCTTTGTTTGTTCATTTTAGCTATCATTTTATTGATACACCATGAGAATTACATCAAGAACCGTAACTGAGGAAGGCCCAGTGTCCAATTGATTAAAGTTTAAATGTGGCACGAGTGAGAATAATATCATAATTTGTATTGACAATGCCTAATTTTGAATACCTCGGATAATCTACTGATGTAGTTGTGGCTGCATTCCTAAAACAAACTGATTGCAGATTCCGGACACAACATTTAAATAGATTACTAAAGTATGGAGCAAACACAAGCCCATGGTATAAGTCTACCATTAATTGTGGCAGTTCAATCGGAATGTTGGTTATTGAGGAAGTGAATTGCTTCAACAATGCATGTTGGTAGAAGGTTTTCAAGTAGTTTAACAGTTGGAATGTTCACTTCATAATAATACCTTACTATAACTTCTTCCATCTTGGCTCGGTGAATGGCTCCATTGGTTTTAAGCTCTATGATGTTCTGCTTCTTAATGGTAACTTTTCAGTTTCTCCTCTAAAATTGTCCTAAAAATAAAATCAATATTTCCAGGAGTAAAAAATGTCATGTTGGGTTCTTGGTGCTGTGTTTATATGGAGACTACGCCCTAAAGGTTTACTATGATCAGTATGCAACCCTCATTGACTTAACTTTCCTACTACATTCAGATATTATTTGGTTAGGCTCTTTTGTTGAAGTAGAGCTATGAAGTTGAATGTACATGTAACTAAAATATTATGCTGCTGGTCCTGCATCTTGAATTGGAAATACAGAACAAATAGAATGAAGTTACTAGCAATTATCAGATAATATCTTTGAGCATCATTTTTTAATTTATTCTACACTGGTAAGCTTACTTTAATTATTTGTTCAAAATCAAAGGTGGAATTGTTCTTGCTCGTATACACAATGAATATCATTAACGAGCTTGAAAGATGTATGTAAAGTGAATTAAGAAGGTGAATACTAAATATAGCATGAATTGCAAAATAAGTAAACTAATAGGAAAAGGAGTGTGTGTGCGTGTTTTCCTAGGCTATTTGTTTTTGCTTAAGAGAATGCTACATATTGTATAGATTGGTGATTGGGTTGACTAAGTGTAGAAAATAAACTAATGTCTCATCTTCCCTGTTTCAAATCTCTGCACCCAATTTTTTTTATATTAATACTTTGCTTCAGAGAACACTTTTTATTGCAGATATTGAGAACAGCTAAAACAAGCAGTTCGCACAAGTGGTGGAAGCGGCTTCCTCTTTCAAGATTATAGCTCTGTATTTGATAGTCGTTATTGCAATATAACTTGGACAATCTTCTTTCATTAGGGTGGAGGTGGGGAAAAATAGTTTCTCTGCATCTTTGATTTGTTTATCTTTCCTCTATCGGATTACAGCCTTACCAAAATGATTACCTTGCCTTGTCCAGACTATCTATACTATAAATTAGAGAAGTTTTAGCCTCTGGGACCCCCTAAAAAGTAATTCTTTTTCCATTCTCTTTCAGTTCCTTCAGCGTTTAGCCAGTGGAAGAAAGAAAAGATTCTATTCTCTAATTTTCTACTATCATCAGACCCTGATGAAAAGAAAAATAAAACATGCACTCACAGATGACCGTGTGAGATTTACTTTGTTCAGTGAAACTATAGTTAGTGATGGTAATACATGTATTATTCCCATGTTTAAGAAAGCAACTGAAAGAAAATACTTTATGTGGTTAATGATCAACCTCAACACTTAAAGCCCTTGTCACTTGTCTCATTGTACGCCTACCTGCAACCTTGGGCATACCTTGATTAATACACCAAGTACACCATATATCAGGCAACCGAGCTTTGAGCACATCCCAAGCTCAATATATGCAGATTAGCTAGCTGACATTTAAAGTAGTTGATTATAAATTATTTTTGCTTCTAATGAACCTCGGATATGGAACTCTCTCACATTATCAGATTTTCATAGATGAAAAAAGGGCAATGAAAGTGAGAGAACTAGTCCTGCTTGAGTTACTCTTACATAGCATTTATATTTGAGATGCACTCATAAAGAAATCATTAGTTAGCAACAATCTCTGATATTTAGAACTGAATCCTAGTCCCTTGGACTTAAATTCGTCTGAGCACATTTTGTACTAATGTCATTGAAATCAAACTTTGATAGTTTATTTCAACCGTGCTCGAGTTAGCTTGACAAATATAAGTGGGACTTGTGACTAGCTTCAAGCTTTCTTGGATTATTGCAATGGCCTAACTTGATGCACCGCCTGAATTTACCCCTTAGAAACATGTAGGTTGCGTTTGGCTTTATGTATTTGAAATTAGACCTGTAAATCCTTACATTCGAACCCTCATTGCAGACACAACATTATTGTATTTTTAAACCAGCTTACCGCTATTAATTATCATTAGTAGCCCTATAAAGATGCATGTGTCGATTCTCTGCTGCCCCTTATTTTCTTGTTCTGTATCATCTGTTGACTACAATAACATTAGCAACTCTATTCAATGTTTCACTTCAGATCATGCCTTTTTGGCTTGTAATGCAGTTTTCTTGTAGAATATTAGCAAAGTACCATTGTATAGGTGTAATGCCATGTCTATAACAATGAACACTATGAAGTCCTCTTTCTGGTTGCATATTGATTGGTGTGACTTTTTTATTGCTCTCATCTTCAAGTCTTATCCTCCTTTGCCTTTGCATGGGACATCAGTCGTCATTTGACCAGGTCATATTTGTATCCATGAGCTCTGCACCAGGTCGACCCAAGTATTTTTTGCACCTCCATTTGCATGCTAGGACAACTATACCTCTGTTGCCTTTCTGCGGTAAATGCTACAGGCGCTCCACTTTGGCATGATTGGCCCTCCATCAAAAGGTTAAATTTGTCCTTCTGCATTAAATTTTATTTATGTTAGGGTCTGCTTGGAAAGTTCAATCTGTTCTAGCGGACCAGCGGTGTTGTCTTAGTTGAACTATTGTCTTGCATTGACTAGGTGAATTAGCCCACTTCCATAACTTGGAGACATTTTGTTGAGCGTATTAGTTATGAATCTCAAGAATCAATGAATGATATAAGATGCACTGTGGTATGATCTGGGAAGCAATTTCTGATGTTGGTTCTAATGAGTGATATATTTACCAGATGTTGCCAACACTGTCTTCTTTACGTCATTGTAAGCAGTATTTACTCCCTCCTAATCTTTGTCAACATTTGACATTTAAGTTTTCTTGTCAACCCCCGACCCCACCCCAACACACACAGAAATGGTCAACTAAGGAGTTCCACGTCATGACTCTCATCCAGGTACTGGTTAGCCATGCATTGAATGTCACCAGAAATTGTACATTTATATCGATATGCATTGTATGTGTGACTTTTGTATCTCACAGACGTGTGTCAAAAAGGGGGAGCAATCTCTTCCTAATGGTTCCCTTTTGGACAGGTTACCATATTTATTTGACTATATTCAATTGAAGTGAGATTGATCAGCTGCAGCTTTCTCTTACTAATGGTTCCCTTAAGTCCAGGCTACTAAATTTCATGGACTATATTCATTTGAAAAATCTGGACAGTAAGTTTTTTGCCAGATATTATGTTTATTTCAGTACTGCCTTCCTAGTGGAATCTTGCTGATAATTTATTGGAAACAAATTAAACTTGTTCAAGCTGATCTCCATTTAGTGACTTAACTGATCCACGCAAAAAAAACCCAGGTCGTTCGGTGAACTTGGGTCTGTTTTCTGGCTATCTAGCTTTAGGACAAAGGTCAGGTAGATTAAATTTGAAGAAACTAGAAAAAACATAAAAAATATATCCATTGTTTATCTCTTCTGCGGAGTTGCAGCATTTTGCTTGCTTTAAGATTGTTCTTAACTTAAACTAGTTTTCTAAGATTCATTACGCGCCAGACGGTGGGATCCTGCACAAGAATTATTCAGGGAGGTGTTTTTTCGTCCTTTTTTAATCTTTATGCAATATTCTGGTGTTTTAATATTGTTCTATTTTGGTTTTTAGGTTGGAAATTGAGTGAAATTTTCCAATTTAATGAATTGGTGTCTTCATCTAACTAGTAATTAGTTAATCAAGCAATTAGCATTTGGATTGGAACTTAGAAAATTTAAAATCCCCCCCCCCCCCCCCCCCCCCCCCGGGAAAAAAAAGGCAAACAGGCCACCTAGGCATTGCATAGGGTGTCTTGGCCCCGCACAAAATCACCAAAATGAATTTTTCAGCCGATTTCTTTTGTTTACGCTTTGGTCTATGCAGCCGCCTCGGTCGATTTTTAGAACACTAACTAAAACATTATTATTTCTCACCTTGTACCTACTAGTACTGGATATACAGGAAAACGGGCTATGGATGATATTTGCAGGCATCGAAGTATGATAGTGTTTGATTATAAATGTCTGCTAAAATTAGATTACCTGTCTCCTTTTTTTAGACAATTTATTCTGTTTGTTACATAACTGATACAGGATATACACAAAGCAGAGCAGAACGGTATTCAGACGCACAAGACAAGTAAACCAGTGTTCTTTAGTTGTATGATGTTGTTTCCTACATTTCTTGAACTAACAAGACAAGTAAACCAGTGTTCTTTAGTTCTATGATGTTGTTTCCTACATTTCTTGAACTAACCGATAAACTTTGATGTGTGACATCTACAAGTCGTAATTCACCTAGGATACAGCTAACATCACAAAATTAGATTACTTTAGATGACATATTACAGACCACCAGACAACAATTAGACGTAAACTAGGAAGAGTAAGAAATGCAGTTGAAAATCGCCCACAATCACCTCTTCCTTGAATGGTTCAGTGACTTTGGAGAACCCTCGAGAAGATCCAGGATGTAAGTTCCCAACTCATGTTCGCTGTACTTAATATGCTTCTCACCAATAGAATTCGTAATCTTATTAACAAAGTTGCGATACGCTTGGATGACAATCTTTGAAGCTGAAATCCTCATTTCTTCGCGCAGCTGAAGGTCTGGGACAAGCCATCTTGTCTGGTTCTTGTATAGTTCCTCAAAGCCCGTTATGAAAGCCCGGGATCTCGTCTTTAGGGCAGCTTTCCCGGTTTTCCCATCTTCTCGCAGGAAGTTAAGTATTGAGCTCCAACTGAGTCTTTCGTACCAAGTCGCATGCTGCCGATATTTCACGACATAGTTTCTGATCCAATCATCCCCAAAGTACAGGCTGATTTTCGAGAACCTTATCTTTTTAACCATGTAGTGGATGTTGTTCATCATGAAGATATGCTTCAAAGGACTGTCTCCGTATAAACTGGACCTTTTCTCTAAGTTGGCTTCTAATATCAATGTTAATGACTGCAGATGAGCAGCCACAGCTTGAGAGGAATTCGAGCCACTCTGCTCTTCATGGGATATTTCCCCATCTTGTTCTTGAAGAAGAAAATCGAGGGTGGGTCCGTATTCTGCAAAGCACAAGATGTAGTTGACAACATACTTTGTCAGAGGGTGAATGCCACCATTTACAAAAGGGGTTGTTGAAGAGCATGATGCAATATGGTTGCCGAGCTCTTTGAAAATGATCTTAGCTGAATCTCCCAATTGTGTTAAAAGCCCATGGAATTCAGTCTTGACAATCGAACCCATCTCTAGTGCAAACAAAGCATCAACATCTTGTACAAGAGCAGCTAAACCCTCGTACATATCAAGCAAGCAAAAGAGCCATTCGGGCTGGTGCGGCCCAATTGCCACAGCTTGTCCGAAATTCAGGAGGCACAAAACGACACCTTTTGAAGCCTCAATCAAGCCAACACGACCATATTCTCCGAGGACTTGGTCAAAGAGGCGTTTTGCGCTACCAAGATAAACACCAATAATGCTTTTTACAGCAGCACGCCATTTCCTGATTCTTGAATTCAAGGGTTTCCACTCCATATTGAGCACATCTTCAATGCTGAGCTGTTCGACATCAAGAATCGTTAAGTACTCGGCTAAGGTATCTCTCCAGAACCCTGTGAAGGCCTGACAGAATTCCTTAACATAGCCAGAGGTAAACATGATGTCAGCAATGGACTTGATTTGAGGGATTACATCTGGATGGATCAAATCCACAACGTATTCCTCAGTCTCTGTACTGCTGCCATCTCTTACAGATGCATCCTCTATCAAATCATCTTCGTTTGAGGTGATGGACTCGTCAAATAGTAGACTCGCTTCACAAGCTTTGAAGGACCCGTATTCACGCTCAAAAAATTGCTTATTCTGGACAAGAATATAGACCAGCTCATTTTGGAGCCTGTCCATAGCTATTTGCAGAATACTCTGGGCCCGATCAAAAAGCTCCTTGGTTCTACTACTTCTCTTCAAGGCCATTCCTTCAAGAATTGATATTAATTTTTGGACCTCAGTAACAGCCTGTAAGTACTCCAAAGCAACTACAGGATCGGAAGCCCAAATCTTGGGGTGGTTTGAATGCAAAGTTATGATGGTGTTCTGGACCGACAGGAGCCTCGTCTCGATTTCTCGGTTATTCTCTGTTTCATGCTCATTGAGCCTGATCATTGTGGACAAATGAATGTCCAGATCTCCCAGAACTCTTCTCATGTCATTGTTCATGTTCTTGGTGGACTGAAGGGCCTTCAGCAGGTGATAAGATGCAGCAATCACATGCTGTTCCTCGTCGGAGATATCGGCCATTGGGGCAAAATCCTCTATGCCAAGCATGAGATAGGTGTGGTTTCTTGAATGAGGCCAGCAACTTGTGGAGCAAACAAGGCTGTTTTGTATTGTAGTTAAGATTCAATCCAAGGCTGTTTTGTATTGTAGTTAAGATTCAATCTCAGTTAATCAACGAAAGATAAAAGATCTCAAGGCACATGGGGCTTGAAGCAGACTCTGTGAGAAAATGAAGACAATTGTCTGCAACAGAAGAATGGAATTCCAAGGTTCTCTTATGAATACTCCCTCAAACCTGAGAAAACAAGGAAACAAGGCAAAAGTGTCTTTTGACCATAAGTGGAGTCTGGAGACTGACTAATTGCAGCCTCCCGTTTTTGAATCCTGACTTGAGAGAGAGAGAGAGAGAGAGAGAGAGAGAGAGAGAGAGAGATGAAACTGGTAACAAAAGGATCAAAGAATTTGTGGTCTTAAGCAAAAAAAAAAAGGATAAAAAGAGCAGATTTATGTCAGGATTTGTGCTGATTATGTCCAAATGAAAACAGGGTATTGACGAAGACCAACAACTTTAAAAACAGGACATTATAGCGCGTTTATACGGCCAAAATGACTTTTCCAACAAAAAAGGCCATAAATCTCAAATATTATATTATTATTTATTGTTAAATAGTGCAATAAATATTAAATATTATTTTTTTTGGTAAGTGTGAATGATTTTAAATATAAAAAGTAAGTGAGCGTAATATTTTCACTACAATAATGTATCCTTTTCCAAAAAGCCTATGAAAATTATTTTTTTTCTAAAAAACGATTATAATGATTCGCAATTCGTCCCCAAAAAGACAAGAAAGGTTTATTTTTCTAGTTCTCTTTATTCGAAAAGAAAAAATTATGATTGAAAATTATGGTCAATTGTTAGTTGAAGTTTCAATAATATTTTTATGATAGTGTTGATTTTGTGATACTAATTTTATTCGTTAATATAGTATTATTGTTGTTCGACGCATGATTTGTAATATATTTTAAACTAAATATTTTAGAATATTTAAAATATTTATTATTTTACTGGTAAAAGCATATAATTATATTTCTTCATTTTAAAATGAAAGTCTCTTTTCTACAATAAAATTATTAATTGCATAAAAAAGTAAATTTATTTAATAATTTAATAAAATATTAGTTAATATTTATTTGTTTCTAAATTTACTTTACTAAATTCAATACACAACAAATATAAAAATCTAACCTCAAATAATCAACAGAAAATAATAATATTTTTATATCTAAAAACTCATTTTAATATTTATTAAGATCCAACTAAAAACTTACACATTACTTTTTAGAAAAAATGAAAAATAAGTAAATAAGTATTTTATTATTATATTAGTATAAAATTTTAATGATGCCTTTATAATATACTTATTAAACTTAAATACATATATATATATTAGTCAAACATAATTTTTGATGGACCGAGTAATATTAAACTTATGCTTCAAACTAGCGAGGGGGTTGTAACTAGTTACTAGAAGGTTCTACAGGATTCTTAGAAGTTGTTTGTATAAAGAAGTAAAAGTATTTTCTTTGCAACTACTTTCCGTAACTAATGAATAAATTGGTTACGACATGTCTGTCAGAAACAGCAGTTGTTTCAAAAGTCGACTTTATAGTAAGCATTGATTTCCTTGTACTTTTTCTTTTTCCTTTTATTTATTCCATAGCCACTAAATAAATAAATATTAGGATATGACCATAGTTTGACAAATGCCCTTCTTTTAAATAAAGAAATATTAGGATATGACCATAGTTTGACAAATGCCCTTCTTTTTTACTTTGTTTCCCATTTTTTATTTTTATTACTACGCTATTTGTATATTGACTCCGTCATTTGTATTCGAGTCCTTTGTAATTGTTATAACGAAATAGAAGATGAAATATTATTTTATTTATATTATATTTTTTATAATTAATATTTATAGCATAATTTATAATATTTATGATAATATAATAAATTAATAATAGTAAAATAGTAAAAAAAATCACATAAATTACTTATATAAAATAAATTTGTTTTAAATAAATATATTATATAATTTATTTTATATAAAAAATTAGTATAAAAAATATATCACACTTAAACTTAGAAAAAATATTTTATATATAAAAATAAATTTTATATATGTATATGCAGTATGAATATCAATTTAAAAATCATAAGACATTGATGAATTTGATATTATTTTTATAAAAATAAAACTAAGACGAAAAGTTATAAAAATTTTAAAATGAAGCAAAAAAAATAATAAGATATGATTGGCAGCTGAAATTTTGGGTTTTTTTCAAAATAATGCAAAAAAAAAAAATTACGAAATAGGCATGTTTTGAAACAGTTTTTAAAAATAGGTAAAACGTCACCGGAAGTGACGTTTTTAAATTTAAATGAAAGAACGTCACCTTAGGTGACGTTCTTTTCTTTTATCATATATATATACACACACACACACACACTGACACACACATATATATATATATAACCTGTAAATATATATATATATTTTTTAAATATATATTCTTATTAACATATATATGTATATATTTATAAAATATATATTTATCTATCAAAATTAAAATTAAAATATAATTAATAAAATTAAAATATTATAATTTATTTAAAATAATAAAAAATATTAAAATTTATTTTATAATATATTATATATATATATGTATTTATAAATAATAATATATATTTTGAATGTGTATATATATATATTTTTATTTATTAAGTAAATATATAAAAATATATATTAAATTATAATTTAAAAAGTTAAATATTATAATTTTATTTAAGATAATAAAAAAATATTAAATAAAATAATAATTTTTAATTATTAATTCATATTTTGAGAATAAATAATATATATAATAATAATATATAAATATATATAAATTTTTGGATATTATATATATCATTATTTATAAATATATATTTTATAAATATATATATATATTATATATAAATGTAAAAACGTCACCTTAGGTGACGTTTATTGTATTTTATTTTAATTTCATATATATATTTATATATTATTATTATATATATATATATATATATATTTATTTTGAATATGTATATATATATTTATATTTATTAAGTAAATATATAAAAATATATATTAAATTATAATTTTAAAAAGTAAAATATTATAATTTTATTTAAGATAATAAAAAATATTAAATTAAATAAAAAATTAATTATTAATTCATATTTTGAAAATAAATAATATATATATAATAATATATAAATATATATATTTTTTTTTCGGATATTATATATATTATTATTTATAAATATATATTTTATAAATATATATATATATATAATAGATATTATATATAAATATAAAAACGTCACCTTAGGTGACGTTTATTGTATATTTTTTTAATTTCATATATACATTTATATATTATTATTATTATATATATACATATTTATTTATTTTGAATATGTATATATATATTTTTATTTATTAAGTAAATATATAAAAATATATATTAAATTATAATTTTAAAAAGTAAAATATTATAATTTTATTTAAGATAAAATAAAATTATTAAATTAAATAATAATCTTTAATAATTATTTCATATTTTGAAAATAAATAATATATATATAATAATAATATATAAATATATATATATATATTTTTTTTCGGATATTATATATATTATTATTTATAAATATATATTTTATAAATATATATATAATATATATTATATATATAAATGTAAAAACGTCACCTTAGGTGACGTTTATTGTATTTTTTTTATTTCATATATATATTTATATATTATAATTATTATATATATATTTTTATTTATTTTGAATATGTATATATATATATATTTTTATTTATTAAGTAAATATATAAAAATATATATTAAATTATAATTTTAAAAAGTAAAATATTATAATTTTATTTAAGATAATAAAAATTATTAAAATAAATAATAATTTTTAATTATTAATTCATATTTTAAAAATAAATAATATATATATATATATATATATTTTTGGATATTATATATATTATTATTTATAAATATATATTATATATATATATATGTATATATATATTTTATAATTTTTTTCTTTTATTATATATAGATATATATTTATAAAATATATATATTCTAAATATATTTATTGAATATTTATATATATATATATATAGTTTTTATTTATTAAGTAAATAAAAATAATTGAATAAACGTGACATTTTAAAAAAATGGCAAAGTGACGTTTTTTTTATTTGTTTTATATATTATTTATATATATATATAATTTTATTTATTAACTAAATATATAAAATATATATTAAGTAACATCATAATAATTTACTTTTGAAATTTATGATTTAAGATGAAAAAAATATTATTTAAAATAAAATATAATTGAATTGTCGTTATTTCTTTATGTCAATCAATCACTTTTCTTTCAGTTTTCAGACTCTTGTGAATTGTCAGTTTTTACAGAGTCTCGTGAATTGAATTCAGTTTTTTAGCGTGCACGTCTTCTCAAATTATATTAAAATCTGTATTGCAGAGTCTCGTAATTGTGTCGATGGCAAATTTGCAATAAAGATTTATTGTTTTGTTTGTTGTGTTTTTTTAGGATATGTTTATTCGGTATAATAGTTTGTTGTTGTGTTATATATATGTTATATAATAATGAACTTTATTTATTAAATTATTTCATAATTTTTACAAACTTAAGATACCTATATATCAGTGTATACAATAATTAATACAAGAATAGCATTACAATACTCATGAAAGTCCAACATTTCAAATAGCAATCATAGCTAAACCAATTCATTTTATTTATTATATATATATTATTAATTCAAAAAATATGAATTAATAAAAAACAATTATTATTTAATTTAACAAATTTTTTAATTATCTTAAATAAAATTATAACATTTTACTTTTTAAAATTATAATTTAATATATATTTTTATATATTTACTTAATAAATAAAAATATATATACATATTCTAAACAGCAGAATGACAATTCATTTGACACCAACCTCGAAGGAAGATGAGGTCGACGAAGACACACAGCCACAACCACCCGTTGTTCACACAAGAGGTAGACGAGGTGGAACTCGAAGGAGACAACAAAAAACATCAGAAAATGTCGGGCAAGGTGAAAGAAGAGGTCGCCGAACTAGAAGAAATCGAGGTTGTGGTACAGGTGGTCATCTGTAATAGGCGTGAATATAGATTATTTCGATCAAAACAATTATTTTTATTTACTTATCTGAAAAAAAAAAGTGATTGATTGACATAAATAAATAACGACAATTCAATTATATTTTATTTTAAATAATATTTTTTTCATCTTAAATCATAAATTTCAAAAGTAAATTATTATGATGTTACTTAATATATATTTTATATATTTAGTTAATAAATAAAATTATATATATATATATATCTACATATAATATATAAAACAAATAAAAAAAACGTCATCTTGCCGTTTTTTTAAAATGTCACGTTTATTCAATTATTTTTATTTACTTAATAAATAATATATATATATATAAATATTCAATAAATATATTTAGAATATATATATATATATATTATAAATATATATCTATATATAATAAAAGAAAATAATTAAAAAAACGTTAACTTAATTGAAATTATGAGTTAAGAGAGAAGAAGATAGTTATTTATAAGCATTCAGGCCAAGGAAGTCAAGCAGGTACTTAATTTGATTTGACAAAAGCCTGCAAAAAATTTAATTTGACAAGATGCATGCCTGTGCATTTTATCACTTTGATAAAAAATTTAAAGTGTGATATGATTGTACATAAATAATAAATATATGTACAGTTTTTATCTATTTTATTTTATTATCCGTTTTATTTTATTACAAATAAATTTTTATATATTATTAATATATATATAAATATATATATATATTACTTTATTTTTAGAATATGAATTGAAAATTAAAATTTATTTTTTAATTTAAATATTATTTTTTTATTATCTTAAATAAAATTATAACATTTTACTTTTTAAATTTATAATTAAATATATATTTTTATATAGTTACTTAATAAAATATATATATATATACATATTCAAAATAAATAATATATATATAATAATAATATATAAATAAATATATATATACGAAATTTGTAAATTAAAATTACAAAAAACGTCACCTTAGGTGACGTTTTTAGGTTGATATATAATATATATTATATATAGATATATATATATATATATTTTTATAAATAATAATATATATAATATCCGAAAATATATATATATATATATTTATATATTATTATTATTATATATATTATTTATTTTCAAAATATGAATTAATAATTAAAAATTATTATTTAATTTAATAAATTTTTTTATTATCTTAAATAAAATTATAACATTTTACTTTTTAAAATTATAATTTAATATATATTTTTATATATTTACTTAATAAATAAAAATATATATACATATTCAAAATAAATTATATATATATATAATAATAATAACATACAGCCACAACCACCCGTTGTTCACACAAGAGGTAGACGAGGTGGAACTCGAAGGAGACAACAAAAAACATCAGGAAATGTCGGGCAAGGTGAAAAAAGAGGTCGCCGAACTAGAAGAAATCGAGGTTGTGGTACAGGAGGTCATTTGTAATAGGGGTGAATATAGATTATTTCGATCAAAACAATTATTTTTATTTACTTATCTGAAAAAAAAAAAGTGATTGATTGATATAAATAAATAACGACAATTCAATTATATTTTATTTTAAATAATATTTTTTTCATCTTAAATCATAAATTTCAAAAATAAATTATTATGATGTTACTTAATATATATTTTATATATTTAGTTAATAAATAAAATTATACATATATATATCTATATATAATATATAAAACAAATAAAAAAACGTCATCTTGCCGTTTTTTTAAAATGTCACGTTTATTCAATTATTTTTATTTACTTAATAAATAAAAAATATATATATATATATAAATATTCAATAAATATATTTAGAATATATATATATATATATATTTTATAAATATATATCTATATATAATAAAAGAAAATAATTAAAAAACGTTAACTTAATTGAAATTATGAGTTAAGAGAGAAGAATATAGTTATTTATGCCAAGGAAGTCAAGCATGCACTTAATTTGATTTGACAAAAGCCTGCAAAAAATTTAATTTGACAAGATGCATGCGTGCATTTTATCACTTTGATAAAAAATTTAAAGTGTGATATGATTGTACATAAATAATAAATATATGTATAGTTTTTATCTGTTTTATTTTATTATCCGTTTTATTTTATTACAAATACATTTTTATATATTATTAATATATATATATATAAATATATATATATTACTTTATTTTTAGAATATGTATTGATAATTAAAATTTATTTTTTAATTTAAATATTATTTTTTTATTATCTTAAATAAAATTATAACATTTTACTTTTTAAATTTATAATTTAATATATATTTTTATATATTTACTTAATAAATAAATATATATATATATATACATATTCAAAATAAATAATATATATATAATAATAATAATATATAAATAAATATATATATACGAAATTTGTAAATTAAAATTACAAAAAAACGTCACCTAAGGTGACGTTTTTAGGTTGATATATAATATATATTATATATAGATATATATATATATATATTTATAAATAATAATATATATAATATCCAAAAAATATATATATATATTTATATATTATTATTATTATTATATATATATTATTTATTTTCAAAATATGAATTAATAATTAAAAATTATTATTTAATTTAATAAAAAAATTTATTATCTTAAATAAAATTATAACATTTTACTTTTTAAAATTATAATTTAATATATATTTTTATATATTTACTTAATAAATAAAAATATATATACATATTCAAAATAAATTATATATATATAATAATAATACATAAATATATATATACGAAATAAAAAAATACAATAAACGTCACCTAAGGTGACGTTTTTAGTTGTATATATTATATATTATATATACATATATATATATATTCATTTATAAAATATATATTTATAAATAATAATATATATAATATCCAAATATATATATATTTATATATTATTATTATATATGTTATTAATTTTAAAAATATGAATTAATAATAAAAAATTATTATTTAATTTAACAAATTTTTTTATTATCTTAAATAAAATTATAACATTTTACTTTTAAAAATTATAATTTAATATATATTTTTATATATTTACTTAATAAAATATATATATATATACATATTAAAAATATATATTATTATTTATAAATATATATTTTATAAATACATATATATATTATAAAAATAAATTTAAATATTTTTTATTATCTTAAATAAAATTATAATATTTTAATTTTATTAATTATATTTTAATATTTATTTTGATATATAAATATATATTTGTTAAATATATACATATAATGTTAATAAGAATATATATTTAAAATATATATATATTTACAGGTTATATATATATGTGTGTGTGTGTCAGTGTGTGTGTATATATATATGTCAATGTGTATATATATAATATATATATAGATGCATGTAAGATATATTTTAAATTTAAAATCGTCACCTCCGGTGACGTTTTTTTGAAATAACATCACCGGCGGTGATGTTTTACCTATTTTTAAAAACTGTTCCAAAACATGCCTATTTTGTAATTTTTTTTTTTTTTTTGCATTATTTTGAAAAAAAACCCTGAAATTTTCATCTTATGTCCACTCGCGCATACAGCGCATGGCTGGTACACATGCTGTGCACACATAAGATTTTTTTTTTATTAAACTTACTAAAAATATCAAATAATTTTGGAAGAAAAATTCAAGCTTATCATTTATGGGTATACTTCTCTCTATATAGAGCAATAGTGCAGAAGTCGGAAATTGGTAGTCGGGCATTAGATACCGTCTAGCGCTTAGGCGGTTCAGGTGCCGATTAGACGAACCATCTTTTTTTGTTCATAAATATTATCAACCCTCTAATATGTGATAAATTGATAATATGACATAATTTTGTATGAAGTATTATTTACAGAACAAAGTGTTAATTTTCATAAAATAATTGTAATAATATCTACAAATAGGTTAGCCTTATAGATAGTAGGAAACATCATAGCAATGTTGCAATAGAAAAATGAGAACTACTAAAGTTTATATGATAGCATATTTTATGAAAATTAAAATATTTTTGAACTTCATTTTTATTTCATATATAATAAATATGTTTGAATTAGTTATTTTATTTATATAATGTATAAACAAGATTTTAGTCCGTAAGAATTTAATTTTTTCAATTTTATGAAAAAACATGGTATTAATAGATTTTGAGAAGAAGACTAATATAAATAAACAATATAAGATATAATAGATCAAAATAGATAATCTCAACATGATTTTTTTTTAGATGAAGAAAATATTAAATATAAAAAAAATTATATTCTCAATTAATACATTTCTCTTATAAAATATTGTTAACTATTAGTATAGTAAAATAAAATTTGAGTCATATAAAACAACATGAATAGAAATTACACGCAATATAATTATTTTAAAAATATAAGTAAATATGAAAATTTCAACAAAAAAAATTAAAAGATATTTTGCCCGACTAGGGGCCGCCTAACCCGCCTAGGCAGCGACTTCTGAAGAAAAATATAAATTAACTCCAAATAATCAAAATCGGATCGGAAGGCGGGCACCTAGCGCCAATTTTTGCATCGGTGATATATATATATATATATATAGAGAGAGAGAGAGAGAGAGAGAGAGAGAGAGAGAGAGAGAATGGAATTAATGAATTAGAAGGGTCATATATGAATTCGTGTAGATGGGTTGATCATATTTGTTAAAGTTTATGAATATAATCGATACTAAAATAATAATAACAATAATAATAATAAATAGTTAGAAAATAATAATTTTTCATGAGTTAGTAAAAGTAAAAATATTTTTGAAAAAATTATTTAAATAGATGAATTTTATTTTTCTTTTTTTTTCTTGGAGGTATTTTTTCAATTTATTATATATTATATATTTAAATATAGATATATATATACATACATATATATATATATCTGAAAATCTTGAAATTTTAAAAACGGAAAATCTGGAAATTATAATTTCTCGATTTCTTTTTAATGTATAATTTTCAGATTTATTTAGAAATAATATTTTGTATTTTTATAATATAATTCCTCTTTTTTCAATTTCAGAACTTTTAGATTTTTTAGAAAATTATATGTAATTCTGAATTATAATTCTCCTGGTATCCATTTTTTTATAATTTTCAAATTTCATAAATATTTTCTTGTATTATAAATATATAGTTTCTTTTTTTTTCCAGATTTTCCAGATTTTTTTATAAATTTATGTTTTAATTGTAATTTACTTTCATTTTTTTGTATAATTTTCAAATTATATATGATATTAGTTTTAAAATTTTTAATTTAATTTTTGTCTGTTTTCAAAATTTCATCTTGTAATATAATTTCCAGATTTTCAGGTACTTTTTTAATAATAAATCTGTAAATTAAAGAACGCATATTGGATCCTGCCAGAATTACAGCACAAATTTGCATTTTCTTTTCTCAAATATAAGATCGAGTTCATATTATATATACATATATATATTAGATGAATTGATGATTTTTGGTTCAATGTGATTGAATAATGATGCATAGGAGAAAGATTATCAGTGTATGAAGTATGAACTTCCTAAATATAGTGTGTGTGTGTGTGTGTGTGTCTGTAAACAACACATACGCACGCTAAATCAACGTTAAACCATCAACTCCTCGCAATTCTTTGTTCTTGCCTCTCTCTCTTTTCTGTCATCAATCTTGTTTATCAAGAATTTGCACAATTTCATTCGACGAGCTGCACGGTGGCAATTAAGAGGCAGAGTCTGCTAGATTTTCTGGCCAGTTTTCAACGGATTTTGGCCAGAAAAAAACAAAAACAAAGATCGTCTGATTCTTCATGCATGATTCCTTGCTGCACGCATGCATGGTGTGCAGTTTCATCCTAGTATGTTCTTTTTCTCATTTGTCCTACAAACTTCTTTCTTTCTCTCATTGGAACATTGATTTTGATTGTTGATATCCTAGAGAAGCAGATTTAGGGTATATATGATAGAAAGAATCACATTTGATTGAAGCATTATGAATTCTCCACATGTTCATACTTTCTCTCTCTTGATTGAAGGCCATGAACAAACAAGTCTTGCTTGATTACATGAAATAAAGAAACTTAATTAATTATGATTTCATCTTTTGCATATAACAAGTAATTTAGTAAAAGGAAACTGCACCTAATATTCAAAGTCTTTGCCAAAACATCATCAAACAATTGGTGCACATGATGGATGTGGATTGAATCTTAACTAGCATTGTATGCAAGAATTATATATACCCTCATTTAGCCTTCGTGATCCCGGCAGGACTCCGATAGAATTGTGTATAGTACTTGAAATAAAATTTATTTTAAACCCTATTACTGTATATAGAGTTCGAAATCTTTTTTTTTTTTTTTTAAATAAAAGTACCATCTAGTGTTAACGTGTGAATCTTGATATATATAGCACAGGTGAATCAGTACTCCAATTTGAAGTGCTATGGAAGCTTCATCATCAAACACGGAACTGAACAGAACCATATCTGCACCTGTCAAACATGACCATGACACTACCTTAGCAACTCTGAAGCCATATTCCTCCGAAAAAAAACGAAGCCCCTCCTCACCTTCCAAATCTTCTCCACCAGACAATGACGTCGACGCCGATGACGACGACCATAAAAACGACAAGTCCACTTCATGCACCACATCCTCACCTTCACACAAATCCGACAAAACCCCAGTTCTTGAAACCGAGCCCGACCCAAGCCCGGTTACAGAAGCACCTTCCAATCAAGAAATGAACCGTTCTCCTTCCGCATACAGAATCCCATCTTCTGTGTTCGAAAGAAGCAAGTCTTCGACGCCGACGGACTGGAGCGTAGCATCTAATGAGTCGTTGTTCAGCATTCACACAGGGAATATGAGCTTCACGAACGACCACTATTTCTGGCGGTCCGGTGACCTGGGCCCGCCGGCGGAGGCCTCCACGTCCGATCAGATTTTTAGCTACTCGGCCCCCGAGTCCGGCGGTGGCGCCAGCGCCGGGGCTGATATGAGAAGCCATGAGCTGGGAATAGCAGAGGCGACGATGTTGGAGGTGATTAAAGAGAGCGAAGGACATAGCCATGCGGATATAAAATTATCTTTGGCTGAGGTACGGCATGCTCGCCGTTCTCAGGGAAGTAACACTAGCAACAAATCTTTTGCGTTTTCAATGTAAGTTCTGTTGCAATGAGGTATTATATTGTGTTCAAGAACATGAGATGCATGATAATAATATGGTATTTATCATTCATGTATATATAGTGCGTACATTGTACCAATAAATTAATGAATGATTCCAAATGTATTCAGAATGGGAGTAGAGACAGGTTCTTCAAAAAGGATGCCTAGTTCAGTAAGGTCAAACCAGGAGCAATCGCAGTCAGCGCAGGCAGGCCAGGCCGAGTCACAGCCCGACCCATTAGCTCCAATGGAAACGGGAAATGGGGGCCAACCCAGTTGGTTTTCTTGTTTCTCATGCTGCTCATCTCGTTGATAATTAGGAAGGGAGAGAGTTCAGGGTCGAGACTCCCTGAGTCGACAAAAAAGGGAAGAATTAATTGAATGTGTGCAAGAAATGCCTACATACTTGTACAGATTTCATGTATTACTACTGAGTCAATCTTGCAATTTTCCTATTGTTATTACTACTTTTCATTGCCTGCAAACCACGCACTAATTGACCTACCGCAATTAAGCAGTTTCGATATTGGTTATTGGTCGTTTTTATTTCATTATAATTTTTTCTAGTGCATTTAATATGTATGTGTATAGCATGTACGATTATAGTGAAAATAAAGATAAAATACATAATGATATAAAAAAGAATCCGTGTGTGATACAATGCATATAATATGATAATAGAGTTTATGCTTGTGTGAATATTAGGTGCAATAAAACTCAAATTAGTTCTTCAACATCAGGTATGGAATCTACCTTTTATACTTCACAATACATATCACCAACTTTTCATGCCACGCTAGTGTCCAAATCCTCAATCAGCTTTGTTAACTGCCTTGATGGAATACCGATTACCGGAGGTTGTTGCACCGTCCAATTGCTTATTTTTATTATTTACTTTTTTAAGTCAATAAAAAATTATATAATTATTAATAAAATTTCTATATAATTAATTTTTCCAACTTTCTTTTAAATTATATTATGTAATTTATTTATTTATAATATTTTCATAAAAATATTTTTAATATAAATTGTGGTAAAACATTATGAACAAATAAATATAATTTTTTACTTAAATTATATATATAAGTATTAATTATATATATAAGATATACATTATATATACAGAATTTTAAAAAATAGGGAATATTTTTTTTATTATTTTCGTTGTTTTTAATTATTTAGTTATTTAAGTATTTTAATATAATAAATAAAATATATAATAATTAAAAGAATTCTATATAAAATTAATTTTTAAATTATATTATGTATTAATTCATTTATATTATTTTGAATATTTTAATTTTAGTATAATATGTGGTAAAAATATTATAAATAAATATAATTTTTTACTTTTTTCGATATTATTTATAATTTAAAACATAATAGAATTATATATATATATATATATATATTAATTATATAAATGTAAAGGATAAATAAATATATATATATATTAATTATATAAATGTATAGGATAAATAAATATATATGTATGTATAGCGAATTAAATATCTGTATATATTTATTGAAAATATGTATAGAAATAATTCTTTTAAATTCTTTTTTATTTATAATGTATTTATTTAAAAAGAATTCAGTAAATGAAATATATAATTATTAACAAGAATTCTATATAAATATCATTTTGTAAAATGGTATTATGTATTAATTCATTTAATAATATTTTGATAAATTTGATTTTAATATTTATGTGGTAAATATATGATAAATAAATAAATAGATTTTTTCACTTATTTTCAATTTTATTTATAGTTTTAAACATAAAAGAATTATATACATATATATGTATAGCAAATTAAAAAAAATTATTTATTGAAGATGTCAGTGGGCCTCACGTTTTATTTATTTATTTATTTATTCATTTATAATTTATTTATTTATAGTATTTTATTTTAGTAAATAAAATATATATTTATTAATTAAAACTCTATGGATTTTTTAAATTATATTATGTATTAATTCATTTATAATATTTTTATAAATTTAATGTAATATAGTATGTGGTAAAAATAATATGAATAAATAAATATAATATAGTAAATTAAAAAATATTTACTAAAAACATCAAGCCCACTAATGTTTTCAAAGAACTGTCAGTGAGCCTCACGTTTTATTGTTTTTAATTTTTTTATTTTTTCGTCGATTTATATTTTATTTCAATATATAAAATATATAATTATTAATAAAAAGTCTATATCAAATTCCTTTTTTTTTTAATTATGTTATGCATTCATTTATTATATTTTGAATAAATTTAATTCCAGTATAATATGTGGTCAAAAGATTATAAAGAAATAAATATATTTTTTTACTTTTTTGTTTTATTTATAATTTAAAACATAATAGAATTATACATTATTAATTATTTAGAATATGTATTGTATATATAAATTTATATATACAGAATTAGAAAAAAAACCAAAATAAATAAAATCTATAAGTGCATATATGTAATTGGTGCTTGCATTTAATTTTTGTTTCACAAAAGACTGTATTTTACATTCTATATATATATATATATATATATATATATATAATATAATATAATAACAAAATTTAAATCTCGCCAAAATTCAATTTTCAAGTTTGAAATTTATTTGGAAAGTCTCAGAAAAAAAAAAAAAAACAGATAAGAATGAGAAGAAAAGATTATGGGGGTAAGCTTGTGATTGAAATTTATATTTATCTTTTTATTTTAAAAAGTTCCAAGTCCTTAAAATATGAGTAATTATTTGTGTTTTAATTTATTATATACAATATATTAAATTAATAATCATTTTATGATCTATGAATTTGACATTCATATTGCATATATTAAAATAAGGTATTAAATTCAAACAATAAAATTATTTTTTTGCTTGATTATTTGACATGAATTTATTTATTTATTATGTAGATTATTTGTATTGGATTTAAGCTAGAAAATAAAACTTAAATGAATATATAGTTTATAAAAATTATTAAAAAGTTTTTAGAAAGTGTTTTTATGCATTAATCAATTTATTTATTTTAAACTTAATACATTATATATATAAATAAATACTTTCTAACACAATAAAACAATAGTATATAAGTAGTAAAATATTGTTAATTTTCAGTTTTTGAATTCGTAGATAATAATAGCCACTTTTTGTGAGAAAATAACTAGTGGATAAAATATTACACGTCCACGGAATATCTTAAAATACAAATAAATTTTCATTTTCAATTCATTTTTTATATATACTTTCATAAATTTTGTTACGATCATTAATTTGATATTCATAATGAATATATTGGAATGAAATATTTAATTCAAAATAGAAAGTATTTGTTGATTGATAATTGAACTTAAATTTGATTATTCATTGTGGTTCAACTATTTATATTTTATTGACGGCTTATAAAAGGAAATTTAGTATTTTTGTATGATATACAAATTTTATTGCATATTTACGATTTTTTTTTCTAAAAAATAGTTAGTCAATATATATTATTTGATATTTTAATTTTAATTTTTTTATAAATTATTATATGACAAATTTGATTATATGTTCTACGATTATTGATTTTAATTTTTTTTATACAATTGGTTAAAAGTTTATGTTTACTGAAGACCTTCAATTCCTAATATTACATTTTGGGATAGTGAAGAATCGAAAAATCTACCAAAAAAAAAAAAAAAAAAAAAAGTAAACATCAATAATAGAAACAGAATGTAAATTGTAAAATATTAAATAATTTTAAGTCTTATTTTGTCATTTTATTAAATTATATATATATTTTTAATTGGATGTATTATTTTCTGAAGTTAGAAAACAATTGAAATTTATTTTATTATCTTTATATAAAAAAAACTTTGAAATGGACTATTAATATAATTTTCAAAGGCTTTAAATTTTATTGGGGGAATTAAATAAAACCCCAGCCCATTGGGTTATAAAAAACACTACTGAATTGGGCCGGCCCAAACTATTTATTTATTTTTCAGGATTGCAATTGACTGGCCATATAAAACAAGTGTTTCCCTGAGAACAAACCCTCGCCGTCTGTCTAACACGCCGTTTCCTCCCTCTCGCCGTCTCCTCCCGCTAGCCATGGTTGGATCTCTTTACCCTTTGTAATGTGTTCTTCGTATCATCGAATTTTCGAGTTTTTATTGTTCGTTTCTTGTTGAATTCGTCTATGGAGTATCACTGGTTCTGCAAAAGTGGTCGGTTTATCATGCTGTTGTAAAAATATTCTTTGTATGGACGAGTATTGCGGGAATTTCTTATCTATATAATTTTCTGCACATTTGTTCTGTATTTATGCCTATTGAGGAGTTATGTTTATGATTAATCTCATTTTGATAAATCTGTTCAAATATGAATGCTGAACTTTAGAAATTTCTATTTTACATTATGTTATTTCTCAACGTATTTTTGAACTGTTAACGATGTAGTATGTCCTGTATTTGTTTGTATATTCACAATGCCTTGAAATGGTGATTTCTCATGATTTAAGGTGACGTGATCTCACTAATGAACTTTTATGATTTAAGCCAAGTGTCTTCAGTTCACTTTTCATAAGCTCCAATAATTTTGTGGGATAGGTGTTATATTTGTTATTAAGTATTTTGATATTTGTTCATATGCAAAGCTGTTATAAGGTCTCTTGTTTCGACTGCTTGGATGGTGCTGATATATTTCTCCTTTGTATTTGCAGGTGAACGTGCCAAAGACAAAAAAGACTTACTGCAAGTCCAAGGAGTGCAAAAAGCACACCTTGCACAAGGTCACCCAGTACAAGAAGGGTAAGGACAGTTTGGCTGCTCAAGGGAAGCGCCGTTATGATCGCAAACAATCTGGTTATGGTGGTCAGACCAAGCCCGTTTTCCACAAGAAGGTAATTTTTTTTGTATTAACAGCAGTATATTTCTTAAATATGACGGTAGAATGAAGACTAGTCATAATCAACACACAAATATGTGATTGAATGTACTGGAAGTTAGAATGCGTACAGATTAGCTATTACAATGTTTCATTTTTAATTGGAATGTTCAAAATATTATTTTCTGTCTAGGCCAAAACAACCAAGAAGATTGTGCTAAGGTTGCAATGCCAGGGTTGCAAACATGTTTCCCAGCACCCGATCAAGGTTGGTGATTCATTACTTTATTTGCTTTTAACACACAAAAAGTAAAAAAGAACCAAGTGACTTTTTTAGTAGGATCTTTTTCTGTACGTACTAGTTAACCATGGTTTATCCTATCTGGTTTGCAGAGATGCAAGCACTTTGAGATTGGTGGAGACAAGAAGGGCAAGGGAACTTCCCTTTTCTAGCTGTCCTTTCGAACAATTTCTGTTTTCTTATTGGATACTTTTAATGTTGTTTATTAGCTGTTCTAGCAAAAAATTATATGAAACATTAGACTTCGATGTAACTCAGTTTTGTGTTTAAACACTGGATTTAGTATTTTGTTTTGTTCAGTTTATTGACATTATTTCTATCAATTGCTTGCATGTTATGGAGCTGTAAGTTGCAGAGATGCCAAGTTCTTGATCTTGATAGTGATGGTAAATTTTTGTTTGTGTTGTTTGATGTTAGATTGCAGTAACTGACTTTTTATTCATTTATTGGTGGCTGCTTGTTTTTACATCTTATTATAATTGGAAGTTCTATCCATGAAAATAAATTTATTTGTCTGAATTAGGTACAGAATATACTTAGGAGGATAGAATTTAGGTAGCTATCTCGAAATCCCGATTTTGAAATATATAGTTGGATTCGTTTACTGTTTGTTATTATATTATGTAACGTTTGATTTTATTGTATAGGTCATCGATGTTGGAAAGATTAAATTTTGGTGTAACATTAGATTTTTAGATATGTATTTAATGAGAAAAGTAAGTGAATAATAGGTGGTGATTTTACTAAAACTGTGTTAGGATTAGACGAACATAGTCAAATAATTTACAATTTCTGCTATGAATATAATTTTATCTTATTTAAGAAGAAAACATGCTTATTATATTATTGAGTAATTTCTAATATGGTTCTGTTAATCTTTTTAATAGTAACACATTTTCATGTGGATGCAATCAAATCGCACACAATATAGGGTCTAGTTTGATTTATCAGTGTAAATAAAACAAACTCAAGTTGACAACATTTCAATTGTATATATTAATAAACTCAAATTCAATAGAGTGCGCGTGCGCACACGCCCATATATATAGCTCATGAATAGGTTTGCAAATTTACAAATCAAATTATTGAGTTTGAAAACAAACTTGTATTTGGTTCCTTTAAATTAAAGAATTATCTCAAATATTTTATTTTATTAATTAAGATCCAGTAGTTTGCAAATAACTTAATTTGATCATATTCCAACATGTTGCAATTAGAAAACACGTCAGAAAACTTAAATGTATATCTAGATAATAATATGGCTTAAACAAAATAGATATATAACTCAAAGTGATGGACAATTGAAAGTAATCGTCCTTCATGTTTGGTAAGAATATAACTTTATATTTTTTATAAGTTTGATTAAGAAACACTTATGTATATGTATATATATATTGGCATTTCTACTCAAACTAATCATTGATTTAATTTGACTTTAGCTTATATTGGTACAATTCGGACTTCACCCGTGCTCTTGGGCTTCACCCATTAGGCCTTATTTTCGGCCCGTAACTGGGACTGTTGGGCCTTATTTCTTTCCTTAAGCCCAAAAAATATTTTGCGCCAGTTAGGGTAGAAATGGATCTCTTGCGCCTAAATTTCACCGAGTTCGAAAATCCTCAATCGCCAAAAAATAAAATTTCCCGCTTCAATTGCAAAATGAATTTCAAGAATCACGAGGTACAAAATCTAACATTTCTCATTCACACCATCTTCATTTCTCTCCAACCCTAAACCAGATTTCGGATCCACTCCCCCTGTGCTTTCTTTGACTGAAAATCAAAATAAATAAAACCAATAAGTGTATATATATATATGTGTGTGTGTGTGTGTGTGTATAATTGATGCATGCATAGTATTGCAGATATAAATACATAAACTGAAAATTAAAAATATGTGTGGGTCCAACATTTTTAATTTTTCGTTTGACTAAATATAAAACGTCAGATTCGTTGGTGTTTTTAACCAAAAAAATATCAGCGAGTATGAGGTTTTATATTATTTTGAAAACACTTTTAAAAAATACTCAAAACGTTATTTGTTTTTTTATTTTTACAATATTTAGGTAATTAAGCCATTTGTATGGGATATCAAATTTATTATAATTTATTGGGTTTAGACAATCTGTATTTTGTTGAAAAAGAAAATTATGTTTATCGAAGACGTCCAAATCCTAACATTACAATTCGAGATAGTAAAGAATCAAAAATAAATATATATATCTTAAAAGTATAAACATCATTCTAAAGTCGTAACAATGTTTTTAATTTTAAAATTTTAAATAAAATTTAAATCTTATTCTTTTAATTTTTTAATTTACTTATAAATATTTATGATTGATTGGTTATTATTTAGATTTATTCTAGTTTTTTTTATATATGAGACTAGAAAAGTCCTATTAACCCCATATTTAAAATCCTCCCCTTTAAAAACTTACGCCTACCTCAAAAATTATGTACCATTAAAGGTTATAGAATTGGGCTGGCCCATTTTACTTTTTGTGCCCAAATGAATACGGCCCACTTAGACAAAAATACATTAAACCGAAGTAAATAATAGAAGGTGCTACTAAACACAGCAAAGTTGGCAGAATGTGTGTGGTTTTACTTTTTTGACCTGTCTAATATTTATGTTTTATAGTTGATTATTGATTACTTATAAAATATTTTATATTTTATTTTTATTTATTTGAATATAGAATAATATGTGTGTATAGAGTCAAGAATGAAAAACAACAATAATAACAATATTATAATTTTGTTTAAAAAAAAATATATAAGGGTATATTTATCGTTTATATTATATTTAAATTTATTCTAAAAATTAAAGTAATGTGTATAGTAATTTTTGTGGTGTGTTTTTAGAAACCTAATTTAGACCATATAGCTCGTTCATAGCTGTCAGCCTCCCTCAACGTCGTCAGTCATGGTTGGTTTATTATCTTTACCATTGATTTCATTTTTGTATGCGTTTGATTTGCTCGTTTCCTGTTAAATTCGTCTATGAATTAACAATGTTTCTGCTAAAGAACTTCGGGTGTATGAATTATTCCAGGTTAATTTGTTTGGTGGGTGAGGAAACATCGATTTTGAGTTACTTTACAATATGAATTGATTTTGGATGGCTGGTGGATAAATATCTGTTAAATGGAACTTTTAAATCTTTTTTTGTACTGCTCATCGCCAGTAGTTGGAATTTCTCAGTTTGTTTGTATTTGATGAACCTAAATTGATGTTGTTGAAGATGTAGTATATTGGGTATTCACTAGGCCTTGAAGTGGTGACGTTGCAAGATGCAAGCACTTTGAGATTGGTGGAGACAAGAAGGGCAGGGGAACTTCCATTTTCTAATTGTCCTCTCTTGCAAAACTAAAGATTTGTTTTCTTTATTTACTTCTAGTGTTAGTATTTGCCTTTTCTACCCACAACTATGAGATCTGGATTCAACTCAATTTTGTGTTTAAACACTGGTTTTATTATATCCTTTTTTTTTTTAAACTATTTACTAATATTTTTAGTCGGTTCATATTTTTGCTGCCTTTCGCTGTCTTCTAGGCTTTTTGCTATTCGTGACACTTTTGAATTCATACGTATTATGATCATGTTTTAGTTTTGCTTATTTTATTTCATTTGATGGCATGCATATAACCCAAAAAGAATCTAAGTACCCCGAGCCACACAATTCAGAAACAAATGCCTTCGTTCAAAATACTCTAAAGATGGAGAAAAAAACACTTCAAAATAATGAGACAGAACATCCCCAAAATCAAAACTGAAAAACCTTCACCAAACCAAAGATGTTTCAAACCTAAATACTAATAAATGAGGGTCGGAAAGAGAGGGAAGACATCAACGTTGGATGGCATGTCGGGAAAGGGGGCATTAATTGTGGGTGGAATCCAGATAGGGAGAGAGTGAGATTTGTGCATTAATTGTAACTCAAGTCACTTTAAATTATTGATAGAGATCTCAAAAACAAGTCAAATAAATAGAAATATTAAATTTTGGGTCTAATTCACTTATAGCACTTGCGTATCTCACACAAAACAATTATGAGTATTTTCACTAAACGCGACTAATATGTTTTAGTTAAATTATTCATATTTTGTGATTAAATATATAATATATTTTAGTTAAACAAGTAATTTTAAATAATTTTTTTATGTATACTTTCATCACTTTTTTACGATCATTAATTTAATATTCATATTGAATATATTGGAACGAAATGTTTAATTTAAAATAGAAAGTATTTGTTGACAATTTTTTTCCGAAAAATAGAGTTAGTCAACATATATTATTTGATAATTTTATTTTATTTTGTGTACAAATTATTATATGACAAATTTGATTATATGTTCTACGATTATTGATTTTAATTTCTTTTATGCAATTGATTAAAATTTTATGTTTATTGAAGACCTCCAATTCCTAATATTACAATTTGGGTTGGTAAAGAATCGAAAAATCTACAAAAAAAAGAAAAAAGAAAAAGAAATAAACATCAATAATAGAAACATGATCCCCAAATTGTAAATTGTAAATTATTAAATAAAATTTAAGTCTTATTTTGTCATTTTCTTAAATTATGTATACACATATTTATATATATATATATATATTAATTAGATGTATTATTTTCTAAAGTTAGAAAAGAATTGAAATTTATTTTATTATTTTTATATAAAAAAAACTTTGAAATGGACTATTAATATAATTTTCAAAGGCTTTAAATTGAATTGGGAGAATTAAAAAAATTATAGCCCATTGGGTTATAAAAAACACTACTGAATTGGGCCGGCCCTAAATATTTATTTATTTTTCAGAATTCCTGGCCATATAAAACAAACGTTTCCCAGAGAACAAACCCTCGTCGTCTGCCTCTCACGCCGTCTCCTCCCGTTAGCCATGGTTGGATCTCTTCACCCTTTGTAATGTGTTCTTCGTACGCCTCGAATTTTCGAGTTTTATTGTTCGTTTCTTGTTGACTTCGTCTATGGATTATCACTGGTTCCGCAAAAGTGGTCGTTTTATCATGCTGTTGTAAAAATATGCTTTGTATGGGCGAGTAAACATTGAAATTGAATAAATTGTCTTTTGGGAATTTATTATCAATATAATTTTCTGTGCCTTTGTTCTTTATTTATGCCTATTGAGGATTTATGTTTATGATTAATCTCGTTTTGATAAATCTGTTCAAATATGAAGGGCTGAACTTTAGAAATTTTTATATTCCTTACAATAAAAATTGATTTGGGATTGTGGGTAAAAAATGATATCTCTATTAAATTAAACTATGTTTTATCTTTTTTTCTACTGCCTTTTGTCATTATTTGCAATTTTACAGTATGTTATTTCTCAATGCTTTGAAATTGTGATTTTCCATTATTTAAGTTGATGTGATCTCACTAATGAACTTTTATGATTGAAGCCGAGTGTCTTCAGTTCACTTTTCATAAGCTCCAATAATTTTGTGGGATAGTTGTTATATGTTTTATTTAGTATTTTGATATTTGTTTATATGCAAAGCTGTTATAAGGTCTCTTGTTTCAGAGTGCTTGGATGGTGCTGATTTATTTCTGCTTTGTATTTGCAGGTGAACGTTCCAAAGACAAAAAAGACTTACTGCAAGTCTAAGGAGTGCAAAAAGCACACCTTGCACAAAGTCACCCAGTACAAGAAGGGTAAGGACAGTTTGGCTGCTCAAGGGAAGCGCCGTTATGATCGCAAACAGTCTGGTTATGGTGGTCAAACCAAGCCCGTTTTCCACAAGAAGGTAATTTTTTTTTTTGTATTAACAGCTGTTTAGTAATTTAATATTATGGTAGAATGAAGATTAGTCATAATCAACATAAAATATGTGATTGAATATGCTGGAAGTTAGAATGCTTGCAGATTAGCTATTACAATGTTTCATTTTTAGTTGGAATGCTCAAAATATTATTTTCTGGCTAGGCGAAAACAACCAAGAAGATTGTGCTAAGGTTGCAATGCCAGGGTTGCAAACATGTTTCCCAGCACCCGATCAAGGTTGGTGATTCATTGCTTCATTTGCTCTAACACACAAAAGAAGAAGAAAAACAACGAAGTGGCTTTTTTAGTAGGATCTTTTTTTGTACGTACTAGTTAACTATGGTTTATCGTATCTGGTTTTGCAGAGATGCAAGCACTTTGAGATTGGTGGAGACAAGAAGGGCAAGGGAACTTCCCTTTTCTAGTTGTCCTTTTGAATGTTTTCTTATTGGTTACTTGTAATTTTGTTTATTAGCTGTTCTAGCTAAACATTGGATTTAGTATTTTGTTTTGTTCAGTTTGCATTATTTCTATCAATTGTTTGCATGTTATCGAGCTCTCAGTTGTAGTGATGATATATATATATGTATATATATATATATATTTTTTTTTTAATTGTTTGGTGTTAGATTGCAATAACTGACTTTTTTTTTTTTATTTTCTGGTGGCTGCTTGGTTTTACATAATATTATAATTGGAAGTTCTGTCCATGAAAATAAATTTATTTGTCTGAATGAGGTACAGAATATAAATTTTATTTTATTTAAGAAGGAAACATGCTTATGATTAATTGAGTTATTTCTAGTATGGTTCTATTTCATAATTCATTGATCTTTAAAATTTCAATTAACATATAAATCAAATAGGTTACCAGCATGAAATTTGGAAATTATCATACTGAAACAAATAATTATAAATATATAAAAATATAAAGACTAAGACTGATCTTTTGACAAATGGTTCACGAAAATGGACCTTGGAATATAATATTAATTTCAAATAACTTTTCATAATTGATATATTATTTTTATTTTATACAATTTGATAATAATGAGTATTATTAGTATGGTGTGCACAACTACAAAAAGTGATAATACATGAAAATTAATTGAATGACAAGATATTATAAGGAAACTACAACATAAAGAGAATATACAATTCTTGGAATTACTAAAATCAAATGAAGCCTAATCAGTACATGTTTAGTTTCGACAAAATAATTTTCACACCCTACATAATATTTCATTAAAATTTAATTCGTCCTTTTAATAGTAACACATTTTCATAGGGATGCAATCAACCTAAATCAAATCGCATAATATAGGATCGAATTTAATTTATCTTATAAATATTGAGTGTAAATAAATCAAACTCGACTTGCCAACAACTCAATTAGAAATACGTCAAGAAACTTAAATATAATCTAGAGATAATAATATATGACTTAATATATAACTCAAAATGATGGACACTGAAAGTAATCATCCCTTCATGTTGGTTAAATGTATAAATTCGCATTTCTACTATAACTAATCATTGATTTAATTTTACTTTAGATTATAAAACGAGACACTAATATTTTTAAAAATATAAAATATATTTTTAATATAAATTTTTTTTAAATGAGGAAGTATATCATATTGATACAACTACACGATTGCCGTGCAATGCTCCAAACATAATATATTTTATATTATATGCTAATATTTTATTATTATTATCAAAGTTTATGTCTATATAAATATTATATAATTTAATTTTTTATTATATATTGCATTGGCATTATCTTAAAAATTATTTTTATTATATAATTAAATATCATGTCATTGAATATTTCGTTCAGTTTTAATTTATACCAATATAATAAATAGAACGAAGCAGTAAAATAGTAAAGTCTCGTCAAATTTTTATTTTATTTTAGAAGTTTTTATTAATTTATTTGGCCTTAAGCCCAAAGAACATTTCGCGCCAGTTTGGGTAGAAATGGATCTTTTGCGCCTAATTTTCACCGAGTTTGAAAAACCTCAATCGCCAAAAAATAAATTTCCCGCTTCAATTCCAAAATGAAGTTCAAGAATAACGCTCCAAAATTTGTCGCGCCCGTTTTCACCAGGTACAAAATCTAACATTTCTCATTCTCACCATCTTCATTTCTCTCCAACCCTAAACTAGATTCCGGATCTACCCCCTCTGTGCTTTCTTTTTGACTGAAGAAATTTCATAAGAGAGATAAAAGAAAAGAGAGAATGGCGAAAACAGTGAGCCCAGATGCGATATCGACTATTCTAGCTAACCCATGTCCTGATTCATCCATAGAGTTGCCGGAAATAATCATACAAGTGCTCGATCTCAAGGCCACCGGTACCAAATACATGTATGTGAAAGATCTGACCTCTGAGCGAAAAAGTTTTTTTTTTTGGGTTTATATTCTTGCAGAGTTGATTTATGGGTTTTGTGTTTACTTCTTTGGAAAGGGTTTAAGTGAAAGAAATGTGGTGAATGAGTGCTTAAAGATGAGATAATGGATAAGAGCAAAATCCGTTACAATTTTTATGTGATATCTGATTCATTAGTTTAGTGGAAATGATTCTATTAGGTTGAATCCAGGATTTTGTGTCTAGGATTTTGAATTTGTTTAATGCACTGTGGGATCATTATAGGTTTATGGCGAGTGATGGGAAAATGAAGTTGAGGGCTCTGTTGCAATCTGCTTTATCATCCGAAGTTACTTCTGGGAATATCCAGAATCTGGGCCTCATTCGTGTTCTTGACTACACTCTTAATGACATCCCAACTAAGAATGAGAAGTAAGTTTTATTTATTTATTTATTTAAATTTTTTTAAAAAAATTTTTTTGGTTTATTTCTGCCTAATCTAGATTTCTGTATCAATTTAGAATGTATTTGGTCTAACTGTATTTTTTTTGTTTAATTTAGGTTCTTGATCGTTTCTAAATGTGAGGTTGTATCGCCTGCTCTTGAGACAGAGTATAAGGCTGATGTAGAAACTGAAGAAAGTGGAGTTTCTGCCAAGCGATTGAAAGTAACGGATGTTGATAGCGAAGTGAAAATGGAAGCTGCTGGTATTGCACTGAAGCCAAAGCAAGAAATTGTGTCTAAGTCTGCTGCTCAAATTGTTCATGAGCAACGTGGAAAGTATGAATATTTTCTTTTGTTTTTCTTACTGTTTGCCATTTCATTAAGTTAAACTTGCTCTTGTATTATATAGGTCTGCATATATGCTGTATTGGTTATTTGTGGGTATTTTTTCTTATATGTGATTAATGGCAGTATGGCACCTGCTGCACGAATGGCGATGACAAGACGAGTTCATCCACTTGTCTCTTTGAATCCTTATCAAGGAAACTGGACCATAAAAGTTAGGGTTACAGGCAAAGGAAACATGCGAACTTACAAGAATGCTAGAGGAGAAGGCTGTGTGTTCAATGTAGAGTTGACAGATGAAGATGTGAGTGAAAATGCAGATTAAGTGTTGGAATTTTATTGTGTTTATTACTGTAACTATGTGGGAAACTGAATTTTTGTGATTGTTGATATGTTTCAGGGCACTCAAATACAAGCAACAATGTTTAATGATGCTGCAAGGAAGTTTTTTGAAAAGTTTCAGATGGGGAAGGTCTATTACATTTCAAAGGGAACTTTAAAAGTAGCAAACAAACAATTTAAAACTGTTCAAAATGACTATGAAATGACCTTGAATGAAAATTCTGAAGTGGATGAAGCATGCAATGAGGCAACTTTTATTCCTGAGACAAAATTTAGTTTTGTTCCAATTGATGAACTAGGTCCATATGTCAATGGAAGGGAGCTTGTTGGTAAGTGACCTCATTATGTTTATTTAATACATTTTTTCTAAAAATATTCAGCAGCATAATTAGTCTTATGATTATTACAGATGTTATTGGCGTGGTTCAAAATGTGTCTCCTACAATGAGTATCAGAAGGAAAAGCAACAATGAGACTGTTCCAAAGCGTGATGTAACCATTGCAGATGATACGTATGCCTTTTACTTTTGTCAATTGAGTGTTCTTCAGCTCAATCATGATGTAATGTTAAAATCTGATACTGTTGGATATGATTTTCAGGAAGAAAACTGTGGTTGTGTCTTTGTGGAATGATCTTGCAACAACTGTAGGACAAGAACTGCTAGATATGTCTGATAAATCTCCTGTTGTTGCAATAAAATCGCTTAAAGTTGGTGATTTTCAAGGTACTATAAGGACTATAATATTTATTACCAATGAAATTGGATTATCATATGAGGTCTTCTGAGCGATCCCCAATGAAATTGAACTGTCATTGTTGATTCAGGTGTGTCACTATCAGCAATTAGTAAAAGCCGTATAGTAGTCAATCCAGAGACACCAGAAGCCAAAAAATTGAGATCTTGGTAAGAAACAATAGTGTCAATACAATAACTCTTCTTTTACCACTTTATTTTCACGTCATTGGCCATCAATTATATAATCTTATTGCATAATGGTGTTTACAGGTATGATTCTGAAGGCAAAGACACTTCTTTAGCTGCTATAGGTTCTGGCTTAAGCCCTTTGAACAAAAATGGAGCTCGTTCAATGTACTCTGACCGGGTATCTCTTGCTCATATCACCAGCAACCCATCCTTGGGAGAGGACAAGGTATGTTTCTCTAAAAAAACCTAGCAACTTTGACCTTTCTTAGATTATATGTAGTGATTGTCAAAAGTTTATATTTGTCATTGACATATATGAATTTTCTTTACAGCCTGTGTTCTTCTGCATTAAAGCATACATTAGCTACATTAAGCCTGATCAAGCAATGTGGTACCGGGCTTGCAAGACGTGTAACAAGAAGGTGACAGAAGCTGTTGGGGGTGGCTATTGGTGTGAAGGGTGCCAGAAGAATGAAGATGCTTGCAGTTTGAGGTTTGTAACTTGGAAAATATTTCAAAATCTATCATCTGCAACTTGTTGGATGCACAATAAGTGACTAAAATCAATTATTCATCTTGTTATTACAGATACATAATGGCGGTGAAAGTTTCTGATGCAAGTGGTGAAGCCTACCTCTCAGTTTTCAATGCTCAAGCAGAAAAAATAATTGGATGCACTGCGGATGAACTAAATGAAATCAAATCTCAGGTTAGCATTAGGCAACCTACATTTACACACAAGAAGTTACACAATGTATGCTGATTTGTTTTGTGAATTTCATGATTTTAGGATGGAGAAGCTTCATACCAGAAGAAACTGAAGGAAGCAACATGGGCTCCCCATCTTTTCCGAGTAAGCGTTACACCACACGAGTACAACAATGAGAAGAAGCAGAGGATAACCATAAGAAGTGTTGCTCCAATTGATTATGCAACTGAATCCAATTACTTGCTTGAAGAGATATCCAAGATGAAAATATCAAAGTAGTTGGCTTGCTTACTCCATTTCATAGACCTTTATTTAAATTTAATGGGCTGCCTCCATTGCTGTTAATATATGCTAGTCTTGTTCTTGACAGATCTCAGTAGGAACTCTCTATTTTGTAGAAATGTGGCTGCTTCAATGGCTTTTTGGAATGCAATATTATTAATGTCCGCTTTTTATTTTGTATGGCTCATTGTAATTAGAGGAGAATTACAAGCAAGAAGTTGACTATATATATGTATATATATATATATTAAAGATTTATAGATTTTATTTATGTTATTATCGCTACATGCCTCTTTGATGTGTATTGATAAGAACATAAATAAAATCTATAAATCATTAATATATATGTACATATATATTCTAATTAAATCTAAATTACATTAGAAGTTTAAAATGCAAAAAAAAAAAAAAAAAACTATTTTAAACTATCAAAAAGTTATATTTAAAAATCTTAAAATTATAAATGAAATTAAAAATATGATTACTATTCTAAAGGAGTCTCAAAAAAATTAAAAATTTAATACAGATATTAAAAAAAATCTCAAAAATAAATTGAAAAGCGTCAATTATTTTAAAATACCTGACATTTTGTAAAGATTTTATAAATAATTTCAAATTATTAAAAAAATAAAGCTCCAGATTTTATTAATAATTTTGTTTTTGAATACCTCCGTACTTTTTTTACCAATAATTAGTTATATGATTGGCATTCAATAATCCACTTTATAAGAAATGGAGATAGTTCTATTGAAAGCCAATGCCAAAGAACTTAAACTTGTATATACAAGAGATCCATATTGATTTTTTTTTTTTTTCAAATTCATTTTCCAATGTTTGCAACTAATCTATAGTTATTCCATCCCAAAATACCTTCAGCAATAATCATCCCCCCTCTTCTGATTTCGAAAGGAGATGCAGCCCTGTTTTTCTGGGACGAAAAACCAGAAAATCGACAGGGCGGTCGGATCCAGTATCAGGGATAAGCCCAACAAAAGAATGAGAAATCTAGGGATGCTTGAACTTGGTGATCATAGCTGCAATCTTATCAAGAAGTTTATATGCTTCTTCCTTTCCAGATGAGAAAGGTTGTGTCCATTCTTGATACTGATGAAGGCTTCCTGTGAAGTCTGTGAAGAGTCCATCGACGCCTATCTTGTTTATCCAGTAGCTGTATTCTTTGTACGGGTCTTGGCTGAAATTGAAGTGCACGAACTGATACTCGTTCCTGAAAGTGTATGGATGCACCTGCATGGATAAAGAAACGAAAGTAGTTCATAGCAAATTCTGCCTTCTTCATTGTGCTAGATTCTGATATACAGGGACATTGTAAAAAAAGGAAGATTTTCATGAATGATTGGATGATACATGGCAGTTTTTTTTTTTAAAGAATTGGTACCTGAAGATTATGAGCATGTGCTCTGGCTACAAGATCGGAGGGCGTTTGCAGATAATTATCCGATGCAGGAACCACTGTATCCTTCCAGGGCCCGATTCCCACAACATAATCCTTGATATAGTCGAAGTACTTATCTGAAGTGATCTCCCAGTATGACTGGCCATTCAGTTCAATAGTATCAGAATGAATTCTTTATAAATAACCACAGTACTCACGTAGATGCCAGGCTCAATACTCCATGTTTGAATGTAAAGAACTAAAATCGAGTAAATACTAATAAACACCCTGGTATTTCATTTGGTAAATTGAACTCGGGAGGAAAATCAATTTACCATGTACAATATTTCACTTTCTCCGACATGATAACTACATATGGAAGAGGGGTTGAGAGAAATACAAACCTGATTTGTGTCTTGAGTTGGCATCGTCGTGTCATCAATTAGAAAAATTTTGGGCAAGTCAGTCAGGTTTGATATGTAGGTAAGAGATGTAGGTGCAAATGACTGAATAAAAGCAGGCCGCTTCATCCACTGCTTTGACAAATAAGAACCTTCGTATCCATACTTTTTGAGTGTCTCAACAAACTTATCTTCAAATTTCTTTCCACCAGACCATTTTACCTGTTGAAAGAAGGCATGTAAATGTGTAGAAGTTGAGTAAATTTAACATGATAGACCAATCTCAGAAATATATATATATATATATATATAAATGCCTTCATGAAATCCTTTAGAATGTGAATACTTAATTGAGTCAGCTTTGCAGCAAGAAGATAATAAGGAACTCACATGTTGATTGATGAATATGGGATTCTTTATCTCTGGATATATGCCTACGATCCGTGGTGCATCCAGAGCAATTGAAATGAATTCTTCAAATGTGATGATAGAAAACATTCCTGCATTTAAAAGAAAAAAAAATTGAATTCTTATCAAACAAAATAGATTTCTTTCTCTAACATTCCATCACGTCTGAATTGGCAGTGGATGATAAGAAGAAATAATACTTCATCTACGTCAATTTCCACTTATATACAAAAAGAGATAAAGAAGCTAATAATAAGGGAATTGATTCATAAAGGACAAATCTATCATGAATCCTAGAAAAAGCTCTCTTAATTTATTATGAAGTATTAAGCAAGGAAGACATTCTTTTTGAAATAAAGTTGCTCACAAACTGCTTTCTTGGCTTCTTAAACCTTCCCATGAGAATTTGTTGCAGTTTTGATTCAATCAAAAGTTAATCGTCAAACAATTATGCGTCAAGAATCTCCAGTATAAAATTCTTGTAGGTTCATGACACAATAAGTATGGGGCAATTGTGAGTTCTAAATGGGTATGTTAGGTCTCATCACACTTCATGTGCTTCTTTCTTAGCACACTTACTCTTAATACCAATCACAACAGATTTTAGCAAATTGTAGCTGATTCAAGCTGAGGGGAATTCAATTACTAAAATAAGATGAGACAAAAATAAATGATCAGTATAGTTGTCTATGTCTTGCATCTAGATTGATGGATCTGCCTCTCAACCTACTGAACCACTTATTCCAGCTACAGAAGCTGTTAAGCACCTCCTTGTTGACACTTGGCATATAATCTAAATATATTATTCAATAAACGAGAGATTGGCGATTTCTTATATCACAGCAATATATGTTAATTTCTTGGCGCAGGATTCATCTCTTTGATTGTGGAATAGTTTCTGGATTTGAAGAAACCCAGAACCAAAAATTTACAGAATTTGTGTGTTTATTCCAAGAGTCTGACTGGTTAACTTGTATCTTATAGCTTCTGAGAATGAGCATTCCTCACTGATATAATTTTGAATGATTTGATAATGACATTAGAAACTGCAATGTAATGAAAAAACATGTTGGCTGTTTCTATAGGCAGCTAGCAGGTCATTGTTTCGGTACAATCTACATGAAAGTGGTGTACAGGTCTACATTCGTGATGATGAGTAGAACTCAAAGGAGCACAAATTATGTGTCAAGAGATTAGCCAGAGGAAGTAATAGGAAAAACAAAGGCAAGCCTCAGATTAAAACCTTTGGCTGAAGATAAACAAGTAAAATCAGAAGAGAAGCAATAAACCTCAGGTACTGACCATTATACTGCTGATCCCGAAAACTGTATCGCTGCTTCACCCACAATGACTTTAACTCCTTTAGAGTGAAGTCAACTGCACATTGTAACAACTGATATTAATGGTTTCAAAAGCTAAAAGTGAATATTTATAAGAATGATCATCAATATTGCTAGAAATTTTTATTGCCCGCAGCTAAGAAATTCTGCAGCACTGTTTCCAGCCAGAATCATGGGTTCTGTTGAAGCAATACCAAACGATCCAGTTTTACAGAGAACTTGTTTAAACTCTAGAGTTCTAACTGATGAGTAAGTCATGTTAACACACAAGAACACACAATTACTTCAGTTGCTTTGGTATTTTTACCTGTGAAATAGCCAGTAATATTATCTCCTTGAACCTCATAGGTTCTCTTTCGGTCATGGAATTTTGTGTGATTGGCTATATCAGTAGTATCATCCAGGGTTACATCATGGAAGCATATAAGAACACCATCTTTGGAGGCTAAAATATCTGTCTCTATGAAATCAGCACCTTCTTCAATAGCTCTCTGCAAGTTCATAATTTGCATAAGGAATAATTTTGAAGGTGATATCAACACACAGAAGAAGCTGCTTTATATCCACATTTAGATCAAACTTAAGCATTAAAAATGCTCACGTTGTTGATGTAACATACTCCTCAGAATATCAACTCTACCTTACAACATTAATCAGTTCAGAATGTATTAAGAGTCAAACCATGATATCAAGGATACGTCATAGTTAAGTGATTGATTTATAATGAAAGAGATGCAATTTCAGTAATTCTGATAATCAGATGAAAATTTTGAGAGCAAGCAATGTTCAACAGCACCAACAGAAGATAAATTTGTCTATAGCGTTAGCATTGAACAGCATACCAAGTATGCAGCAGAAGTTTCTTCAGGAATTTCTCCATTTGAACCACGATGAGCAATGTTATATGGGCGAAAGGTTTGGATTGGTTGTCGATTTTTATCATTTCTCCTACTAGGGAGTGGGTAAAGAACTCTTCCAGAGCACCCAGCTAGAAGTAGCATAAAAACAAACGGAAAAAGACCTGCAAAGCACAGACAGACATAACATAGCTGAGCATTGTGAAAGCATATGAGGAACAAGACCTGCAAATCACACAAATAACATTTACAGGTCTTACTACACGAACAGGTAAACAGGCAAGAATTAGAATACAAAAGTGAGAGAATTAAGGGCAGTGAGTTTAATAATTTTACTCTCATACCGAGAGTACTTGTTGCACAGAAATGTAGTTGTTTGTTACTCGGAGCTCGGTTAAGTATTGAACAGAGAGTTCCATCCAATTCAATAGACATTGCAACAAAAGTACAACTACGCACATAAAGTATGTCCAAGAAAACAGTCATTTAGCTAGATTACAAGCAACAATACCTTCCATATCTCTGAATAAATTACATAATTAGAAGCAACAACAGTATCCATATCCAGCAGATTTTGCCAACTAAAATAAACAGAAAAAAGCTGTACAAATATTCCCATCAGAAAGAAAACATCAAAGAACAATAAATTCACGCACGCCCACAAAACCCAGATCCCAAACCTTCCCAAAAACCTCACAGAAACACAATCCACTAAACACAACAAGCTGCATTTGCACACAGGTTTAATGAAACACACACACACACACACACACTCACGCGCGCGCGCATACAACACAAAGAAGCAGATTCATATCCATGCATTTGTGATGTATGATCACAAGAATGATGAATGAGAAAAGATTGCATAAATCTTGAAGTGGATGTTACTGACGGGGTGAAGCCATCGGTGTTGATCAGCAGGCTTCTTTCCAATTTTCCTGGGTGGGTGCCCTTAACACACCAAACCTTGTTTTAAATTCCTAAGAACATCTAATTCATTTGTTCAGAGATATTACTAAGAATAATAGCTGTTGGCCAGATTTTATGGCGAGAATTTATATATATGATCCGAATATTCCTAAATTTGATAGGAAATGCTGAGCTGGTTTTATCGCCGTCAAACGAGGGGCTTGGGTCGATTCAGCTGCATCGATACGCGTGTCATTGAAAGTTTACTTTCATTGGCCAAAATAATCCAACCATTTTTCCATTTTTCTTTTTGGGGAAAATGTGTTTTATTCTTGTGTGGAAATAACCCAATATAGTATTATACTATCTTCATCCGAGAAAAAAAAGGTATTTTGTTTCAAAAATAATTTTCATTTGAAATAAATAATATAATTTTATTTTTTTTACACAAATCTTATTGTTTGTTGATTAAATAAGTTAATTTTAAAAAGTTGTAATAAAATGAATTTATAACTTTAGAAAGATATACTTTTATTAATTAATAAAAAACTTAAAAATTATACTTTTATAAAATATAATTTTAATATTATTTGGTCTTTTTTTTTTTTTTTTTTTTGAGATTGAAAGAGTGAATTTAGATAGTGATCAAAAGAAGTGGCTAATCAAATGACATGACAATGAAATAAAAATTTCTCAAATATGTTTGCATGTGACTTTCTCTCTCCAGCGGCGAAGAATATTTAGGCTTAAAATCTAAATTAAGTTGTACTTAATATTTGATTTAATTACTAAATTTAGTCAATAAAATTTAAATTTAAACATATTTTTCACTTTTGATAAAATTTAAAAATCAAACAGTAAAATTTATTAATATAATTATAAAAAAAATCAAACTAGTCAAGTACAACTTATGTTTGGTTCGATCAAACTCAAATAACAAACAAACAAACTAAAGTATAATACTAAAAATTCAACAACATTTTAAACAAATTCAAATGACACGTTTAAACTCATTTATAACCTTGGATTGCTATATATTAGCCTGCATCTAAAAAGACAAATAAGACTTGGACTTTTTTGGAATCGAACTTTCTAAATTCAGATCGTCAGAATATTAAAGATTTATTTCCAAAAATAAAATTAATTAGAATAGTCTCAAATATATTTATAAAAACTTACTATTTTAATGACTCTAGTGGTAAACATGTATTGCTATTATTATCAACTACAAGCAGAGAAAAAGCATCACTTCCAAACCGAAGTTAAAAAGATCAAAAGCTCCCATTCAGCTTCTTAAATATGAAGAAAAACAAGGCAGAAAATTGATTTAGAGTCATCAAAAATCCCCATTCAAAGCATATAAAGGTTTAGGGTAACAGTAGCAATATCAGCAATGGAAGGACTGTTTCTCGTCAGATAAATTTCCACGAGCCTGTCATCGCAATTTGAATTTCGGACACGGAGAACTTGATCCTGAATATCCGTTTTACAAGAAGTTTCATTTGAAAATCAATACACAGACTAATCCTAAAACCAACTAGAAGCTAAACCTGAGGGTAGGATTCTCAGATGGCCATCATATCACCGTACTGGCGCATTAAGACAATGGAGCCAGCAAAGAGCCCGACTGCACGGAGTAATTTCTGCAGTAAAAGAAAGAGTGAGAAAAGGATTATCCAAAAAGAAAAGGTTTTGTAAAGCAATACTAAAAAACCAAGCGAATCCAAGACCAACCATGAAGAACAGCTAGGTCTATTGGACACCCACACTATATTTTTAAGCAGCCCAAAACAAAAAAACAGTAGTATAACAAAGAATAAGTACTAGGCCAAACATGGCTGTCAAACTCCCAAGTAGGATCATATGATTCTATGAGTTCATGATTTTTTCTATAGCTAAACAATTCAATACATATACAAAATCAAATGTGATAAAATCAGAGTAAACCCAGAAGTTATTACAGTAAAATCAGTTAAATCACATGTTTGTGAGCGATTTAAATGAATCCAGCACTTACTATTGTTCAGATACTATTCAACTTCTTGGTCCTATTCTAACCAAGATAACTAGCAAACTGGCCTGGATTTTTTAGAGCCTTTTCACTTTAAAAGAAATACCAGAGAAGAAAATTATAAAATTTCATACTCATAGTCGGATAAGGTCAGAAAAAGACTATGAATGTCAATGCCCAAATTTAATACTCATTTCCCTGCTGTAGTTGTTGCCATTGCACCATTTGCATATTCAAGTCTTCGTCAAGCTGGGTAGATTAAGGTTGTCCATATAAAAGTGTTATGTTTTAAAGTATTAGAAATTAGACCAACTGGTATTATATGTAGAAGAAAAGAACATATTACATTAACTGGTGATGTAATTTTGAAAAAAAAGTGTTAACACGAAATCAGTTTTAACCTAAACAGAGAAAACATGAATCCATATACTAAAAATCAATCAACTGTGTTGCCTCTAGTTGGTTGGAGTTATCAGTCTTTGAGATTTTTAAGAATCAGTAAACATGAGAATTGCAGGCCAATATTTAGATTTAGAGTATTTTACTTCAGAATCAATTAACTTGCAATTACCAAGCAAATCATAATTCAACACCCACATATTTACAACACTTTCTCCCCTTTTATGCATGAAACACGCTGAAGATAGATTGATTATACAAAAGCATTGAAATACTTGAGTTGTATCACAGACAATATATTCATGCATACATATATATACATTATATATATACATATGTTAATGTTTATTAATTAGGTATTGCAACTATACTGTTTAGATATACAGGAACAGAAGATATTAGTGGACAAGTTTCAAATACAGATTATAAATATATATCATTTTATAAGGTTTGTGAAATCTTACAAATTTTTTATCCTATTTTATGGACAAAATCCAACATCCTAGTTGAAAAGGGGAGTTCAAAGACCCCCCAAACCAAATCAAATACATAATTTATAGATTTTCTTCCCAAACTAAAGATGAAGATCATATAAATGAGGAATTCCAAATGGCAGAAGAACTAAACCTCTCGTTCTCAAACCTAAACAAAAGCACAAAAATATATTTTTGCAGCAAAAAAAAAAAGACAACAAATAACTCGGTTAAATCCTGCAAGACCTCACTTTTTTTGGCTAATCTCACTCAATACTTGCACATCAGAACACAACTAAATCAAGGTCTGAAACGCCCACTCTCCGAAATCACATCCTAAGATAGGATTTCAAACAAACTGAGAGAGAGGAGATTAATCAGCTTCGATTAAACACCCCGATCTTCAAAAACTAAAATCAATTAGAACTCTTACAATCGCAACATAAACAGAACGAACTTTCTAAAATGGATATAGACATCATATCAGACCAAAACTAATCTACGCAGTCCTATGAAAAACAGAGGGAATAAACAATTGTCTATCAGGAAAATCGAATCGCCAGAAAATGCAAAACCATAACATAACCAAACAAAGAAAGAGGTAGAGTTAGAGATAGAAAGAAGCAAATGAATGAAATAATCGGTGATTACCATGTTGAGATCCCATTTATCAGGATCGTTAATCTGAGAGTGCACAAAATCCTTGATGTTATCCAGCGAAATCTTTTTATTCGCCATTAAAATCTTCTCCTCCAAAGTTCACAGAGCGAGTATGTGGGGGGCTAGGGTTTTGAATTTCTTGAAATTTCTTGTGGTAGGGGTTTTGAGGATGAACGATATCGCGGTATTCCTAAAATAGCCTTCGACCTAGAGTCCGGGATGGAGTATTTCTGAAAAATCAGGAGTATACTTTTAATTTATTTTGTATTTGAAATTCGGTTAAAAACTAGTAAAATACTAATATATATATTTTAAATTCAGTTAATTACATAAGCAGCATGTAGTACTATACGTACGATTTTTTTTTTTTTTTTTTTTTTATATCCTCTTAGCAATTGAGTGAATGCAAATTTTTTTTCCTAAGATCAAATTTAAGGTCACTTCTTTTGCAAGAATCTTATTTTAAATGTTTTTTTTTTTTGCATGAATAATGTGAAATATAGCCTTTTTTTGGGTGAACAAGGGCAAATGAAACCTTAATTCAATTGGTATTTTTCAAATTTGAGACATTAAGGTCATTAATTCATATGAATTTTACTAAATTCAACCAATATTTTTGACAAATCATTGAGACCTAAAAATAAATTTAAAGAATTCGAATTCAATTAGGAAACAAATTTTAATATGAAAACCCTATTTTATTCTTATATTTACTCAACTTTTTCTTTTCTTTTCTGTGGAAATTAAAAAAAACAAAAAAACAAAGGAAATAAACTAGATCGATAAAGTGAATGGTCTTTTTTTTTGGTAATAAGTCTTCTATGCAGTTGCTCGGATCCCGCTCGTTGATCAACCCAACTCGAATTCACACAAAAATACATGAACTATTTTCTCAATTATGAGGATGTAAATTAAAAGACCACCCCGAATTCACACAAAAATACATGAAGTTTTAATTAACGTTTGGTTACGTGTTGAGTTGTAAGTGTGCCAATAATTTCAGAGCGCTTTTATTCATCTCATCATATGGTGTCCAAAGAGAAGCAGCAAATGAAGAACTCGAAAGTAAGTGAACTGTCAAAAAGTTGTAAAACTAGCATGCACTCTCATACACCAGGTGAGCAATAACATGTTAATCTGATGTTGCAGCACCTTGGTTGAGCTCCGCGAATCGCATGCCAACACGCATCGAGTGCTTCAAAAACTTCTCCGCACATCTGCGCACACAAGTCTCTTCTTGCTTATCTAGGGATTTGCGTCGAAATGTGTCTACACAATCTGTGAAACATCTTTCCACCAGAGAATTATACATCCTCAAACTGAAGATGAAAAGGAAAACAAATCATTAACACTTGTACATAATGTATTCCTGTTTTTCTCGTTAATTAGCACCCGCAATTCTGCTAATCCAGTATATGACAATCCGAGTGACAGTAGAATTCAAATTGCATGAGTTAGATGTGTTTATTTATGGGTAAATTGTACCACGCCTTCCTGTGGATTAATTTTTCATAATTCTTCGCAAGGTTCCCATGTGGTTTTAGAATTGTATGATACCTTCATGTGGTTTCAATAATTCAACACACACACTCTTTTTTAAGTTAAAAAGATAGTGCCGTTATATTCCCTTCACTATTACTTAACTTTAACATAGGTTATGCAAGTGTTATAACAAAATAACAAGGAGATATTAAAGCCATCAATTTTTCTGCTCGAAAAAAGGATCATGAGTTGAATTATTGGAACCACGCGAGGACTTCATACAATTCTGAAACCATGTGGGCACCTCACGCAGAATTATGAAACCACATGGGGGTATGTTGCTATTTACCCATTTATTTATTAATCCTGGACGGGGATACAATAATATCATACAGTGATTTTTACAGAATTTATATAGCAGCAAGTGATGTCTCCTCGGCCATTAAAAGAACCCAAACAAACAGATAATACCGAATCACATCAAACATCAAAATATCTAAAATTTACCAATTCTTATGTGCAAATTAGCAAAACCAGTCTCAAACCTGCTAAGTTGTTATTATTCTTCTTGGATTTATGACAAAGTATCAATCATTAAGCATTTATTTGCACGAAACAATGTTCAACTTAAATTATCCCTTACCAAGTAATATACACCATGAAGAACTTAGTCATCAGTACGCAAGAACAGAAGTTTACTTCATCATTCACTTAAATGCATTTCTTGTCCAGGAAGCCGCAAGTTGAACAAATAGAGCATATGCAACTATGCAAGAACAATAAAACAGTTTTGACTTGAGTATGCTGACTGGGAATCCTTCCTATCCCTTCCTCAACAGTTTAAAAGGTTGAACAAGAAACATTATACGAGGCACAAGAGGTTTATAACTAGTTGGTATCTAACAGGAGGTTCAATATTAAAGTTCAAAAAAGGGCAAAAAAATCAACCTTTGGGTGAAAATAGAACTTATTAACAATGATATGAAACCTGCAAACAGATCCTTAAAACTTCAGAACACTCCAGCAGAGATAAGAAGTGTATTTTCTAGTTCCTAATTTCCTAAATGTTTAACAAAGAAAATGCTAATCCTTTATTTTCCATTAATTTTAAGAAACAGCAGTAAATGTATGGTAATTACTATCCCTACATTAAGGTACACAAGCAAACATATTGAATATCATCTGATCAATAATTAAAGTAGAGTGTTAATTATATAAATAAAATCTGAGCAAAAATGATCTTAATATGAAACTTTTTTCACTAATGTCACTCAGTTCATGAAATTTTATATATAATTCATTGACCGTTATATCCATCTTTTCATAATTTCAGCTAATAAGATCCATTTAATATTTTAATAAACTAATATGGGTGGCAGTCCAAATAAGATCCCCACCAGTACACCCCATTATTCATTGACTGAGATACAGGAAAAACCAGTAAATACTCCCAACTTTATTGAACAACGGCACACCTGATAAAAAACAACAAAAAATATACAGAATTTCCTTTCACAAACCACCATGTACAAAAGGATATTTCACAATCAGTTGATTAACAATTATATAATAACCACAGACTCATCCTCATGACCAAGTCTACTTATGACTTCTTTTAACATATATTTAAAGCTAGCAATGAGTAAAAGGGATGTTTTAACCAAGTCTATTCAAATACATGAAAAGAAAGATTCAAGTAAGAGGATGTCGCCACTTTCAAGACAATCGCAATCTATCATCTAAATTATAAGCCAATTGACAGTTTAACACAAAATCCACCGGTGACATTTACTAACACCAAAATCACTTATAAGTAGACTTGCTTTCAACAATTATCAATTCTAAGCTTTTTATGACATGTCTAGCATATACAACTGAAGAAAGGGCCATAAATCTTTTCTGTGGGTAGAGATGGTCTAATTAAACGGAGGTTGCTCAAAATGAATAACAATCCATTAGCAACCAATCGAGTTATTACAGTCCGGTCCATTAAACGGAGGTTGCTCAAATGAATAACAATCCATTAGCAACCAATCGAGTTATTACGGTCCTAAAATGACAGGCAAACATAGCCGTAAACACCCATGGTCGCTGGAATTACTTAAGAGTCATAAATGAATACATAAAGTAATAATCCAGCCATTTCTGAGCAATTTGATCCCATGCCCATATTATTCTGATAATATGTGGAAATTTCAATTTCCTTCAATACATAATTGAAGATCTTAACAAGTTTAATTCAAAACTTCAAATTCGCTATCCATCTAGAGTCATTTTCAAATATTCATGGAAACTATAAAATTGCACGAACTCAAAACCACACACACACGCATATACCTATCACGGATTTGAAGTTGGTCGATCATGGAAGACATTCGGAGCTTATCTTCCTCGGGAAGAGCGTCCAAATCTCCAAGCATGCTTTTGTCCATTGTCGAAGACTATTGCAGGTACAACCAGTGATTCACGATGTACCACTCTGGAAGAGTTTGGAGTTTTGGACTACTGCTGCTAAAACCCTAGATACAAGACGGCCGATACTAAAGCATACAAATTTCTGTGTTGGATATCACTTTTCCTGTTCTCGCACGAGGCACGAGGCATAACCTTTAATGACCAAATTACCCATATCATTATTTTAGCAGTAATTTTTTCAACCTAAATTGATTTTTAAATTTAAAAAATATCTAATTAAAAAAAAAAACAAAAGTCAGTACAACTAATCAATTATAATGTTATAAATAATATTTCTCTTACCTTTATTAAACCAAATAAATATTTCCATAAAGATTATAATCCAAAAAATTTCGCCAAACTTCTATTTATAATTTAATTTTCTTTGAATCATCTTCATATATTTCTTTGACACCATTGTATTTATTATTTTTTATTGATTCTAATATATATATATATACATACATATATATATATCATTGCTCATATAAATAAAATTTATAACATTTTTCCATTGTAACTTTCTTACTAAATTTAATTATTTTTATTTCTTATATATAATAAATGATATAATTAGTTTTAATTAGCCTATAAACTACCACTATTTGTATGTATATATAAAAAGAGAATTATCGTCTAGAAAACATTAAATTTTTCTACATAAACTACTTTCTAATTATGTTATTTATTTTTCTATATATCTATATCTATATCTATTTGTAAATAAAATATAATAATACAATTTGATTAATAGAGCCACGATTTTCAATGTGAAATTACACTTATCATTTTCAAGATATACTAAAATTATGTTGTATTATTATTATCTATAAAAATATATTTATTTAGTTATCTTTTTTTTTTTTTTTTCGCTAAAACATTTAAAAGCTTATAAATTTTTTGTTCAACTCTATTTTTTATGAAAATATATGTAATTAATTCTATTTTAATAATTTTTAAGTAGACTTCTATATTGTATAATAATTAAGTAGATATGAACAAATCATTCTCTAAAAAATTCACACATTGCCTGTGCATCGCACGGGAGCTTAATTAGTATATATAAAAACAGAAGTCGCCCTAAAAATAATAGCATTAATTTTTTCGCTTAAATTAATTTCTAAATTAGAAAAATGTATAATTTTCGGGAAAAAAGAAAGTCAACACAGTTATAATGTTGTAAATATTATTCATTTTACATTCATTAAACCAAATAAATATTTCCATAAACAATAAATTATGAAGATTACAATACAAAAATTTATCTAAACTTCTATCTCGAATCATAATATTTTTATATTAAAAGATTTGATTTTTCTTGAATTATGATCTTCATATATTTCTTTGACGCCATTGTATTTATTTATTTTGTATTCTAACACACACACACACATATATGTATATACACACACATATATATATAAATATATATCAATATCTCATTGTCTCTATATATAAAATTTATAGCATTTTCCGCGTAAATTTCTTACTAAATTAGGTTGTTTTTTTTTCTCATGTGTAATAAATGATATAATAAATTTTAATTAGTTTATAGACTACCACTATCTGTATGTACATATAAAAAAAGAAGTATCGCCTAGAAAATATTAGATTTTCCTACATAAACTACTTTCTAATTATGTTATTTATTTTTCTATATATTTGTATCAATATTTATCTGTATATAGGATATAATAATACAATTTGATTAATAAAGCCACAATTTTCAATGTTGAAACTACACTTATTATTTTGAAGATATCTAAAATTATGTTGTATTATTACTATCCATCAAATATATTTATTTGATTATCTTTTTCATTATTTTTTTATTTTCACTAAAAAATTTAAAAGCTTATAATTTTTTTTATTTCAACTCTATTTTTTATGAAAAATATATGTAATTAATTATATTTTAACAATCTTTAAGTAGGCATCCATACTACATATGCATACTATATATATATACGTAAAATTTTAATTATTAAATATAAAATATTTTTTCTTAAGTTAATTGTTATATATTTTTATATTTAATTAAAATAACTAAGTAGATATTGAACAAATCATTCTCTAAATATTGAAGCAAGAAAACAATCTTATAAGATTATGTATAACTTTTGATATTTCTCTATCTAAAAGATATAAAAAAATACAAAAAATAAGATTTTATGGTGGTTATTTTTTTGTTCTTTACTAATAATTTTTGTTAAAAAAATTGAGATTTGCGTGTTTAATGAATTGAAGAACATGATTATAATTTCTAATTATTTGACAATATTGGCTCTTTTTTAATGTTATAATGCATATTTATTTTTTCAATGATATATTGTTTCAGCATATATATGTTTCATTGAAATAATTTATTTTATGAGTGAATTTTTGAAAGAAATTCTATTTTTTAGAGATATTCCATTAGAAATTCTTCTAAGGTATGTGAATATATATATATATATATAATATAATATTTTTAAACATATAAGTTTTACAATGAACACAAAAAAATAGTTATTATTTTTAAACCAATGCATTTTCACAATCATAAAAATCATTATGCAATACTTTTATATATGTTTCTATAAATATACATATTTATGTTGTATTGAAAACATTCTATTCACTTACTCTTTTAAATATAATAAATTCATGTATGTATATTTGGGAATAGGGGCGGGGTGAGATGAATACAATTATGGTATCATATTAATAATTGTAATAATTTATACGGCACATATTTGAGGCTAACTATTGAACATATTCTGATTAGAAAATAAAAGATAGGAAAAGAGAAAGAACTACATATGAATATTATATAATACTTAGTTTCATAATATTATATAACTAAATTAAACTAGAAAAATTTATGCAAAATTTTGTCAGTACATCGCACGAGAGTTTATCTAATTATATTATAACAGTTAACATAAAAAAGTACAGTTAACATAGAAAAGTGGCACTTTAGCCGAGCCCTTGTTTTCCTTGTTTATATGACAGTTAAATACATTGTTACATTATTGCCAATAATTGTTCGTATTATGAATTATTCATTTTAGATGCTCACATCATATTTGTATATATGTGTGTATATATCTTCAATTTTAAAAAATAAATAAATTATTAGTTACAATGTTTGGCGCCGTAGTATACCATTTTGCATTCTTTAAAATTATCATTAATTTTGGCTGTAGAGTGTGTTTGAACTGTACTAGAACCCTCTGTACTATGAACGGCTTTGGACAACTTAATTGTCCAAAATCAAATAAATAATAAAAAATAATATTTTGTATTGGATTGAAATATGATATTTATTACTATAATTATCAAATCAATATATTTTAGTAGAAAATTCTGATATTATTATAGTATGAAAAGTAATAGATGTAATAATTAAATTATTGATTAATAATTAAAGTTGCTAGAAACTGTGAAGTTGATTATTGTATATATATGTATGTGTTTGTATGTTAGTTTGTATATATTAACTATTAAATTAATTTATATTTTAGTAAACATTAATTATTATTAAAAATAATTATAATTTTTGAAAAATAAAAATAATTAACATTTCTAATATTATATTTTAAAAATAATATATCTTTAAATTTATAAAATGAAATTATATATTTTTATAATATTTAAAGAATATTATTTGTTCCCAAAAATATTTTTAATTGATGATCTCACTTTTTATTTTATATAAAAATACTTTTGGAACACTTACTAACATAATAATCTAACATTGTTAAATAGTCAATCTAAATTATGTTGAAAGTAAGAGGTAATCTTTAAAATATAAGTATATATTTCCATCATGGAATACATAATTTGTAATATATTTATTTACAATAATAATTTAAATTAAATTAATTTTTTAATTTTTTAAAAAATAATGAATTATAAATTATTTAATAAAATTTTATTATATATTTTTGCATGCTACTCAAATTTAATATAAATAACTCAACCCACATTGAATGCACAAATATAATCTAAATAAACAATCAAAAAAAAATTCTGCTTTTTAATCTAAAATCTTATTTTAAAATTTTAAATTATGAAAAAAGAATTAATCTGATATATTATGTGTCAAAAATCTGAAAGAAACAAATAAAATATTATTTGCGGAAAAATATGCCATCTATTATCTTTTTAATTTTTTGTTTTGTTTTTCTTTTTGTATATAAATTTGTCAAAAAGGACTTCCAGTGGTAACTTTTTTGCGGAAATGTACTATTTATAGTCGTTCTGTAATTATATTGGTATAGATTTTATAATTTCATTTATTTTTAAAATTGAAGCGTTAATATAATTAAATTAATATGTTAGCAAGTATCCAAATATTAAACTCAACTATTTGTTTACTCTCCATCTCTCTCTCTCTCTCTATATATATATATATATATATTTAATCGAAACATAATCCAAAGTCAAATTAAAAAAATGTCATTAAATTTTTTCTTAAGATCATTTTTACATTAAACACAAACTTCAAATTAATTTTTATATAACAAATGCTTTAGTCATATTTAACAAAGACTCAAACATTGGGCCTTTTTACGGATGGTATTGGGCCTCTAATTGGAAATTATTGGGCCATCTGACCCAGAAGCAATTAACCCGATTTTCTATCTGAAGTTGGGTCTACTGGGCTGTTGCTAGATATAATAGTTGGCCCATGGGAACGAAACAATTATATTGAATATATCAAAAAAATTATTTTTTCATACTATTATAATCCCAAAAAATTCAGTATATCATAAATTTTAATATTTTCAATACAATAAATGCGATACACCAATATTTTTGCTATTTTTCCAACCCCTAATTATGAGTGATAAATCAAATTGTGGTTGTTCAAGTGTTACGCCCTCAATCAAGTTTTTGATGTATAATAAATAAAATTAATTATTTTTATGATCTTTAAATTGACACTCATATTATAAAATCAATCACTACCTCTTCAAATATCTCTAATTTACCAATGGAATTAACCTACTTTGCGACAGAACAATTGGTTGGTACATTTAACAACGTAAATTTAATTGATTAGTAACGAAATATTTTGTTGCTAATTTGTAAATTTCTTGTAGTGCTACATTCATTTCGAAAAATACAATATTTTTTGTTAACTATTTGAATTAGATTTGTGTATTCATTCTGGGTTGAATTATTAAATAATTTTCTTGTGAAATTAAATAGTTTTATATTGGATTTAAGATACATACCAAACTAAATTAAATAATTTTTTTATGAAATGAAAATTTATTAGATAATTAATAAGTCAGTATTTTTTGAAAAATTAAAAAAATATAAATTTAATATTTTGTATCCAAATTTTACTTCTTTTTTACAAATATTATTCCAATGACCCAATATTTTGAATATTTTTATATTTATATTTTAATAATACGAGAATAAATAAATCGCAGAATATCCAAGAAATGGGGACCATTAAGTTTGAATATTTCAATTGGAAAAGAGAAAAAAAAAAAAAAAAAAAAAAGAGAAGAGAGAAAAATAGTGATGTTTGCATTTCCTATAGATACAAAAATAAAAATTGATGGGCGTGCATCGTAAAGATGATTGGTGAGGTGCAATTCATGACAATGATATAGTGAAATGGTGAGATGTCACAACATCCACATTTCAATATTCCATCTTTCATTTCCTCAATTCTATTCCATTTTAATATTTATTAATTCTGTTAAGAAGCATCATTGGTCTCTATAATTACAATATATCGTAATAGGATCATGTATTATAATACATATTAAACTGATTCATTAATTTCACAAATAGAACCAATCATATTATCTTTTGAAGCGTGCTTTAACAAATTTTTTGTCTTATATATATATTGCCATGCCTAATCCTCGTATCTCATATACTTCAATCCTCGTATCCAATGTGCTCTAAACTGTCGAGGCTTCTCCAATTTTTCCCAAAAGGACCATAAGTCTCATATTCCAATCCTCGTGTCCAATTCTCATATACAATTTGCTCTAAACTGTCAAGTTATCTTCGATTTTCCAAGGACCAGAATTTATCCCGCAAAGTTTGTGTGTGAGCACAAGATAATTTTTTGGACTAAATACTTAGTTGAAGATTGTCCAGGGAGGAATAATACACATCACACACACACACACATATATATATATATATATATATATTCTGTATGAGAAAATATACCTACATAATAATGTTATGATATAACTATAAATAAATAAAAATTCAAACTGAAATATAATGTCCGCATAATATTTCATACTTCTCCACCAATGTGAACTGGAATTATCAAAATTGTTGAGATGATCAAGATAGCTTGATTTTTTTAATTTTGTTTTTTGGGTTTTTTTTTTAATATTTTAAAATTAAAGGTCCAAAGTATTAATTAAACGTACACAAAATTGATATAGTGTAGTTTGGGTTATAGAAACCCAAATTACAATTGCTAAAATAAACCTTGAAAATTAACATATGATAAAAGATCAATTTGAGATTGATTTAATTAACAAGTTAAGTTTTCGTAATAGTTTAAAGTATTTTTAGGTATATATTTATATATAATCTTGAAATGGTGCAAAATATAACACCAAAATCCTTCAAACCCATGTATCTAAACAAATATTTTGGTCCTTAGGTTTATAAAGCATACTATAAGAATAAGTGTATATTATATAAAAGATGAAAAGACATAGATGTAGCTCAAACTTGATGTTAAGGAATAGTGGATTATGCCAAACACTTGTTATAATTAACAAGTTCATTACCTCATCATTTATTACAATGATGCCGAGTCAATTAATTACACTCACATATGGTAGATGCCTGATACTAATTGCACATGCATGTCGTGTGAATTTTTATTTTGAGGATCTTCGTCCATTCATCCTATATTGTGTATTGGTGTGGTGTTAAATGATAAAATTTTGACTAGAACTAAAACATTCACATAGAAAAAGTTTATTTTAGTCTCGTAACTTTAGGTACCATAATTTTTTAACTCCAGTCGATTATAAATTTGCAATTTCAGTCCCATAATTTTAAAAATTACGTAATTTAAGTCCCATTTTTTTCGGTGAGATTATGAATACCCGACCAAATTAAAATTGTGTAATTTTTAAAATTATGGGACATAAATTACAAATTCGTAATCGGCTGGATCTAAAAATGCATGGTAGTTAAAGTTATGAGGGGAGGTTGACACTAATTAGGCACTCGACTAGGCTGCAGTTGGCAAGAGCTCAAACACTTTGGCTTATTCTTTGATGGACATGTTGCATCAACTTTACAAGCGGACCTGATGAAAGCTTCCACAAATTAAAAGGTGGTTGACACTAACCCGGTGCTTCATTGCTTAGATGCGTTTTTCTTATCCTTGGGTTGGGATCACAAAACTTGTCAGTTGAACTGTATCACCTCAGTGTGTTCCTGGCTCCATCATTGTTTTGAGTACATTTCCCCTCATGTGCCAACGTAGGAATGGACGATTTATCTTTCGATTCATTTACGATTTAATGTTTTGCCATATAATCTAGCTTCCCTTCTTTAACCTTGGTCTTTCACCTCGAGTAAACCACAACCTCATCAATGGTCCCGGTCTTTTATCTCGACGAATTCATCCTCCGTCCTGGTACTTTTCTTTAATTTGGTCTTCGTGTTTGACACGTGTCTTCGTGCCATTGATCGTTTCCTCATTATTCTTCTATCTAATTAGGTGCATAAGTTGGAATGTGCACAGCACATTTGTTAGAAGGGAAACAAAATGTAGCCTATATTAATGGAGATTAAACAAAACATTTTGTTACATCATTTTGTACACCCCACCCTTACTAAGCAACTTCTCATCTACATAGGTCCAGGTTTAAATCAACTCCAGATGACTTAGGATACCGAATAGTAACTTAATTCAAGATATTATGAGGACTGAAGGAGTAATATTTGTACAGTCGATCGATATACAGGGATTTACGACATCTTTTAAAAGATGAGGGGCGGGGGCTAAAGGCCCTAAGGATTAATGTAGCTCCGCGGTCTCCGCCCCTGAACCTGTGAATTTAAAAAAAAGAAGATAACAGAAAACTGTATATAGGGTACAAGTTGCTTGATGCAATGTGAGTGCAAATTTTGGAGTGGTCCTCTGAGTACAAAGCAGAAGCTTTAAAGAAGCTACATTGGTCCCTCCTCTATTATAAGGTACAAATACTGCAGCAATAATCTCATCTCTATCCAGCTAATCTCACCTCCAAAAGCATCCCTTACCAGAATAATTAATTACTTCAATTTTCTTTGCATGTTTTAATTGTTGATTCTTCATTATTAATAGTTACATTTCTGTGTGTTTTTCTTGTGTTTCAGCCTTTGTTCAATGTATGCTGTGTGCCTATATATTGGAAAATAGGAATAATATTCGTGTACCATAATCAACAATTCATCTCCCTACCCCACATAAACGAAAAGAACTAGGGTCTTTACCAAAAGGGCACCTCTCTCTCTCTCTCTCTCTCTCTCTAGAGTTCATTGCATGCTATGAAGAAGTGTGCTGATAAAGCTATTTGTAGTTGTCATAAACAAGTTATCTTTCTTTGTAATTGTGCAAGTATTGGTCCCATAAATTGAAGTTAAAAGTCTACCATAAGGGCCATTTATTAGTATGACTATTCTATCATCAGGACTGAAATTTATAAAAGAAAAACGAAATACCATTTGTGCAGGTCATTGAATTTTGCCAACTATGGTTCAACATTTAGTTCAGTGAAAGTTCCTTGATGAAATTTATCCTTCATTTATAGATCTGTAGATGCCACATGGTTGCAGATCTCTATTGAAACCTACTGAGTTGATTGCCTCTGAAACCGACCGACATAGCTTTGTACGCCGGAGATTGCAGGTTTTCTGGTTCATCAACAGTGCTGACCATACGTAATTAAGTTCGTATTTTGATCTTTAAGCACTTGCAAGTTTTGAGTGTAGAATCTTGATTTCGCCCTTCTAATTTGAAAATTTCCTGTTCATGTTTTCTAGCCCTAATTGTTGTTTCCTAATCCATATCGTATGGTTTTGTTCTTTAGCACGCATATCATATGGATTTTCTTTAGCTTCCCTTTTTCTTTTTCTTGTAATAGTAATAGTATAAGATATTATTATTACATCTCAAAATCTCATGGTCTTAGTTTCTTACACAAAATTGTGTCTGTTTTGCTAGAACATATTACAAAAGGTTGTTTCATGGCATGATATGCTAATTACCCCAGTAATTGATTGGATTGAAAGAACCTGCAGGTGATCACTGATGATCAAGAAAGGGTCTACAAAACAATGACTCCAAGGGAAGACGATTCCGGGGCGAAGGATCTCAATTGCAGCAAGATTCCTAGGATCACAACATCCTCATCAAGACAGTGGTCATCAAGCTTTAAGAATCCAAGAATCGTGCGTGTTTCGCGCGCCTTTGGGGGCAAGGACCGGCACAGCAAAGTCTGCACTGTGAGAGGATTGAGAGACAGGCGAATTCGCCTCTCTGTGCCTACTGCTATTCAGTTGTATGATCTTCAAGACAGGCTTGGGCTAAGCCAGCCTAGCAAAGTTGTAGATTGGCTGATTGAATCCACTAAGCACGAAATAGAAAAGCTTCCCCCTCTTCCAGTGATAGTACCCTCAAACTTCACACAGTTCCATGGATCATCTCCTCTCTCACTTCCTGATCCTCTCTCTGCAAACGAAGCCTACGCGAAGGCATTGGGAATCGAGCAGTCCAAGGAAGGGATGAAGATGGTTGAGAAAAATAATGTTCTGGAAAAAAACAAGTGGATGGAATCCCAACAAGGGCAAGAAACTGGAGAGGGTTTTGGGGGGTTTGTAGCACAAAACTTTTTTCCAATAAGCAGTCAATTTGCAGTGCCAAACATGCCCTATAACTCAAGTTACTTCCATTGGGATCCTCCAAACTTGTCCTTATCTCAATTTGGAGGAGGGTTTCCTTTTTCATCTCACACAGAAGATATTACTCCTTTTCCTTCTTCATACATCCCTCAGTCTATGGAGACTGATCACTATTTCAGACAAATTAATCACTTGCAGAATGTGCAGCAAAATCCAGTTTTTCCAACAACCCTTCATTTGATCAGCCCCCCCCTGAAGTCTCTCAGTTTGACTGTGAATCATTCACAAGAAAACGAAAACGAAAATCCAAAACCAGAGAAAGACAACAGAAGTTGTGAAAGACAACAAATGAATTTCTTGCACTGAGTAGTGAAGATTGGTTAAGTGCTGATTACTTAAATGGGTTTCTTGCATCTTCAGACAAGTTTGTGCCCTCTGGTAAGAAATTCTACTACTGTCCCTAAATACTATACTTAGTACTATTTTTAAGTTTTAATTCTTGCAAGAAACATTACACACACACACAATGGAAATGTGTGATTGCTATATTGTTTGTATATTTCTTACAAGTTGTCAGATTAATTTTGGATTATGGAATGTAATTAGTTATTGATTAATTAGTGTGTTATAACAACTAATAGAAGAACTTGCGTGCAATGGTACTACATACACTTTGGTATATAGGCAGCAAGTAAATTCTTAAATTTCATCCATTTGTATGTGTGTTTCTTTGATGTCTTGTCTTAATTACAAGTAAATTCTTATCATTGCAATTCTTGATAATTATTATAGATTAAAAGTTTTTAAATCAGAACATATATATATATATATATATATATATATGTGTGTGTGTGTGTGTGTGTGTATATATATTATGTGTGGTGTGTTGGGAGGAGAAATTACTGTAGATATATGTTTTTCTGTAGAAATCTTGGAATTGGAACTTAATATAACTAGTTTAGTCTTAATTCTATTAAATTAGAATAATTATTACTCTAAATATAATTCCATAATTATTGATTGAATTAGATTTCACAATTAATGAGCGTTTAAAATTACAGTAAAACTTGTTTTTTGTATTCCTTTTGTACCAAACAATACTTTAGGATCATTTTTGCACCTCCTCACAAACTTCGGGGGCCTTTTTTCAGTTTTTTTTTTCATATTAAAATATAAAAAAATGTAAGTAGATAATTAGCAATAATGAGTGACTCAGCGATTTTTAATTTGTGAACTGATCAATTAGCAAAAGGAGATTGGGAAGCTTTGAAGCATGCAATGGAAATTAGGTTTAAATCTATTAAACCTCTTTTTTGTACCAACTTATACTATCAACACAGATTCTGTATAGTGTGTGTGTTGTCTATATGAATATCTCGTGTGTGTCACTGTGTATCACGATATAGTATTTAATGTTATGCAAAAATTTATATGCATCGGGTTCGATGTAGAGTATTACTTATTTAATTAAAAAATATTACTTACTTATTTGAATAGTATTACTACTGATTTGTTACTTATAAAAATAGTAATATTTTTCAAGTAAATAAATAGTATTTTTTAGTTAAATAAATAATACTATGATCGAGTGCACAACGCACCCAATACATAAGAGACTCACTTCTTATATTATGTGTGTCATGTTTGTACATTTGTACATATCAAGAATTGCATTACATGAGGTCAAATCTCTACAAAAAAAAATAAAAAATAATAAAGAGATTTTTTTGTATAAAATATTTTAAAAAATGATAATTGCACTTATACTGCATATAACAACTTCAAATTGCAGATATTCATTTTTATAGTAAATATGTTGTCTTTAAGGTTGATTTTGGGATATGTTTGATAATTTTTTTCTTTGGTTGCGTATCCATGTCATTTAGCATACATGAAAAATGAATCTCCCCAACTGAACATGATTATGTGCGATACACATGCAATTATCCTACAAAAATTTCAAGTTTTAACTAAAAAATGATCGATTCAATCAATTAAAGATAAAAGATGAAATTATAGAAGTAAAAAGATAAATAATATATTTAAAGTCACCTATAAATTATAGGACGAGTTTTGCGATTATCTACGCTAGCGATAAAATTTAGAATAATAATGAATATTAGTAATTTGACTACTCTACATTAAAATTCGAAAATATAATTATGATTAAAAAAGAGTGGTTTCATATACAACAAAACATACAAGTTAGTCTTTAATCACACTGAAGAAATTTAAGCCTTACATGTCAGATCTTTCTGGACAATGACTATTATTTTGAATCAGACACATTTGTATGTGATAGAAACATACATTAAATATAAATAAAAATAAATAAATAAATAAATATATATATAAGAATATAGGTAAAAAATATGTTTGTTAAGTTTGGCTCTATCCAATATGTGACCTATAATTTTATGATTTTTTAATAAAGACTTTTAACCTTTGATTGTGTCCAATTTATATCCATTTTACCAAAATTTTAAAAACAATTTATATCTATTTTACCGAAATTTTAAAAACTCACCAAAAATTATTGATGTGAAGTGAAACTTCTAATCCACATGCAACATAGGTAGCTCGACTGCATATCAACATTAATTTTTTATTATATTTTTATTTTTTAAATTTCGACAATATCAAGCATTTACTTAATAAAATTAAAACTTAAAAGTCATTATTAAATTAAAATCTAAAAATAAGAGGTCGCATACTGAATATGACCAAAGTTAATGAGGAGAAATTGAATATTTTACGAAATGAAAATTGAATAGTGACCAAAATTAACATAATATTTTTACATCATTAACATTTTATTAGCAACCGAATATTAGAGATAGAATAATTCATCTATATCATATAAGTAATCTAATTTCTAATTTCATATTAGAAACAAAACTTTGGTAATTTAGTTTAGAGACTGGGAAAAAATTGTCACTGAATTTCAACAACAAACATTTTAGTGAGAAATATTGTCTCAAATATATCCCTAATTTAATTTAAAAACGAATATTATGTGAATAAAGACAATTCAAATTTTTTTTTTTTTTTTTTGGAGTGATATAATAATTGTACATGGGTCTAGCTATCTACGTACATCAACGCACGCCAGTGACAATAACCTTCAAAACAAACACAAACACACACACAAAGGCACGTACAAAACCCTAAAAAGAGGATGAAAGCCAAAGAAAAAGGACAATAAAGGGCCTAGTGTCATCACACGCGCGCAAACACACAGTGCACACACATTCAAAAAGAGAAGGGAAGAAGAAGAAGAAGAAGAAGCGGCAGCAACTAAGGAAGAAAAGTGACATGGAATGGATCGATAATTCCGATTGCTGGGACTGCTCTGATCTCTGATCATGAAAGAGAAAACAGTATTGAGAGATGATAGAGACTGCATCAGAATATTAGACACACACACACCAACTGTCACAAGATCCAAGAAAATTTAAAGAAGGGGGCACACTGGCACACACCCCAGTTGGGACTGCATAAGGCAACCCATAAAGTAGAAGAAAGGTTTTCCAGTGGTCCTAGGTTAATTATATATATTTAAAGCACACACATGTATACACTACACACACACACACACACACACATATATATATATATATATCTGTTTGAGCTTGCCATGAGATGGTTAATTATGAACTGCAGATGAAATCATTTGTTCTCCTTTCTCCATGTTTAACGTACGTTCAACTCAAAAAATTGAATAATTTTACTTAATCTATTCCCAAGAAACTAGGGTTTCATCTCCGGGATTAGGGCATATGCTTTATTGAAAAAAAATTAATTTAAGTCCGGTAGCTTTAACTCTATTCATTACATGATCTTTAACTTTATGAGTTTTTAATTAGAATAATAACCTCTAATTTATTATCATGTTCAATTTATAATCGACTTTAGTTGAACTGCCTACATGACAAGTGAAATTTTAAATATCATGTCATCATTTTCTATTGAGTTTTTTTTTAAAAAAAAATATGATAAAAGTTTTAATTATAGCTCCATCAAACACCCTCTCAACAATTCCTCTTGCATTTATTTTTAATTCAGTAAACTTTTAAACTTCTAACTGATATTTTACTACACTCCTCAGTGACCCTCAAAACATCCAAATTATATTTTAAAAGTCATTTCAAATGTTATTATTGTTCATGTCGAGTAGTTTGAGAGATGGGTTTAATAGAATGAAATTCGCGAGTTACAAGTGAAAGCACTTTGTAAAACAAAATTATAAAAAAATGCAGACTTTTTTAATATATATTTTTTAATTATAATTTAATGCATGAACTTTTTAATTTGCAAATTAATGCACATGGCTACTTTTCGATAGAATGTTGATGACATAATTTAGAAAACTCGACGCTCATAGCCATAGTAGACGTACATATATAAAAAGATTTTACATTTGCTTAAAATATTCATAATTTATGACTATTATATTTATATTATAACTCTTAATTGTTGTTGTATTTAGAATTTTAAGTCGATTTTTCTCTTGGTTCAGTGATGTGGCATACACTGAAGCATCAATATAAATTTTTTGGTGCCACGTAATTAAAATTTCCATTATAATTGTACAATAAATTGCAAAAATTAGAAAATTCATACATTAAATTACTATATTTCAAAAAGATAATAATTAAACTATAAAACACAGCAAAAGTCATGTATTTTTTCTTTTGCAACTAACCAAACAAAATATATAAAAACTTAGAGAAGTAAAACTTAAAAGTTTTGAGCTTAAAAGTGTTTTTGCCTTGTGCAAATAAAAGAATATCAGTGCTTCCTTTCAACGATTTGGTCCTTGATCTTATTCGATGTTTTATTTTTTATTTTAAAATATTTAATATACAATATATATTATTTAATAATATCTATATATAAACATATCATATAATAGTTATTTAAAAAATAAAAATAAAATATAAAATACAAAATAAAAATAGAAGATCTCGTTCCTCCTTCCAACAGCATAAATAATTGGCCATCGAATGTCTTGAGATATTGGGCCCAGTCAGCTCCTACATTTGATTGGTATTGAATAACATTGTTGAGCTTACCATTATGGTTTACTGCATTAATCATTTCTTTATCAGGAAATTAATTTTTATATTAATTGTCAATTATTATTTATTTTCTTTATTTTTGAGAAAAATTATTTTTATATTAATGATCATTTTTTTTATTTTTTTATTTATTGGCGTTAAGGCCACTAGGGGGTTTGGCACTTCACTATGTTCGACAGATTTTGTGTGTAGGGAAAACCTCCGTTGAACATTATATTTTAAGTGCTTTTTTTAAAATATAATTTTAAGGCAAATTAGTTATTTAAGTTAATTATAATTTTAGTAATCAATTTTAATATAATTAGAGCAAAAGGTGGGATGATTTTGCTTCAAACCTTAAATTAATTGCATTAAATTTCATTCCTAAATTTGTAGTTGATGTAAGTAATTATTTTTTCTTTAAATTATATTTAAAAAGACGAAAAAATATCTAAAAATCTAATGTGGGTCATATATAGAGGTTTTCTTACTGAGAAATCTCCCGAAATTAGGGATGACAATTCGCAACACAACCAAACAATCTGACATGAATTAAACACAAATATTATTGGTTAGGGTTGATTCTTTTTGGGTTAGGATAAAAAACAGATCAAACCCGAATGAGATGAAAACAAAAAAAAATGAATCAAGTTGTGTAAATCTGATAACACATTTTATTGTTATATCTCAAAAAATTAACAATTTATTGTAGTTTTACATGTAAGATTCTTTTTACAAAACACTCATGTATATATAAGAATTTTTTTATTACATGCTATTATAGATTTTTTGTATCAACTATTATTTTGTGAACTTATAAAAGTTGTACATTTGACATATATCATGATTCATTTATTTTTATAAGCTTTTATAAAATTTTAAAAATAATTTAATTATTGAGATCCAATAGATTCGATCAAGACATTCATAAAATAAATAAATTGTATTTGAATTATAATTCTTACACAAAAGATTAAACAAAATATATTCTAATTCGTACAAAAATTTACAATAAATATAATTCAGCTCAACTCGCGAACCCACAATCCGAAATATAAAATATCCCAACCCAAAAGTACATAAAGTATCAAGTCACAAATTTCGATGGGATTGACGTCAAAAAATAAAAGTTTAAAAGTTAATATAAAAAAATAGTAATAGTTGAATGGGTATAATGCAATATCCCATTTATTATTATTACAGTCGCCATTGGCAAAATGATCATAAATAAATAAATGAAAGAAAAGCTCCCAGCGAGGATCGAACTCGCGACCTTTCGCTTACGAAGCGAACGCACTACCACTATGCTATGGAAGCTATTTTTTGTAGCAGAATTTCGTTACTCTTACAAATTTCTTTTTAAGGATTCTATTCATCATTTTCCTTTTATCAATTTTCTTTACCTAAGCTTTTAGCGTGAATGGGAAAATGTTTATTTTACCCCCAGAAATTTTATGTTTTTGGCTTTAGATTGCCCCCACCGAACATATATACTAGCGTAGAACTCGTGAAGTTGATAGTATGTTAAAAATTGTAATATAAAATAACTTTATATTATAATAATTGAATAAATAAATACATTAACTTATTAAAAATAATATTTATAATTACATCAGCGTATATTTTTTATTTATAATTATTTTATAGATTATTGCACCACTAATTATCAAATATAATTTGCAAAACATATCCGAGGAATGTTCACCTATTTCTTTTTTTTCTTTTTTATGAATTTAATTTTAAATATACGTTCGTGTATATATGATGTTAGTGTTACTTATAGATTTATGAATAAAAAAGACTTTTAAAAAAAATTACTTAAACACCACAGAAAAATACCAAATAATGTTTTCTACAAAAAAAAGAAAAAGAAAAAAGAATTAGAACTAAATATATACACATGTCGTATAAATTAATTAATCACAAAATTTAAGAGAAATATGTTATTAATTATTCAACCTAGGAAATAATAATTAGAATGAGAAATTATAGGTGTGATTTAGTAACCAAACGTTTCACAATAATCAGTTTCAATAACTTTTTTTCATGAAATTTAATTTATTATGAATCTTTGTAATAAATTATGTTTTTACCCATATTCTTGTCAGATTTGTTTCATATTTGTTTTTTATTTTGTTGTCCAAATTCGTTTATATATAGAGAGAGAGAACTGATATCATGCACACCTACAGTGAGGCTTGCACATATAACAGTTAAATACGTTTGTTATATTATTGTCACATCAGTAGGTATTCACAGAGTGCTAATTTTAGGTGCCGACATTATCATTTTTTTCTATATTATATGAAGATTCGATTGTATTCAATGGGGAAACAATAGTGTTTAGTCTTTGGAAGCAAACATCTGGAGCAATAATTTGTGTTAACTATTATATGATGCATGAAGATTAAGTATTACTTCAATATAAGAAATAATATTTTCTAGTGTATAATTAACGAGTAAAGTATTATTTTTTTAGGAAAATATCATTTTTAATATTATTTTTTAAATAAAAGTATCATTTTTACGTTAAATATAATCATCGCATCGGAAGACAAGCTCAAAAGAGACTTACTATTTTTGGAATATTCTGAAATTAAGTAAACAAAAAAATACTCATTTTTGTTTGTTTTCTTTTAATTTTCAACTTTAATTTAATATTTTTTATTTATATGCTTATATATAGATATATTTATAATTATTATATTTTTAGTTTATATATCTATAATTTTCACTTATTTATATAATTTTGTGCTCATGAAAATATATTCTTAAATATGTTGTTTGTCATTTGGTACAAGATAATACTTATATTTTTTTAGTAGGAAATTTTTCTGCTCATTTGGAACAAGATAACACTTGGCCACTAATTTTTTTCGTTCATTTTTTTAGTTAGTTAGATATTTTAAAATTTTTAGTTAGTTAGATATTTTAAAATTGCATGATATCTATAATATATTTGAGATTAAATGATATCAAATAAATTCAAAAATTAGGAAATTTTTATCGATATTGAATTTATAATATTATTTCTAATTTTATTTATATATGTACAGATATAGATATATGATAGACGAAATGGTTAGTTGATGATCTACTCTTACATGCTATTCATAATCATAGAATATATGCAACTTAGAAAAAATGTAAGTAAATTTATTCCATTATACTCATTATATATATAATTTTATATATAATATTTATATTATTATCATAATTATGCTATATATATAAATTGTTGAACATAATATATATATATATTTTTTTAAATATTAATATTATACATTTCTTAAATTTAATAATATCAAACTATAATAATATGTCAATGCATATCGTACGAAAGAACTTACTTTTCAAATCTAAAAAAATATTATGAAAGTAAATAATAATATATTTTAGGCCTTTTCTATCCACACCACCATTTTTTCTTTTCACACCACATTTACTAAATACACCACAAAAAATTACATTTAAAATTTCAAAATTACTAACCACACCACAAAAATACCTATAATACCCTTAACCCTTAAAAAAAATTTAAAAATAAAAAAAGGCAAACCCTACCTCACTCCCTGCGAACGCCGAACCCTCTTTCCCCAAACGTGCACCCGCGCCGAACTGCTCCCCCACCATCCCGAACTACTCGAGAACCTTCCACCGCCGAAGATCATGGACGCCGAACGCGAAACTCCAGGTAATCTGTCGCAATCCGTTCCATGAAAATTTCCATTAAATTCGCGAATTCGAAATCCGTTCGGCGCTGGTTGGCCGAACAGCCTGCGAGGCGTTCGGCCAGTGTTGGCTGAACAGCCCTGCGAGGCGTTCGGTCAGTGTTGGCCGAACATCCTGCGAGGCGTTCGGCCAATGTTGGCCGAACAGCCTGCGAGCCTGTATTATTTTATTTTTAACGTTTGTATGTTAACATTTTAATTTTCTTATGTTATAGTTTATAAAAGAAGAAGAAGACGGCCTACAGCATCACATAGACGATTAAGGGCTGCACAGCAAGAGGCGGGTCCTTCTGAGGTGTCGGAAGAACAAGAGGAATATGCCGAAATGCCTCAAGAACAAGAGAGGCAAGCCGAGCAGAATGAGATCCTAATGGGCCCATTTCCTGGCGGTCCATATGATCCATCATTATTGCGAAACTTCAAAACACATGTAGCTGCCGACGTTTGGAATGGCTATGAGAGAGGCGTTTTAAAATACCTTTGTCGCACTTCGAAGCTTCTAAGATGGGTGTATCCGGAGGATGAGACGACCCGAGTTTGGAAGTCGTATGTGAAACAGTTCGGGCTTCACAACTTGAGCAAAATATCATATAGAGCTCCCAACAGAAACTTGATTTCTGCATTCGTCGAACGTTGGCAGCCGGAGACCAACACTTTTCATTTACCATTTGGTGAGATTACGATCACATTAGATGATGTGTCGTGTTTACTAGGTCTTCCAGTCGTGGGACAGCCAATGCATGTGGAAGACGATCCTTCAGAATTCTCGCCTGCACTGATTCATCGATTGTTGGGTGTGTCAGTTGAGGATGCCATATTGGCACTTAATGACAAGAGAGGGCAATCAGTGAAGCTAGAGTGGCTTCGTAGCACATTCTTGGACGGCTGTCAGATTTCTCAGAGACCAGTTGCAGAAAAGGCAGCTCGAGCATATATATTATATATTCTTGGGTGTACGATATTTTTCGACAAAAGTGGTACTCGGATCGCAGCTGGCTATCTGAAGCTACTAGAAGACACAAGTGTGGTCCGGGAATATGCATGGGGTGATGCTGCCCTTGCCTATCTTTACAGGCAGTTAGGATCTGCATCAAGAGCGGGAGTAAAGCAAATTGCTGGATATCTTACATTATTGGAGGTACGTCATTCTTTGAAAATTATTTACTTTTACGTTATGTTACAATTTTTAATATGTTGTACCATTATATTTGTATATATGTAGGCATGGATTTACGAACACTTTCCGACGAGCCCACGTCATCAATTCAATGTTGAGTACGATCCCAGATTTCCACTAGCTATGAGATGGTCACAGCATAGACAAGGTGGACCCAACACTTTGGGCTTGCAGCATGTAGGAAGTGGTTGGATTCACTTCAACCTCACGAAGTAAGTGTCTTTTTAATTTTTTTCACAAATATATGTATCTTTCAAATATATAACTTGAACAATTCAATACGTAGGTAAACTGGGATCCTTACCAGCAAGTACGTGATCGATTTGAACGTCCTGAAGTGACGTTTTATCATGGGTGCATAAGGGCTCTGGACATTGTCGAACCATACCACCCCGATCGTGTGTTGAGGCAGTTTGGCCATGTCCAGCATATACTGTTGCCTCCATTGGATCCAGACTATGCAAGAAGAGGAAACAATCCTGGTCAGTATGTACTTGCATGGGGGGTGCTCGGATCCATGTTTCTGTCCTGAGACAGCCATCTTTTGTCCATGCAACGATGAGGGAGACTTGCTCAGCCAATATGGGATACTGTACCAGAATATATGGATTAGTACCGTACATTTTCCCATCCACAGGTCCAAAACCCCGATCGTACATCTGCAGCACGTCATTTTCCGATTGATGCGAACCCTAGTCCATTGTGGGCTCGAAACGTTGACGCCCGAAACATTCTTGACCCACTAGTTCGCATGTGGACAACCCAGGATCTGCAGTTATCGCTTGATTACGTTATGCCTAGAGTTGAGCAAGCTGCAAGAGTACTCCACGGTCTCACGTTGGATGATGGGAATGAATCTGATGAGTAGTGATTATAATATATATGTATGACATTAAACTTTTCTAGATTTGAATGTTAAACATTAGATGAAAGATCGACTTTATTCAGTGTCCAATATTTTTTTAAATTATCATTTTAATGTTTGCTCAATATTCAGTTGTGCCTTGAATAAACAAAATTGTTTGGCCATTAAAAAAAAACAGAACGTACAAAAAAAGTACAATCGCATTTATTGGTTCCGCGACGACGATTCACAATTGTTTTATTCTCTACCTCTTCCAATTCTCTTCCACATTCATTTGTTTCTTGATTTTCACTTTTCTCTTTGTTGCTCTGTTTTTTTTTTCTGTGGACGATATTTACCCCCTCGTTCGCAACCTAACCACAAACGAGGTCATCTGCATTCATCTCCAATTTCTGACCTCATCACAACCACTACCATGCCTAATGGGATAGCCTTTTCACGGACCCAAGAAATCAAATTTTCTCGTGATTCGAACAAATCCATTGTATTAAACACATCTTTATAATCAACAACCACCTCGTTGTTATCTGAAATAAAAGCACTTGTTCTTGATGTCTCCTGAAAATAACATTAAATGAATCAGAAAACAACCAAAAAAAGTACAAGACAATTCGTGTTCGGCCTGGAACAGCCGAACATGCGTTCGGCCTAAGGTAGCCGAACAGAACAAACCTTGTTCGGCCTTAGGTAGCCGAACACAACACGAAATGTTCGGCCTTAAGTAGCCGAACACAGAGTAACGTGTTCGGTCATATGACGCCGAACGTTACTTCAAGTGTTCGGCCTGTATCGGCCGAACGTTTCTGCTTACGTTCGGCTGATACAGGCCGAACACTTCCGAAATTTCTGCTACGCGGCCCCGATTTGTGTTGACAGAATTTTAATGTATAATGCCGTAGTAGTACAATAAAACATTTGAAAAACTTACCGAATTTACATATAATAGTTGATTGTCCATGAATATAAGAAAAAAATATGGTGAATAAATCAAATTTTTGATTTGAAATTTTTAGGGTTTGAAAGGGAAGAGGAAGAGAAGGGGGAAGAGAAGGGTTTGAAGCCGGAAGAGATCAAAATTTGTTTTTTAATTTTGAAGGTTATGGTAATTTTGCTAATGTCCATTTTTGTAAAAAAGGTTGATGTGGTGTGGAGTAATTTGGGTGGTGTGGATAGCACCACCCTATATTTTAATGCTACCAAATATTACTCGAAATTTTTTTTTTTTTTTTTCTCAATCACACACAGAAGACATACAAATTCTTCAGAAAAACATATTATTTGAATGTCAAGTATGACCATGAATATACAACTGGTAGTCACATAAACCTGGCTGTAATTTTTCATGAACAAAAACAACCATTAACAAAAAACAAAGAAATCAAAAACAGCTTTACAACAACAAGACGTTTGCCTGAAACAATTTTGGCACCGGTCCTCTTTGAATTATTGCAGAAATTATGAATATACAATCTAGCAAAATCCAAAATCTTCTTCTCAAACAGGTACAAACTACTTCGTGAAGAGTCTACGCCTACCCGCTGTTTTTGTTTTCAAACCACCAGACTCGCCGATCACAATCTCATTAACCAAATCTTTAAAGATCGAACGTTCAATGTCAAGAACAGCACCTGAGATTTCTTCATCAAAGTTCGTCCAGCTTTCTGATGATTCATGCATCACATCCTTGCATAAAATTGCTTTCCATCTCTCATTCTCTTCATTGGAATTCCACGTCGGATCATTAGCTTGAAGAGCTTCAATCTCAGAACACAGGTCTCTAAGAAGCTTCTGTGCATTGTGCGTCCCCCTAGCTCGTTTGAGCGGTCTCAACCAGGGTTCAGAAAATGGAGCTGGCGTGGCCAATTTTCTTGCAAGAATCTCATTAACGGTGTCGAAAATGAGTTTTCGGTGGAATTTTTCCCTCATCAGCAGCTGAGTTTTCTTCTCATGGCTGAATTCTTCCTCCAGTAAAGCGCTCGCCTTTGTTTGCTCCAAGACGAGAAACAGCTCAGGGTTGATGGGATGGCCAGAGGGGTGAAATTGGAAATTTACCAGGCTTGAACTGAGGTCTCTAAGTAGGAGCCCTGAAGCCAATAGAATCTCAGAAATGTATCTGTTGTCTGGATCGGTGTTATCACACAGTGAGGCAATGTAGTCTGTGCGTGCCTCATCGTGGCTGGAATTGAGCTTTCTCAGCTTCTGGACTAAGTTTTCAATATTTTGAAGTTTCTTCAGATTCATTTGAGAAGAAGAACCAGATTCCAGAGAGTTGGAAATGTAAATGTCCACAGAACTTCCTTCAACCGCATCTGGGTCCCTCTCTTTGTCCACGGATACATCCACTGTAAATAATTGAACGAATCAGATACTATCATGTGAGAGAGAAAAGGTGCAACGTTGATAACACTCTTAATTCCACAATCAGTGCTCGAATGCAAAAGGTGGAGTATAGGCTTATACCCAATACAATAAACAGAAAACTGTGCTCAGCCCTACACATTCTTGTAGTATCAACTTTTGCACAGCCTATGTGATTGACATTTCATTTCAGCCATTATAAGCAACTTCAAAAAAATATTTATATGTTATTAGGATTCATGAGTAAAAGACAAAATATCTTAAGATATTGAAAGAGAAGATGTGATTGGCAAGAAGAAGAAAAAAATGTTGACCTGGAGAAAGAACGAGAAAGAAGAGTGGGATACATATCAAATGCTCAACAAAGAGAACAAGACAGTTAGATTATAGCTCCCTTTAATAATACAACAGCAAAAAATTGAAAAACAAAGGACTAAGTCGCTCAACGCATAAAAGTGTACTCAATTAATGAAAAGAGTTACCGTTAATGGTGTCCCGAGTGTACTTCACAGGAGAAGGTGAATCGTCTTTATGAACTACATTATCAAGAACAGATACGGGACTGGAGTACTCAAGAGGCACATTTCCAAAATCTGCTGACTCTTCTTCACTCAATCCCACAGTAGAATTCTACAGTAAATCATGAAACAAGTTACAAAATGAACAGGCCAAATGAATTGGATTAAAGATATAGGACGTACAAACCTTCTCCACCATGCCCAATAACACAAATTCAGAAGTTTTCATGGATGGGCTCTGGCAACTGCTAATGCCAGGAGATTTTTCAGAAGTGGCCACTAAAGCTTTTGATTGAACTGAATCCTCATTTTCATGAGAATTCAAATTTCTTGATTCCACAGTGACCTCACCCAGTTTATCACCACTTTCTTGAATGATGGGATGTTTTGGTCTTCGTCTTCCACCTGGTGAATTGGACTCACCTTGTTGCTTGCTTGGCTGTCTTCTAGATTTGCTTGAATCAGGGGGCGTGGGTGGTCGGGATCTTTTTTCCTGCTCAAGTTTCTTCTGTTGCATTCTTGGGCTGATGGATCCTGAACACTTTCCCGAGCCCACATTTCCATCTTTAACCAAATTTTGAGGTCTCATTGAAGTCTGCGGGGTTCTTTGAGTTCTGTCAATTTTCATATTGGCTGACATCACAGCATTGTCTCTTTGACTAGACTTAGAGACCAGATCTTTAGCCATTCTGCCGCTTCTCAAACCCTTTCTGTTATCAAGAAACTCATTATCATGTAATTTGGGTTCACCAGATAAGCCATGAAGTGAAATTACAGATTTCTCAACTAGTTTAGCTGGTTTCATGATCACAATTGGAGACTCCATATGCCGTGTCCTCCTCTTTGTTGAAGCAAGAACTTGTTCTACAGATCCTGCATCATGTTTGGAACTCGAATGCTTCTGCTCATGGTCTTTATGACTAGTAAAATTTGAACCTGTAACTTCTTTTTGGGTTTGTAAGAATCCCTTAGACTGCATTGCATCCAGTATCTGTTTAAGTGCTCTGAGGTCCTTCCCAGATTGTGTAAATTCAAGATCCGTCAGTCTCTTCTCTATCTCACTGTAAACAGAAGGAATACTTGTTTCACCCTTTGCCTGAGCTCTTTTAATTGGTTTCTGAGAATTCCTCCTCCCGTCAATCTGCTTCCATGGCGCTGGCTCTATTGGAAACCGTGCCATAGGTTTCAATGAAGAATCAGGATTTCTCCAACTTGGCGAGGTAGGCTCCTTCCTCAAGTTCTTTGAAGAACTTGACAATTGAATCGAACTTGGATCTCTTTCTGCAAATGATCTGGAAATACTAAGAATTTTTTTATCTTTATCAGAGGAAGAAGCGGAATCAGGCAGTGTTTCCAGGCCCATCAGCTTCGCAACAACACTTGGAGGGCGTGTTTGGTGTCCACAAATTTGTTGCGGATTATGAACATTATCATCAGACTCACCACTATTTGATTTCAAGAAGTTGCACTTGGAATCGGCATGCAAACACCGCATTGAACCGGCCTTACTGTCCAACGAAAGTCTTGGGAGGTCTTTAAGCTTAAGGGTAGATTTGGAAACATCCCTTGAATCAAAGTGTACACGGTTTGCTTCCCTTCCATCATAGGAAAACCGGGGGGCATCTCTTGAAACCGAAAATGAAGACCCATCTTTTGCGTGGTAGGATGATGATCTCAGAAGTGTTCTAGGCTCATTTTGATACCAGGGAGCTTCTTGAAGTTTATCATTAGTGATTTCTGAATGTGTCCTTGGAGAGTCTCTCTTCTCTGAACCTTTAGGTTTGACTGAATAGCCCTGAATTTCCCGATACATGGAATCCTTCACTAAATCACGAAGATCACGGCTTTGTCTGCTGAACTGAGGGGATAAACTTTGCAGGCTCATTGTTGGGTCCATTGAAGAAGTTTCAGGAAAGATAATTCTGTCAAAGGATGTAGGTTCTAACTGAGTAGCTCTATTACAGTCAAGAGAAGAGAAAGAAGATGATCGGGACAAGGACGTGAAAGATTCCCGGGATGATTCGGTGGAGATTCTTTGTTTTTCTTGGATATTCTTGGATGAGTAATTATCCTGCAACAGAACATGGCCAAAGTTAAATTCCTTCATGATGGATGCCTCCAAGGTATTTTAAATAAGCAAAACTTCCTCATGGATTTCAAAACTCTGCAAACAATCATCGCCCTCCCCCCCCCCCCTCCCCCCATTTGTGAGGGTGGAAAAAAGAAGGTTGTTTGCAGGGTTTTGAAATCCATGAGGAAGTTGCTTGTTTCAAGTCAACTAGTGGTACTGGGACCATGCTTTCTATAAAATGAGAGTAGTATTGTTCCTCAGTTTCAAATGTAATACAAACAAGAAATTATAAGGACATCCCTTTTCTCATATTTTAACATTAACACAATCAAAGAAAGGAGTGGGGAATTTGCAAGATGTTAAGTTGGTTCTTTAACTCAGGATTTCCAACACATAATCCCTGAGGATTTGACAGAAATATCTGCATTTCCTCATTAAGAAACTCTCAAGAACATAAAAATAATTTGTCAAGCACCATCATTAAGAAGCAAGAGAAATTTCATATTTTCAGTTCTAGTAGATATTGTTCACAATCAGACACAAGTAAACAAACCAATCAAATGAGCCCTCAAGGGCACAAACCGACTCAATGATGTGGTACTTTCTCAAGATAAGAAACCTATGTCATACCGTTGATGCAGATCTCAGGTGTGCATTATTAGACTCTCTGTCCAAAGAATCGCTCTTGAAGTCTGAAATTCCTGCAATGATTCATTTACATGTGGTGAAGAGATATTCATTGATATCGGGCAATGAGAAGAGAATACGGACATTGCACTTTAGAACGAAGCATACGGCACAGACATTGTAGTTCCAATCAAAACAAGATAGCAAGAGACATTGCACAACCAGAAAACAAACTCATATGTTGATCACAGATTCATTTAAATCACCATGGTGATAGCTGAAAATTTAAATCACAAATGAATTACAAGTTTAGGATAATTTACCAGGAGGAATCCTTTTTGGGCTATGGCCGACCACACGCCTACCACCTCCGGTGAGGATATGATGGCGATCGAAGAGTTGAAAGATACCATTCATACAACCTATTTGCTTCTGCAAATCTATATTATCATCAGTCAGAGAATGCAATAGCTTTGCTGCCATCGTCAGTCCCTTTCTACATACACTAAAAGAACCCCACCACTTTCTTAATATCCAATAATTCCACCCACCTTTCTATTCAATCACAGTCCCCATTCAAATGTCCCAGTCTTAATGGCTTCTCATCATGCTAAAAGCCTAAATTAACCTCCAAAACTAGTTTGTTTTTTTTTTTTTTTTCTCTCTCTATACTTTCTTCACAGCCCTTAAAACTATGACAACTCAAAGGGCACAAAACTATCCTTCAACAGTCTTCAGAAGCAGAGATAAAGAAAGCCCCCCAGAACAGATGATTGCCATTTCGAGCAGCCAAAAAACTAAAAATTCTCTCCCAATACCCTATTCACACATCAGAACTACAAATCCTCTCCAAACTGCACTTTCTACAATTAAATTAATCGTCAGAATTCACTAGATCAAGTGTTGCGAGAGTGCCAGACATCAAGATACACGCTCCACAGAAATCCCAAAATTCACAATGCTCCGTCTTCCCAATTTGCAGAATCTCAACCAAAGATTTCAAGATTTCAAAACTGTGCACTTTGTTACAACAATCAAGGCAAAAAGAAATAAAGCCCACAACCCAAAATCAAATCTTTACAAAGAATTGAGAAACAAAGGCGATAACCCAAGTACAATAGAATGTCAAAGAAACAACAAATGAAGACAGCCCACAAATGCTTGAATGTTCAGTTGTTGGATGGAAGTATGGGTCCATCATCCATGTGTAGATCGAAGTATGATAAGAGAGTAATAAGTTGGCAAAATCATTAATAAAATCAACGAAATTATTTTAATGGTAGCTGAATGAGGAGGAAATGAAGAGAGGTAGGGTGGGGGCAGGGGTTGTTTCTCACACTTCCATGTGGGGTGGGAATATCGGTGGGTCTAAAACTGTCTGCATAGACATGTGATTATGTCAGAGGATTATATGGGACGAAGAGATTGCTTCAGATGTTTCTCCTCAGTTTTTCCTTGACCCGACAGATTCTTTTCTCTTGCAATTTAGTTCTTTGAGAAACTCTTTGCACAGTAATATGCCTACAAAATTGGAGAAATTTCTTCTTTTTAATTTTCTTTTTTTAAGGTTTTACTTTATTCACACTTCTGACAATGTAAGAAATTATTTAATATGACATGTAAAATAAGACTTGGAAACTAATTGTAATGTGATAAAAATTTAATTGGTATAAATGAAAGAATTTTACCCAGGGAAATTAATTGTATGTGATGGTATCTATGAAAAGATATATTTATGTTGCATTAGGCATCTCGAGTTCTTCCTACTAATAGCAATTTTATTTTGACGAGAATTGTTCAACATTAAGACTACACCTGAAAATTGTTAGAAATTGAAATGAGATAAAATTAAATTTAAATAAATTCATTAATTATATATTTTTTTATTCTTTTCTTTTTCTCAACTGCAAAAACTCCATTACTCAATTATGTTTGTAAGTTGCAACCATAAGAATTAATCTGATGCTCTCTCTCTCACTCTGGTCGAATTTATTCATGGCTTTCTTGAGGTTCAGCTTCAAATCTGAAGCATTTTACCGCGAAGGCCAAACTTGATAAAGAAGAGACATTTAACACTATTCTCTAAACTCATTTCCAAACTCGATAAGGAACACACACTTAAAACTATTCTCTAAGTGGTCTTATCGGCAAAGTCAATTCAATTGATTTTTCGATCACTCCTTGCTATATGTGGGCATGCTTAGTGGTCTTATCGGTAACTCCCTGAAGTTTGTCACATTGAAGTTAAGTCACTCACATACAATGAGAATTGCGCTGTCATTGCTTCACCAGGCGAGTCGTGCAATTTTATTTTTTTATTTTAGCAAGAATCATTTTTCTCTATCTTCATTGTTTTTGCAGGTTAAAGGGGGTAATTTTATGGTAGATTAATGGATGAAAAAATTGTAGAGAAACAGTATTTTTTTCAGATGACAGAAAATTTTTCTACTTTGATTTGAATTGCGGAGGGTTGGGTATTCAAAATTAGAATACTCTTTTGTTTTTTATTTTTATATTTTTATTATTTTTTAATAAAAAAATATAATAAATATAAATAGGGTATATTTAGCAAACTAGAAAGAATTATTATGGGAATTTCGTGCAACCAAATAATTTTGTTAGGATGAAGGCTTAATTAGGTTAGCTTTGATGGTATAAGTTCCACAACAAAATGGCTGGCAAGTCTAGTTATGTCGGATGTCTATATCAATTGTTTTTTTTTTTTTTTTTTTTGGGTCATAATTGTAAATCAATGAATTTCAAGTTTATTTCGGAATTATAAATCCTTTTGTTTTTAAAAAATAAAAAATGATTTCAAAACTTTTTTGTTGAAAAAGAAAAAAAGAAAAAGAAATATTTATATTTGAAGTTAAAGTTAACTATTAATTATAATTGTCGTGTTGCATGATGATTCTTTTAGTCGTGTGTAGTTGGAATATGTATATTAAGTTCTGGAATACTCTAAAATTTATTTTAAAATATTATGTAATTTATTAATTAATAAAGATAAATTTAAAATAATGACAATGCAATATAATAAAAAAAACTTATATTTTAATTTAAATAATATTTATATAAATAGTAACTTATGTACACTTTATAGTAATAATAATAATAATAACATATATTAGATGTGGTGCATTTCACAAACAAATATGTGGTTATTTACAATTAGGAGAGGTGTTGGAATAGCAAGGATGTATTAATTAAAAATAAGGAGAAGCAAAAGGGCAGTGATATCTTCCAAAATCTTGATAAGTTAGATTAATTATTCCCAATTATGTGTTCATACAGCCTACGCAGCTACTTAGGGAGACAACCATTTGCAAGATTCTTGCACACACACACACACAGAGTTGGGACAAGTGAAGGCATTTAATTATATTTTGTTGGCATTAATATAGGGATGCTTTTAAAACTTATGTACAATGTTTTTGTGTGCAGAGGAAGAGGAACATTAAAGTGAAACAGCACTCTCTTTTTTTCATAAATATAGCAACTTTTATCTGTAGATAGAGCCATGGTGTTAAAGTTTTTAGAAAATTGAAGAAAATAATTTTTAGAGTTCCATCCAATTTAAAACAAATAAAAAAAATATATGATTAGTTTCTAATTTATTTTAAAATAAAATTTGTTGATGATTATTTTTCTTGTAATTTCAATTGGCCAATTTCATTTTATTTTTTCCTTGTTGGGATTTATAAAGAGGAAAACTGAAGTCCACACACATATTTAAAAAGCAAAATACATAGATTAATAACTTTAATAAAGAAATAATATTAATTTGATAAATTATCCCCTTATATATTATACACAAATATTAAGAATCCAGTTATTTAAAAGTTTGTCCACTTTCATTATGTCAAATTATTAACAGAAGTTCATGTGGAATCACATGCAGCTCAATGAAATACAATGGTAGGATCTATAAATTTGCCTTCAATGATACCACCAATCCCCCCCCCCCCAAACACCCCACCCCACCTCTTCGAAAAATGAATTAGTATTTTATCTTTTTTGATAAAATTATAGCTCGGGATCAAGTCGTGCTTTAATATTTTTTCTATATTATGAACATACTTGAAAACTTTTTTTATCTATATAAAATCATGATAAATTAAATTTTCTCCTCTACTTATTTCCTATGAAATAAAAGAAAATGACAAATATCACGAAAAAGTTTAAAGATAAATACATATATATTGTCATTTAAGGTGGAATATTAATTTATAAATAAAAGAATCAAAGGTAGGAATAGACAATACATTGGGCATAAATAGAAGTAGAAACAAAAGAAATCACATGCATAAAGTGAATATACAAATCAGCATGTGCTGTGCTTCAACTCTATTAGGGCACTAACAACTAACCATCTCAATCATTTTAGCCCATGTAATAAGCAACTCCACCATATATATATATATATATATATATATATATATAAATATTCATCTATCCATCATGAATACGTGTTAATGTGTCAATCTATTCATTATCTGTTAAGAACTTACAGAGAACAGTTATTTTTCTTATCTGAAACAAATAAGTATAATTTTAACACATCGGTGATGGATACATTAACACGTGTCATATGTGTATATAAGTGTGTGTTGGTGTGTTTTATGTTTGTGCCCTCTTGATTTGTAAGATGATACTTTGATTAGTAAACTCGTAACCTTTTTGCAAGTGTCATAATATGAATCATGATTGGTTGATTCAATGATGCCTTGATTGATAGGGATAACATTGTCTTTTTGTAACTTCATCCCATCATCATTGGTGTGTACTGAAACTCATGATTCTAATGACAAAAAGAGGGATATAGAGAGTGACTCTGTTACTTTTTCCTTTTCAAAACTTATTCATTTTAAATTAGTATAAATTCATGCTTTTATTTTATCAAAATATTCCTATATTTTTTTATTTGATCGAAATAATTGAGGGTATAATTGTCAAAAAATAAGTTCAATAAAATTAAGTAAAATTTAAAAGTCGTTTGAAGCAAGGAATATATTTTTTTATTTTTAAGTCTTTTATTGTAAATATTTAATGCATTAATTGGAAATAGTTTTACATGATTAAGGAAATTAATGCACAATTAGAATTAGCATGAATACAGCTAATGTTTTTTTTTCTTTTTTCTTTTTTCTTTTTTCTTTTTTCTTTTTTGATTAAGTTATATGTCTGGATGCTATAGTATTTTTTATTTATTTTTTATTTTATTTTTGTAAAAGTTTTAACAATATTTTATTTGGAGATGTTTAATGTATTAAATTGAAAAGAAAAAAAAAACATGTACAAATATTATTCACAATATTTTCACAAACGTCTCCTTCATTTTAGAAATATTCAACGAACTTTTTATTTTAAATTATTTCTCTCTTATTTTATTTATATTTATATGATTCATTTTAATAATTTTCATATTATTCCTTTATGTTCCATTCCTAATTACTGCAATATTTTCATTTTAATATTCCAATTACATATTCTATTTTTTGTTGTTCTATATATATTATATTAGTTTAAATGTTACATATTCTTCGAATTGCATTCTAAATGTTAAATGTTTTGTTATTTCATGAAGGTAATATTATATTAGTACTTTTGTGTGTAAAATGAATATGATAATTATTTTTAAAAAACTCGATACATGTTTATATAATTTTTTTTTTTTTTTGTGATTTCATAATAATAATGCTTAAATATGCAATTTTTGTAATTTGATGCTTAGGATTAATATAAGATTAATGTTGGGATTAATTAAAAGAGCTAATCTTATGTATTCCCATTTTTCAAATCTGTTATTTCAATACATTAATTACTAACAAAAAAATAACTCAAATTCATCCCAAATTCGTTGTTATGTCATGAAATAACTTGAATGTTAACACTATGCATTTATCTAGAAACTTAATGTATAAATTGCAGAGTTACAATTTTAAATTCACCTAAATTATAATAAAAATATGATTTTGTTGTACGGGGAGTGGGGTAAATCAAGAAGATTATAATAACATTGAATATCGGAAAAACTAGAAAATATTAGGATTAAATGATTTATTAAATTAATAATAAGGGTGTCATCGAGTCGTTGGTCACGGATCGGATTACGGCATGATTATTCCAGACGTTGCATGATTCCAAACTTGATCGTTTAACTTATTGTGTTACGAATTGTAATCTGAACACGACCTGTTTATTTTGTTGGTTGACCCAGCAGACCCAATTGGATCCAAATAATAAAAAATTATCATAAAATTTTAATAAAAACTTGTAAAAAAGAAGTGAATCATGATATTTATTAATGCACAACTTTATAAGTTCAATTGTTTGATAATATATAATAACACGTGATATAATTTTCATATATGTACGTAACTTTTTTAATACAAATATTACCTTTCGTACCCTGTGAAATTACAAAATATTATTTCTTTGTAAATAATAATTATACAAGTTGACTCATTTTCTAATCAACCCTAACTTATCACATTAATGTTTGATTTGTGTGGAGTTGTTAGATCAAAATGCAAATTGTGACCCTCTCAAATACTCGAGTATGAAACTTGGTATGGAACTATTACTGAATGCTAAGAAAGAGTTATAGATGTATATAAAGGGAAATGGGTATTTAAGGTTGATTATTAGGTGAAAGGGCACATGCAAGCATATGGTGAGGTGGATCTTTAGATATATTATGAAGTAATCTCAAAAAGATTTCTCTTCAACCAAAAACTAAATAAATGAATAGGAGTAGTTAATTTTACCAACTCACAATAAATACGATTGATGGAGATAGTGACCATCAAATATACGTGTAATGTTTTCCCATCCAGCAAATTTATTTATCAATCTAAAAATAGATTTGAGATTGAGATTACCTTTTAAAATAATTGTTGATACAAATAAGGATGCGTTCAAATATCAGGACAATTATTTTTATTTTAACCACAATTATTCGCAATCCATATTATTCCTCAACGCACCCAACACACTTAAGTAATAAAAAAAGATATTATTCATCCTTACAAATATTAAAAAATGAATAATCAAAATTAAATCTCAAAATAATATACTAGTATTATCCTCGCCTTCTTCAACGATTTTTGCTCTTTAAATTCTTTTTCTGATGTGTTTTTAGTCTTTTTTATAATTTTATTTTAGTTTTAATAAAAACTATTATTGTTTTAGTTTATTTTTGTCTGCATCACAATTACAGCGGTTCGTACCAGTAGAATTTAGGCTATACCAAATAAATCAAGGAGAATATTTGGAGATAAATTGGCAAATCCAGCGGATACAAAGGACTTAGGGAGAAACCTACCATAATAACACCAAACCCAAACCCAAACCCAAACCCAAACCCAAACCCATAATAATAGGTTATGTTGCCAACTTATGTAAACACTGCACAACTTCTGGTACGAAAACATAAGACACCGTTTTAGCGAACAGAACACAGATTTATACAAGAATACCGTCTACACAGCTCAAATTTCTGAAAAATAAACTTTATTTAGTAACCGCGCATGAATGTACCTCAACAAACCCAAGCCTGCGCGAACTGCATTCATTTGCTGCCTGACGAAAAATCAGCAAAATCGCAACCATATCACTCAGGATATTACTTTCCGATTAGAAAAATGAAATACCTAACCTGAGAAAAAGGCACATTATTAAAGATCCAAGATAGGGGGCCTCATCCAGAGAAGTACGCAGACATTGCATCCAACAGTACCTATTTAATCACTCACCTTCCACGGCATATTTCTACCATCCGCTGTAGCATAGAGTCCTCGCACTGAAGAGGGAAGTTTCCCTGCAGTCAACATTGAGGACAACATGCATCAAAGTTTAAAAATTGCCTGATCTTTGATGCTCTCCCCCTTATCATGAGAACCTATCATTTGACCAGAAAAACGGGCAGGGAAACCATCTAGAGGGGGATGGTTGGGGTGGGGGGGGGGGGCGCGGAATAAGTCAAATTTTGCTGAAGATTCAGACATCAACATTTTGCCTTGGTAATGTCTAGATGCAAAAATTCAGCATTCAGATAACAAAACCAGTGATGGTAAATGTAACATAGATCCTGCTATGGACTGAGTGGAAGTTGCAGATGATTGTTTGTGATGGGGGGAGGGGAATGCTATACAGGAAATAGAAATATATAAATATATATATCCAAAAAGGAAAATGATATAGACAAAGTATCCAAAAACACATATAAAACCTAGCTCAAGAGAAGTACATTACGTACAAGCTCTGCGACTCCCTCATAACTTTTGTTAATTTTACATCATATATCACCAGTTTGAAGTACCCTGATCTGCTTGTCACTCCGAAGCCATTGAATTTCCTTTTTTTTCAGTGATACAGTTATAAGAAAGCCTATTCACTTCAAACATGTGAATCCAACAACAGGACACAATCTCTGGGCAGGGAAGTACATACTAGGCACAAGACTCGAGCCGTATTTTACGCCTTCACATACTTGTCAACATACCCCTGCATCAAAAATATACATGTAAGAGCTATAGTATTGTATGAAACCTACACTAATTGAACACATTAAGACAAATGAAAAGTATATGTAGGTCTAGCAATTAAATCACATGAATCAATGCTTACTAAACAACATAATAATTTCCTTAAAAATTTCAACAGCAAACAGAGAAATAACCGTCGAAAAATAAAATATTGGTTCAACAAAAGGCATACCATGACAAGTTTCGTTAGTTTTCCTCTTGATGAATCAATGTAGTGATTTATTTTTGTCTGGGATTTAGGTATTTGGTTACTCTTCATAGCTCCAGATACTTTATCAACAGTTTTCTTGACAATGGTCTTAAATGCTTCCTTGCTCATATTACCCTGCCGCCATGATGGCTTTAAAACTTCCTTCACAAAAGTAGCAACAGAAACCTTGAAAAGTTTCATAGATCTCTCCTTTCTCTTCTTCTTTTTCCCAGAAGTCTGAACTTGATCAATCTCAATTTCTCCTGCATTCGTATCAGTACCATCATTTGGATCACTCGGTGTTCCATCTACGACAGCATCTACTGCCACATCAGCGGTCTCCCCACATTCTTCCATTTCCAGTGAATCATTCGCGGATGCAGCAGTTCCTCCTTCCTGCTTGATACCTTCCATGCCTACCACCCTCCCAGATCCATTGAACCGCAGCACATCATCAGAATCACCAGTAGTTTCATGTTTTTTATGATCGACTTTACTGAATGAATTTGAAGCTGGCTCAAAGCTATCAAAGTACGGATCATATTGATCCCCACGTGACCTTGGTGAAGCACTTAAATTTTTTGAGCCAACACTTCCGGTCTTGTGTGCATCGAGAGAGGCTGTGCTCAAACCAACCGAGGCACCGTATTTAGTTTTAATGGTAATATCATTTTCTTGGATCAAAGCATTTGAACTGACTTTGGAGCTTGGTGCCACATCAAAAGGAGGTGCATAAGGATTCAAATAATTTGGATTTCTTGATTCCGCAAAGTCATGCACATAAGAAGAGTGATTCCTCTCAAGAAAATCTGGAGTGATTCTAGATGTGGAAGAATTGACCGCCCCAGGCTCAGAATGTTGAGCAGGAGTGACAGCACCAGCACCAGCACCAGCACCAGAATATTGCATGCCATAAGACGCCTGTTGGAAATAAGGACGAGAATGAGAGAGCCCGTCTGAAGGAACACCTCCAGCAACAGAACTATGCATTCCCTTCAAAGGTGACTGTATCAATAAGGAATTAGGTAGGGACTGAGCCGCAGAAGGATTCATGCCCTGTACAGGATGGCCACTTGAGCGATCTTCTCCCACTATTTGAGGACCACCCTGTCGACTTGATAAATTACTCAAGTGTAAACCACTTGATCCATAACTATTGGTGCTATGTAGCATTTGATCGGGCTCTCGGGCCAAAGGGTATATCTGATACTGACCAGTCTGAGATTGATAAGGCGATTCAGTAGGCTGAGCTCTCATAGATGTATACGAGGACAAACCATTCCATGGAGGCAGTAAAGGCTGTTGCATATGTTGTGAAGAGATGCTATGTTCTCCAGTTGGTGGTGGTGGTGGTGGTGGTGGCGGTGGTAGTGGAAGAAACGAGCTAGATGAAGATTTTGATTGCCCAGGAATATGTGGATGTTGGTAAGCTACTGGTGCTTGATAAGGTAAATTATTTTGGGGAATCATATGGTTCCATGAATAAGGTGGCTTCGACTTGCAATCCTGTGTTATTGGTTGAGGAAATGGATGGCCCAGAGCTTGTGATGCTGAAGGCAAAGGAACAGTTAACTCGGGAGGATGATAAGCAATTGATGGATGCGGCTCCTTCAAATACTCAGATGGAACTTCCTCGGCAGAATAATGATTTGTTATAGGAGGATCAACAGAGCTCAGTTGAATAGTAGGGCCCTGTTTTGCATCAGGTTTATCAGCAGGATGGTTGGTTGATGTGGCAGCTTTTGCTTGGGCAGGAATAGGAGATTCAGAGACTGGAGCATCATTGGTTCTTTTACCTTGTGGATAACCAGTTTGAGGGATCTCATCAGAATATGAGGCTGCAGATCCTGGAAACAAAGACTGGTTTTTACTAGGATAGTTGGTGCCAGAATCAACTGGCGGTCTCTTTACATCTTTTGCTTCCCCTATAAGCACGTCTTCAGGAAGTCCCAGACCCTTGTCCTTCATTTTTTTGTCAGGGAGAGCTTTACTCTCCTCAAGAAAATCAGGACTCTGTAAATTTGGAGGTGCATCCCAATAATGTTGTTTGCCCTTGTTGTATCTTGACCTCTCACTCTTGTCCAATTCCTGGTGTGAATACCGACAAGTTTCTCCCCGATAACATTTGCCTCGGAGAAAGTCAAAGCATTGTGGAATTGGACCCTTCTCCCTACGAAATTTATCTATGCCGAACTCACTGTCACGCCGGAATATAGGGGACCTGCTCCTACTTCTTCTTCTCAATGGAGACAAGCTGGAAAAGAATTACCAAAGATGTGAAACTCTCATCACACAGCTTAAAATTTTAAGGTGAAGAGAATTAACATTACCCCCGAAAAAAATAATAATGATAAATAAATAAAATAAAAACAAACACAAACACAAACAAACAAAACAAATAAAGTGTGTAGCTCAAACCTGCGAGATCGGGATCGCCTTTCTTTTCTCTTCCACGGACTTCTCCTCCTCCTCCTCCTCCTCCTATCATGAGGAGATGGACTTCTACTTCTACTTCTACTTTGACTTCTACTCCTTTTTCTGGTTTTTCTTGCATGCCTCCTTGTGTAATGGGAATCACTTGTGTCACTGTCACTAACACCTTCTCTAACCAATCTTCCAAACTCATCCACATTCAATTTATTAGAATTACCCTTAATATCTGGCTTGTGTAGATTTGCACGGTCAGGATCTGTACTGTCATTACAACCCCTTGAATCTTTTGGATGATGTTCAACAGTGTGAATGCTGACAGGTTCTTCAGCTCTATGGCTTCTATCAGATATTTCTTCAACTGCAACAAACAATTTATCAGCTTGCATCACATTTCTTGGAGATTTAACAATCGGCGTGGAAGGGATGTCCCTATTGGACTCTGTCACAGTCTCGTGTCTGAGCTCTGACCCAAAATCACACCCCTTCTCAGCATCAAAATTTGTGGATCCCTCATGTGCAAGATGAGAGCCAACATTTGTAAGAAGATTTTCTTCATCATGTTCTGAGGTATTGTCAGAAACATAGCCCTGCAGAAGTTTGAAAGGATTTGCACCTTCCATGGCCTGATTAGGAAGCTTCCCATTACCAGTTTCTGAAGAAAGTATTGGTATACTGGGTTCGTTAAAGATCTTATGCTTAGAAGAAGAATCCTCTAAGCTGACATCCAAGGGGTGTTCAGTTTGCCCATTTTCTAACATGGTCAACGGAAAGTTATGATCTGAATCAATTTCAGAGCCTGCACATAAAAAGTTTTGGATGAAGAGTGTCAAAACTTGACAACTTCAACTATCAGCCATGAGAAAACTGTAGGGCATGGACACAACCAGTGGTATAGGAAAGATTGATGGAGTGGCAAAATAAAGTGACATATGTGTACCTGAGTTGATAATGAGTAAGAAAGAACCACAGGAAACAAATGTATAGTGATTCTATCATATCATCGAGGAAACAGAAAACTGTAGGATCAGTTTTTTACCTCCTCTTTTGGCCTCCAATACTGAGGCTTCAGCAAACAATAAATTCCCAAGCCCATCATTTTCAGGAAGTCTATGTCCTCCAGCATGCAGCAAAGGTTGTAGCTGCTCTTTCACATAATCTTCTTGAGATTTTGAAACATACTCATCATATGAATTAATGGATAACCCATTCTTTTTTTCCTCATCAGGGTGAGTGATATCATCTAGAAGTACCACAAAAATAAACATTAATACATAGAATATTGATGTTACTAATGCATTACATTTGCATGTACAAAGTATTAACACACCTACATAAAATATAAATATCTGTGTATACCAACGGTTATAGAAATAAAATTTAGAAAATTGTAGATAGTACTGAAATAATTCCAAACATAGAAGTTCAACATTTTTGTATGGCTCACAGATCACTAAAACAACACAAATGACCAATTCTAAAAAACAAATATAGCAGCTTCCTCATTGCCCCAGTGCACTTGTGGCTCATCATCTTCTCAATTAGAAAAATTTGCAAAGATAACTATATTTTCAGGTACAAAAACCACTGAGCATTATAATAAGATGAATACTAACTACATAGAGATTCAGGAAATTTTTCCATTCAAATTATTTTTTCCGATCGTCTTACATTTTCCTAATTAACCCAAGAAAAAATCCTATCAGATTTAAACATTTTTACCTCATACTTCAACTGTTAAAATTGAAAATGAAACAGAAAACAGCCGAAAAAGAATTTTCTGTGCTAACTAGTATTTAATAAGATAAAAGAAAATAAAAGGCATCTTTTATGATACAACATAATGACAGAACCTAGCAAAATATGAACACCATCCGCAGCAATTCTCTTCACAAGAAATCATTCTTACCAAGCTGAATATTCAGGATCGTTCCATTCATAATATTGTGGAAGGTGGAATCACATTTTAAGTAAGAGGATAAGTGAGAGAAACATATGAGTTACAGCATCTCTCTTCGATTGAGCCATAAAATTCTATACAACCAGAATCTATTTTAGTTCTGAGTAATTATAGCACTTAGCCACTTAACAAGATAAAAGCCTTAATCACATGAAACTAACTTCACCAGATACAGAATTACAGGCTTATAGTACACAGAAACTAATTGATGTTATGTCTAGCACCACACCTGAAAAGTAAATGTCAAAAACCCATTTCAGTAAATTGATCAGAATAAGTAAGTCAATTATTAGTGAGACTTTCACAATAAAAAAAATTCTTAGCCACTTACTATAGTTTAGAAATTACAAACTCATTTCTTAAGGAACATAGAAAAAGCTAGTTTCTTGGCCCTCTATCAGCATCACATATAAATAGACAGAAATCACTCTTGAGAGGTGCGCTCGGCATTGAAGAGCATGTATTAGGGTGTCTCGCCAAGAAGAATTTTTGGTCCAAACACTCAAATATGAATAAAACCGCTGTTTGGAGCAAAATAATCATTCAAAGAGACAAGAACAAAAAATAGCATAAGTCAATTTTCAGACACACTAAGAAGAATTAACAAGACTGGTAAGAATTATTAGCTTACCTTCCATATCCATGTCAGAATCAGCGAGTGAATAAGCAACAACAGCATCTGTTGGTCCCACTTTAGTTCCACTATTTTCAGCTTGCTGGAATGGGACATCTGCGTCATGTGCAATGCTATCTTCCACGGGAATTGGGCATTCCACCATCAAATTATTCCCATCACTTCCACCTCCATATCTCTTTGAGATAATATCTGATGGTGGTGAAGATGGCGGAATAGGTGGAACTCCCGGTGGGGAAGAGGGTGGAGGTGGAGGAGGAGGCAGCACTGGCACCATCGATTGCTGATGGGAATGTTCCCGCATTGGAAGCACTGAGGATCCAAATGGGCCAGGCGTCAAAGCACTAGAACTAGATGGGTAAGGTGGCAGTAAGGGTGGGGGAGTGCGAGATGGGGGTTGATGGGAAGGACCTCTTTCCAATGTATGCCCTTGTGATGAAGGCACTTTATATGCACTTGGACCTGGAAGAGGTGGTGGTGGAGGAAGTTGATGCACATTTCGATTCCATGGCAAAGAATGCTGCTCGGAAGATGGATAGGAATGAGAGATTTGGGTGTTCATAAGAGGAGGTCTGGGATGAGGCAAGTAAGATTGGGCAGAACTTAATCCACCTGATACAACTGGGGCAGAGGGACCTTGATGCGGAACATTGGGTGGAGCATGCTGATATGTAGCAAAGCCCGGTGTTGGATGAAAAGATGGATGTCCTTGTTGATACAATTGTGGTTGTGGAGCATGCTGGCCATAATGGGAAGTAGAAGAAGTAGTTAAGACAGCAGGGTGTTGCTGAAATGCAGGTGGGCGCGCATAAGGATCCTGCCCAACCTGAGTAGTGTAATTCCCTTGACCATGCATCTCAAAGCCAAACTAAACTAGTAACTGGAAAGATTATGCTCACAGCAGCCTCCACATCAAGTTTGTGCAGTGTTCAAAACGCCTATTAATATCCCTGGAATAAGGAGGAAAAACAAGAAAAACATGAAAAATCACTTTGAACAAAAAGGCACATTATAGGAAACTAAAAGCAAGTAGCCCAATTTATTGATAGACTCATAAAGACAGCACTAGGCCTTTTAATGCAAGATTTTACTCCTCCATAAGGTTTATTATAAAGTGATTTTACGCTCAAAAGCCATGTTGTTCTTAACCGTGCACCTTATTATCAGCAGGTCAAATTAATAACCAATTATGAAGAGAAAGTTAATATTATATTCACCATAGAACAGGAAGATATGAATTTAAGACAGAGGTTTGTGAGGGACTAAGAAGATGAACATAAGAAATCAAATTATAGTATCTACATTAGTTCTTTCAACTTATAATACTAACACCACCAAATCGAAATACACCAAGAAGCCAAAACACATTGTTAAGTTCACAGCCGTCATTCTTAAGCTCCAAGAGGTTTACAAAGTAGGAAGTTAACCAGCAATCTTAAGCTCCACATCCATCATTCTTCACAGTTAACCTACTTTATAGAAGCTTAATTAATAACCAAGTACAAAGAGGAAGGTAATCCCATGTTCGCGTTAGTCCTGGAAGATATGAATTTTAGGACAGAGTTCTGTTAGGACTACGAACAATCAACTTAGAATATTACCACCACTCAATCAAATATACTCCAACAGGCAGAAGCACATTGTTAAGTTCATTGAAAACCATTCAAGAATTGCACATTTCCTTTGTCCGTGTAAATGACATCTCAGCAAATCCGGGAAGAAGCAACAGCATCAAACTCAATTAACTACAATACCACAAAATGAAACGCCACAAAAATATACAATTCCATCAAGTAGTGCGATGAACATTCCTGAAAAATCATCTAATTCCCAGAAAAATGAAAATAAATCCTCCTTTCTCCATAAGATAAGCAAAACCAACCGATTCAACCAGGAAGAGAAGAGAATCGAAGAAAGAAGCAGGAAGCGAAACTCACTGAATTTCTGAGATATAACTGTATATTAGCCAAACGGTTGTACGTGGAATCGAGCATCCGATAAAACGAAGAGAAAGAGGAGATGAAAACCCTAATATTAGCAGCTTATCAATGTGTTTTACAGTTGCTCTGATTCTGAAGGAGGAGGATTCGTTCTTTAATTTTATTTGCTTTTCCTCTCTCTCTGGATCTTTTGTGTGTTGGTAAGAAATACATATTGATCCCTCAACTCTTTAAAATGTTGTTTCTACCCCTACTTGCTGCAACCTATCAACATAGTACCCCTAAAGAAAATCAAATTATTGGATGATAAGTAGTAATCTTTTTTCTTTTTTATGCAGTAATTTTTGCAGCAATATTCTTTTTTATACAATAACTACATGGTTATTCGTGCAAATAAAAATAAAATATTTTTATTATAATAATAATATATAATAAAATTATATTATATCTTTTTAAAATATACGAAATTGTTAAGTCGTGGAGGTTGAAAGACAAGTCCAACTCTAGCTTCTGTTATTATAATGATATACATAATAATCATTTATTTCATTTATTATGTGATTGGTTTTTCATTTTTAATTTATACATTGTCATTCTCTTAAAATTTATTTCTTAAATAATAAATTATACATCATTTTGAAGTGAATTTCAGTATGTTCCATAACTCAATATAAAAAATTTAATGTGGAACAGTCAATTGTAATATTTCATAAATTAATAGTATAATGGTTTAGTTTTTATAAAAACATATTTATATTTTTAATCGAATTATATATAAAACTTAATATATTATTTATTAAAATTCAACATATATCAAAATAACAAAATAAATTGTTCAATTTATAAAATAAAAAAAACTATATTTTATTTATAAAAATATATTTTAAATTTTAAATATAATTATTTATTTTAAAATATACAATCTTAATTTTAAATTAAATATTAAAAAAAGAATTCTTTGATATACCATACATCAAAAATGAATTTTAAATGAAAAAATTATTAGAGTTTTTAAACTTTAATAAAAATAAAAGATAGAGTGAGCAAATATACACATGTAAATGAATTGTACATGTATATGTCAAAAAATAAAAAAGAATATTTTTTTATATTATAAAAAGAATAATTATGACTACTCATCTTCCCATTACTTTTTTCTCTTTTTTTTTTTTTTTAATTTAACCATATTTCTGAAGATGACATGTGGCAAAGTCTAAAAATCAGCTATTATTCTTACATAGAGAATGATTTTTGAGCAATATTGAAGGCTAGAGTGATTAGGAGATGTTAGACGTGTTAATTAAAGTATATCTGCAATTTGTATTATGCAAATTTTGTATTATTTTAATATAAAATTTATGTTTTTTTAGTAATTTATATTATTTTCTGCATTAAAAAATAATATTTTATATCTTTTTATCACTTTACTTTTTGAACACGTTATAAATGAAACCTTACTTAGTATAATTTTTTAAATGTTACAAAAAATACATATTCAATGATTAAATATATAATTTAGACTACTCTGTCAACAAATGTTCAATCTATAGATTTCGAGAAGTGATATTATCTTCTTCATCTCTAACTTTTTCCGAATCTTTGAGGATCTATAACTGGTCTTTCAAATTCATTGGAAATATATACACACACACACATGTATACATACACATATATTTTAGATTCGTGTTTTTATTAGTAATTTTTTGTTTAATTATGTTATACAATTATAACTCTTTTTTTGGTGTTTTTATTGCTGTAATTTTACGCCCCTGTTTTTTTATATTTTACATATTTTTATTAATTTTGTTTTCTATAATTTCACATGTAGTATTTTAAATCTCATTTTACTTATTTTTATTATTATTGAAATCTCAATTATCAAGTATAGTTAAAATAAATTTAGTTAAATTAGTTGTGTTACAAACATAACAATATTTAGTACAAAAATTTATAAATAACATTTTGCATTACACAAAGAAAAGAAGGGCAAGGCACGCTAAATTTAGACCACATGTAGCGCATGAAAATTGATTACTGTATTTTGGCGCAAGAAGTAAAAAAGAGTTGCTGGATCAATAAAAAGTAATTTACCGCCAAACGCAATGTTGGAGATGGTCAAGGTTAACGGATTTTGATACACGGTATGATGGGTAAAAAAATATGCAAGAATTAAATTGATAAAATAATATTTTTGTGCATTTAATATATTTGCATGTATGTTTCTACTCATAGAACTAATATTTCTCCCGTGCGATGCACAATTTGTAATATTTGTAATAATATAATAGTTAATAAATTATAATTAACAATAATTTAATTATTAAATTTTGTATTTTATTTTGTGTCTTATTATCATACCATGTGTAATTTTGTTACTTTTATATAATAAATAAATAAATTTATGAAATAATAATATATTATTCTAAAATAAAAATTCATAATATTTAAAATATGTTTTTAATATAATTTTATTTTGTATAAAAATATCTCACAATTTTATTTATTTAAAAATATTTAAATATCAAAATATATTATAATTAATCTAAAAAATATCTTATATTTTTTAAATTTATTTTAATATAGACAATATGGACATTAAATTAAAGATCTTGAAAAAATAATTTATTTGATATATTTGATATAAAAGTTACAAGTGTTTAAGATTTGAGATGAAAGGTAAAATATAATAAAAATGTGAAAAAGATGATTGACCAACAATTCATGGTCAATCCCACATCCTAACATTCAATAACTGCCATCAATCTCTTTTTTTATTCTTTTTATATAAAAAGAGAAGTACTGCTACGAACAGAAAGTATCACTTAAACTACTTTCTAATTATGGTATCTATTTTCTACACAAATATATACTATATATTATGATGTTCAATTTTTAAATGCAAATCTATATCAATATCTATCAATATATATATATATATTATGATATCTATTTTTCAATTAAAATCTACATCAATATCTATCAATATATATTTGATTGATGAAACTATTAACATTTATTAATTTTCAAGTTATTATATATCAAAATATGTTTATTTGATTATCTCTTTTATTATTTTTTACTAAAATATCAAAAGCTTGTAACATTTTTTTAATTTTAATTCCAATTTAAAAAATATATATCTAATTAATTATGTTTTCACGATCTTTAACTTGACATCTGTATTGCTCATTAATATACACATACATACATACATTAAAATTTAATTATGAAATATTAAATATTTTTTCTTAAATTAATTGTGATATACATAAAGAGAAATAGTGTCTTAAAAATAAAAAAATAAAACATTTGCTCCCTAAATTACATTTAAATATGATATCTATTTTTATACATATAAATATTAATATCTATCTATATATGAGATATAATAAAATAATTTGATTGATATTGCAATAAAAATAATTATATATTTTTTTATTATTTTATTATGGGAGTATATCAAACAAAGTTCTAAATATTCTATAAATATAAATTGTATTTTAATTTAGATCCTATAATTCCGTAAATTTTGAGATATAGATAACCAATATATATATATATACACGTATATATAAGTTAGACTGCAATAATTCAGTTTGATTTAAAATAAAAATAATTAATATTTACATAACAGAGTAAGATTAATCTTTATAATTTTATTTTCATCTAATCTATATTTATATGTATATATAATAACAGAAGTATCAGCTGTTTTTAGTAGATACTCATTTTCTCGTCCATTTCCTTTATACTAATAGTTATTATATTTATTTATTATTTTTAGTCAGATATTTTAAAATTATATGATGTCTATAATATATTTGGTACTACTTAATTATTTATACTAATAGTTATTATATTTATTTATTATTTTTAGCAGATTTGTGTGATATCTATAATATATTTAATACCATATGATATCAACTTAGTTCGAAAATTAAGAGATTTAAATCTATAATATTATTTATAATTATATATAGGGTTTTTTTAATTATATTATATCAATTATTATCCAATTACAATCTTCTACGATTTAATAATAGGAGAATTCTATTTAATTATTAATTATTTGTACTAATAGTTCGTTGATTATCAACTTTTGAGATGTGTTGAATGATTGATAATAATGTATGACTTTTGTTCGTATGCAACTTAAAAATATCATAATAGCATATGATTTTGCTTATATTGAACTACATATAATTACTTTTCTTCGTTCCAAAATTGCACATTGAAAGTAAATAAAGAGTATTATTTTCTTATTTTCTTAACATAAAAATTTCTCCAACTTGGAAAAAACGTAGGTAAATTTATTTTATTTTACGTATTATATATTTTTAAAAAATATTAATATTATTTATTTCTTAAATATAATATAGTATATTATAATAATAAGTTTGTGTATCGCACGAGAGAACTTACTAATTTATTAATAAAAGAATAATTTTAACAAAAAAGTAACATTCTTGTAAATTTGCCAAAGTGTCGTCTTTGATATAGATATAGATATTGGCGCGGGACTTGGAAGAAGGAGCAGTGGAATTAAAGCAAAATTGGGCGTGAAACTTGGAGCACACCGGTCACACCAATACTTAGTGAAGGCCCAATATTTCGATTACTTATTATTTATTCAATCTTTTTGAAGGAATATTTCGTCATTTTTACAACATCATACATTTATATTACTAATGATTATATTTGATTTGATTTATTTTCAATAACGCACATATGAAGGCTAAGGCATGGGGGGCTATTTTCTCCAATCAGTTCAAAGGATGTCGACCCTTGTTTCATTGATCTCACTTTTGAATTTTATTTATTGCTTAGTTAAATTAATTATGATATTTAATGATTTGATATAGTAGGGTTGATTAGAGTACATTGTTGGTGTATGTATTGCTAAATATATTACTAACAACTTGTAATTGTTATGATTTTATATTTAAATGATGATTAAATTATTTAAAAATTAAGTGTGTACAAACTATTTTAATCAAGCTTCTAAGTTCATTCTATAGCCTCTCGTATATTGTTGACACGTTAATGTGTTTGATTAGTTAAACATAGAGAATTTGCATTATGCTGCTTTATTTAGAAGATTCAACTGGAGAGCTTAGGGGATAATTTAATTTACCATAATTTATTGATAATTTATATATATAGGTTATTGGATTCCATAAAAGAGAGGCTGCATTAATTACGATTTAATTAATAAAGGGGATAATTGAGCTCAAAACTATAGCATTTATCATATAGTCATAAACAATTTTTATTATTTTATAATGCATTAATTAATTTTTTACCAACCTACAGTATAGTATATTTATTACTTTGGTATTTTTTTTATATTTATTTTCCATTTTGCAACCAATAGTATGTGATATGTGCAGTTGCCAAAATACAAAATATTATGGGCATTTCACTTATTTTCTTAAATTAATTTTAAAAACTCATAAAATTAATTAAAAATATAAAGTTATTTTGACATCAATTTTTTTTTTAAATAAGATATTATTATAAACTCAGCATATCAAATCATTTTTATTTAAAAATAATTTTAAAAAGTTTACGATTTTTTTGTAGATTTAAAAATTAAGTAATAATTTTATAAAATAACTTTTAAAACTTAAATTCATTTAATATCTTACCAATAATTTATGAGTTCTTAAAATAATTCCAATTTCTTAAATAAATTTCAGATTTTAAAATATATTTACAGGATTTTTTAAAATTATTGATTTTGTATTTTGAGAATTTTCTCTCTCTCTCTTTCTCTCATTATATGTGAATTTTCAATTAATTGATATGTATGAGTCCTTCTATTTTTTCTCTTTTCTATTTTAAATTTTCACTAAAATTTAAAATTTAAATAAATTTTTGTCTTAAGTCTATTTTAATAAATAATATATCAAATTAATCTTTTTTTGTGATCTTTATTTTGACACCAAATATTGTATATATTGAAATAAATAATTATATTTAAAATTATGAAATATAGTTTTTATGGATGAAATATATGTATTTAGCATTGAATTATTAAACTTAAAATTTTGATATATGTGATGAATTTGAATAATAAGTATATCAAATTTTTATATGAATTTAACTTAAAATTATAAAAATAAAATATTAGACGATTAATTTATTGTTTAATTTTCAATAGATTCTAGTATATTAAAATATTTATATTCACTTGAGAGATAATTCAAAATTCACTTTAAAATATTTACAATAAATAATGAAATTTAATAAAATTAACTTAAAATAATGAAAATGCAATTTAATATATAAAACTATATATGAAATTGAATAATATTTATATAAATATAATTGATATAAATAATATATTATGTATATTTTTTAATAATAATAATAATATAATTTTATTATAATTTATTAATATAATAAATATATTATATCACTTATATCGGATAAACGAACATCTAGTATGTATAACAAGGGTGGCAAATAAAAAAAAATCAAAGTAATAGAAACACTACTACAAGCAGGAAAAAGTTTAACTCTTTTATAATAATTAATTATTGGTATAAAGTAGTTAATTAATTAATTAAATTGATTGTGTTGCTCACACACTCAAATTTTAAATTACTTTTATTTTACATTTAATATCGAATTACACTAACGAGTGATGGTCGACCCAACTAGAAGCATATGAATTAGTTATGTTTCTCGTATTAGCTTATCCAACAAACAAAAATGTTAAGGTTGGTTGCTCGGAATATATTTACCGTTAAATCAATAATATATTTTAATATAAAAATAATAATTATTTAGATTTAAGTTGTAATAAGTTTCATCAAAAAAATAATAATTTATTTGAACACAAAAATATTACATTTATATTAAAATAATAATATATTTCAACACAAAAGTAATACATGTGTTTTTAAATAGTAATACTTTTTAATACAAAGATTATTACATTTACGATTAAAAATAAATATATTTACGATTAAACATTAGTCTCTTTAAGAACAAAGATAATATATTTACGGTTAAATAATAATATTTTTTAATACAAAAAATAATACCTCTATGTAGAGGTGGGCATGTGGTAAAATATAATGGAACCTGACCAAAATTTTGGTAAATCAAAATTTCGATTTAAAAAAATTCATACTGAATACGAAATTAAAAATTAATATTTATATTTGATAATTACTGAAAATATTTCGATACTTATTTTTTAGTCCCGACTTTTGCCATTTTTTTGAATGATCATAATTTACACACTTTAACATCCCCAAACACAAACCTACAGTTGGAGTTGTTATAAGTAACATAAAGGTCATAAAAACATAAATAAAAAAAGTCAAACACCAAATTTTTATAAACCATCTAATTAACATGCACTAGCTTTGGGAAAGAAAAAAACATACAATATTAATATGTAAATTACTTGTGTTTGTATATATTCAGAAGTTAATTTGTTCTCTGATAAAAATTGAAATATCGAACGAGTTTTTTAAGTTGTACCGAATATCAATTTTTATAAAAAATTATTAATAAAATATCGAACCAAATTAATGTAGTACATATGAGATTTTTTATATCAGTTCGGTTCAATTAGTAAAATCATATTATGCATGCCCCTGCCACCACGATTAAGCAATAATACTATTCACCGTAAATGAATTGTTGATTTACTTAAATATGTACTAGTATTAATTATTTAATGACAAAAATATATTATTGTGATATTTTTCGACTAGTATTGTTCGAATTATTTGTAATATATTTTAAAAAAATACATTAATAATATAACTTTAATTAAATCTGTATTAAAGAATTTGAACTGTTTTATTATTTTATTGCTAAATGTGTGTAAGAAATTATATTTTTTACATAAAAAATATCATTTTCGTTCTAAAAAAAGAGTTTTATTTTCTGCAATAAATTGATTAATTACATTATATAATATTTTTATAAGAAATCATTAGTTAGTATTTATTTATTGATAGAGAATGAGAGGTAAATTTGTTTTTAGATCACTTTGTTATTATATTATTATAAATTTAATAAAATTTGAACAAAAATATTACTTGTTTAGTTAAAAATATTACTAGTGCCCAACAAAAAATTTAGAATACTAGCTGCGAGCTATTTTTTTTAGTTTGATGATTTTTTTTTGTGGGTGCACCTATTCGCATTCCAAAATTCTCTAAATACATCCAATTTTATTTTTTAAAATAAAATTGGATATTATTAAAATAATTAAAATATTCTTAATTATATTCAATTTGTTCAAGGTTTATTCGGAATATTCAGTGGAACAAATAAAATATCGTTTGAAGATGTTGACGAACACTAGTTCAATTGTTCGACATAATGTTCTGAATAAGCTAGGCAAACATGCTTGTTTATGTTTGACAAATAAATTTCGAACACGATTATATATGTTAGACCAAACCTGTCGAACACAAACAAATGTGTTCGACATATCATATTCGAACACATACAAAATAGGCGTGCATCTGATTTAAAACAAAATGTCAAAAAAATAAATAAAATATAATTTTTTAATTAAAAAATATAATTATCCAAAATAAAATATTTAGTAAAAAATAAAAATATATTTAGAAACTTGAAGATACGAATATCCGGCCCTTTATTATTTTGTCCAACCATAAATTTTGAGTGGCTTTTGAGTTAGAATCAGTGCAACCTACCATACATAAGAAGTACTCAAGTAATTGATTTTAAAATTCATTAAATGGCAATTCAAATATATTTGAAATGTAATTTCATTAATTTGCAATTCGAATATCTTTGAAATGTTAATATCTTTTGTATTCATATATAAATATACAGTGGTAGTAGATACTATCTCCCCCTCGTCCTTCTCTCCTCTCCGCAGATCAGATCTGATCCCTCACAGCACAGGTTAGGCTTCTTCTTTTGCTTTTTTCTTTCTCTCTCTACATCTACCCTTCCATCTCTCTCTACATCTGTGTAGATGTACCGTCTTTTTTATCTTGATGTCGCGCCGAAGCTTTTCATGCCGCAAAATTATTTGGTTCCGTTGTTTTTTCGTTCCAGATCTACCGTTTTTGTTCGTAAAATTGTGTTTGTGCTGAGAAACTGATGGCGACTTGGCTCTGTCATTTTCATTTTCTACGTGTGTTATCTGTCTTGATCTATCTTTTTTTCTCGTTCTCAAACATTTTCTACTATGTTCTCTCTCTTGCAACCAGTGATTGGGTGATTTGCGAAATGGTTTTTAGTGGAAATGTGGATCGATTCACTTCCTATGTGTATTTGTCGCCGGGGGGAGGGTGGTGGTGGTAATTGTGTTGTTGGGTTCATGGTAGGTGAGAATGGAATTATAGGGTACGGGTGGCTGGGGAAAAAATTCTTAGTAGAAATGTGGATGGATCAATTGATTCTGACTGCTTTTCTGTTTACTTGGTAAAGCTCCAAATCCTGAAAAAGGAAAATCAATCCACGCCCTTATTTCATGTTGTCGTTGTTGTGTGTGTTTTGATGGAATCACATAAGACCATTTCACTTATCAAAGCTGCATAATGTTGTTCATATGACTTTTATGATATGTGAATTGAAGTACAATTTTACTATCTGGTTGCGATCTCTTAGACTGAATCTTGTGCTGTGAAGTTGAATTCACGAATTACCAGACATAATGGGTCGGGGAGTTAGCAGTGGTGGGGGGCAGAGTTCTCTGGGGTACCTTTTCGGTGATGGTGAAGCGCCTGCTCCAAAACCTGCTAGAAACAATGTGCAGCCACCTCCGGAGAAGCCGGCCCCAGTAAGTCAGGTGATACCAGAGAAGCCGTGTTCTGCTGCACCTTCTGCTGATGCTCCCAAGCAGATTCCAGCTGGAATCCAGGGAAGCCAGAAGAACAATAATTATTTCAGAGCTGATGGCCAGAACACTGGAAACTTCCTCACAGTATGTTTATTATCTTTTTTTATCACATTACAATGTTTATTACATTTGTCATCATAGTTTTAACTCTGAGCAATATGCTGACTTGCATGCTCATGAACAACTGGTGACATAGGATATGGGCCTTTTTACTCCGATTCTTTTAATCAGTAGGCTTCTATGAGATGTTGATGCTATTTTGGTGTTTGGGTATTCCTTTTAGTTTCTGGATTCTTTTCCAAACAAGGATTTCAAAAAGTATGGTAAGAAAGATGTTTCTTTGCATCTGAAAGCATCTGAGAATAAAGTGTGCTTAATTGAGTTGAAAACTTGGGTTGATGTCTTATTTGAGAAAACCTATGTATACTTGTATCCAAATGTAAAATATGAATTGGTTTATCGAAATCAAGTGTAGTCTTTTGAAAGTTGGATGCTAGGATGTAATCTATGAAGATTGATTTGCATTTTAACCCTTGCTGGAATTTTTTTAGGGACGTAACAGATTGAATGCATTATCTGACCTAAAATTCATTAACTTTTGGAAATATCAAACCAGATAAAGTCTTAGTAATGTATGGCTCACATAACCATCATTGATTTTTTGTCACCTATTGAAGATTATCTCTCCATATAACTTCTTACTGAGATTTCTTGATGATATGATAACCACATCCTTGCATCTTGTTTTCCATGCTGTGAAGGTAGTATTTGTGCAGGAGAGTAGTTGACTACTAAAACATGGGTATCCTGGGATAACTATGACATTGTTGTCCAAGGCTCTTTCTGTTAACTACATCCTTTAGTTCCTTTAAAGAAATGTAATTTAACCAAACCATTTGGTTTGAGTGCCAATCAACATTTACGTTTGCCAGGAAAGAGCGAATCTAAAATTGCAGTCTGAATATTTGATTAACCTGCATTTAAAATTGCGCTACCTATGGCTGAAATGATGATGAGAATGTTTGTGATGATAGGATCGACCTTCTACCAAAGTCCACGCTGCACCAGGTGGTGGATCTTCGTTGGGATACCTGTTCGGAGGAGGCAGCAACTAATGTGGTTGGGCCCATCAAATTCAAAGATGAGGTGTTATTGCTTACTGTTTGTCTGTGCGCCATTTGAAATGGGGGCTATCAATATGTTCGTTCATCTTTAGTTTTCAGACATTGTGAATTGTAATATGCTTTCATCTTTCTTTGTGTGTGTGCAATCAATTGCTTCCTCACATGGTGTCCCTTAAAACATATCAAATGAAGAAGTTTCTTGTTCCTATTCATGAAGATCACTTATTCAGCATTTGTGTGTTGTGTTTAGTAGAGATATACAAGAATGTTTTGCTCTGTGTGCGTGTGTTTGTGTGTGTGTTTTTTTTTGGGGTTCGCAGCATCTGAGAAGCATCATTTGTTTAGATAATATAGTTGGAAAGACTAATTGAAAGGGTGTTTGGCTGTACTTATAAAAGTATCTCTTAACATCTAGTAAAGTATTTGTATATAAGATGTTAAATTTTATTTAAAAATATTAATAAGAGTAATTTTATAATTAAAATGATTAAATTTGAAGGAGTGAATCAAAATAAGATTTTATTTGAAAAATAAGTCTCGACTTTTCTTATTAAGTTTGTCTTTTCTTACTTTTTTTATACGTAGCTTACGAGCTCAGCTCGTAACATTTCTTTGGGGATGTAACAAGATTTTATTTTAAAATTTTTACAAAATATTTTGGAGGAATGTTTTAAGTTTCCAAGCTTTCTAAGATATTTTTAAAGCTTATAAGCTCGGCTCAACTCTCTTCCTAAATTGTTATAAAAAACTATAATTTTATACATAATCAATAGGTGTATATATAATATTTCAATTCATTACTTTAAGCTTCTCTTTCACTTTATATCTCTCTTTTTATTTCTTTATATCTTTCTTTCACTTTATATTTTTCTTTTTATTGATGTAGCTTTTACAATTTTCATTCTATCATTCTGTATTTTAATAAAAACATAAATTTTTACTGTTAATCTAAAGACAAAATTTTCAAATGTAATTATTCAAATATGTAAAGATCGCCCACATCTTGGAATAAGCATGCCCAAATGTTAAGAGAGTTAATCACTTAAAAATAATCATGTACCACAAACCAAAAATTGTAGGCTAAATTTGATTTCGGTGACCCAAAATCAAATCTCATTAGAAATAAATTTTTACAGGATGTTTGCAATCTTTTTTTCTTAAACAAAAATAATTTAAAAGTTTTTGTAGATTTTAAAAATTGATTGCCAAAATTAGTCTTAAGCTAATTTTCAGAATCAGTCAAATGACTCTTCAAACTGTGGTTTGGAATATTTTTTGTTAGAAAATAGTAAAAAACAATTTATTTACCAAAACCTTAGATTTTGAGTAATATCACCTCTATTTTCAAACTCTATTTACTTTTATTTTATATAAACAGTAAAAATATATTCATTATTTGACTAATGGCTTCTAATTAAGGGAGTGTTACCATTTGCTTCTTTATTAACTTTTTTCAGTTTTATTTTAATTAAAAAAAGAGTCATTTAGGGCGTTTGCATCCCCTAAAAAAATACTTTCTAGCCAATATTTTGAACCATGTTATTCCTCGCCTCAAACATTATCCATGTAATTTTCTTTTCTCCTTTTGCAACTTCGATAATGTTTTTGATAATTTTATCCTCAATAATTTTGGTAATTTACGATCAAAATATTATGCACAGAAAATTTTTGTATATTAAAATAAAATAAAATTTTATAATTCAATAAGTCCTACCTAAATAAACATTATAACTATTCAATTTTATTTCAGAATTAAATTCGAATCTAAGTCTAAATCAAACATATGGTATGTGTTTTTTGTAACAACTTCTCTAAATTTATTCGCTTCATAAAAAGCAGAAGGGATAACAAACACTAATGCAAAACTTGTGAAAGATTCTGTATTATAAAATTCGAAGTTTGCCTCAAATTTGAGCACAGCTTCTTGTCCAATCTCAGTGTCATATAATCGGCAAGAATTGCAATGACAACAAAACATGGCAATTCGGAATCTTATCATCAGACCCTTGTTTCACCGTATCACAAAAGCATCAATCTCCATCGGCATTCCTCCATTTCAAAACCAATATTCCCGTTGTTTCTCGAAACTTCCAATATTGTCTCTCTGCAATCTCTTCCAAAGGTATGGTTTCCCACTTTCCGAGTTCCCTGATTTCCTTAGAAGGAACGATTTTTTACAGAATTCATCCCCTTCAGAAATCGAAAAATCTTTTAAAATTTTACTGTCCCTTAAGCCGTCTCAGGAGTTTCTTGTTTCTACTGTGACCGGTTGTCCCAGGGTTCTGCAAATTGAATTCCTGGAAAAGTGGCATTTCGGTATTAGGCAGTTGGGTATTCGCGGTATTACATCGGCTGCAATTAGGAATGTTCTTGAAGTTGCCAGAAAATTTGGGTTAAGCCCAAGTGATGTTCTTATGTGTGTGAATTGTTTGAAGGGTTTAGGGTTTAGTGAGGACACTATCATTAGGGTTGTAGAAACTGTGCCTATGGTAATTATGTCCAACGTGGCTGAAATTCGCGGTAAACTTCAGTTCTTGATGGGAATTGGAATCCAGAAAAGGGAAATTGATAGGGTAGTTGGTTTGTTTCCTGATATTCTGGCATTTGGAGTGGAAAGCAGATTGAAACCTTTGTTTGATGAGTTTAGGGATTTGGGATTCACCTTGAGTGATGTTAGGAAAGAGGTCCTTAGAGAACCTAAAGTTCTTGGCTTGGAAAATGGGGAGCTTTCACAGTGCTTGGAAATGCTGAGGAGCTTGAAATGCAGGGCAGCGATTAAAGATAATATTTTTCGGGATGGAGAGTTTAGGGCCGGGTATAAAGCTAAATTAAGAATTGATTGCTTAAGGAAACATGGATTGATATATAGAGATGCGTTTTCAGTGTTGTGGAAGGAGCCGAGGGTGATTCTATATGAGATCAAGGATATTGAGGAGAAGATTGACTTTTTAGTTCATAAGATGAAGTGTGATATTCAATGCCTGGTTGAAGTTCCGGAATGTTTAGGGGTGAATTTTGATAAACAGATTGTTCCTCGCTTCAACGTGATTGAATATTTGAGGTCGAAGGGTGGGGTTGGAGATGAGGTGGGACTGAGAAACTTAGTTAAGATGAGTAGATTGAGATTCTATAACATGTATGTGAAGCCATATCCAGAATGTGAAAAGATATATGGTAGGTTTGCAGGAGATGCTGTGGTGCGAAGTCGTCACCCTGTTGGAATGTGGAAGCTCTTCAGACCAAAAAAGTATCCAGAGTGCGGTGAGGATGTTGAGAACATCAAATCATTTGTCAAATCATTGCCAAGAATGAATGCCTTAGCTCCTTGTGGAGATGGTAATTAAGATTTGGTGCTTTGCTATACATTTGCTTTGTAATTGAAGATTTGGTGCTGTAATTGTTCAACTTCTTTCATGTTCCTTTCTGTCATCAAAATGTAGAAGAAGAAAGCAGTTTTCTGGTATGAATTCTTTGACTTAGGTTGAATCGTTTATGAGGAAAATGATCGGATTGAGAGTGCTACGGTGCAACTTGGTGAGTAGTTGAGGCTTCAAAATGTCATGCTGCAGGTCCTCCAGTATTTCTGTACATCCTCTTAGCAAATTGTTTCATCTTTTTTCTGTTGCAGTTTGAACATTTCAATCTGGATTACATGGTTGGATTCGAGGTGTTGCAGATTGTATTGTGGTTGTTTGGAGAAGAATCTGTCAAGTATGTATGGTGTATGTTACTTATCTTCCATTTTCATAGGAATAACATTCGGAAAAGAATGATTATTCAAGACTTGTATCATTTGATGATGCCATGTGAATCACAGTTAATTCTGTCTTTCTTTGATAAGAATCAATACAATCCATGAACGCATACTTTTGGCCAATTTGAGATGATGGAGAGATAAATCCATGGCCCAAAACAAAAAGAAGGGAGCTACGACCGAGTGAAACTTGGAGACTTGCTTTCATGATTATTGTTAATTGTATCGTGAAAGTCTTTTTCGACTAACATAATCGTGAAAGAGTGAAAAACATAATCGTGAAAGTCTTTCTGTCTTTCATGATTAATCACGATTGACATAATCGTGAAAGCCTTTCTGGCTTTCACGATACCTTTTAAGCCTTTCACGATTATCATATTATAAAACTCATCTTTTCATTTTTTTCTCTCCTCTTTCTTTCCTTTATACCTCACAATCGGCAGCTAGTTTAGGACTCCATTTGCAAGCCTCACGGATAATTGCATTACCCTCAGTATGATCACGTCCTTCATTATGAGCCTGTACACATGCTTCTAGAGCAACTCAGTTAGCTACAGCACCTGGCGCATTACCCCAAGGATGCCCTAAAGTTCCTCCGCCGAACTGTAGTATGGAATCATTCCCAAATATCTCGGTCAGAGCATGCATATGCCAAACGTGAATACCCCTGGAAGCTACGGGAATAACACCTGATAGAGAGATCCAATCTTGAGTGAAATAAATACCACAACTTCGATCTTTTTCAATAAAATCATCACCTCTTTCACGATTATGGCCTGCCTGCCATCCACACCAGAACAAATAAAGTTTTCCAAAAAAATCTGTTAGTGGGGGAAGACTTCTTAGGGATAAGACACATATTAAAAAAAAATCTGTTAATGGAGGAAGACTTCCTAGGGACAAGACACATAGGGCTAAAGAGAGAGCCAAAGAAGGATCTTTTGTGTATAATTCTACATAATCTTAAATGTTATCGGTCATGGTACGTGGACCAAATAATACAATGCAAGCAACTTATTATTAATTTTTTTTTGGGGCAATGTGGGTCTGTGCAGGGAAAAACACTAGTTGCTCTTGTCACTCTCATTAACTAAATTTTTTTGGGCAATGTGATATATTTATTTATAAAAGCATAAAATTAAATAAGAAATAAATGAAATGAAATATTTATTTTATTTAAAAAAAAATTAAAATGATCTAATAAAGTTATTCAATTTATTTTTGTATGAAGCCAAAATCTAATATAAAGAATCGAGCCGACAATGTATAAACAAGCTAACGCAATAATCTATCTAAAAGCAATTATACTTTTTTGATTTAATATTTTATTTTAAAATATATAATACAGATATAAAATTAAAGGTCGCAAAATTGAATATATTATACATAAAAAATTATAGAAAAACAAATAAGTAATTTGTGTTGAGTTAAGACATACAGAAGAAGAGAGAGGAGGCTTGTTAGAGGTCCTGACAAAAATCAAATCATGCTAAGATAGTAGTAAATTCGGAGATAGGTGATTAAGAATTAGCTATGAAATGATTTGATGGTTTATAGCCTTGTTGCATCATTCATCGCTTCTTTTGCATGTTCATGTTGATAGAGATACATACGGGGATAATTATATTCGTATTATCCATATATTATGCCATGTGGCAAATTAATTTTTTCTTGATTCTGGGTAATAGAATATTTAAAGCAATATCCATATAAGTAGGATACAAAAACCAGTTTTCCGTACATACACTTTGGGTCCCATTAGTTAGTTCCATGGTATGTATATTGGGCCAAGGTTTTCAATTGAAGTGCTGATCCATTTTTATTTTATTAATTCAATACATTGAATCTTTTGATAAAGAGTGAAGATGAAATATATGTACATAAATATTAATTTGAAGTTTAAAAAACTAATAATTTGAATTCAAGAAGGGTACAAAGTATGAAGTTTCAATTTTCTTTTATAAGCATGAAGGTGTCCACTTTTACAATGTCGGAATCCATGCCCATACCCACCCAAACAAAACGGGTGCTCCATTTCTGAGGCATCCGAGCATCTTGTAAGGTAACGTGGAAACAGCAAACACATTAATCTGTTCCTGACTTTGGATTCAAATTCCATTTAGTAAACGACAGCTTGAAAGGAAGAGTAGCGAATATCAAGAACAGAGAATTGGCACAGTTTGTGTATTTGTATAATCATCAGTCAGTATTTGTTGACTCACACAGTGACTAGGTTTCAGGTTTTGGTCCCTGTAATTGTCTCCTAACCAGTGCAGTGTAAATGCCATCCTTGATGAGGAGTTCGTCGTGCGTACCACTTTCCACTATCTGACCATCAGAAACTACTGCTACGGTGTCTGCTGTTTTGACAGTCGAAAGCCTGTGAGCGATAACCAGCACTGTCCTGCCCTTCATTAGAGAATCCATTGCATCCTACACGTTTCAAACATCCATAAAGTTATGCCCCCTATAAGGTTACGTAGAATGATGAATGGAAAGACCGAACAAGCTTAGTCAAAATCCCCCATTTTAGCCACAACTTAAGTTACATCCTTCATAAGCCACAAGTCTCTCTCTCTCTCTCTTCCAAGTATGGCCTTCTGAGTCCGGACTTGATGGTATGGTTAGGCCAAATGACCAGATTTCTATTGGTGAGGGTCAAGGTGGAACAGTTTTGGTTTTGATGGAAAGGGTTAGTTTAGGTGGTACAAAAAAGACGGACAAAGATGTCTGGAAATATATATACTGTTAACACGTGACTAAGAAAGTATTTATTTGCTAAGTATTGAAAAGTCAAACCTGCACGAGGTATTCGCTTTCAGCATCAAGGGCACTAGTTGCCTCATCTAAAAGTAGGATCCTTGGATTCATCAACAAAGCTCTAGCAATGGCTATTCTTTGTTTCTGACCACCAGATAGCCTCACCCCACGTTCCCCAACGAACGTTTGGTATTTCTCAGCAAACTTGGAAATGAATTCGTGAGCATTCGCCATTTTCTGCTTGTTATAAAGTGGAAACACGGTCAATATACGAAATGCTGGACATTGGCAAAGTAAATAATTTGAAGCTTACAGCTGCATTTTCTATATCAGCACTGCTTGCTTTCCCATCAAATCCATAGGCAATATTCTCCTCAATCGAGCAATTGAAAAGAACAGGTTCCTGACTCACAATGCTGATCTGTGTTTCAAAACAATTCAAAGCAACAATGAACATAGAGCTATACGAAAACAATGAATAGAATAAGATACACAGCATTCTGTCAAAATAAAGGATTGAATAATATATATCATGGCAGAAAACAGAGGCAAGAATTTCATGAATGCCCTTTAAGATGATATGTGTTGTAATAAAGTTACCTTCCGGTGTAGATGCTCGTGTGATACTTCACTTAGAGGAATTCCATTCACCATAATCTTTCCTCGGATAGGATCATAAAATCTCTCTATCAAGTTTGCTATTGTGGTCTGCAGCGTACAAAAAAGATCATAAAAGGATGCCTCAGTTAGAGCTCATAAATAACTTATAGCCTTCTATTATTTCTCATAAATAACTTATAGCCTTCTATTATTTCACTCCCACAAGCATCTGTCTCTATCTCATATTTTGTATGGAATGGCATGAACACGAACAATTTTTACATGGAACTTCTAAATGGGAAGTAGTACCTTTCCACCACCACTTGGGCCTACGAGAGCAACCTTTGAACCGGTTTGTAATTTCAAGGTTATTCCCTACAATCATAAAATGTAGAAGACTTATTATAATCTTTGGAACAATTGGACTGATCTTAATACAGAAGTGGCAATACAATCAAATACCTTCAGGACCATACTATTAGGGCGCGATGGATAAGCAAACCAAACATCATCCAGCTCTACTTCTGCATCTTGATCTCTGTGATGAAAGTAGCATGACTTAAGCAAATATATATATATATATATATATATATATATTAATAATTTTATAATGGCCAAAAAAAAAAAAACTGATTGATTTTTTGTTGCTCAATGATGAAGTCAATTATACTTCAAAACAAGGAAGTACAACAATAGAAATAAACAAGTATGAAAGTTAATGGGAAGTTGGCAGAGGGAATAGGAAAGCACAAAAAGAATCATAGTCAAGCAGTTTTGAATCACTATGAAGTCAAAACTAATTTGGCAGACTAAAAAGGACTGTATGATTAGGTCATGACACTTAGTAACACAACCAGAATTTCAGATAACTGATTTACATTTTCATGGTTAGAAAGTAAATCTTCCACGACTAGCAGCATGAGTTTGCACTAAACATTTTTTTGAATGAGGTAACCAAAAGAATTGTTTCGGTCAAATTTCATATGTCCAGAGTTAGGCACCATTTCTGATGCTATAGTAGTGTTTAACCATGGAAGGAAACAAACAAACAATAACGTGATAAGTATCAATCGGAAAACTAACCCCAGGGGACACTTATTTCCTGACTTTGGCATGGATGAGACACGATCTAGAAGCTGGAAAACCCTTCTACTAGCTCCAGCAGCTTTCATGGCTACTGTGTATAAACTAGATAGTCCAGATATTGAAGATCCAACTGCAAATGGTTTTAAAAAATCAAGAAATGCATGAGTTTTTTAGTAGACTAATTATGATTAAAACACGTACAAAAAGTACAGAAGGAAATTACCAGTTAAGCTATACAGAATGAAAGATGTAAGAGATCCCGGGGTCATTGAGCCTTTGATGGTTAGAGTAGCACCATAAATTACTACCACAATGACTGATAGAGTTGAAGCAGCATTAAGACCTCCAGAGAAGAGACCAACGATTTTCTGTAGGTAAGAAACACAAGACATTAGAAGATGAAACTTCTGCATAACACAAAACATATGACATTAGGAAACTCACAGCTTGTCTGAGTCCAAGCTTCAGAGTCTCTTCAACTTTCTCAGAATAGCGTGAGACCTCATAATCTTCCTGTGCGAAAGATCTCACTGTGCGCACTGCACCAAATGTTTCCTACATAGTAGTGTCGTGTGTTATGTGAAGAAAGCAACAAAGATCTACACGTTGAAGGCACTCAAGGAGTCAAGGGCAACAACTATCAGTCAAATTTATAAATGCAATCTCTCTCTCTCTCTCTCTCTCTGCTGTGCTTTATCATTTTTTTGCAGCAGAAAATGTTAAATTTACTGTGTCTTGTAACAGTGAACTAGAAGAATAGAAGGGTCAGGAACTTATTTCAACAGGAAAGAAGATGAATAGCATAAAATTTCGAGAACATTAACATTTTTTAGCTGCAATTTTTTCCAAGTTCCCTAATCCATCAATATTTACGATCCCAACTCAATTGAGAAGGGTAAATAACTAATTGCAGAATGGAGAATGAAGGCAATGGTGTAAATTAAATAAATGGAGAATTATCCAATGGCACCTCAGCGATAGAAGAAGCCACAGCAGCAGCAGCTTGAGTTTTGTGAGAAAGTTCCCTAAGATAGCGACCAAACTGACGAACAGCTATTGATATCACAGGAACGACAACCAAAGCCAACACTGAAAAGAGCACATAAAGACAGCATTACTAAAAGAATGGCGGGGAGTAAGAAAAATGAGTTTATTGTCTGTTTTAAGGATCATGAGGTTTCACATGTCAACTTCCATGATGTTGTAAACATGAATCCAAGACCAATAAATGCAGTAGAAAGATTCCTCAAAGCCTCTGAAAGATTAGTAGTTGCAGCATTTTTAATGATCTGGGTATCTTCAGACAGTCTACTTAAGAGCTCCCCTGTCCGAGTAACATCAAAGAACGCTATCTCCTGCAAAATGTAGTTCAAGTTCAAAACAAAATTGGAAAGAGAGTCAAATGTCAGAATATAAGTCTCTTAGCTAAGATATCAGCAAACTAGAAAGAATAACAGGGTTTAAACCTGCCAAGTTAAAAGGTTTTTACTTGGCGAATAAGATGACTGAACAGGTTCTTTCTTAGACGAGCAACAACCCTCTCGCTGGCAGATGAAAACAACCATGCTCGAATTGATGTGCAAATCGAACTGATAAAAAAAAATGCAATATCAAATTAAAAATGAACTTGAACACAAAACCTAAAAAGTAATCAGAATCTGAAATCAAAGACTCGAATTGACATGCAAATCGAACTGAAGAAAAAAATGCAATATCAAATTAAAAATGAACTTGAACACAAAACTTAAAAAGTAATCAGAATCTGAAATCAAAGATGGCCAAGAAGCATCGCCTGAACATAATTACTTCCCATATTTATCTGGACGAAGAAGACTGAAAATAATAAATAACATAAGGCAGAAACAAATCCCTACTAGACCAGTAAAATAAGCACATACCCGATTATAACGATCAAGAAGATATACAAAATTGTACTATAGACAGCCTTCAAAGCATTAGATTTCTGTTCTGGTGTTTGAATGTCTCCTGAAACAATATCAATTATCTTCCCTCCAAATTTTGGCTGCAAATTCAGATTGAAACATAAAAAAAGATTAAAAGATATCCTCAACTTTTTTTTTTTTTTGGGGGTGTGGGGGTGGGGTGGTGGTGGTGTTGGTGTCGAGGTAGTAGGGGATTTCTTTGCAGTGTTTATAGATAGCTTTAGCACATTACCACCAATATACCAGAGGTGGAGGCAATCAACAGAGCAACTGTGGCAACAATCAAACTCAGAGCTTCAGGCTTTGCCTGAAAACAAGATTCATGTTAACACCCAGACAATAAGCAATCTACGAATTCAACTAGTAAAACTAAGCAACCAACACCATCTTACAAGAGATAATACTCTGCCAAAGCCCACATTTGCCGCCTGTATTCCCAAGACTAAAGTTAGCTCCTTATATAAACTACATTGTAATACATATTATGAAACAAGAGGATTTTGAAGGGACCACAAATTACCGCAACTGCATCTCCATGTTCAAGGTCAGTCAGCTGCCCGTTTTCTGAAGAACCATATCCTTTTCTTCCGGCCTAATGAAGATCAAGAATCAGAATGAAGCATAATGCAACAAAAATAAACAACAGTTCAAACCATTACGAAATTACACATGAAAGATCAAATCCTAAGCATGCCTTATATCACTAATACCTCAGTTAACACACCCATCCCACTTAAAAACATTTCTCAAATAATTGTCCATCCCGTATTTTTATATTAATAGCTAACAGTTGATCTATGGGGCCTAGGGCCTGAAAACGAAATAATTTCGATTGACTTAATGCCAAAAATCAAAATTATGTCATCTCATCTAACTCAAGAATTCAACAACATACACAAGCTCAATCCACTCTTCAACAAAGACCCATAAACAAAATTGAAAATATAAGTGCCCACAATTCTTTTTCAAAGAAAAAAAAATCCAGATTCTTCTTAAGCATTCAATTCATGCAAAAAGGTCATCATGTTCATGAAACTTTACAACCAAAGATGCAAGATATCATCCGAAGTCAACGAGCCCACAAAATTAAACAGCACAAGAAATTCATTTATAGGGAGAAGCAATTCGTGAACAGCCCAAACTTACTTGTCTGTCAAGAAGAGGAGTTCTTTCAGCTCCATGGCCATGCATCCCTGAAAACCTGTCCATTTCTTGGGTTTTTCTTAATCTCACAAAAACGAAGGCCGAAGAACCTCAGTCACTATGAGTGCTCCTGGTACATATATAAAGAAGGGTTCAATTTGCTTCCACGGCGATGAGGGGAATGGGTGGCTGAAACACAAAAAAAAGAAATCTCCTATAAATTGCATTTAGAATTGATACACTCTTGACTTGTGAGGCTCGTTCATCTCACCATTATTTTTAACATATGACCTCAACACTTCATACAAGGCGTTGTCAAAAAAAAATAAAAAAAATAATAATAATAAAAAAAAAATACACACACACACACACCGCGCACATATATATATGTATATATTTATGATATTTTGTAATTTTCATAAATTATTTTAAATTGTCAATTTAGTAATAATTTTGATTTTGATATTTAGTCTGAATTTGACATTTTGAATAACATATTATTTATTAAAAAAAAATCGAACCCATTTATGTCCGGAGTTCTAATACATGTGTCTTTCACGTTACATATTTAAAAAATTAACTCAAAATTAATAAAATTTTGGTTCAGTTGTGAATTTTTAAATAAGTTACGCTGCAAATTTCAAGTAAATAAATCATAATTAACCAACCAAAATAAAACTATTTTATTTTTAAAAACTAAAAATTAAAAAAATTACTATTCTGAACTAATTAACTAATTAGTTAATATTGGGATGGGACTAAGTTGATTAAAAAATTTCGTGAGATTCACGGTTGTAATATATTTTAAAATATAATAAAATATATTTATAATATAATTTTGAGTTAAGTAATATTTAAGAATACATATATAAGGAATATTATATTATTTTATTGATAATAAAAATAAAAAAATATAATTTTGTATTAAAATAAATATTCTCTCCGCAAAAATAAGGTAGTCTTGTTTCTATAATAAAAAAAAATATATTTTATATAAAAATTAATTATTTAATAAATTATATAAAAATATTAGTTGATATTTATTTACAATCCAAATTCAAGACAAATAAACAAATGCACAACAAATATTAAAATCTAACTCAAATAACCAATCAAAAATAATTATAATCTTTGCATCTAACATCTATTTTAATATATTCGATATGTGCGTAAAATTAAAGAACGTGAAAAGAGAATTAATTTAATATATTATATGTAAAAAAAATAAAAAAAACAAAAAAAAGTTAATCTTATTTTAAAAAATTGAAAAAAATATTTAAAATAAAATAAAATCAACTAATCAAAAGATGCCACATCATTCCCTACAAATATTTCTTATTTTTAAATTAAAAAAAAACAATATCTAAATTATTTTATTATTATATTAGTATAGATTTTAAAAAAAGTCTATCTTGGTTGAAAGTTTTGTTGTTTTAGAGAAAAGAAAGTTTAGGAGTCAATAAATATTGGATCCAGTCTCCAGAGATCCTAAACAATTCCAATAATTGCATTACATGACGTACCTGCTTACGCTACTCATCATCGCACCAAAATAATACTACTTTTATGTTACCAATGTAATAGTATAAAAACATATTACTTTTATTCAATAAATAAGAAACCAAAAATAAACCTAGAAATAATCTAAAAATTTCCAGGTATAATAAATAGTAAAATAATAAATAATTATTTCCATAAATATGAATAAATAATAGTTTAATAAAAATAAATTTGAAGATATTTTTAGAAAAAATGAAATTTATTTTTAAATAATTTTATTCCATAAATTTGAAACAAAAAATAAATCTGATTTAGAAAAAATAATTGCCAAAAAAAAAAAAAAACTAAAATAACAGAGAGTAATTAAATATTATCTAAATTATAATTTAATCCGAATTTTGTTCAATAAGTATGAAAACATTCAAAGAATAAGTTTATAAATTAATTTTATATATTCTTCTTAAAATATTTTCAGAATTATTTAAATTTTCTTGTGAAAAATATACCAGTGCAAAATAAGAGCGTACTATAATATTAAAAAATAAAAAAATTATTGCTGATGTGAATTAGAAAGGGAAATAAGTCATTTCAATATATTTTTTTATAATCTGTATGTATTTAATTATTTTGTTGAACTTTTTCTAAATATATCATTTATTTAATTATGTTTTAATTTCCTTTATTCTCCTCCTCAGGGGCCATTATAAGACTGGGCTGGGCCCATAAACAATAAGTATGTCGTTTAGTGGGCTCAAATTAACAACTAAATAAATTTACGGTTATGGGCTTAGCCCAATGTATAACCAGTTATAGATTTCTATTAATTTGAATTGTTTTATTTATTAATTTTTTTTTTTAAAGATTCAGTAATATGAGCTCTTTATCATTTTTTCTTTGATCTCTACTTAAATATTTATAATACTTTGTTTAAAACAATTTCCCATTTTTAATAATAACTTCCCATAAAAAATCCACAAATTTTCCTTTTTATTTGTTATATTAATCCCGTTATTTTACTAGTATTTCTCCCGTGCGATGCACAATTTATAATATAATAATAAAATAAATTATTATAAAAATAGTAACATAATTTTTAAAATAAATACATAATTATATAAAATATATTTTGATAAAAATTGTTTAAAATAAAAATATCTAACAATATAAAAATATACCACAATTAATGTAAGAAAATAGTAGTTTATATTTAAAAATTAATATTTTGTTACTACATGTGTAAAATGGATATCAAATTATAGATCATGAAAAAATGACTAATTTGATATATTTTTCATGAAAAAATGAGTTGAGATGAAAAAATTATAAGCTTTTAAAAATTAGAGTTAAAAGGCAAATAAAAAGAAAAATTCTGATTGGTCATCACACTTTCTAAAAATAGAAGTTGATTTTAGGTGGGAAAATGATATTTTTATAAATTAGTCCAACTGTCCTACTTTTATAAAGTTATAAATTCTTACTCGACATTACTAATTAGATTTAATTTGTGATGTAGAAATAGAAATGATTAAATAACGAAGGATGAGGTGCTAGCCTCCAACTCGTTATCTATCTCGCACTTGATGTTTTTTAGAACACAAACCATTTTATTTAAAATAGAAACAAAATGGTTATGAATCATTATAATAGTGATGATGAGGTATATTATTGGTGCAAAAGCACATAACCTAAGCTTTGGTAAGTTGCAATAAATAATGAAATAATGATGAAGAGGCATATGATTGGATCATAGAGTTGGAGTGATAAAGAAGAAGGCAGCCACGCTAAGTGCATCATTGTGCCAAATTATGGACATAGGTTTTGAATGTGAGAGTATCATATGTGATTACACCATCATTTCCTTCACTCCCACCTTCATCTCTATACCATTTTAATATATATGCTAATAATAATGGGGAAAATCTCAAAAGTTTAAGCAAAAAATTGCAAATTGGGTGTTAAATTATTGTTCGTATGAAATTGGGTACTGAATTTTTTGCTTTAAAACTGTAATTTTAATGTTGTAATTTAGGAGAGATGATTGTATTTTGTATTAAAAGAAGGCGGCACTTTTGATTCGGTGCATGAACAAAATTGTGCATTTGAGGGTCGTAATTTCAAAGTTTGCATTTGCACTCCTATATCTTTAAAATTTAATGCACTTATGGTCTTGTTTTTGCAAGTAAATATAGTTTTTGAATGGTAATAAAAATTGTTCATAAGTGAGTACCAATTTATATGCCAACCACTCATGTGACACGCCACTTCTGCAAAAGAGGCCATTTCATTATTTGCTATTTATTTTTCCAATCCCCACATTTTTTTATTTTTGACCACATTTTATTGATTATGAAATACGACTAATGATGAAGTAACTCAAATATAGATGTAGCGCACCACATAAATAACAGACGGGTAAATTGGTGCCCGTCGATGAGTATATAATAATTACCGAGTTCCCATATATAACATTTATGAAATATACGAGATACAAAATTCTGATTTTGGAACCATTGTCCTCAAATTGCACTATATTTTGAATCATATATTATAGGAAGAAAATAATTGAAATCCCCAATTTTAAAAGGTGAAAAAATTGCCACCCCTAAAATTGAAGGACCGAAATTATAATTAAGCTAAAGTTTACAAGTAGCACAGCTTACTATCCATTTATTCAATATTCCTTGTTTTTTGGGGTGGTTTTGTAAATAGGTTAAATGTTGGTCCAGGATAGAAACTTTGTGGGTGCAGATGTGCAAGATAATTGGCTCCATCATTGCATTCTAGAAACTTTCTACTGATAAAGGGATGAACATATTTTAATGATGTTGTGTTTTTTGCAGGCATGAAATTAAATAAAAAGAAAAGAAAAAAACAAAAACCCTTGACTAGATAGTTTACTTTTTTTTTTTCAAGAGAAATTATTAATATTAAAATTATGAGCGAAATTATTAAGTAAGAGAAAAATTGATTTTTTTAGGTAAATAAAATTGATTTGATCATTTATTAAAAAAAAAGTAAAAGAAAAAAAAAAAAGAACTTTCTAGGTAAATATCTAATAGTTTTAGTTTATAAGAATTTGAAGAAACAAGTAGCACGCACAATTTTCACCTCAAATATGTGATTTTCCGTGACTGTATGGTACAAATTATACCAAGTACACAAACACATTTGATGTGTATAGATAATATATATATATATATATATATGTAAACTCGTAAAAATATAAAAACATTAAATATTAAACGAAGCATTTCAATCAGATATTACATATATAATAACATATATAACTCTTTAATTGTGGGTGATAGATCTTTTTTGTTTATTATTGAATAATATTATAACTTTGTACTTTCTTTTTATTAATACATATATATAATTATAGATAGACCTAATCTTGGACCAAGGAGGCATTAGGCCCCTCAATTTCTTTCCTTACTAACCTTAAGTATAGTGGTTATATTATATAAACTTAATCCAAAGAAAAATATAATATGTGGAAGTTGCTTTCAAACTATTTATTTATTTATATATTTCAATTTTCTTTTTTAAAGTTTGCCTCTAAATTTAAATCTCTAAGAAATTCTATCATGTATGTATATTTTTATATTCTTTTCCCAACTTATATTTCTATTAACATTTTGATCTTATAATATACATTGATAATATTAAATACCCAATATATATCGACCAAATTTAATTATATTTGGGCTTGCATCAAAATTTCAAAATGAAGTGAGAAAAACACCTACTCAATATTTTATATTAGAATTTAATATATATATATATATATATATCTAAAATAATTTTGAATTCCTAAATATGGTACTTTTTGGGTCCAAACCAACGGACTCTTCCAATCATCGAAAAGTCTGGCCCTATGTAAGATTCCAACCTTAATTGTGCCCCAAGTCACCTATTTGCATTTAGAGAAAAAAAATGTTGCATATATATATATATATATATATATATATATATATTTTTTTAATATTTTTTTGTGTTTTAATAAAAATAAAGTTGGTGGAATTTCGTCTGGAATGCTACCTCTATTTAACAATTGAATCACACTCTTCGTCTCCTTACCTCCACCCCTCCATCTCAGACAACACTTCTCATACTATAACGGTCCATTACCTACATGAAAACTTATCCACATTCCCCTTCGCCTTCTTCAACATAGTTCTACTTTTTTTCTCTTCTTTTAATCTTTTTTCAAATAAAAAGAATCAAGAATCTTGCAACGCTTGAAAGATGACATCTGAATTCAGTTCTCTCTTCATTCCATCCATTGTTCACTCCTCACCACTGCAAAGCTTTGAGGTTCTGCTATGTCTCCTTCTTTTCATGGCTGCATTCTCCTTCTGGCTGACTCCAGGGGGTCTTGCATGGGCTCTATCCAGGGCTCGAACCCGGCCCACAACCGCTATTCCCGGGCCATCAGGGCTCCCTCTTCTGGGCTTGGTTCCCGCCTTCACAAATTCACTCACCCACAGAATTCTCTTCAACCTTTCTCAGAGCTTCAAGGCTTCATCTCTAATGGCTTTCTCAGTCGGCTTCACGCGCTTCATCATTTCGAGCAATGCTGAGACAGCTAAAGAAATCCTGAACAGCTCCGCTTTTGCTGACAGGCCCGTCAAAGAATCGGCGTACGGGCTTCTGTTTCATCGAGCAATGGGGTTCGCACCGTACGGAGAGTACTGGAGGAACCTGAGGAGGATATCAGCCACTCATCTGTTCAGCCAGCGACGAACGGCGTCGTTCGGGAAGTTCAGGCAGGAAATAGGACTGAGAATGGTGGAGGAAATAACGGCGGAAATGGGGAAGGAAGGAGCCGTGAGGGTGAAAAATGTTTTCCATCATGGATCACTGAACAATTTGATGATGAGTGTGTTTGGAAAATGGTATGATTTCAGCAGTGAAGATGGGGTGGAGGTACTAGGGTTGGTGAGAGAAGGGTATGAATTGCTGGGGAAATTCAACTGGAGTGATCACTTTCCTGTTTTGGGGTGGATGGATCTGCAGGGAGTGAGAAGGAGGAGCAAAGAATTGGTTGCAAGGGTTAATGTTTTTGTTGGGAAGATTGTGGAGGAGCACAGGGTTGCTAAAAGTAGAAAGTTAAGAGACGACAACGGCGACAACAACAACCACGACGACTTTTTTGATGTGTTGCTTGATTTGGAGAAGGAAAACAAGCTTTCTGATTCTGACTTGATTGCTGTGCTCTGGGTACTCACTCTTTCTTTCCTTCTTTATTTACTTAGTCTTGCTTGTTTTGGGTTCTTGATTTTCCTTTGCTTGCCCAATATTGTGTTTTAGTTTCAGTACAGAGATCTTCTTTTTTCTACTTTACTATAATATTACGTTTTATTTATCAGTTATATTGTATGTATACGCAAGAAGACATTTTTATTACAAACTCGATATAAAATAGTAAAATAAAGGCGAACACTGAGAATATTGAGGATTTTGTGCACCATAGTTTGGGTAGCTTGAGGGGGCTTGTGCATGATATGATGGGAATGAATCTCATGTCCTTTTTTTTTTTCTTGATTTATTCTGCATGATATTGATATGTCATATACATACAGTATTATACCTAGATGCTAGAATAATTGTTTATTTTTATTTTCTATTTAATATATAAACATAGGTATGTGGAATCCAAATTAAATCTTCGATTTTAACTAGTGTTTCATCTGTTATTATAACTTTCATCAATACACACTATGCATACAAAATGATATTATAGTGACATCACAAACAAATATGCGATGTATGTTAATGGAGTTGGAGTATGAGATGAAACACAATTTAAAATAGAATATATATAAAGAAAAATTTTAATTTATGCCCATTAACTTTGACTTTCTTCTATATGATTTTTAATTTTTTTAGTTTTTGATAATAACCTCCAACATTTTGATTTTATCTAATTTATCTCGATTTGTGCAAAATTTCAAAAACTTGAAAGAAATTACTGACGTGGTGGTTGGACGGTCTACGTGCAAGTGAAATTAGGAGTGTCACGTTATAATTTTCCGACAAATTTTTTAAACTATGCTAAATTGAAAAGAATCAAAAGTCATAAATAAATATAAAAAAACTCATAAAATAAGAAGCTATGTACAGAACAAGGCCAGAGTTGAAGACAAAACGAAATTTTGCCGAACATCTCATATATCGTGGAATCTGCACATGATAGCAACATTGTATTGATCTTTCCCATTCATGTTCCTATCATTTTATATTAATTGCTCTTTGCATGGAACAAGTTTCTCTCTCCACAATTGCTCTTAAATGGAATATTTCTTTCTTTCTTAATTTTTTCTATTTTCTCAGGAAATGATCTTTAGAGGAACTGATACTGTAGCCATTCTTTTGGAATGGATTCTTGCAAGAATGATTCTTCATCCTCACATCCAAGCCAAGGCTCACCACGAAATCGACACTGCAATTGGGAGTAACAGAACAGTGACTGACTCTGACCTCCTAAACCTCCCTTACCTCCAAGCCATTGTGAAGGAGACACTCAGGCTTCACCCCCCGGGCCCCCTCCTCTCGTGGGCTCGCCTTGCCATCCACGACACCCATGTGGGCCCGCACTTCATCCCCGCGGGAACCACGGCCATGGTCAACATGTGGGCCATAACCCACGACAATAGGGTCTGGCCCGAGCCCACGGAGTTCCGGCCCGAGAGGTTTGTTGAGGAAGATATTTCCGTGATGGGGTCTGATCTCAGATTGGCACCCTTTGGTTCTGGGAGGAGGGTGTGCCCTGGGAAGGCGATGGGCCTTGCTACTGCCCAGCTTTGGTTGGCTCAGCTGCTTCAGAGCTTCAGGTGGAGTGCTGCTAGTGATCGTGGAGTGGACTTAGAAGAATGCTTGAACTTGTCAATGGAGATGAAGCACCCTTTGGTGTGCAAGGCTTTGCCTAGGGGATCTTGAAGTGATTTTGGGTTCTTATCCAATGATTTTGGGAGTAGTTATCAATGTTTGTTCATAGTTAAATGTAAGTTGTGTGCTTGTTTGATTTAGTTTTGGATGATGTGAGTAGGTGTACCGCGGTTCATTTCCTTGTTGTGTTCCATCTTTATAAACATGTTTGTTGTGATCACGTATAAATGTAATACGTATGTTGATGGTGTTAGTTTATGTACGTGAAATAGAGATATTGAACATTATTTGAAATGAAGGATCTTTGGTTAGCAATTAATTTTGCTTTCTTTAGATGAAAAAGAAATGAAATGGAAAAGGGCAGTGTTGCATGTGCTTCTAGGGTTGTGATGACAATTAATACATTTGTTTTGAGTTTTAAGGATTTTTATTTTTATCTTTTACTTTTTAATTTTATTTTATTCTAGGGTTTGTTGCGTATTTTTTATTTGTCACAAGGTTGATGTGATGATGTTGTAAACACAACATTCACTGGCATGATCATTTTTGGACTCTCTCTTTTAGCGGCCTAAGTTGTATTTGGGTGACATTGTATTGTTAAATTCAAATTTTGGGTGAGCACAGGTTGGGGGGAATCAATTTCTAGCCACTGATTTGGTGATAATTAGGGTTTCACCTATTTAAGCCTCACTCAATTTTCTTGAAATTATATTCTTGATTCAATGGGTATCTCTTGAAATTATGAAAGCTTTCACCTAGTCGAAATATTAAATATTGAAAGAAGAGAAGCCAACTTGTTTGAACTATTTTTTTTATTATCAATTGATTTTAGAATGAAATCAAGTAGTCCATCTTTACATAGTGGGCTAAACAGTTCCTCAAATTTTATAGTATTTGTTCAAATTTTTACGATATAGTTTGAATTATTTGCTTGATTCATTTGTTGTTCAATTAATGTACAATCTAATTAACCTATTTCAAAAGAACTGCTATAGAGTTTTTTTTTTCTTTCTTAATATCAATTCCAATCCTCTGATATTTTAATTTATTAATATTTCAATATTATCGACACACGCCAAATATACATTAACAATATTTGAAATTTGCAAAATCAACAAAAAAAAAAAGTTAATTAAAAAAACTACAACGAAAACTGCGTATCCCAACTTTCGGGGTAATTTTTAATAAAAAATATTCCAATTACTCATTATAAACGTTTGATACAGTGTATGGTATGCAATGCAGCAAGATAATTGGTTTAGGTTTTGATAAGTAATAAAGAGAGAGGGATCTCCAAGATCATTACATGTCATGATTTAAGAATAAGAATCCAACTCCAATAATTGCATAAATGTTTCTTTTCTAGGGAATATTGTTGTACTATTCAAGTTATACCTCCATAAAGCTTCTTCCCTTTTTCCCACCTTTAATAAAGGATGCCTATATCTCATCTCAAAACCTCCATTTGTGATCGAATCCCAACTTTTGATTTACAACATTTTCAGATGAAGCCTTGATTTACATTATTATATAGTGAGACAATTTCGTTAGATTATTGAAATTTGAGCTAGAACCTATTATATTAATTTTATAATTATTTTTATTTATTTTAAGGTTAATAAAAAAATCACGAACTTTTCATCTAATTTTTAGTTGGAGCATAACCATTAAAACTTATCAATGTTTGTTGTCAAAATACTCAATTTAACGACAACGTTTCACTAGTTTTTAAAGTATATAAAATCATAACCCATACAACATATATAGTGATATCCTTAGTTAATATTTCCATCCAAGATGTGGCCTAATGAAATTCCACATAGCCATAGGGAAAGTTTTTTAAAATATTGAAAATTTTATAATCACAATTGAAATATTTCTTTATAAATATTAAATAACAATAAATTCTAAATAATAGAACACAATTTTTTTTTTTTAAAAAGAAGCAATTTGAAATAAGACAAATATAACTAATATTCAAATAAACAGTAGATTGACATGGTCTTATAATTTTTTATTTAATTTAATTTTATATTCCTTATGTTTATTTAAAAAGTTAAGAATAGTTATCGCTTGAAAAATATTGAAATTAAAATAAGAAATATTAAAAAAAATTGTATTTAGTTAATAATTTTATCGTGTTTGATTAAAAAAAAATACAATTTTTCATGTATAATATATCAAACTAATCTTATTTGCACCATCCACATCTCATATATTAAAAATGAGATATAAGCTTCCAAAAATACCATTATTTATTTGTTTGATTATTTGAGTTAGATTTAAATATATAACGCATTGAATTTGGGTTGCAAATTTATATTAACAAATTCTTTTAAAAACATTATTAAATAATTTAGTGTTTAATATAACTATCGACTAATTATAAAGATATGATTCTTATTTTGGGTCGGAAGAAATATATCTTTTTATATCAAGCAAAATTATATATTTTACACGTGTTTATCAATAAAACAATAAAATGCTCAGAAATTTTCAAATATTTATTCTTAAATATTAGTTTACTTAAAATTATAATATAAATATATTTGTTCTATATTTTAAAATATATTACAAAAGGCTGCATCGAGATTAGAGTTGTTGTATATATGAAAAAGGAAAGATGGACAATGTTATAAAAGTAGAAGATCGCATAAAAATCCCATGTGATATGATTTGGACGACCACATTCCAATCTAAAATCTTTTTGTACGTTTCTATCCAAAAAAAAAAAAAAAAAAAAAAAACTGCACAAAACTTTTTAATTCGCTATATATTCTTAGCCGCTAACTCTGATGTCGATATATTCCTTTTTTTCCTATCTCCATTTCTCACCACATTAATATGCATTTTTAGAAATCCTATATACATATAAATAATATGAGTGAGTTTTTTGTACATCGATGTAGTGTACATTCAATCTATAATATTATTTGTTTAATTAAAAAGTATTACTATTTTTTTAAAGATAATAAATCAATAGTAATACTTTTTAAAGTAATACTTTACATTGGATTGCATTGTGCACCTGATGCATATAAGCCTTTGTGTATATATATACTTTCTTTCAATTATATGTATTTGCATAGATATATATATATATAAATATTTGACTCAATAATAATTAATTTGCTTTCTTGAATTGAAATTATTTTACTCCAATGTGTGGATCTGCACAATCACTGTATTCGATCAGAGATGGATTAAGAAAACGTTTGGTTAATTTGAAAATAAGTGGTTGAAGTGTATATAAATTAATATGATAAAACTTTTAAGATGTTATATAGTAGTGACAACTGTGTATTAAAAATTTAAAACAATCAAATTTAAAGAAGTTTGTAAAATAATCAGAAATAAGATGAAATCTTTCTTACTTTTTAAATAACAACTTATAAACACTCCTAATATCATTTATACTTAGGGATTGAATACAATATACTTATTTTTCTTTCGCATTATATCGACATATGTTAAAGAAGCTTATAAAATTTCAAACTTTATGAGTAGGTCATGTCTAAGTAAAAATGATATGTCACAATCCCATTCTAAATTTCCCACAATTTTTTTTTATAATAAAAATAACATTTATAATTTTTAAATTATTACATTTTATTATGAACATTTTCATGTTCTCATGAATTTATGATCTAAATAATACAAAAAAAAATAAATTAGAAATCATTTCATCAAATAATATTTGTTCGTAAAAACACCTGAGAAACGGTTGCACATGCAACACGATTTAAAGTATTACTTTTTTAACTATAAATTATTATTTGTTACTTAAAGTGTATTGCTTCTAATTAGTAACCTTAAAAAATTGTGATACTTTATAAGTTAAACAAATAATAGTTTAAATCGGGTGAGACTAACTCATCTTTGTTAAGTTTAGATTCCTTAATTCCAAAGTGTTTATTCAATTCAACAATAATTTAAGAATGTGCATTACATTCCTACCGGGTGATGTAATGTAAGGAGTTCCAAAAAGACCATAACAGTACGTACGGGTCTGGATGGGTGAACAACTTGGACTTGTTAATTAGTTTAATTAGTACAATGTGTTTATTAGTTATCCCACTGGGCTACTCCTCCAGGAGTTGTCTCATGATGCTACTTTCAAAATTTCAGGTCCAGCAGTTGACGGAGATGAGTAGCTGTTGACAGGGCTCCCTAATGGGTGTTTTATTGTTTTGTAATACTTAAGTAGACTTATGAACTTATAGTTTGTTTAAGTTAAAAATGTTGGTATTTTGGATGCTATGTTTTGTACTAAGTTCTTTTTGGTTGTATTATATTATATAGTGGTCGTTTGACTCAGTTGTGGGTGAATACGAGTCAAGTCTTTTAAAAACTCTTTCTATTGTATAACTTCCTTTGAAAATGCGATATTTTGTATAACTTTCATTTTTAAAACCAAAATTTACTTTGATACCTTTTTGTATCGCACGAAATTTTTGTATTAAAACTTTTTCAAACTCGTATTTCCTTTAAGTCTTCCGCTGGTTTTTAAATGTGTTTTATTAAATGGTTTTTGGTCGAGTATAGTCTAAGTCACACATTGGCTACCCGAGTCTTGGTTTTTCGGGCACGGGACGCTACATCTACGTTGATTTTCTTCCACAATCTCCTTGAGTCTTTAAAATTTACAAAGATACGAATCTTTGTAAATCTTCCAAGTATGTAATCTTTACACATCCGTACATGGACACAAGATTACATTAAATTTAGAAACATCCCGGACTTTGTCCGTTTTTTGTCCAATGCCCATACCTAGAGAACTCAAGTTCTTACAATCTCCCCTTTGACATTTGGGACAAAAAACCTCATACATTTTCACCAGATGTAGCTGGAAGAATAAAACACAATCTGGTTCTTCATACATTTTCACCGGATGCAGCTGGAAGAATAAAACACAATCTAGAACCAGATGGGTTCGAACTTAATCAGATAACTGATTTCGCAAACCCATATACATTTCAAGTCTTCTTCAATCATATTTGCACGTCACAACCAAGTAACAAAAAATATAATAGATCAGATAGGTCATAGCTACCAAAAAACATTAAAAGAGCATCACATCTACGAAATTCAAGTATTAGCAAATTACATATTAATAGAAATTATTTTTGGGCAAAAATAAAAGGATCATATTTCAGTCAATGGGTAAGAGAGGAGCAAATTTGATCGAATCCTCAGAGGGGCGTTTTTTGTTTTCTTCCTCTTTCCTTGGCCTTGGTTGTAGTAGCCACAACTTCCTCTTCCTTGGCAGCCAAGTCGTCCTCTCCTGCATCCTCAACATCGGCATCAACGACAGCAACGATAGTGTCATCTTCCTCATCGTTGTTTTCTCATCCTCATTCTCCTTAATTATCTTCTTCCCCTTTTTTGTTCCAGATGTCGAAGGGCGAACACCTACATCAAAAGAGTTAAAATATACCAGCAGTTTTTTCAACAGGTCTTCCTGAGCAGGTAACGTATTCTTCATTTGTTTCACGATCTCAAGTTGAGTTTGGACAAAGGTAGGAAGATCTAGGCAGGCTTCATGAGGAGTCAGAACTAGAGTTTCAGTGGCTTTGACTGAATAGAAGTTCGACGTTCTGGTATGGACATTGAATGACTGATCACCCCACTCTAGAACATCTTTAAACTCGTCCTCCATACGGGTTCCTTGTTTTGTCAGAATACCCCAGATTAAACAAGGAAAAATGATCAAATTTTGGTCAAATGCTTTCATGGCCAACCTGACGATGGTTGAATATACATGGAATCTAAAATTGATAGGTTTTCCTACCAATAACCGATATAAGAATACTGCATGTTTTTTGTTGAGGGTGGATTTGTTTGTGGTTGGGGTCCAACTCAGTCTCCCAGTCTTGTATAAGAGGTTTCCCTCTAAACTAAGATCGGATGGGGTAACTCCCCCTTTCTTCCAGGCCACCATCCTTCCTTCAATTAGAACATAGACCACCTCATTCAAATCATCATCGAATTCTAGTACATCATTATTGTTAGGAATTCCCAAGAACTCATTTATCACTTCAGGACTGAATAAGCATGTTTTACCTCGGATAAACACTTTACCTTCATTTGGAGAACCCTCATCCCAATAATTTCCTACCAAGTTTGCATAAAATTCTCGAACAATATTTCCGCAAAAACATGTAACATAGCCTACTGTCGATTCCAACCCAGCCCGTTGAATAATGTTCATAATAGATCCTACCCCATCATTTTCGGTTTTAATAACCATTTCAGACAAAAACTGCAACTTTCCAAAAATACCAAAACTTTCTTCAGCCTTATCATTCAAAAATTGCTTCGATTTAGAAGAAAGGAGTGGAGGGGGGTTACAAGATTTAGGTGAGGTGCTTTTTGAACTGACAAAGCGATGGGGATGAGAGATTTCTTGAACTTTTTTAGGTTCTAACTCGACTGGAATGTCTGTAGTCTTTTCCGCCGTTGGTACGTGGGAATGAACAAACTCAGAGGGCGAATGGCTGGATCGGGGATGAACTCGTTGGACCGTTCGTTCCCTTCTCTATTCGAATTGAATTCTGAATTAGGGTCCGTGGATTCAGCCATCCCTACTCTCTTCTTTCCTTTTCGATCGATTAGCTTCTCTACTTTTGGGGATTCTTCCTATTCAGGCGGAGGAGGCAAAACCCTAATCTTCGTTTTCTTTTGGTTGCGTCATTGCGGCACAAGATATGTAGGGATTGTATGATTATCAAATAGTATGTGAAACTAGGTAATGTAGCCTATTTTATTACTCACATTGAGTATCCTATCAAAACTAAAAATATATAAGGAAATATGTTGTATTCGTTGAAAACAACTATAATAGTTGTCATGTATTTATACAAGAGACTAGATGCTTAAAACAAACTTATGAAACAAGTTTGTAACTACCGTGCAAGTGTCATAACCATCTAACAAATTCCTAACTTATGAAACAAGTTTGTAACTACATGCAAGTGGCATAACCGTCTAACAAATTCCTAACAAATGTAAGAGCTCGAATTTTTCATATATAATATGCATTTTATTCTGAAAATTAAATAAAATAATTATATTTTCTGCTAAATTAAAAATACCTAAAGTAACGTAAAATTTGAGGCCGTTAGAAATATTTGTCTTTAAAGACATTTAATGATCACAAATAAATATGAGGTAGTAATACCTCAACAATTCGACATTAATAATAACTAAAAATATTTTATGCAGAAGCAAGATCAATATAAATTAATACTTTAACCTAATCAATATATATAAATATATTCAAAATAAACCTTAAATATAAAATCATTATTCTTGGGAAAATTCATTATTAAAACTTTAAAATAAGCTAAAGCATCTTAAGATTTATTCTAAATCTTAATTTCTAGGTAATATTATCACATTACAATTTTGACCATGAAAAGTTTTTCTAAAATCATAATAATTGAATAACTTTAATTGAATAACTTTAATAAGATTTTCATAAATAAATGGAATCAAGTCACACACACACACATAGACTTCATTTATTCAAAATAATATTCATAAAGACTTTAAATGAAATAATATAATTCCATAAAAAGTATTTGAATCGTCTTTTCACTCAACGTACGCCAAAACTATCCGATCTCGCTTCCATGAATAGCTCATTCAATCTAGAATGGTGAAATCATTGGGGTAAGATACCTTCAACTCGTGGGGTTTAAATTGTCTAACTTAAATATATAGAAAGTAAGCAGGATATACAAGCAAAATGTGCATATCGTTCATAACAATGTAATATTATTGGATCAACTAATGGATCACATGATTGGATCTACTAATGGATCCTATGGTTGGATCGACTAACGAATGACATGGTTGGATCAACTAACGGATTACATAATTTCACATAGCATATATAAAACAAAGCATTCTAAGCATTTAAATTTGACAATATTGAAATAAAAACTCTACCTTAAAGAAATGCTGACTTGAATGGTAAATACATGGATGAATGTGTGCTAAGCCTCGTAACCTTGATTGCCCGTAACTCCATGAGATTAATGCACATTATTCTTTAATAATAGAAAATCGAGAATGTGAGTTCTCTTTGGAATATTAACACTGATATTTTGAACGTGTAGAACTTGGTAGGAATTTTTTGAAACATATGGGAACGAATTTCAAAGTAAAAGGAAATTATTCAAATGTATTTATTCACTGGCAGCTGTGAATGAATAATTTATAACTCATAAAATACATGAATGAAAAATCTAAAATTTTAACTATAGATACTAGACTTATATGTAAGCATCAAATAAAAATTTTCGAATTTTTCTAAGAAGATATAATATCAGTTTTGAATTTTTGAAATCAAAATAGCTGAACTTGTAAATTCTTCACAGCCGTAGGAAAAATATCGTAACTCATAAACTGAAAACTGAAGAGACTTGAAACTTTTATGAAGAATAAATAACATGTATAATAACGACATATTCAAATTTCAAGATATTTGAATATTTATAACTATATATTCTGATTTTTCAAATAAAAAATGTAGGATTTTGGAAATCTAGATGTGGAGATGGAAAATTCATATTAAATAAACTAGATATCCAATTGGACTAAAATTTTAACAGTAGCATTATATCATATATATAAAAAACATACCAAACATACATTAAATTCAGAGATGCAGAAGTAGGACTTATGAATTTAAAAAAAAAAATACTGAAGATTGAAAATAAGGGAAAAGGAGGTTGAAATGACGATGACGACTCGATTGACCATATAAAAAAAAGAAAAAGAAATAATGAATTGCTATAGTAATTTTGCTCTTCTCCCTTCTGAAGGTACTAAATTATTTAGGGAGAAAAACGACGGTGGCTGTCCAGCGGACAGTCCACCGAAAGATTTACACCATGAAGAAAAATACAAAGATTATATATATATATATATATATATATATATATATATATATCTTTGAATTATTGCTAAAGAGTTGCGTGTTTATGAAATGGGTAGAGTCTAACAATTTATGGGGGGATGTATTCGTTTAATTAAGGTAGAAGACGAATCTCTTGATTTTCGATTTCTAATTTTTAGGAAAAAGTCTTCTCCTTCCTTGTACCATTGGGGAAGTAAGAAAAACGTGACTGAAAAAATTTAGGGCTCCCTTAATGATTTAGGCTGAAAATATTTTGGGCTGAAAATTATAAAAGTGGACCAACAAATAATTAGTCTCATTTATTTTATTTTGGGCTGAAAATTATAAAAGTGGACCAACAAATAATTAGTCTCATTTATTTCAATTTAAGCTGAGAATTTATTAAAGGCTATATATATATATATATTTTTTTTTTTAATGGGCCCAACTCTAATTATATTAATGGTCCTCATTTAACTAGTTATGAAATTGGGCTTTAAATTACGAGACTTAACTCTAACAAGTAATGTTATGCATGAAAATGAATGAATTTAACGAATGAATTATCACATAAAATATCAGGTGTTACATCTTACTCCCGTTAGAAAATTTTCGTCCTAAAAAATTCATAGTTGACTAATAAGATATGCATGCTTTTAAATAAAAATGTCTTCAATCATGTCTTCTTATAAAATAAAATGAAGATTTTAAGAATTCAAGGTCAATGAATACATGAGTGAAGCAATTTGGGTTAAAGAAAATTAGGAGGATATATATACATACATATATATATATATATGTTTGAGTTTAACTAGAAATTAGAAAATGAGATAATTAGAAAGTTAAAGTTTTGAATTCAAAGAAAAAATAATTCTATCGAATTTATTGAACTTATTACTAAGTATTTTATTTATTTATTTAGAGAAACATGTAAGAGTATAACTAAATAAAAGATAAAAATATTTGTGTGCGATTAAACTTTAGGTTGGAATAAAGCATAAATTGAAAAATTGGTATTGAGCTTAAATCGGAAGAACCAAATATTGGGGGGGCTTGTGTAGTAGAAGTTCACTAGATGGTAAAAAAAACCTTTGAGTCAAATTTGAAATAAGCAAATTAAGGGACTCTTTTGATAAAGTTGTAAAATTAATAGTAAATTAATGTGAACGTAAATTTAGGATCTTGAGATAATAGAAATCTTGGGAGTATTTTGTAAATAAATAAAATTGCCAATCACATGGAAAATAAAAATATATTTCGGCCAGATCAATTAAAATTCAGGGCTAGTTTGTAAATGTGTCATTCAGAGCAAATTGGCGAAAATCGAACAGAGAAGAAACTCTTGTTTTGTTTTGATCGATTGAAGAGACTGATATTGAAGATGCACTCAAAATTTTGAAATTAGATAGAAAGAGGAACTTTGGAGGTTTGTTGAAGTCAATATTGTATAATCGAAATCACAAATTTAGAATCATCAAATGTAGATGAAAATTTTTGAGGATTTTTTTTTTTAAATTTTAGCATAAGATAAAATGAAAATAAGTTTGCCTAAAGATAATAGTAGACCCTAATAAAATATGAATGATATTAGGAGCTATTTAGAAAGTGTTCATCAAAATTTTTTATATTGAAATTAGAAAAAATAATGAAAATGAGAAGTTTGAAAAAAAATTGATAAAATGAGAAATATAACCACCAACCAAACAAAAATAGTAAAATAAATTTGAAACTCTTGAAAGTGTGAAATGAATATATATATATATATATATGTATATAATGAAGTTTTTTTCTCTCTAAAATAACAATCAAATTAAAAAAAATTAGATAAGAGGAAGCTCAGAGTTTCGTTTTTTTTTGTCCTAATAAATATGGAAGGAAGCGGTTGCTAAGTCATAAATATTCATATTAATTAAAGAAAATTTTAATCTGAAATTAGAAAAAAATTGGATTGCAAGTTTGGAGTTAATTTCGTGAAAATAAATGACTTTGATAAAAATAAATTTTTATATAAATTACAAATTTTCAAGAAAGTTTGAAACTAATGAGGGAAGAAAATAAATAGATCCTTGCAAATTGGAACTAAGACTTGATTAATTTCAAGCTAGAAACTTTTAAAATAGAGTTTGAATTATCAAAGGGAGTATTTGGCTAACTCACTGTATTTATATAGGGAAACTTGACACTAGAATGGAAAATTGGGTAACTCAAAACCAAATTGAATTTTAAATTCGACTCATTTGAAATTAAATACTTTTGAAATTGGAATGTAATTATCCAGAAGTGATGTTTGTCTATTTTGGTAGAATAATGAGATAAATATTTATGAGTTTAAAAAAATAAACATCACATACACAAACATATATATACTTGGTAATATCTTGATGAAATTGAAAATTGTAGGGCCTCTTTGAAAAAGATGAAATTTCAAGGTCAACAAATACCTTTTTTTTTTTTTTTTTTAGAAAAAAAAATCATGACAAGGAATAATCCAATGAGCTAACTAAGAGATTTTTAACTTTTGAAATTGAAATAAATTTGCAACTCAACAAAATTGATATTGTATTTGAGGGCAATTAAAAATAGGGTATGAAATTGAGTTAAAAATGAATGTATGTTTAATTTGGATGAAAATTGATTTTGGAAAAAAAAATCAAATATAAAAAAGAATTTGGATCATTTGAATTTTTTTGGTAACTCCTAAATTAGGATAACGTTCATGTAGAAATTGATACAACTTTGATATAGGAAAATTGAGGTTAAAAAAATAATATATAACCCTTTTTTAATAATGAAAAAAAAGGATTAATGAGTATAGAATCTTTAGGACTAAACTTGATAGAAATAAAAAAGTTAATAGAGGCAAATAAAAAATTTTGGTATTAAATGAGTTTATCAAGACTTGAGACTAAATTGACATTTTAGATAGTACTTAAGTCAATAAATTAAAGAATTTTTTTGATTATTTTGAGAATATAAAAAAAACTTTGAGGCAATATTCAAATCCATTTGGGTAGGTAAGTGTCGAATAACAAAAGTTTTGAAAAATTAAAATTAAAAGAATATGATGAATTTTGTATACAAAATTTTGGATGACTTAGAGAGAAATTAAATAAAAATTGGTTTTTGAATTAATTAGAAAATCCGGGTTAATTATCAAAGAAGATCAAGTGTAAGTTTTTTTTTTCTTTTTTCTTTTAAGAAAGTGGAATGGGAATAACTAGTGCTAATAATGGGTTATAGTTCTATTAGAAAAAAAATAGAATTTAAAATTAATTTTGCAATAGTTCAAAATTCAAATTTCCTTTCCAAATATCTTAGGTTCTATAATAATGAGGAGTTGAAAATGGAATTGTATGTAAAATTAAATTTGGGATGAACGAACTCGAGTATTTGTAAAGAAAAATAAGATAGATTTGGCAAAAGCATATATATGAAATCAAATAGAATTTAAGGTTTCATTTGAAATCAATATTAGGATATGAATATTGGAATTAGGAAAAATTATGTTTTGGAGTCTATGTAGTTGAAATGATTTGGTCAAAGATGAAAAATATGGAGTTAATTCAAATTTAAGATTAGAAATCACGTGAATATAAACGAACTCTTTCAAATGTATCATAAATAATGTTCGAACGAACAAAACAATAAGGTCAAAACTATAAGATAAATACATATATTTATATATTTTTTGAAAATATATTATGCATGTAATTTTTTTCTAGAGTGGACACCATGTGACAAATTGTTCATGTCATTCTTATATGATGCCATATTTCTAATGCCAAAAAAAAAAAAAAAAATTGTCTAACTTGTGATTCATTATGTTATTTGAGATGTAAAGGGATTTAACATATGTAACGGATAAAACACCCTAATCATATTAACATAGTCTAATGTCATGAACTTAATAATGTGTGCATACGTGTATGAATGTCTTGTAGAACATACTTATAATACTTGTGGTGGATACATGCCATGGTTATAAATGCTTAGAAAAAACTTTAAACATGCAAAAACTTAGAACGTAACTTGAAGCTAACGTGGTGAAGCGGAGATGGACAGTGAGACTTTAATCTTTATTCTCAAGTAAACATATTAACTTTAAAATTAAGATATTAACTAGTAAAAGACGTTTAAAAATAAGTATTTACTTGACTAATATATATATATATATATATTTATCTTATTTTATTTTTACTCTAAAAGTAATTTTGACCAAAAAAAATATTAAATCAAGTATACAGAATCGTAGTGCTCTGATACCAACTGTAACAACACGAAGTTTTCATATATATATAATATGCATTTTTTTTTTCTGAAAATTAAATAAAAGAATTCTATTTTTTGCAAAATTGAAATTACCTAAAGTAACTTAAAATTTGGGGCCGTTAGAAATATTTTTGTCTTTAAAGACATTTAATGATCACAAATAAATATACGGTAGTAATACCTCATCAATTCACCATCAATAATAGCTAAAAATATTTTATGCGGAAGCAAGATCAATATAAATTAATACTTTAACCTAATCAATATATATAAATATATTCAAAATAAACCTTAAATATAAAATCATGATTCTTGGGAAAACTCATTATTAGAACTTTAAAATAAGCTAAAGCATCTTAAGACTTATTCTAAATCTTAATTTCTAAATAATAAAATCACATTACAATTTTGACCATGTAAAGTTTTTCTAAAATCATAATAATTGAATAACTTTAATAAGACCACATTAATTTTCAAAAATCTCCCAAAAATAAGATTTTCATAAATAAATGGAATCAAGTCACACACACACAGACTTCAATTATTCAAAATCATATTCATAAAGCCTTTAAATGAAATAATATTATTCCAAAAAAAAGTATTTGAATATTCTTTTCACTCTTCGTACGCCATAACTATCGGATCTCGCCTCCATGAATAGATCCTTCAATCTAGAATGGTGAAATCATTGGGGTGAGCTACCTCTAGCTCATAGGGCTTAAATTGTCAAACTTAAATACATAGAAAGTAAGCAGGATATACAAAGCAAAATGTGCATATCGTCCATAACAATGTAGTATTATTGGACCAACTAATGGATAACATAATTGGATCAACTAACAGATCACATGGTTGGATCAACTAAGGGATCACATAATTTCACATACCATATATATAAAGCAAAGTTCTAAGAATTTTAATTTGACAATATTGAAATAAAACCCCACCTTAAAGAAATGTTGACTTGAATGGTAAATACGTGGATGAATGTGTGCTAAGCCTCGTAACCTTGATTGTCTGTAACTCCATGTTATTAATGCACCTTATTCTTTAATAATAGAAAATCGAGAATGTGCGTTCTCTTTGAAATATTGAAACTGATATTTTCAACGTGTAGAACTTGGTAGGAAATTTTTGAAACATATGGGAACGAATTTCAAAGTAATAGGAAAATATTCAAACGTGTTTATTCACCGGCTGCAGTGAATGAATATTTATAACCCAAGTAATACATGGAGGAAAAATATAAACTTTTAACTGTAGATACTAGACTCATAAGTAAGCATCATATAAAAATTTCATATTTTTCCAAGAAAATATGATATAGGTTTTCAATTTTTGAAATCAAAATAGCTGAAGTTGTAAATTCTGCACAGCCGTAGGAAAAATATCATAACTCATAAATTGAAAACTGAAAAGACTTGAAACTTTTATAAAAGATAAATAACATTTATTAGAACAAAATATTCAAATTTCAAGAGATTTGGATATTTATAACTATATATTCTGATTTTTCAAATAAACAACGTAGGATTTTGGAAATCTAGATGTGGAGTGATGGAACATTCATATAAGATAAACTAGATATCCAATTGGACTGGAATTTTAATCGTAGCATTATATCATAGATATAAACAACATATAAAAAATTCATTAAATTTGAAGATGTAGAAATAGGACTTTTGAATTTTTAAAATAAGAATAGCGAAGATTGAAAAGAAGGGAAAATGAGGTTGAAATGACGATGACGACTTGATTGACCATTTAAAAGAAAAAAAAACAAAAATAATGAATTGCTGAAGAAATTTTGGCTCTTCTTCCTTTTGAAGGTATTGAATTATTTAGGGAGAAAAACGACGGTGGCTGTCCGGCGGACAATCCTTTAGAAGATTTACACCGTGAAGAAAAATACAAAGATTATATATATATATATATATATATACTTTTGTATTATTGCTGAAGGGTTGTGTGTGTATATATATATATTTTATGTGCCCAACTCTAGTTATATTAATGGTCCTCATTTAACTAGTTATGAAATCACACTTTAAGTTACGAGACTTAACTCTAACAAGTAATTTTATGCATGAAAATGAATGAATTTCATGAATAAGTTATCACATAAAATGACGGGCGTTACAACTAATTTCCTAACTATCATGCAAGTGGCACATATATCTAATATGTTTCCTTGTATGCTCAGTTGGGTTCAGAATATACAGATAACTTCAAACTTAGGAATTGAAATCGAGTGTAGGACAAGGCTTTGGTTAGTATGTCTGCTGCTTGATCTTCAGATGTAATAAATCTGATATCCAGGTCCTTGCTTTACACATTCTCTCTAAGAAAATGAACATCAACCTTAATATGTCGAGTTCAAGCATGGAAAGTCGGATTAAAGGCCAATTTAACTGATCCCAAATTATCACACCACTAAACTGAAGGTTTAACAATAGGTAGACCAAGTTCAGAAAAAAACACTACAAAGACCATTTATGTGGTAGCCATGGCAAGATCCCGATACTCAGCTTTGGTGCTGCTTCTTGCCACAATGTGTTGCTTCCTAGAAGATTAGGATGTAGGATTAGATCCTAGAAATATGCAAAAACCACCAGTGCCCTCCTATCATCAACACAACTCGCAAAATCCGCATCTGCAAAACTTTCAAACACCATTCTAGAAATAGGTTTAAAGAACAAACTAGTGGAAATAGTGCTTTGTAAAAACCGCAAACACCCATTTTCTAGCTTTCCAATGATTTTGACAGTTGGAGCTTGAAGAAATTGGCTCAGTTTATTCACAATATAAGAAATATCCGGTCTAGTCATAAAAGATATTGCAATGCACCATTAAGACTTCTGTATTTGGATGGTTGATTAAAAGGAAGACTGTATCGCAAATTTAATTTAATCCCAGAACAACAAGGAGTAGGCAGAGGCTTACATCTTTCCATATCATGTTGATGTAGAAGATCCCCAATGTACTTTGACTAAGTAAGATGAATGCCTTGAACAGTCCTGTGAGCTTTTAGACCAAGAAAATAACTCATTTCCCTTAAGTGTTTTAAGGAGAATTTATTGTCTTGGTCAGAGATAAGTTGTTGAATCTGAGAGGGATCATCATCAATGACCAAATTATCATCAGCATACACAATTACAATTAACATTTTACCATTGACATGAATATGAAAAAGAGAATCATAAGAGATTTAAATTTTGAGGCCTTTAGAAAGCAAGAAACCTTTGAGCTTGTCATACCATGCTTTCGGAGCTTATTTCAAGCCATAAAAAGACCTTATCAATCTGCAAACATAATCTGGTTTTGGAAGAATCTTCATATCCTTCAAGCTGCTTCATGAAAACAACCTCTCTTAAGTCCCCATTTAAGAAAGCATTGTTTACGTCGACTTGCTGTATGTTCCAACCCTTAGTGATAGCCATGGTGAAAATAAGTCTGATTGTAACCGGTTAAACAACCGGACTAAAAGTATCAAAGTAATCCACTTCTGCAATTTGCTAAAAACCATAGCAACCAACATGTCCTTGTATTTATCAATAGTGCCATAAGACTTTCTCTTAATTTTGAAAATCCACTTGTTAGTGATAAGATTCATGTGAGGATGAGTAGGAACAAGAGTCCACGTATTATTCTTCATGAGAGTTGAGCATTCAAAATCCATAGTAGATTTCCACTTCGGAGAAGATAAAGCTTGTTGGAAATAACAGGTTCAACATTTGAGAGAGACAAGGCCATATTGTATACTTTGAGTTCGAATATCACATTTTTAGATCTAGTCACCATACTATGACTAGATGCGTGAGGTTGTGGTAAAGGAGAAGCAGATGGCTGAGAGGAAATGGACAAACTAGAAGTAGGTAAGTGTTGTCTAGTAGGTAAAAGAGGCGATGGAGATGGAACATCTTGATTGGTAGGTGGAATAGGTGTGGTAATCGAAAGAACATAAAGTATAAAGTTGGTGTGTGTGGGTGAGGAAAAATGAACGATTTTAGGAAAAAGTGATTGATATGGGAAGTCATGCTCATTAAATTCCACTCTAGCAACATATATCATGTCTATTGAACTCAAACACTTATAACATTTATGTGAAGCACTGTAATCAAGAAAAATGCATTTAGTACTTCTGAACTGTAATTTGGAGGAATTATAGGGTCTAAGAAATGGCAAGCAGGTGCACCCAAATGTCTTGAGGAATGTGTAATCATGACTCTTTTTAAAAAGGGTCTGAAACGGAAAAGAATTGTGAAGAACAATGATAAGGAGTCTATTAGCTATATATACTACAGTAAGAAAATAATCCCACCAAAATTTGGGTGACATGGAAGCTTGAGCAAGTAAGGATAAGTTAACCTCAGTATTGTGTTGATCTTTCCTTTCAACTAAGCCATTTTGAATGTGTGTGTGTAGGAACAAGAGTGTTTAGAAATAATACCTTTAGTTTTGGAGATATTTGACAAGGATTGGAATTCACCCCATGTCACATTGAAATATTTTTAAGGAATTTGAGAATTGTCTTTCAACCATGGCAAGGAAGACATAAAAGACTTTTGCAATATCAGATTTTTTAACTAAAGGATAAATCCATGTAAACCAAGTGAAAGCATCCACAAAGATAACATACTATCTATATCCATATGTATATAAGGTGGATGCAGGTCCCCAAACATCACTATGTATTATTTCAAGAGGAGAAGTAATAGTATGAATGATATAAGGAAAATGCATTTGACGAAATTTTCCAAGTTTACATGCTTCACAAAAAAGAAAATTTTGAATGAGTACAAGATATCTTCAAATGTTAAAGTATTTTATTTAGAGTTCTACTACAACAATGGCCTAGACGTTTATGCCAAAGAGTTGTTGTAGTTGTTGCTTTAGAATCTGTGAAATGATGTAGAGAAGCTATATGAGTGCTTGGAGAAGTTGTGGTAGAGTGCAAGACAGAAGGATTGAAGTGTTTTCACATATGAGAGAGATCAAGTTGGTATAGTCTGTCTTTAAGCAGTCCTCTCAAGAGAATTTTGTGTGTTTTCAGATCCTTGACAAAACAGTAGTCAACATGAAATTCAACATATATTGAGTTGTCTTGTAGGAATTGAGAAATGTTTAGAAGGTTTTTAGTAATGTGCAGAACATGAAGGACATGATTAATATCAACTAAAACAAAAGAATGTAGACTAGGTAGAGTAGAGGAACCAACATGAGAAATATGAATTGAACTTCCATTACTAACAACATGTTGTTTCTTACCATGATATGGAGTCTGCACATGGAGATTTTGAAGACTTGAGGTTATTTGATGAGTTGCCCTACTATTTTGGCCAAAGTGTCCACCCCTTTGTGATCGAAAATTAGTAAATTTTTTCCTTTTAGTGAGATGAAGAGAAAATTATGAATATTGTTGAGACTATGAACTGTAGAACTGGTATGCATTTGAGCTAACAGAATTTCATGTGTCTGTAGAATAAACTGTAACTCGAATAAGTGAACTTGATCTCCTCTAGTATTGAGATTTACCACAATATTTTCGTACTCAGATCCTAAACTACCAAGATGTACAAAACTAAATCATTATATGTCATAACTTGACCAACTGCTTGAATATTGTCAGTTATTCCTCGCATCTTAAGGACATATTACTCTATAGATATATCACCTTTCTTCAATGTCTGTAGTTGAAATCAAAGATTCATAACTTTGGCTTTAGACTTAGATCGAAACAAACTCTAAAAAATCTCCCATATTTCAAAAGAATAAACGCATTTGCTAATTTGACCAAGCATTGCTTCACTTATTGAATTCAAAAGTCAGCTCAAGGAGAACTAATCATTTATAATCTGGATATCATATTCAGGATTAGGAACCACAACATCATCACCATCATTTGCGTAACTAAACTGAGATGGAACACTTTTCAGGTTGCAAAAAAAAAAAAAATCCTCGAAACCATGAGCACGCACAGTAGAAAAGAACTTGAGACCTCCAGTACACGAAATTGGTATGATCTAATCGAATTGTTAACGTATGAAGTGCAGGAAGAACAATTTGTGTCATGAAAAATTCAAATAGAAAGGTAGGATATGCCGGAGAGGATGATATTGGCTCAGGATACCATATTAAAACTAAAAATATAAAAGAAAATATGTTGTATTCGTTAAGAACAACTATAATATCGATAACGTATTTATACAAGAGACCGGAGGCTCAAAACTAACTTATGAAACAAGTATGTCTATTCTTAAACCGACTGAGCTTACAAGGGAGCATATTAGATATATGTCACTTGCACATATATCTAATATATCCCTCGTACATTTAGTGTTTAGATATATGATCAAGGATTAATATTCTTTTATTTATATTCATACACCAAATATATTATGGATATCTCAAATCGGTGGATACGACGGAATTTCATGTGAACCTGAATCACCACCACCACCACTACTATATGACTATGGCTCCTATAGCTGTCATGAGTCATGACTAGCTTTATCTGAGCTGAGCATATATGCTTATAAACAATGAGAAATTGCTATGCACTACATTCATGCCCCATAAGGCAAGGTTCTATCTTTAAGGATGTTGATCTGTGCAACGGTAAAATCAAGGGCCGGTGTTGTTCCATGTGTTAGTCGACGACGTATGACTTAAAACTCCGGGATGCAGGATTATGTTGTGTTTGAAGCCAAAATTATAAACAAAATTTGTCATCGCATGAAAAAAATTGTTAAATATATTACTTATCAATTTTTTTTTTCTAAAGTGAGTGACAATTATTGAAGAAAGTATTTTTATAACATCATCTTTTAAACAATAGTTTAATAATTTTAATTGATATTGGTAATAAAGTAACAATTTGAAATCCTGTTACCAAACTCACATATTTAGCCATGTATATATTCCTTTCTTGATTTTGTAATGTTAAATGATATATCATAAGTAAGATACATAATAATATAAATTTCAAGAATATAGAATAACCAAAAAACCCGGGAAAAGTAAAAATAAATAAATAATAACAATAGTAATAATAATAAATAAATAAATAAAATAAACATCCAATGTACAGCTTAGAGTTGAGACTGAAAGTCACAATTCATGTTGTATTTCAAAACAATTGTAAAACAGAAGTATGTGTAACCATACAACAGCAGAAACTCAACATTCGTGAGAGAAAAATTGCTCATATCTACACTGATTGAATATAGCCTCTAGTGTTAGATGGTTTACCACTGGCCAAAATGAAGACGACGTACAGATTGCTTATCAAACATTGAAAATCTGGAAGGAATCGACCACAGTTTTCAGCCGATCTTTCATCTTATCCCATCTCCTCTCGTTTGCTCCTGTTGTCAACGTGTAGAACTTCCCTACAAGGAAAATTGGCTCAAGTTCATAAGCATATATACAGGATAAGTTATGTTGATACGATTCAATGATTGATGTATCATCACCAATTAAAAAATGGAAAATTAGACTATCCATAAATTCAACTCCAAATCTTAAATAAACGATTTTCATACCATTGCCAATGCAGACTGTACTAAGAGCATGACGAGTGTAGTTTGGAGCCTTTGCAACGAACTCAAATGTGTAGTATGCTTTACCATCCACATCATGCTGTAAGATGACCAGACAGAATTATCCATAAGAAGTGTATTCATCAGCCAAGTACAAGCATGCATCAGCCAAGTACAAGCATGCATTAATCGGAACAATGATAACATAATATAATCGGTAGTGGAGGAGCAATGCAGAATAGTATGTAACAAAGCCAATATCTTAAGAAGTATGGATGCATCAAAATATGAACACAAGTACATGATGGACATGGAACATTATTACTAAGCCAGGATTATTTGATCTGATTCATCGGAATCACATTATGAGCTTAAGAAAATCTTTAGCACAATTAAATTCCTTCTGTGCTGCATTTTTTATTCAAAATTACACAATCATTTATGCACATGCATGTGAAAATGAAATTGTTTTCATGCGCACGCCCCTGGGTTTTCTGATGTTGAATAGTTCAGAGGTATGTAATGACATGCATAAGGGCACCAAGGATACCATGTGAACATTTGAATATTGTAGACCTAAATGAGGATTCGGCTATAAGCTTTATACCTTTTTGGCTTAATAATTGACGATATTGCTACACGTGTATGAAAAACTAGTTCTGAATCTATGCTATTTGCAGATGATTTAATCAATGAGATGAGAGAGGCAATAAGTGCTAAGTTAGAAGCTTGGAGAAAGATTTCAGTATCTAGAAACTAGAAAAAGAACCTATTAATTTGTATAACATCGAGATGTGAAATAGGTTGCATTTGAACTGCACTCTTACAAATATGTGCAGATGGAAATTGGAACATGGACAAATACAAAGAATTGGAAGGATGGAGAATTTCTGTTGAAAAAACTATTTAGGTAGGATTCAGCCCCATTCTACTCACTCGGTTTCGAAAAAGTATAACTGTCAAAACCATTTGTCTCCCACTAAAAGATTTGCAAAATCTTTGCTTATGGTAGTAGCCCATAATTGTGAAACCAGGCTGGATTAACAGAATTTACAAAATAAATCAACTCTCTTACCTCTGTTGCCTCAATCAGCTTTGTTTTTTGAGAAGGAGAAGCCAAGACCTTTTTTATCAAAGTTTCACCAACCTAGAGAGAGAGAGAGAGAGAGAGCCTTATATTATGTTAAGCAGACAGACGCTGAATGAAAAACAAACAATATCAAGTGTCCATGAGAATGTTGAGGACCTCAGGCAACCACAAAATGAAGAAAGCCCAAAAAAAAAAAAACATGAAACAACTTGCAAAATATTTCAGCATCTTAAATTCCTCCTGCATTGATATTTACTTCGATGCAAATTGTCAGAGTAGATAATAATTTGCAAACCTCCTGTGGGGGCCCAAAATCACGAATATCTTCTTTGCCTGTCGGAAACAAATTAATACTGACGCTTTCAAGAGGTTCAATAACATCTTTGAAGACCTTGTCTTGTCCTTCAACTATAACCTCCTGATCCAATCAACAGTGATAAAACAAAATGAAACTTGAATGTAAAATAAAGAATGTTTAATCCTACTGAGAAAACAATGTGCACGCAAGATGAAACTTAAAAAATATATTTTTGCATATTCTTCAAGTAAAGAAAAAGATACAATAAGACACACCTGCCACCCAAAGGGATATAGAAAAGTATATCCATCCTTCTTATCTGTGACTGACAGAAACCCCTTCTTTGTTTCTGCAGCAACTGAGCCATATCAACGGTATACTCTTAGCATCTCAGCCATTATTGCTCAGGGAAATAGGAATCAGAGAACTAACAACTAAAAGTATTTTTAAATGTTCTATAGGGGCATATAGTCCCTTTCAACACTTACTAACCCCTAAAAGACGGGTAAAATTATGTTAATGATGATGGTGGTGAATAAGATAGTGATAAGAACAGTGATGTAGAGATTATAAAGATGTACAAATAATGCAATGTTGAATAACTGGCTAATTCAATCAGAAAACAGTAACTTCGCATGAACTAAGATGATCCTATTTCTTACACAAAATAACAAAAAAGAAAAGTAAGCTCTTAACAAAAATGACATACATGTTGCGGCATGCTGAGAAAAGTATAGCCATGGGGCAATTGTGGCCCCGATGGCTAGGAGTTGACGTCGTCCAGACCTATCTGTCATAAACATAAAAGTAGTATGTTAATGTATAAATCTAAGTAGTCAATAAGGTGCCGATACATATAGATCACAGACTCCACTCTTATCGCACAACAAAATTTGTTCTGCTACATACCGTGGCAAGGATGAGTTGAAGTTGAAGGCACATGCTCAGACCTCACAATGAAGCTATTTCTTCGAATTTGACCATGCCTATACAGACCTAGCTGATGATAAGTTTAAACTTCACCATATAAGAATGAAAAGAATTGCAATAGATACGTGATAGCCGATTAAAAAAGCCAGGGCTAGAACCTGAGTGGATGCATTTGGCAAACATGTTTGATGGAATGACGGTGATTTAAGCAGAGACACCATATCTGCTTCAAACTAAGGACAGAAATAATCTTATCAATGCATCAAATTACAACAAGTCATAAAAGGATTCTGTTTAATCTGCTAAAAACATGCAGCATAACATCGCAACATTAATTTTTATCTTGAAAAGTCTCTGTTTCAACTTGAATGACTTGCACCTTTGTCTCGCAGTTACCTTTTTTTTTATTTTTTAATATACATTCATATATTTAAAAAATATATATATATATATATATATATTATTTCTTCCACCATTACATTAAAGATGTGATTTAGTGCTCAAATGGATGTTCAAAGAAATTAATTATCCCATTCAGCCATGAATTGGTTGGAATTCAACAATCCTTCCAAAGAATCTGCGATGCATACTTAGATTTAAACTGCTCTTCGATGAAAACATTACTTCCCACAATTTGCAACTGAGACGAATTTATTCCAGAATTTGATGCTACAAATCCAAAACAAAGCAACTTTCATCTTAACGAAGTGTGTCTTAACTATGTTCATGTGCCAAAAATGCATTGAACTGTAACAATGCATAAGAATGAAAGTATTAGTCAAGCAAGAATTCACCTTTCAGCAGAATTCCGGTGGGAGTGGACCGCCGGGGAGGAGAGTTTTCCGGCGAAGCAGGGTATTCTGCCACGTGTCCACAAGAAAGAGAAGCGTTGGCTTCTCGCTTATCTGCACGCCAATTCTACATCATCCAAATCTCCATCCATCTATATGATACTGATATGCAGTATCCACCACATTTGGAATCTGGAAAGACAAAAAACACCTTCCTCGTTGTAGTTTATTACACTCTTATTCGTGAAAACTGCCCTTCCTAAAATAGGGCCCAACTGAGAAAACACCTCTCAGAAAATGTATTATGTGAGAATAAATTTATTAAATTAATAAAAGAATTGAGAATAAAAAATTAAAAAAAAAAACTGAAAAAATAAATCGTTATTAGCAAAAAAATTATCAACTTTGGACCAATTTGCAAGTTTCATACTATGTTTAAAAGTTGATTTTTTTAATCACAAATTTAATTATTTTTGTAATTTTTACACGATATAAAATTGAGATAAATTTCAATGAGTTGAAATATATATATATATATATATATATTGTATCTTTAATAATGTATTGGGTTCATGAATTTGTGTTCGGTTCATCCATTCACTCCAATCAATTAAGGGAGTGTTTACTTGGGAGGAGTATTATGTTAAATAGGATGAGGTTGTATTATTTTGGTGATTGTTTATCCAAACTACAATTGATTTAATGTTTATGGATTGGGATTTAAAAAGTTAGATAAGTTATTTTTATCCACCATTTATTTTGCTTGATATATTTGATAATTAAATAATTTTACCAAAATATCATTAGGTAAAAAGAAGTCAAACCCTTATCTCCCTCATATACGTTGTCGTTTTTGAAAAAAGAAGCAGTCCCATTTCTCATTCCACCCATGAAAGAAGCAGCTCAATTTCCCCATTCCACCCACGAATTTTTAGCGATGATGGTGAAGGAGACGACACATGTGATGGAAACAGAGTGAAATTGGTTGTGAAATTCTTGTGAGTGGGTCCTAAATCATCAATAACATGGGGGTGTTCGCTATTTTATTTTACATAAAATATGACTCACAAGTGCACGAGGTAAATTATAGTAAACTATGGTGAGAACATGTATTGTATACACAGGGATTGTATATGGTATAATCAACCGAACACTTGTTTTTTATATTTTCCTTTTTCTAAAGAATTCAATAGTTGGAATGAGTTTTATAAAAATAAACTAAAATAAATAAAGAATAAAAATAGACAACAAAACAAATTCACTCAACTAAGGATATTCATAGATTATATGGATTCCAGAGACATGCATTCATATGAGTTCCTTTTAATGTATCAAACCATATTTAATTCATATATTTGTATGATAATCACTAATATATTTAGATTCCAGGGACATGCATTCATATGATTCATATGAGTTCCTTTTAATATATTAAACAATATTTAATTCCTATATTTGTATGATATCATTAATATATTTGGATTCTCCCTCTCAAGTTAGATCCAAAAGTTGATTAGAATCCACTGATTATCTCTCGATATCACAGTGTTATCAAAACTCTCAATCGTGCCTATAATCTATTCTCATCCTAATACTTACCAATCTCTCGATCTAGCAAGTTTATGTTATGCATTCATAATCTGTTAACCAATTACTCATTCTCGGGTAATATTGGATTAACTACACATATGCAATTAGTCGTCACATAATTCCATACGACATTCAAATCAAGGAAGCATAAACAAATATAGGTAGAGAAATAATATCATTAAAGAAAAACAGATGAATCCATACTAATGCAAGCCCTATAATAACTAGATGTTTACTCACTCATATTTAATACATAATCCATGAGAAATATATTGATAATCATCGCTAACATAAAAAGGATAAGAGAAAAGAAAACTATTTGAAGCCAATCTTCGTTTCTGTCTCTCTTTCTCTCTGATGCTTTGGTTGGTTGATTCTCCGTTGTATAATTGTTTCTAGCTCTCAACTTCGTTGTATATTGTATGATATATAATATGATGTAGCTCCCCCTTTTTATAGATAATTATTAGGATTTTGATAGAAGATGTGTCTCTGCTTTTGAATGAGAAGATAAGCACGATCACACCAAATCGCGACGGTTAAAATTATATCGCGAGGATAAGCATAGTCCGTGTAAGGTCACGCACGGGCCGTCCTTCATGAAGCTCAAATATGGGTCAGTTTGATCTACAGGACAGGCCGTGCCTCTGAGATCCATCCTCGGTTCACATGCACAGTTCGTGTGACATGAGATGTGATCTATACACCCTTAATTGTCTGTTTTTCTATTAAAATATTAACAAAATATAATAAAATCATTATAAATTCGTCACTTAGGTACGTGCAATTGCCTAAAAACCATACATAATAACACTGAATTGCACATAAATCCAATGTTTATCAACCCCAAGCTTAACCTATTGTTTGTCTTCAACCAATGATGACCAATCTTCTTTTCAATATGAAAGGGTGTTTTCACAGTAAACGATGCTTCAAACACAAAAACCATTATGATTATATCAAAATCAACCATATTATAAATAAACAATTTCATTAGATGCAACTAATACTTATTTAACATCTTGAATCATTGATCATCACTGAGTTTGTGTATCTCTCACACTCAAGTGTATAGGAAACTATAAACGAAACTCAAAGTTAAAATTAATGTAGAATTAACCATATGTTTGCCCATGATTTCATTTCGTCTTTACATGTAATAAGTGAATTAAGGATCAGAAAGGACTTTTTATTCGGTTGTAATGTAGGATTTTGGTCAAGGTAAGGAATGTATGACTGAGTGACTTAATCAACATTGGACTCGTCGAATTGGTTGGTCTTTATGACCTTTCACATTCAACTCATGGCCGACGAGCATAACTAGATTTTTTTTCGAGCTTTATTCCTCCTTCATCAACTCCATTTCAATATTCAATCAACTCCGAATTTTTTATAAATGATTTTATTAGCTTTGGAGAGTCACTTTCGATTTTCAACAACTTTTGTTCTTTGATGATTTTTTTTAGGAAGTGACTCATCTCCCAATTCATAACAATTTTTCACAATCTTTCAATTTATTCACCATATTCACCAAGACCTTCTAATATGCAATATTCTTTCCTATTCGACAAGCCCACCTTACTTATATTATTTTCATGCATGAGCAGTGTAACTTGGCTATCAAAGAAAGGCTCAAGACTAAATGAAGCTTACTAGGATAATTTTGTGTAAATGGCTAAAATCGAAAGGATAATTAGCCTACCAAAGATGACCTAAAATCACTTCTAAAATCCATATTATTCTGTAAAACTTGAGCAAATCATAGGCAAGTTTTAGATATTCTAACATTTAACCAATTAAACACACTAGAAATAATCAATAGGTTCAAATTCTCACATGCTAATCACGATTCAAGCCATTCATTGCATGCACAAATATCATTTTTCCACAACATGCTCAATTCATCAATAATCATTATCAAATAAATCATTATCATTAGTCAATACCACAGTCATCATAAAATAAAGAAACAAATCGTTGTTAGGCTTTATATTACATATTTTACACTACGAATTTGAAAAAGAAACTAATAGAAAATGAAAAAGAAAGAAAGAAAGAAAGAGAAATAAAGAAAAAAATACCGTACTAGGGCCAAATACACGATTTATGAGGCACATCCATCCACCCCCCAAACTTATTCTTCGAGAAGACTAAGTTTGGTAAAATGGACGGGATGCCCATAAATCACGTATCTACCCTCACTAAGGTGGTTGTGGTGGTGAATAGTGGAGCTCCCAAAGTTGCATCATCTTCTTCCTATGTATGCAATATATATAACATATGTAACAATAGATGTGGCTTGCACATAATTTTACCCCCAGACTACAACATCCCATGTAAATTTATGTCTACTCTAAACATGATATGTAATGTATAGTATGCTTCCATTATTTTGCTCAAATCAAATTCAAGCTTGCATCCTATATCAAATATGATGGACATAATATACATTTACCTCAAAATTGATGTCATTTCATCAAAACCTATTGGAGACCCTTATTCATCAAAATTCACCAAGATATATCAAGGGTCCTCTTCATACCATAGATGTTTCATCCCGATAGTTATGCACATACTATGTTTGATAATATGCCCAAATGGACTTGTTATTTTTTATGACAAGAGTTGATGAAATCAAACAATCCATGAGTCAATCGTGATATATGTGGGCAACTATTCAATATCTTAAAGTATAGTATAATCCAACCATAGTAGGTTCACATATTTCATGAAATAGAACACATTACATGAATATTCATCATTCAAAACTCAATTTCCCCCTAAACTAGCATGTACACCAAGTGTTTGATAAAATGTATCAATAAAATTATCACACTGGCAAAACCGACTTGAAATTAAGCTTACTCATCAAACATAGACTCATATATTTCAAGCTAAATGAAATTTACAGAGAAATTACATACCTTTCTTCTTGAGTTAGAGTTTGAGAAAAATGTGAAGATTTTGGGATGAATCCTTCAATGAATTTTGAGGGGTGTTTCGAAAGGAAAAATTAAGGGAAGAAAAAACGCACCTTAATTTTGGATGGCGGCAGCCTAGCACAGGCCGTGCTAGATGGCATGGAACCTGGGCCACTCTGGCCTACAGCACGGGTTGTGCAGCGGCTAGCACGGTCCGTGCTTGATTTTTATTTTTATTTTTTGATACATATATTACAATTTCCATTTAATGAACATAGATTCATAGTAAAACATCCATCTACCCCCAAACTAAGTTTGAAAAAGATAAATGGGAAAGTTATAAATCGCTAACCTCTACGTTATTATTGAGGAAGTGGGTCCAATGAGAGTTGAAAACCCCAATGTTTCATCATGTCCAGCGTGATTGCTAAGTTTGCATTAATTTTCTAGACAGTTAAGTTCATATAGATAAACTCGTCTCTCAATTTCTACAAACACAACCCATCAAGATTAAAAGGGATTTCTTTTTTAAACAAGGGACACATTAGTTGTGTAATTCTAGAAAAATTCACCATGAAGTTCGGCATGCCTCCTTAGTGCCTTCTCTTTTGCACGAGGGTGTCATCCTTCAGTTTCAGCCTCCTTGGCATGATCGACTTCTAAACTTGCTCCAAGGTAATCATTCTTTATTTCCTCTTTGATAATTCCCTTGCAAGGTGCATTCGTCTTTGGTTCTATAGAATTATGTACAATTTTGAAATTGTCAATTAAATTCACACTATCAAAATTAATAGACTTACAATGAAGGATAGTGTGCCTTTTGCAAGATTCAAGAAACTCTGCTAGCAAACTTTTGGATTTCTTTTGCATGATGGTATTTGGGATTAAATCCACAACCTTACAATCTTCAACATCTCCTTGAAACTTATTTGCATCATATAATGAATATACAATTTTCTCATTATTTACTCTCAGAGTTAATTTTTCTTTTCTCATATCAATAAGGGCTTCTGCGGTGGCTAAGAATGGTCTACCCAAAATCAATGACACGGTCTTCTTCCATATCCCACACAACAAAGTCCATGGGAAATATGAACTTGTCCACTTTCATGAGCAAATTTTCTATAATTCCTTTTAGGTACTTTATAGACCTATCAGAAAGTTGTAATGTGATGGAGGATGAATTCACCATTCCTAAACCCAACTTCTTGAATATGGATAATGATATTAAATTGATGATTGCCCCCAAATCACATAACACTTTATTAAAGTGAGATTTGTCAGTTTCACATGGAATTGTATAGCTTCCCAGATCTTTAAACTTTTGTGGAAGCTTTCTTTGTATAATTGCACTACACTACTCCGTTAGATTGATCGTCTCATGATCTTTAATTTTCTTTTCTTTGTTAGATTTTCCTGAAAACAATTTAGCATAGTTAGACATTTGTTTAATAACTTCACCAAAGGGAATATTAATTAACAATTTCTTAAAATTTTCTAAGAAACTAGTAAATTGTGTCCCATTCGCTTGCTCCCTTAACCTTTGTGGAAATGACAATGGTGGAACGTATGCAAAGGGTGGCACATATTTGACTTCCTTTACTTCTTCCTCCACCCCACCCTCTAACTTTTTTTTCTTCTTTGTTAGATAGCCCGTCCCTCACATGTATGGCATTACATTGCTTCTTTGGGTTTATTTCAATGGTACTTAGAAATTGTCCCTTTTGTTATATGTTTCCCACTATTTTAGCCATTTGACCAACTTGCATCTTCAAAGATTTCATTTGAGCTCCAAATTCAATTGTGAATTTGTTCACCGTGATGGCTAAATTTTCATCCTTTGCTGCCTACGTATCCATTCTTTGCTTTGTGGTCTGCATAAAGGATGCTAGTATATTCTCCAAATTCGGTTTTTTTCCATCATTTATAATTCCATTTGTAATAGAGAAACTGGGTGGTGGCTGCTCAAAATTGTTTAAATTTGAATAATTGAGTCAATCTCTTTGTCCTAATTGATTTTGTCTATAATTGTTATTGTAGTCTCGTTCTTGCATATATTTCACATCCTCCGGTGTGTTCAGGGCTACAATTACATGTTCTTGAATATTTTCAGATAGTGACTTGACATTCTTAGTCAACAATGTGATGGCTTGGGTTATAGTAGTCATTTGTGCAAACAACTCTTTAATTCCTTCCATCGTGCTAGAAATTTCACCTACCTTTCTTATTGAATTCCCTTGTGATGATCATTGTGCACTATTTGAGGCCATTTTTTCTAGCAAGTTTACGGCCTGATCAACTTTTAATGATAATAGAGCTTCTCTTGCGGCTGCATCGATTTGATTCAAGTTAGCTCTAATAAACCGTTATAGAACTGACATACCTGTTGATAGATTGCAAATCCATGTCGGGGGCACGTTTGTAAGAGATCTTTGAACTACTCACATGCTTCATACAAAGGATCTTGATCGAATTGTCTAAACATTGTGATCTCGTTCTTTAATCTCAATGTCATACCAGGTGGATAGTATTTGTTGAGGAATTTCTTGCATAAATCGGATCATGTCCGAACTGATTCCTCATCTAGTGATTGGTACCACTGCTTTGCTTTATCCCTCAAAGAGAATGAGAAAAATTGAAGTCTTATTACATCAGTTCCCATATCGTTCATCTTGATGGTACCACTAATCTCCAAAAATTATATTAAATGTGCATTGGGAACTTCTAGTGCACCACCACCAAATTGATTTTGTTGTACCATAGATATTAAAGAAGGTTTACGTTCAAATTTATTTACACCTATGGCTTGTAGTTGTTCTCCATAATTTACAGTGGCGAGAGGTTCTAAAGCCTTTCAAATGGGAGGAGCACCGATCGGTGGGGCTGGAGGTAGTTGTTGTTGTCTTATCAAAGCTCGCAACTCCTCCATCTCTTTACGCATTATTTCTATTTTCTCCATTCAATTTACTCACGTTCTCGAAGTGCTTCTGAGTCAGGCAGTCGCTTCGATCTCCAAATCAATTAATATCAAATTCCTTACACCTTTGGATCGAGTGTTCATAAAATACCTGCAAACACGACACAATTCAAATAAAGAAATATAAATTATAGACTAAGCTATAATATACACTTTAAATTAAAGTCTAATATCTAAAACAAATATCAATTGTAAATTATGTCAGTCCCCGAAAACGGCGCCATAAACTTGTTCGCTATTTTATTTCACTTGAAATACGACTCGCAAGTGCACGAGGTAAATTATAGTAAAATATGGTGTGAGAACATGTATCATATCCACAAGGACTATATATGGTAAAATCAACTAAGTACTTGTTTATGATATTTTCCATTATTTAAAGAATTCAATAGTTGGAGTGAGTTTTATAAAATAAACTAAAACAAATAAAGAATAGAAATAGATAACAAAGAAAATTCACACAACTAAGGATATTCAGAGATTATATGAATTCAAGGGACATGCATTCATGTGGTTCATATGAGTTCCTTTTAATGTATCAAACCATATTTAGTTCCTATATTTGTATAAGAATCACTAATATATTAGGATCCTCTCTCTCGAGTTAGATCCAAAAGTAGATTAGACTCCACTGATCATCTCTCGATATCACAGTGTTATTTAACTCTCAATCGTGCCTACGATCTATTATCATCATAATACTTACCAATCTCTCGATCTAGTAAGTTTATGTTATGCATTTCTAATCCGTTAACCAATTACTCCCTCTCTAGTAATAATGGATTAATTACACATATGCAATTAGCCGTCACATAATTCCATACGACATTCAAATCAAGGAAGCATAAACAAATATAGGAAGGGAAATAATATCATTAAAGAAAAACAGATTAATCCAAACGAATGCAAGCCCTAAAATCACTAGATGTTCAGACACTCATATTCAATACATAATCCATGGCAAATATATTGATAATCATCACTAACATAAAAAGAACAAGAGAAAAGAAAACTATTTGAAGCCAAACGATCTTTGTTTCTCTCTCTCATGACTTGGTTGGTTGATTCTCCTCTGTATACTTGTTTTCAGCTCTTAACTCCATTGTATGTTGTATGATATTTAATCTGACGTAACTCCCCCTTTTTATAGACAATTACTAGGATTTTGATAGCCGTCATATCGATGTTTTGGAATGAGAAGATAAGCACGAATCACACCAAATTGCGACGGTTAAGATTATATCGCGAGGATAAGCACGTCCATGCAAAATGACCACGCACGGGCCGTGCTTCATAAAGCTCAAATATGGGTCAGTCTGATCTACAGCACGGGTCGTGCTCTATCATGCCTCCGGGGTCCGTCCTCGATTCATGTGCACGGTTCGTATACGTGAAACGTGATCTATACACTCTTAATTGTCTGTTTTTTTGTCAAAACTTCAACAAACACGTAACGTAACAAAATATAACAAAATCATTATGAACTCGTCACTTAAGTATATACAGTTGCTTAAAAACCATACATAATAACCTTGATTGCACTAAAATCTTATGTTTATCAGGGGGAAACTAAAAGTGTCATTTTTTTTCTTTTGAATCGACGTGGTAGACATGAACTGAAGAAAAAAATTGAAATTTGAGCACATCTATGCAAACTCAATTACCTGTCTATAAAATCCTATCACAGCAATCCCACCCATGTAAAATGCTAATTTACTTTTTTGTATTGAATGAATATGTTTCTAGTTAATTCAAACAATTTGAGTAATTTCAAGAATATTCTATGATCAACAAAACAAGAACAACCAGAGTTTCCGTGACTTTACGAAAAGCAGAAATGATACATTCCCCCCTCCCCCACACCAAAAAAATTAATCAACATATTCCCGACTGAACCAAAATAGAATCAAATCCATAAAATAACTTACATTACCATAATCCATAAAATGCTGACAAAACTATCGTACAAAAAAAAACAATAAAGAAAAAACATGCCTGATCGACTAAGCTGGCTGGAATTTTAAATGACGGAGGGTGCGAGTGAAGATGCAAGTTTGCCGGAATTTCAGACGGCGGAGGTTGCCGAAGAAGACGCCAATGCTTCTTCTTCATGGTGCTTGCTGGAATTTGGGAGGAGCTAGGTGGTTGTCTTTTCCGTTGCCTGTGAATTTGGAAGACTAGGGTTTTCTGCAAAATTTTAAAATTTTTAAATAATTAAAGGATATTTTTAACATTTTATTAGTTTAACATTCTTGAGATAACTTATCACACCTCAATTAAAAAATATATACAATCAGACATTTTATCCAAATTTTTAAACCAATCTTAAGACTTCAAATCTACTATTATATAAAATGAATAAAAAATTAACTTAAATAACATATCCTTATCAAAACTTCCACGTCATTAGTCAACAAACCTTAAATGAACTGAAAAAGTCCTGCTGCCACCATGATTTTAATTTTTATGACAAACAAAAACCAATGTTGAGCACCACCAAAGTCTTAAATCAATTTTATCATAAATTACCACCTCCGATCTCACCATATTTTTTTCCTAGATTTTTTGTTTATTAAAAATTGTACAATGAATTAAGTTTTTATTTAAAATCTATATTTTTATTATCAATTGGGAATTGAAAAATAGGACAAAATTTGTAAACGATACTAGATGGTGCATGGAACCGGATCCTTACCAAACTGGATCAAAACCCAAATTAAAGAAATACAGAAAATGACATTGCCTATTTGACTTTTCTTCGAATTAAATAACAAAAACATATATATAATTTTACATATTTTTAAATGTTCATACCAAAAATCGAACCTAATCATATTGGTTCATCATGAATCGAATAACCAGAACTACGGCCATGTTCATAAAATTATTGCATATAAATATGTATTTTATTTTTGCTTTTTTATGTTAAAATAATTACATAATTTAATAAATTCAATAATAATAAGAATAATAACAAATCATAAAAAAAAGATAAATTTTCTACCTAAATTAAATTAAATTAAGGTTTTGAAAAGTTAATTTGATACTTTATTAATGACAGTTAGCTTAGTTAATTGTGATTTCATTTAATTTGTGTTCAATTACCCGAACTAATCCAATCCAAATCGTACCATTTCGACTTTTCAAGTTGGTTCTACTGATTATTTTAAATTCACCAAAGTTTGGTACGATTTTGAAGATTTTCAAATCCATGAACCACATTGACCGCACGCACCCATTCCCATCACCCAATGGAAAACAGGATAAAGTTCTTAAGAAATAAAAAGAAGAATTGAAAATATGAAAAACTAAAAGAAAATCAAGAAAGCTCAAAACCTATTTTTTATTAAAAAATAACTTAGATTTTTTTTTAAAGAAATAAAAAAGACCCTGACTCAAAAAAATTAAATTTCATGAGGCAGGTTTTGTAAAAAAAAATTACAATATCTAAAATGGAATATGGTATTTATTAGTCCTTGAATTAGTATTCAGGTTTAAATTAAATCTAAAATTATTTTTTCATATAAATAGAACCTTTAACTTTAAAAAATGGTTACATAAACTCCTGAACTTCTTATTACCAAATAAATAGGCTCATTTAATAAATTAAAATAACAAAATAAATTTTAAAAATATTTGATAAAGTAAAAAATTATTAAAAATAAAATGATAAATATATTTTATTTAATGAATACAAAAATATCAAAAGACCTTAAACTATTTAAATACAATAAAAATAGAATATCTAAAAAACATAACAAATCTTCAAATCTCAAACCTTTTTTTATATATAAATGATTAATAAATTTTACATTATTAATTTATTTAAATATATTTATAATTTAATTTGTTGGTTCTTAGATTTATTTAATATTTTTAATATTTGTTTAGTTAATTTAATACTTAGGAGGGTTCTATTTGTCGTATATTTGAAATTTCAAGGGCTTATTTGGCCTATTTTAAAAGTTTAGGAGCTTATTCGACCCATTTTAAAAGTTACATGTCTTATTTGTACGAAAAGATAATATATGGTCTAATTTGAACTTGAAGTACTAATTTAAGAGCTAATATGTACATTTTTCTTATCTAAAATCAACTTATTAAAATTATTTTTTTTAAAGCAAAAGCTTTTTTAAACAAATGAAAGTTAAATGATATTTCAAAAAAAAAAAGGCCATTTTGCATATATATATATATATATATTAATTCTGGTCAAATCATTCATATTTAAAATATTTTATAGTTTTTTCATTATAAATATTCTCAAAATGCTTAAAAATTAGTGGAAGATCTTGTTTTAAAGGAAACTAGTGTGAGACCTCTGTGATGCACAGAAGATATTTTTTCCTTATATTTTGTAATATAAACATATATTCAAGTTATATGATATACTGTAGAAGGTGTGGATTTGTAATTCAGTAATTATTTTTTGTATAATGAGTAGAAATTTGTTGTAATTTTATGCTTCGTCTTTTCTTCTATTAGAATTAGTCTCGTTCACAAATTGATGAGCATAATATCCACAATTTATAGAAGGTTCAATCAAATTAAATTTAAAAAAAAAAATAGCGATATCAGCATATTAAAGAAAATAAAGATTTGTACAGATCTCGTAAAAATTGGCAATTACAGTTAAAAAATGATAAAAATATTTCGTAAATTGCTAATCTATATATATCTAATGTAATTTGTTATCTATTATTTATGATATGTTTGTTTGCAAATCACTATTTTTTATAAATCTTAATTACTAAAATATTTTATTTGATTCATCATTCCATAAATTATGGATATTAATTTTATTGTTATCAATTATAAATAGATTGAAAAACAGGTCATGTTCAACCTAATTCTTTCACGTACAATTGTTTGATTCTTGAACATTAGGTACATTTTCATTTGTCTATTTCATTTGATATTATGTAAATTCTATCTTATATTTTTTTCTTTTTTTCCAGCAACATTAAAATTAGATTCTTTAAAATACTTTTTTTGTAAATCCAATATTATTGTTCAATTTATATGCTTAAATGATTTCGTTCGCTATATATATAATTTAAGTATGTACTTATATTTTGATAGAAACAAATACTTTGAAAGCTAATGAAAAATTGCACGGTGCTTATACGTCGAAATAATTAGCAGATCTCAACAGAAAATCACAAGAATAATCAAACGAAACATGAAAAATGAAACATGAAAGAGATGAACGAACTTTTGTTTTAAAAATAAGAAAAAAATAGTTAAGAAAAATAAGAAACAGGTGAATAATTTTTTTTAAAAATAAAATAAATATAAAAATAATATTTTGAAGAGTGTAGGTTTTTGTGACAATTGAAATATAACATAAATTATCGTAACTATCTTACCATTAATTTTTTCAAAACAGAAAACGCAAAACACTTCAAGAGAAGGGAGAACATAAAAGAGAGACCTTAAAATATTTAGTAATAATCTTGATAAAATATATAGAAAGAAGAGAGAGACAAAAATGAGAAATGATTTTGAATTATGGTAAATTTATTGAAAATTTAATTTCATATTTGACAAAATCATATTTTATCCACGTGATTGGATAATGTTAAATAATTGATAGTTTAATTATAGAAAAATTGTTAATGATTTTCCATAATATAATGAAATTACAATGATTTCACATTCCTAACAAATTTATTTCTTATTTTGAATATATTATGAGTTAACAAAAATTCTTTAAAATTTGAATTTATTTATGTTGAACAATAGAAACTAAGCAAATCCCGAAGATTTCTGACATTAATCTCTTCAACTAAATTGTAATAATGTATCCTAAAAGAGTTGTATAAGTATATATAATTTTACATTTATATGGTTGAAATTTAGGGGGTTATTTACTGAAATAATGTGAAAAAAAATTCATAAAATAGGGTAGGTTTGAAAATCATTTTCAAAATAGGTTAAAATATCACGCCCGGTGACGATGTTTGATAAAAACATCACTGGGCCAAACGTTTTAATTTAAAAAATAAAAACGTCAGTTTTTTCAAAGATATATATATGCCAGATGCTATCATTCATCACACACACACACACACACACACACACACATATATATATATGCATGTATATATATGGTTGTGTATATATATATATATATATACTTATATACACATATATATGCAAGTATATATATATAAAGGTATATAATTATATATGTTATATATTTGTATATATATACAAGTATATATATATATATATTTATATTATTTAATAAATAATATTCATATTATTAGAAATCAATTAAAATTTTGTATTTTCAATTGAAGTAAATATAATATGATATTAAATATATTTAAATATTTTTTATTAAATAAATATACATTTATTTAAAAAATATCTATACTAATAATATAATTATAAACCAATAAAAATTATTCCTATATATAAATAGTAATTATATATAATAATGTATAATTTTATAGAGATATTTAGAGAATTTAATATTAAGATATATTGAATATTTTTTATTTAAAAAAATTATTTGTTGTATTTTTTATTTATTTAATATTTATGATATATACATATATTTAAACACTCTATATAAAATTCTTTTTTTAAAATTATATTATGTATTAATTTATTTATAATATCTTAATAAATTTAATTTTAATATAACATAACCCTTTTATATAAAAATATTAATATAATTTTCTTATATAAATATATAATTAGAAATATATATATTTTTTCTTATATAAATATATATTGCATAATTATAAACCAATAAAAATTATAAATTTTTATTTTAATTAATCAAATAATATTATAAATAAATATAAAAAAATTAAAGAATATTTATTAATAATTATATATTTTATTATAGTATTATTTGAATATATAATAATTTTAATTTTTTTCACTTTGTTTATTACTTACAAAAAATATATATTTGTTAAATGTAATTTAATATAAATTATTTGTAAAAATTTATAAAAATTAAGTAATACATAATATAATTTAAAAATTGAAAAATGGTATACATGTCCTTTTTTTATATTTTGAAATTATATTTTATATGAATACAATTATATTATAAAAAAGAACAAATAGTAGAATCTGCTCTAGTGGTTAAGTTCTTGATAAACCTTGGAAGAGGACGTGTGTTAAAACCCCACGCAACCCCACCCCAATTCTGCTTTTTATTAAAAAAAAAAAAAAATCAGTCAAGTGGCCAGACGTTTAATTGGGCCATACATGTCCATCATCCCATATATATATATATATATATATATATATAATTCTTGTTGTATTTTTTTTTATTTATTTAAAATTTAAAAAAATTATTTTTAAAAATATTTATTATATATAAAAATGTACAATATATATAGATATTAAGAGAATTTAAAATTAAGATATATTGATTATTTTTTAAATTTAAAAAAAAATTCTTTGTTGTATTTTTTATTTATGTAATAATTATGATATATATTTAAATTAGTTATATATGTTATTATTTATACATAAAATTATATATGATATACATATTAACACACACATATATACATACATACATAAATAAGTATAATACATAATAAAGAAAACATATGAAATAAAACAAAATAAATTAAAGAAATGTCAAGCCCACTAACGTTTCTTTAAAACGTCAGTGGGCCTGACGATGTATTATTTTTTGTTTTTTATGTATTAAAATATGTATACATATTTTATAATATATTTATGTATTAATATATATATATTAAAAATTCAAATTATACTTAAAATAAATTAATAATAATTATTAAAAAATTTCCTTTAAATTATATAATTTTTTTATAATATTAAATAATAATATAATTTTTTTATTTACAATTATATAATATATATTTCTATAAAATATATATACATAAATTTCTATATATATATATATTAAATAAACGATAATGTTATTCAATATATAAGTAATAATATATATATATAATATATTATATACAAATTTAACAAATTAATAAAAAATATAAAAAGAAACGTCAGGCCCACTGACGTTTTTTTAAAACGTCAGTGGGTCTGACGATGTATTATGTTTTTATTTATATTTATTAATATATGTATATATTTATGACATAATATATATACATAATATATAATATATTTATGTATTAATATATATATATATTTCAAAAATTCAAATTATACTTAAACAAATAGTATAATAATTATTTAAAAATATTCTTTAAATTATATAAAGTTTTTATAATATTAAATAATAATATAAAATTTAATTATCTTAAATAATAATATCAATTCTTATAATTTACAATTATATAATATATTTCTATAAAATATATATAGTATTTTTTTTCCAGATATTCAAATTATACATAATAATAATTATAAAATATTTTTTAATTTAGATAATTTCTTTATTATCTTAAATAACATTATAATATTTTAAATTTTAAAATAAAAAATTTAATATAAATTTCTATAAAATATATACATAAATTGTTATATATATATATATTTATTTATTTATAATATATATTATATATATAAACATATTACAAAATATTAAAAAAAATTCCAAAGCAACGTCAGTGGGGCTGACGATTTTTTATTTTTTTCTTTTTTTAATTGTATATATATATATTTATGTATTATTAATATATATAGTATTTTTTTAAGAAAATCAAATTATACATAATAATTAGAAAATATTCTTTAATTTAAATATTTTTTTATAAAATATTAAATAACAGTATAATATTTTTCTTTTTAAAATTATATAATTTAATATATATTTGTATAAAATATATATACATAAATTTCTATATATATATATATTTATATTATATATTATATATATAAACATATTACTAAATTAAAAAAATGAAATTTTTGTTTTAAACAAACGTCAGTGGGGTGACGATTTTTTATTTTATTTATTTTTATTATTTGTATATATATATATATACATTTATGTATTATTAAATTATATATATATATTTTTTCCAGATATTCTAATTATACATATCAATAATTATAAAGTATTCTTTAATTTAGATAAATTTTTTTATTGTCTTAGATAACATTATAATATTTTAAATTTTAAAATAATAAATTTAATATAAATTTCTATAAAATATATATATTTACTTAACAAATAAAATATATACGATTCATTTACAATATATATGAAATAATATATATGTATATATTTATAATATATATTATATATATAAATATATTATAAAATATTAAAAAAATTCCAAAAAAACGTCAGTGGGGCAGACGATTTTTAATTTTTTTCTTTTTATTTATTTATATATATATATATATATATATTTATATATTTATGTATTATCAAAAATATATATAGTATTTTTTTTCAGAAAATCAAATTATACATAATAATAATTAAAAAAATATTCTTTAATTTAAATATTTTTTTTTAAATATTAAATAAGAATGTAATATTTTACTTTTTAAAATTATATAATTTAATATATATATGTATATAAAATATATACAAAAATTTCTATACATATATGTTTACTTAACAAATAGAATATATATATATATTTTTTTTTTTATAATATATATATAATATATTATATATATAAACATATTACAAAATTAAAAAAAATTAATTTTTTTTTAAACACACGTCAGTCCCACTGATGTTTCTTTAAAACGTTAGTGGGGCTGACGATTTTTAATTTTTTTCTTTTTTTATTTGTATATATAATATATATTTTTGTATTATTAAAATATATATATAGTATTTTTTTCCAAAAAATCAAATTATACATAATAATAATTAAAAAATATTCTTTAATTTTAATAATTTTTTTTATTATCTTAAATAACAGTTTAATATTTTACTTTTAAAAATTATATAATTTAATATATATTACTATAAAATATATATACATAAATTTCTATGTATATTAATATTATATTTATTTTCTATTCAATAAATATAAAAAATGATTTCGAATAATATAAATAATTATAATATAAATAACAAATATATATTTATATATGTGCATATATAAATGCTTATATATATAGATGCGTTCTTTTATATATATATAGTGTCAGTGCGGGGTGTGTGTATATATATATATATATATATATGCATGCATGATTTATGTATATATGTATGTATGTATATATATATGGAGAGAACATAGGGCATATATATAGAATTTGAAATTAAAAACGTTAGGGGGCCTGACGTTTTTAATTTCAAATTTAAAACGTCAGGCCCGATGACGTTTTTTACCCTATTTTTAAAAACTGTTCCGAAACTAACCTATTTGATAATATTTTTTTTTTTTGCATTATTTTGGTAAAAAAACCCAAAATTTAGGCCGGAAAAATAAAATTTAAAAAAGTAATTTTAATTATATATATATATATATAGATTTTTTTTTGATAAAATGAATCGAGAAAATTGAGTCATATATTTGTTAGATTTCATATATTTTTTTAATTTCATAATTCAGTGATTTGATTAATATTCGATAAAATATATAGATTTTGAATCATGTATTAAATATTGCAGTATATTCATCTTGATATCATCTAATTTTGAAACACCCTAAATTTGTGGAATAATTTAGATTTTGAAATCGAATCAAAATTTCTAAAATAAAAACGTTTAATTTTAATTTAATAATAACTAGTGTGAGACCTGTGCGATGCACAAAAGATATTTTTTCTTTATATTTTTTATATAAGCATATATTCAAGTTATACAATATATTGTAAAAGGTGTGGATTTGTAATTCAGTCTCGTTCACAAATTGATAAGCATGATATCCACGATTTATAGAAGATTGAATTTTTTTTAAATAGAGATGTGAGCAGATTAAAGAAAATAAATATTTGCACATATCTCGTAAAAATTGTCAATTACTCAGTCAAATTAGGGATAAAAATATTAAGCAAATCGCCAATTAAATATATTAATATCACAAAATTTTAAATTAGACAGAAACAAATACTTAGAAAGCTAATGAATAATCACACAATGGTTATACATCGAAATAATTAGTAGATCTCAACTGAAAATCACAAGAATAATCAAACAAAAAATGAAAGAGATGGACGAACTTTTCGTTTAAAAATAAGAAAGAAAAATAGTAAAGAAAATAACATATGTTTATAATAAATTGAAAGCAACATATGAATAAAAAATCTAAAAATAAAATAAACCTGAAAATAATATTTTGAAGAGTGTAGGCTTTGGCGACAACTGAAATTGGGGACATATTGTTATACTTGTCTTACCATTTATAATTTTGATAAAATATATAGAAAGAAGAGAGCCAAAAATGAGAAATAATTTTGAATTACGGTAAGATGGGTGAAAGTTTAATTTCATATTTGACAAAATCAGATTATATTCACGTGATTGGGTGATTTTGATAGCTTAAATTTTAGAAAAATTGTTAATGACTTTCCACAATATAATGAAACTACAATGATTTACGGTTCCTAACAAATATTCCAATGTTTATTTCTTATTTTGAATATATTATGAGTTAACAAAATTTTCTTAAAATTCGAATTTGTTTATGTTGAACAACATAAATTAAGCAAATCTCAAGATTTTTTTTATATTAATCTGTTCAATTAAATTGTAATAATTTATCTTAAAAGAGTTCCACAAATAAATATAGTTTTACATTTATAGGGTAGAAATTTAGGTTGGAAAACAAAATTTTACAAAAAATTACTTATATATATATATAGATAGATTATTGTTTCGTAGATTTTATAAGATCGTGCGATTTTAATTGGTTTGATAAAATGATTCAAGAAGATCGAATCATATATTTATTAGATTTCATATATTTCTTAAATTTCAGAATTTAGTGATTTGATTAATATTCGATAAAATATTTAGATTTCAAATCATATATTAAATGCAGTAGTATATTCATCTTGATATCATCTTATTTTGAAAAACCTAAATTTGTGAAATTTTTAGAATAAAAACGTTCAAATTTAATTTAATAACAATATATTTATTCTACATTAAGTAATAAAGTTTAGACGGAAAAACAAAATTGGAGAAAAGTCATTTGGTTTATCTATATATATATATATATTATAGAAGAATATTCCCTTATAAATAAGTTATTGAAATTACCCTCCACCTTCTTTCCTGACAAATTTATCCTTATTTAATTTTTAATTTTCAAATGAAAGAAAATGTGATAGAAGGATTTTGTTTCCCCAAATGTTATTTAATTGAATTACAAAATGCAGTATTTGATGTAGCATATTTTAATTCATACTATATTCTTAAAAATATGAAAAATATTACTTACTATGACTGATGTGGACAGTAAGGTGAATTCGTAAGTTGAGCTATGTTTTTATAACATAATGAGTTTCACCTTGAGATTGACAATAAATTATATAATGGATATGAAGGTGGTGTAAATTGTGAGTTGAAATATTGAGTTATGACGTGATGTTCGATATTAGGATTTTCTAACACAATTTTATTTACAATTCACCATAAGTCATCCCACAATTTTGTGTTCAACGTTTTATTTTTTGATAAACTAGTATGAGACCTCTGAGATGCACAGAAGTAATTTTGTATATTTTTTATTTCAAGAATTATATTATTATTTTGATTTTTGTTCAATATTTATGATTTTAAATAAATATTGAATTTGTGAAATCTATAAAAAGCTGACTTCTATAAAAAAAAAATATATGTGTGGTGTATAAAGTAATTATGGTGTGTAGAGAAATTTTGGTGGTGTAAATAGAAACACCCTTTAATTATTTAGATATTTATTCATACCACATGCAACTTAGTTATGCTTTATATATAAACTACAATAAACAAGTAGGTTTATAAAATTGACAAACCTCTTTATACCTTATATGCAATAGATCTGCATAAAACATTCTTGTTATTATAAATCAAAATTAAAATTCTATTTTATTTGTCCATGATTAAAGATGTGTTTCTTCAACGACAATCCAACATGATTGAGAATATATCCTTAACTTTTGTTTATCGTCATTGCATGAAAAATGATAAAAAAGAAAATTATCTCTATTTAAATTTAAAGGTCATTCTACGATCAAATTGAGTAATAGAAAATTGATGAATTAGAATATTTTGAATAATATAACTAGCTGAATGAACCTTCACCCCGACAACATAATAATCATGCTCTATAACTTCCATCTAAGTTATGAGGCATAAGCCAAGAGGGTGACTTATATTTCATTATAACATAAATGGTGTACTAACTTTCCAAAATAATACATAACTGGAGTCCCAACTTTTAAAATATGTTTTTGATGAAAATTCATGTTTGAATAAAATGTAGCATTAGTAATATCACACGGAGAAGACTATTAGAATGTATATATTACGGTGGCCGAATAAATGTCATCACCTAACTTGCCATGTTGAAATTGTTTGGTAGAAAACTCCAACTTAAATTATATATTAAAAGAGTCGGCACTCTTATTGTTTGATAATCCTAATTTTCTTATAAAATAACAATGTTTGTGAAATTATCTTCTACAATTTAAATTATGTTAGCTTGCATATTACTTTTAGAATAACCTTTAGTTTAGTTAAAAAAAAAAAAAAAAAAAAAAAAAAAAAAAAAACCAAACTCTTGCAAGGAACAATTTAGTATAATTATTCGTCATCTTCAAATTTAAAAAAATAAAAAAAGTTATACCATATTGGAATGATATAATGAAAAAAAATCAAAATCGAATCATTAACTATGATCCAAGTTTGTAATTCAAGTCTTGGAGCAGCTGCAGTAACAAAAGAGTCAACCATTTTCTATTTTCTAAATGAAAAAAATCCAAATTAAATCACAACATAGTTATACTACATAAGTTTTTTTATAATCTACTAAACTATATTAAAATTACATATTAGTTAAATACAAACTAAAGAAACAGTTATATATGCACCATATATATATATATATATATATCAAATCCACCATAATTTGATTTTGATTTTTTAATTATTACTAATATAAGAATTAATCACATAATTTAAAACTAAAATGAAAAGCATGCACAATAGAACATGTATGCATACCACTATATCAGACTACTTAGACAAAAAAATCACAAAGACAAAAATAGATAAAGAGAAAACAATTCTTCAAAATACAAAAGTGATCAACATTAAAAAACTCAAAAGTAAATGCCAATGAAACCTTATAGTAATGAGACCTTTTATAATATTTTTAGAGTAGACAAAACTTTAAAGAGATAAATCTTCAATCACAAGGATGGCCATGTGGTAATTAAGCAACAACAACTTCTATTTGTTGGCTGACGAAGATCACGATCCCAATCATATCTTCTCATACAATAGACAAAAAATGGTTGGTCGTCCTAACCTCAACCTGCATACCAGAACATCCAAAATCAATTTATGCAACACTAACAACAATAGATTTTGTGTCTTGCTCATTCACCTCTACAAATACCCCATGATATATCTTCGTAAAAGTACACATTATAAGCTAGAATCTCAGTGATAAAGTAGTGGTGCTTCCTTGTATCTCACCTACAACCATTCAAGTAATTAAATATTGTCAGTAGAGTTTCTTCACCAAAATATAAGGCTCAATCATATTGCAAAATTCTTCTAATAAAATTACAATTTTATGCACGTGTAAAATAAACACTTATTCTGAAAATTTGAGCTAATGTAAAGAATGTTAGATGGAAATGATTGTTGGGGCTCCTGACATACCCAAAACTAATTCAAAATAAAAATTATTAGAAGTTTTAAGATGGCTTAGAACTGCCAACATACCATTTTAATTCTTACATACCTTCATGGATTTAAACAATCTCTTCATTTCAGCCTTTTTTTATTTGAAAACAAAAGGCTTTCTAAGTGTTCTATCCTGCAAGACCAAAGGAAAGGTTGCACGTGAGGGTGAAAATCAAGAATATGTCATTCTCGTGTGAAAATTGTTGGTAATTTATCAACTAACCCTTCAATTCAAAAGCATAAAAAATAATATTCTCTAAGAATATTACCTTAATAATCAAAATAAAAATATTATGTGAAACATAGAAATGATCTTGGACATAAATGCAATAAGAAAGTAGTGCAATTCACTCAAACATCATATATATTATAAAATTTGAAGCAACACACAAGGTTACGATTTAGAAAGAGACGAAAATAAGAAGGCAAAAAGCCTTGGCAGATTGACAACAGATATAGAAGCGATTAAAGCTAGAGAGGTTGTAGATCCCAAAAGTATCTCTCTCACCATACATGTGTGCGTATATATAGACATGGAAAAAATTAAATCTTAATTTGTAGATCATATTAATACTTATTTTTCTTTGAAAAATATATCTACAAGCATGTTTAAAGAATAGAGAATTTTAGAAGATTTACATTATCAAAAAAATTTAGGAGATTTGAATTATCAAGAAATTTTAGAAGATTTGAATTTCAAATCTTACCCAACAAATTAGTTGCACAATTCTCGATAGAAAAAAGCAAATAATAATATCCAATTTTAAAAGTGCATTGGGTTGGAAAATAATCACTAGCATTAAAAAAGAAAATTGATTTTTTTTCTCAATATCCTATGAATTAGAAATCTAAAAGTGTGTGAGATTATACAAAATAAGTCATTTCACAAAATATCCTATGAGGTTTTTCAATTAATATGCATTTTAATTTTATATAAATATATAGATAATATTTAATTAAAAAAAAAGGTGTTGTGGTCTATTTTTTTATGGTTGATAAACACAAAATAATTCAGTTTCATATTCCAATATAATATGATTCTAATAATTTTCATTCTTTATTCTAATTAATCTATTTTATTTAATAATATTAAATTTGAAGATTTTTGTATCAACAATTAAAATAAATTGGATGATTTTTGGAATTATTAACAAATTCAAATTCTAGATAAATATTATATTGTCTATTACATCAGATACCCCACAAAAAAATGAGAGATACACGTTTTAATTTGTGTTGACTAAATACAACATCTTCTTAATTTTAGGTACATCTATTTATTATTAAAAAAAAAGTTTTTATTATAAATAGATTCTGCATAAATAAAAAAAAATATTGAATCAAACATATTTCATATCTACAATATAATAGTAGGTAATATTTTTTTTACAAATTTAGAAAGCGTAATTGGGCGGAAAAACAAAAATAGAAACAATACTTTTACTTTTATATATAGAATATATAGATTGTGTTTGATTATTTTGATTGTTTATTGTTTTGTCCATTTTTCTGTTTTATTTTCTAACTATGTCCACCATTGCTTCTATAAGGGGATGTTTGGACTAGGCTGGAAGCCTCCGTAGCACAACCGGTTGTGAATTGTAAGGTTGTGTCACAATCAAATGCATAGTAAAAGGTGATGTTTGTTTTAGGTTGTGATATGGTAGGTTGTTATTGACATGTCAAATCAATAGGTTTAGTGAAATTTTGTTTGTATTATTATAATATGAGAGATAAAGATTTGTGGATTTAATATTTGGTGATAGATTATTATTATTATATATATATATATATCCTTAATATATAAAAAATATAAATAACATAAATATATTATTATATTAATATATTACTAATATACAAAAAAGCATAGAAATATATACATAATATAAAATTTTTTTTAATAATATATCAATAATATATAAAAACAAAAGTAATATTTATATATATATATATATATATATATGAATGTGTTGTACATAATCCAAATTCAAGTGTGCACCATCACTATTTTATTTTTTATATATAGTATTAATATTTAATAATAACTTCATTATTATTGAAAATATTAATAATTTCTGAAAAGTACAAAATTCGCAAAAATAATAATTTATAAAAAAAATTGAAAATGATAATAATTTGAAATTGAAAAATAAAAATAATTTCTGAAAAATATAAAATCCAAAATAAATTATAATATCATAAATAAAAATTAAAGATTATCTCAAAACTTTATATTATTTAAAATAATATATAAATTGAAAATTAGAAATTATATATTTATTGTAATATCTAAATAATCTTATTTTTCCAAAATATTTTTTATCTAATAACGTCACATTTTTAGTTTATATAAAAATACTTGAAGTAAAAATTTATATCACCATTAGTTTACAAAAATCTTTTATATTTAAAAAATAACATTTTATTTTTATATATGATAAATGGATTTCAAAATAAAGATCTTAAAATGAAGAATTAATATGATGTAATTGTTATAATATTTAATTAATTTTATTTTTCCAAAAAATATTTCTATCCAATAATCTCATATTTTTATTTTATATAAAAATATTTTAAATTAAAATATCACCCTTAACTTAACAAAAATATTTTATATTTAAAAAAATATTTTATTTGTAAATATGCTAAATGGATCTCAAAATAAAGATCTTAAGAAGAGAATTAATATGATATATTTTTTATAAAAAATGGATTTGAAATAAAAAAGTTATAAGTATTTAAAAATTTTGGGTGAAAAAATATATATTGAATGGTTTTCTTGGAGAGGGGGGAAAAGAGGTGTATATTGCGTAGGGTTGTGGATGGAACAACCACAACCCACAACCTGGTAAACAAACACGGATTGGGTTGTGGCACACCCCACAACCGGTCGTGCCTTGGACTAGGCTGGAGGCCTCCGTAGCACAACCAATTGTGGGTTGTGAGATTGTGTCACAATCAAATGCATAGTAAAATGTGGTGTTTGCTTTGGATTGTGATAAGGTATGTTGTTATTGACATGTCAAATCAATATGTTTAGTAGAGTTTTATTTTTATTATTATATTATGAGATATAAATCTTTGTAGATTTAATAATTGGTGATAGATTATATATATATATATATATATATGCTAAATGGATGTCAAAATAAAGATCTTAAGAAGAATATTAATATGATATAATTTTTTATAAAAAAATGGATTTGAAATAAAAAAGTTATACGTATTTAAAAAAATTTGGTGAAAAAATATATATTGAATAGTTCTCTTGAGAATGATTAGAAAAGAGGGGGAAAAAGAGGTGTAGAATGGGTAGGGTTGAGTAGGGTTATCCATGAAATAACCACAACCCACAACTTTGTAAACAAATACGGGATGGGTTGTGCCACAACCCATAACAAGTCGTGCCCAACCCAATCCAAACATTTAAATGTTTTTTAAAAATAAAATAAAAGTATAATCTTCTAAAAATATCAATTCATACTTTTAAAATAATGTTAATAATTTATTTAACTTATTCAATTATATATGCGATAGTTAATTTTAAAAAAATTATTGTAATTAGTAAAATAAGATAGTTAATTTTTGAAAAAATATATATATATATATATATATATATATAATTTTTTTTTTTAAATATATATATTTTTGGACGGAGTAATATTATAGTGAGGCTTAAACAGAATGGCCCCTTTTCAGTCTTTTATCTATCTAAATGATCTGACGGTTGATATTGAGATCCTCACTTTACTTCCCTGCAACCCGTCGCACTTGACCACTAGCCTTCTAGGGAACCTCCAAACCCCAAAACCCTCCCCATTTTCTTCCTCGACTCTCTCTCTCTCTCTCTCTCTCTGCGTCCGTCTCACATTTACACTCAGTTCACGTACTGAAAATGAGGAAGTCCACCGTCCCTTTATCTGCATTGCACCTGCGTAAGCTCCTCCTGCTCCGCCGCTTCTCCACGGCACTTTCTCCCATCCACCACTTCTCAAACTCCCGACCACCCCCACCGCCGCCACTTTCCACTCCAGAATCTTTCTCTTCATATAACTTCTCCAGAGGCTCCTTGCTTTGGTTTTCTACTAGGAATTTCTCCTCGCAGACAGACAACACCTCCGCAACTTCTGGTAATGAGAATCCAGAAAAAACTGGAGAAGAAGAAGAGAAATACATAGCTGGATTGTTATCTAATGAGCTTCTAAAAAACCCAGATGCAGAACCCCTTCCTTTGCCTAAAAGACTCGATCTCTCCTTCACCCACGTCGCGATTACACCTACTGTGCTCCTCGCCACACTCAATAATTCCCCTGATGCGGGCCGCGTGGCCATTGATTTCCTTAAATGGGCCAAGTCGAGGCCCGATTTTCAGCCGAATGATGAGGTTTTCTCATATTTTGTTGATTATTTTGGTAGAAGGAAAGATTTCAAGGCTACCCATGAAGTTCTTCTGGATGGCCGTGGAGTAGTTGGAGTTAAGTGTCTTGAGGCTCTTGTTGACCGTTTGGTTCGTGCGGGTAGGCCAACGCAAGCTGTAGCATTGTTTGAGAAAATGGAAAAGGATTATGGGTTTCTGAGAAATGTGGATTCGTTGAAATTAATTGTTTCAAATCTTTGCGACCGTGGATATGCTAGTTATGCCGAAAAATTGGTTAAGAGTTTGGCAAATGAGTTTTTTCCAGATGAGGATATATGTGATGCCTTGATCAAAGGTTGGTGTGTGGATGAGAAATTAGATGAAGTGAAAAGATTGACTGCTGAAATGCATAGTGGAGGCTTTGAGCTAAGCACACATGCCTACAACTGTATCATAGACTGTGTTTGTAAGCTCTGTAGAAAGAAGGACCCTTTCAGGCTTCTTGGTGAGGCATCTGCGGTGTTGTTTACTATGGAAAAGTTTGGTGCTCCGCGTGATGTGGAGACATTTAATATACTGCTTACGAATCTTTGCAAGATTAGGAAAACGGAATCTGCAATGAAGATTTTTTCTACAATGGGGAAGTATGGATGTTACCCCGACGAAACTACATTTCTTGTTCTGATTAAGAGTTTGTATCAGGCTGCAAGGGTTGGTGAAGGTGATGAGATGATTGATAGAATGAAATCTGCAGGGTACGGGGATGCACTAGATAAGAAGGCTTATTATGAATTCTTGAAGATTTTGTGTGGGATTGAAAGAATTGACCATGCTATGAGTGTTTTTGGGAGAATGAAGGAGGATGGATGCGAACCAGGAATTAAGACTTATGATTTGTTGGTAAGAAAATTGTATACTCATGGACGTTTAGATAAGGCAAATGCGCTTTCCAAGGAGGCTGAGAGCAAGGGACTGCATATTGAGACAAAGACATATATGGTGGATCCTAGATTTGTGAAGAAAAAGGTTACTGCAGTGAAGAAGGAGAAGAAAAGGGAGACACTTCCTGAGAAGATGGCCAGGAAGAGAAGACGCCTTAAACAGATTAGGTTAAGTTTCGTGAAGAAGCCAAAGAAGACGAAGCGTCGTGCTGCTTAACCACTTAGGGTTTTCTTCGTATGACAATTAAATTTTGGTGAGAGTAAGATGTTGAATTCCTTCATGTAAGTTCCTGATTATGTTTTTTGCTCAGTTCTTGCTTGATAACTTGTCTTTTGCCTAAAAGTTTTTTTTTAGATTAATTATGTGTTTTTAAATTTTAATTGTATGAGACATGGTCCTGACATCTTTTCCCAAGGAAGCTAATGTTTAAATGGTGTTGCTTCAGTTGAGAATGTGTAGAATCGAACTTAAAAATACTTAAAAGTAATGGGAGCTACCAGATCAAATTATGCATCTCAAGTCATGAGGTGTTATGCTGAAATAATAGCGTAGTGGTAGATTATGTAGATGACTGGCTTGGAAATCAGTGAGATTCTGCATGAATGTGGGTGCTCAGACACACTTATGCATATGACTTTTATAAGCATACAGATAGATGATAAAGATGTTTCTAAAGCATGAGAACAGATCCAGATGATGTATTTAATGAAACAATCCTTTTGGGAACATAGTTTCTTGCTTATGAACCTTGTGACCTTTTAATGCTTCTCTTTCCAGCTATTCTTGTTGCAGATTGTATTTGGATCTCACGCTCAATGTTTTGTGCATTTACTTATACCAGTCTGATTCTTTTCTTCTCACTTCTGTTCCTTCACGTTAGTTTTGGCTTGTTTCATGATTCTTGCTTGTTCTTGAGCTAGTGCCACCATGTTGCTGACCTAGAAATCCAATTTTGATTAATGGTCTGTCTATATTTTAACTGTATGTCATTTATCTGGACACTGGTCTTTCTTCAGTTGAGAATGTGTCGAATTTAAAAATGACCAAAAAAAACAAAGAGAGAAACATTAACTTATGGCGTAGGGCCATGAAACAGGTTGGTTGATGCAAGAATGGGAAAACTTAGCTGGGATATGGAAGACACTAAAACAAAGTACATTCTCTGCATAAGGTCAGGATATCAGGAATGACAATTTCAAAAGAATATAGAGTTACTCATTCCAAATTAATTATATATTTTTGTGTGCATGAGATAGGCTGATGTAATAAGATAATGGTGGATTATGTACCTTGAAAAATCAGCGAGGCTATATGCAAAAGATGAAGACATCCACACACACTTATGCATATGACTTACATAAGCACATCTAATATATTCATTTGCCATGCATATTACACATGAATGCAGTACATGTAAAGATGTTTAAGCATTAGAATAGGATTCAAACTATGTATTTGATAATTTTTTTTTTTTTTTTTTTGGTGGAAAGTGTAAGTATATTTTTTTGCTTTGAACATCATGTAACTGTTAGTGCTTCAATTCCATCTGTTCTTCTGTCAGCTAGTATTAAAATGTTTTGTGCGTTTAATTGTACCAATCTAATTCTTTTCTTTCTCGTTTCTTGTCCTATTTATTCCCTTCCGCACTAAGCACTTTTTATGCGAGCTACAATACATAACCTGAGAAATATAACTTGCACTCATAGATCCTTTATTTTTCTTAATGTCAGAACCGAATTGTGGACCCTGAATTTATTACTTCTTTCGATATAAATATGGCATGGGTAGTTGTTATTAACTTGCATTGGTTGTTCCTTACAATGCATCTTCTTTGACAGGCACTAATTGCCATCTGCTCCTGGCTTCATCAAAAGATATTGGAAGCTGCAGTATTCAAATTCTACACTTTCTTCTGAGATGCTTATCCTGCATTAATCCGTTCATTGCATTTTCCTCTCAAATGTAGCCCCTCCAAGGTCATGGTTTCCTTTAGTTTTTGCTATTGTGAATGTGTTTCTCGGAAACCTGAATTTAGCATGTTCACGACGTCTCAAGGATTACATCTTTCCTTGCAGGAAAATAAAGATGTCGGTAAACAATATTCGATTAGCAACATAAATTATATCCAGTTTTGTTCGTTTTTCTTCCTTGTTTCTGTCTTTTAGGAACCAATGGTCCCATTCCGGATGAGACGGGAATGCTTGGAAAATGGTTAATATAGCATCTTAATTTGATTTTATATACTCGTGGGTTTTATGCAATGGCTCTTCCTTTGTTGTGGAATTATATTTGAAAACTTATGAGGCATGAATTTTGATAATTTCTCGTAGCTGTTAGTTCTTGAGCTTGGAAGGTAATAATTCTGATTGAGATGCAAATTTTGGTTGCACTCCATTCTTTGAATTGTTTCTTACTTGTTCTGCACATTATTTTTAGCACCACACTACTGCTATACTGCTCAAGGATGATGCGTGTACCCGTCAAATGGGCCCCTAACAAATTGGGGGTGCCAATTTTGCCTTGCTGCAGCGTGCAGTCCATTTCGGCACCTCCGTACAACCCATAGCGGGATAGGATGGGTTTTGGGGGCCTCATCTTATTTTAACCCAATTTTATGTGATTATATTTTTTATATATGCATAAGCCTCGTCTTGCAAACCCTAGTGGGGTGGTACAGACTTGGGTGCCTCATGTTCTGCCTGCTTTTTTTTACCTGTTTTATATTATATTTTAAATATATATATATATATATATATATATCATATGTGATGTATATAATTATAAATGACATTATAGCAATAGAACTTAGATTCAGGATAAGAGTTTTCCGCCCCATTTCTTGAATCCCCGGCCCAGCCAGGTTATGACCCATTGGCATCCCTAAATCAGAATCCGTCACACATAAGGCAAATGATAAAATATAAATTGTTTCATTCAGTTGCCCCCGCAGTAAAGTATATCCTCTTCACACATTTCATTTAGTTAGGTCACATCAGATCAATTCAACTATGATAAAGCAATCATTTCCTTGAGGGGGAAAAATTCGAACATGCCTAGCATGCTCGCTTCAGGTCTCCTTCCAGAACCTAATTGATCTGTCCGTCCCACAAGTGATGAATGCTGCCTCGACTGGTGAATGCTCTAGCCAACGGGGGCTACCCATATGGTTTGAAGGCCATCTTGCTACTTTCTCTGCTGTAAGCGCATCCCATATGACAATCTGCACCATAAATACCAGCCAATTATCAAAACAATAGAAAATCTTACAAGAATCCGTGTAGCAATTCAAGAAGCAAAATGAGAGGTACCTCGTTGCTTGGTTCATCAATGGAGAGTACGAATTCCTCTGTTTCATTAAAAACAGCCTGCAATCAGCAAGTGGAGAATCAAGTTCATCGAAATTAATCTTACATAGATTATACTTAAAACTCTTCACAACATTACAAAAACTAATCATTTGTTAGTACTTTAGAGTGCAGATTATACTTCATAAATGAAAAATAATAAGCATGACCGATAGAAAATGGTCATAGAGGCATAACAATGTAATAAACATACCTGGCACCGCAATTGCGTATGTGTGGCTCCAATATACTGCTTGACTAACCTACCTGTCCCAACATCCCAGAGATTTACAACAGAATCTTTTCCTGAAGAAAGAACATACCTACACAACAGTTAAAAGGTGGGAGAAATTCTCAAAATCCTTATGGAAAAATGTTATGCAGTCTGACTCTGAACATTCAGTAAGAATAATTTAATTATCTTCAGCATATATCAGTCATAACTACACATAATCCCACGAGCTTTGGCCTAAATGCAGGTAAAGCCCTCAATTTCTCAAAATAGCATTCACCATTCATCTTTTCTAACATTAACGACCATCTAAGAAACTTTTGTGTTTATTAATCAAATTTAAAATGACCCTTTTGTGCTCTAATAAAACTTACGTAAACCTCTGCTGAGGGTACATACAAATGATATTTGTCTCCTCTAAACTTACCTTGATATAATTGTAGAATTCTTTCATAAAGTACAAATGTTAAGTCTCAATTGATGTTGGTGTAAATTGCAAAATCCAAGGGAATTTTGTTAAAATATGGGCAAAACCTTCTTGTAGATTTTGAACAACACAAAAAGGCTTAAATTTTCATTTGATAATTTTGATGCCAGAGATAGAACAACTGGCTGGGCTTCATTAGGAAGGTAAATGCTATTGAAAGAACATACAGATCCTATAAGTTTTTAGACCTAACTTTAGTGAAGGTTTATGTAAGTTTTATAAAAGCACATCAAATGACACCTGTTATTTTATTTTATTTTTTATTTTTTTGTGACATCATTTTTCTGAGGAAAAGCATAGAAACTAGGTTTCTGGGAAGTCTTAATAACTGTTCCTGTGAAGTATAAACAATGACATGAAGAAACCTTACCTTTGATCTTTCGTGAATTTTGCACTAGTAGCTTCCGCTGTTCCATGAGCACCAAGGATCGGGCGAACACATTGGGAAGTTACGCCATCCCACAGTCGAATAGCACCATCTTTTGAAGCTGTTACGTACATGCCACCAGTTGACGAATATCTCACCTGTATGAAAAAAGTAAAGACACAAGGTGTTTGAATATACACGAGATGTAATGGAAGGTACTTATTATCTTTATTCAGAGCAGGACAAGTAAGGTAATACCTGATTAATAGCTCCATTGCTACTTTCTTGAACATTTGCTGATAGATAGCACTGAAACGTATTAACATCATACAAATGTACGATTGGATGGTCAGTTCCTGTAATGAAATTAGATCTGTCAGACCATTTAGAATAATTTCCAGACAAACACTAGTATTCTACAGTCTAATATCATAATAAACACAAAATAATACAGAAGAATGCTCCTAGCTGTGCCTCAGTTGACTTCTGGTATAGGCGTGACCTTTACCAGGTGATCCACACACTTGCTAATTTTTTGTCTGGAACAGAGTTTCAAAGTTGTAGATGATGTAGTGGTTAAATTTCTCTGTCATCTTTAAAATATAATCCCTCAAGAAATCTGCAATTTGATTAAAATTTAACTACATGAAGTACTGCCTAGACCTTTTCTTTGTCAGAGATTCGTGTATTAAAGAGATTGTAATCAAGGAATTCTAAGAAATTGTAGAAGCGGAAGTTCGCAAGAAAATTCAATGTCTACGAATAGACAATGGTTGCGAATACACATCAGAGGAATTCTTGCAACATTTACAGAACCACATACTCCATCAGTTTACATGTGTAAGTACACCGTAACAAAATGGTGTTGTCGAGAGAAAGAATTGACATCTTGCAGAAACATGTCGAAGTGTGATACACATTAAGAATGTACGAGGAATATTTTGGAAAGACAGTATGAAGACAACAACATACATGATCAACAGGCTTCCCAAGCAAAGCTACGGTTCGTGTCACCCAATGAGAAACTGTGGGGATGCAAACCTGCAGTTAGTCACTTTCAAGTCTTTAGTTGTGTATGTTATACGTTCGTGCCAGTCATCTTCGATGCAAGTTTGATAAAAAAAACAATCTTGCGTATCTTTGTAGGATACGACAGTCAGAGAAAAGGGTGGAAATATTGCAACACTACCAACAGGAAAGTGTTATACATCAAGAAATGCGATACTTGATGAAGCTTCGTCATGGTGATCATCAAAGAAGGAAGAACTACCAAATTCAAAGAACATCAAAGACATCTTACAGAAAGAGATGGGGGAGCATATCACTGAAGTACAGTCCACTCAAGAAGTAGGAAAAGAAGACGAGGAAAACAATGTTAAAGTCTTGAAGAGGAGACAAATCCATGTCCCTGGCAAATAAGAGTATATCACAGAGCAGCAGATAGTCAACCCGAAACAATGATTCCACAAGGATGGAGATCAAAGAGAGTACGAAAGGCAAATCCCAAATATGCCACATTGCCAATATTGCAATTATTGAGGAAGAAACCCAAAGAAGACTAGAATCATACAGAGACGCATCTCAGAACAGTATGTGGTAGAAAGCTATGAAACGAATAAGTCGATGTTGAGGGAGAGTATTGACAAGCAAGTCACTGTCAACTTAAAATGTTCTAGAATGGCTGGAAGACAATGCAGGTTGCCAACTTGCTGAATATTTTATTCTTTAAAAGTTGGTAGCAAATTTTATTCTGCAATAACTAGATCTTTTGTTGAGCTTATTAAGTCAGTCAATAAACCGACATTAAGTATCATAAATTGGACGTGGGTCTTTTGCAATGAGTGTGCTTCAACTGAGAGTCCAGCAAGGTAGAGAAGTAGGTGTGCTTAGAAAATGGAGAGAAATAAGTTTTAGAGTGTGTCCAGCAAGAATTAGAAATTAGTGTGAGGTTCACCAAAAGAGTGAATGTGTGAGGTGTGTTCCTAATTTGAGTGTATTGTGGTCAATTGAGTGTTCAAGTCTAGGTCACTACTGTCTCTGTTATAATTACTTTTTGATATAATAATGTAATTACGTTATTCCCACGTGTGGCTCTGGTTTCCAAACAAAGGGGTGGGAAGAGAAAAAGTAAAACAAGAAAAGTCAGGTCAATTCTAATTTTGGATTGAAAAAATTACGGATGTGGCCAACTACCTAGTAAGTAGACTAGCAAGTCTTTACTCAGAGAGAAAACCTTAGTTATGAGCACTGTTCAAGATGAGAATCTGCATGAGATTGGTTACCATTATTACTATATTTGAGGATGAAACAAAATTATATAACTGCAAAATGGTTTGTTTGTACACAGGTTGGTTTGAAGGTAGTTTCCTTTTACATGTCATACATTTAACTTCTATTTCAAGTTAGTGACTTCCAAAACTTAAAAAGAAACTTCAAAATGAACCAGAGCAAGCTATCCTGCATGACCAAGATGATGAAGTCAATATAGAAGCTAAATTAGTGCCAGAACCAGATCTGCTGGGAAAAAAAAAAAAAAAAAAAAAATTATATATATATACATATATATATATAAACAGCCTTCTCGAAAAATTGATGCTGCAGTCATGGCATATGGGTGAAATTAATAATAACTTCTAAAGATAGTGGAGCACTTATAGCCTTATATTTTGCATCAGTTGTACTTTAGATTGCGAAATCAAATGTAATAACCTGCCAGTAGAAATTCTCCAGAGGGATGAAATGATACCGACCTCACGTTGTGAGTATCCTGTTGATTTTTAACAAGATAAGTCTAGACAACAGATAACAGCACAATAAATTGCTTGAAGCAAGCAAGATCAGATTTTGAGTCTCAAGAGGATGAATGACAACCTGAATAATTTTGAAAGCTTTCCTTGCAACTGTCTTTGAAAAATCAAAGAACCTGCCATTCAAAGCATCCTATGAATGACTTTTAATTAAAATAAGTACTAAAGGGGATACTAATAATAATTTTTTTCAACTAAAACTTCCATGTTCTTTTTCTTTTCATTGTTTGAGGAATTTGTAGGAAGTCCAACAATGGTTCCTTGATAAAATCTCTAAGTTGGCTTGATAGTAGGAACCATACTTTATTGTGCGGTCTTTGGCCCCAGAAATCAGAATTGTGTTTTGAGGATGGAAATCCAAGTCATTTATCGGCTGCAGTGACAAAATAAGGCATTACAAACAGCAAAACACATGCTGTTGTCTCCATTTGAAGCATAATAATTGTCAAAACTAAACAAAGTATCTGAATTGAAGTCTTTAAATATATTTTGGGAATATTTGATAAAACCACAAGAAGATGCGCTTCTCATGTGGCCAATATGAAGAGAAATAAATAGTTATCACATTCTTTCACAATAACTTACTTGTAGATGATCATAAAACATCCGTACTACAGGCCGCACAGGGCCATCTCTTGCATCTGGAAGCATCATCTGTTTGACTTTTGATACCTGTATGTTGGGGTGGGGAGAGGGGGGAACCCAACCAATGAGCTAGATTAAATTACATGAAAACACACATTCTTAAGAAGTAGGATCAAACCTCAAGGAGCTTAATTGATGTGTCAGCACTTCCAGTTGCAAGAAATCTTCCATCAGGACTAAATCTTGCACATCTAGCAATATTCTATATTTAGAAGAAAATAAATAACAACTCAGACAAATAATTCCTTGAGCTTATATTGCTGGCATTTCAAAAGTATCTAATCAAAAAGATCTTTGTCCCAACATTTTCCTTATGATGATTTCAAACCTTGTGCTCTGAAATATGTCGGGTTTCATGCTTTGGGAAACTCTTCGATGCTCCTTTACCATCATGCACAGCACTGTTTTTTTAAAATATAGAAATTAAGAAATAGCTGTGCTTAACAAATAAGAAAATAGCAAAGCATCTGTTAGTGCACCCAAAATAACTTGGAAGCTTTGGAATGGGATGCAAAACTCAGAAAATAAAAATCTTCGCAAAGAGACATGTTGATGAGCTTCTGCAGTGGAAAATAACAATGAATGTACCTTTAAATTTTATTAGAACCAAAGCATTGTTCAAAGTAACTGTATGTAAGAACTTAACAAATCTTGCAGCTACAGTGCAACCAAGAGTTGACATTTTACCATAGATTGCCACAATATTCTAGGTCTAGCAACAGAAAGCTAGATCAAACAAAGCACATATCCAGCTATAACTTTGGGAGTTTCATCAACCAGGCATTATATTTCCAGGCATATTTACTTCTTTGAATACAACAACAGAGATCTGCAATGGCAATGACTCGTGTGCAAACAAATGTGGATGTTCAGTATGTAACACAACCACAAATTTTGAAATGTAGAATTACTGTTGTTTTTGTTTGAACTGACTATCACAAAGATCTTGTTCATGTGACCTGCCATAAAACTTGTTCAGTGATATATATACATCTCACTCACATTTAAATGCATTTACGTGTCATTAATTATTCAGGTCAGATTTCAATTCATAAGCTCTTATTCTAATATCAAATAATTAAATTAAAGCTGGGGAGATATATCAATCTTTGACATCTTTCCCCACCAACTTGATAGTGATTACATGTTATGCATACTAATCAAAGATATGTTAAATCCTGAATCAACATCAGAGACAGTACAATTTTTAAAATATATTTCAAAGAGCTATATCCAGCATTACCAAACCTAACAAGCATGGCTTATAGCATGGTGACATTAATGAACTACAGTACCAAAACTATGGTGGAGTGACACACCTGAAGTCAATAGAAACAACTCGTGGAGCAGGAATCAAGCCATATCCCGAAGGTATGTTTGGATCATATAATGTCGTTGAAGAGACCCCTCTCGACATCTCGTCTTTTTCCACTGCAAGACCCTGTTGACCACTTAGAACTACCACCGATCTTTACCGTATTTTAAATATTTCTTCAGACTTTGGATATCTTTTTCATTTGAGGTTTGTTCCTAGAACACAATATATGATTAAAACCAAAAATTACAACCTTCGCAACCAACTCGAGGAGCTTGTTGGGATGTGCTTCAACATTTAGAGGTGTCATTGTAGCTGATGCAACTGCGCTGGCTGCCTGCATGAGAGAAACAATATCAGCATCCATAACTTTTGTAACAGCAAAATGTGCAGAAATCAATTTGGATTGCTGCTATTTATATAGCTACAGAAAATGATTATTTACTAGTTGTGATTGGGCGTTCCAACAGCTACGAGTGCTGAAAATTTTATGTCTGAATATCTTTCTTATCATGATGTATGTGATACCACGTGGAAGGATCGATCTGGATCAAGGTTCTAATATCACATGTCCTGTGGTTATACATGATATATGTTCGACAATGGTAAGAGACAGAGTTGAACTTGATCTTTTATTTACATTCCTTTCCATGATATTTACTACCCAAGGATAGAACTTGCCCTATATCCAAATTCCAAATACAAGAGGCGAAACTTTTAAGTGATGAAAGGAGATTGAACTGTTGAATTCCAGAGGACCTAACACATATTATGATCACCATTCTAATGAATACAGTTCCAGTAAGGTTAAAAATAAATAACATAAGCAAACTCAATTCAGTTTCCGAGCAGACCCCAAATGAGACCTAGACAGAGGGTGACATGGCATTTTGATAAGGCAACTAATGCCTTAATTAGTCAAGTCAGAAAAGACCGATATCAAGAACACAGAGGTTTGTTTACACATTGTACCGGTATACTACAAATAATTGTATAAACCTTCAAAAGAAGAATATAAAATATGAGTTAGTAATTGGGACCAGTGTGTACAATGCTCCCAGAGGAAATATCTAATGAGAATATCAAGTGTAATGCTGTGGATGGTTAAATCTAGGGAATTCACTACTGTTAACTCAGGCTTTTCCAAGGTTTTGCAATCGGAAACAAGTATATGCACTCATAGAAAACTTCTCCTCAGGCTGTCAGAACTCAAAACCAGCATGCATTAAATTATGTTGGTCATCACATGCCTCAAATATAATCAACAAAAACCATGATATTCAACCAATAGCACTTTATTAAAAGTATGGACAACAGAGCTAGTGCCCTTATCTGCGTTCATATTCTTCTCCACTACTAAATGGTCGTCCCAAAGTCACATCGGCCTCAAGCAGCATAAAAATTGGAAGAAAGTTAAATAATTAAAAAGGTACCAGTATTTATGATATGTTAAAAGCCATTACGTTCCTCTGTTTTGGGAGTAAATTGCTCGCATTTTGAGATATAAACAAACTTTACAAATTTCAGGCTAAACTTAAAATCTTGACAAACTCCAATAAAGTTCTATAAATCGCTTCTATCTACTCAAACATCATTACCTACTACAGAATAAAGTCTTTGGACCAATTAAGCAGAATATAAGCAGAGGCGCAAAATAAATTAGTGAAATAGATTGCACTTACCTGATTGAAATTGTTGTCACGGAGATGGGCAACAATAAGAGCATTGACATGGCGATAAAGCTTGCCGTCCTGCAGCGTCTGCTCCAATCCATCTGTGTTCATGCCACTATTATCCATTGTATATGTAGAGCACACCTGTGACAAAAAAAACTGATTTTTAAACCCTAATTATAACATTTGGGGGGGGGGGGGAATTTCTGGAATGGGAGCTCGGATTGCACTGGAGGTACCAGCAAAAACTTTACCGCTCAGAGTCGGCAGTAGTAGTAATGTAGTTAGTTTGTTTTTTGTTCCAAATATATATATATATATATATATATATTTTTTTTTTTTTTTTTTTTTTTTTTTGTCAAAATAAATATTGAGCCAAGATGGTTATGTAGCTGGCAATTTCTATACAAACCACATTTTTTTCTTTTCACACCATATTTACTATCTACTCCACGCAAAATACATTTAAAATTTTAAATTTACTAACCCCACCCTCAAAATATCTATTATACTCTTAAAAAAAATTAAAAAATTGAAAACTCACCCTCCTAAACCCTCAGCACGCCGAACTCTCTCCCCCCAAACCCTTCAGCCGCGCCGAACTCTCCATCCCTTCCCCTTCTCTCCAACGAAGGAACGCCGAACCCTCTCCATGGACGCCGAACGCGAAAATCCGTCGACTCCAGGTAATCTCTCTCGCCTTTTTTTTTCAAAGAATCGCGATGCGTTCGGCGCTAGTTCACCGAACAGCCTGCAGGGAGTTCGGTGAGCACAGGTCGAACATAGCAAAACAAGTTCGGCGTGCCTTGGCCGAACAGACTGCGAGGCGTTCGGCCTGACCTGGCCGAAAAGCCTGCGAGGCATTCGGCCTGACCTGGCCGAACAGCCTGACAGTGACACGCCTTAGTTTTATTTTGAACGTTTGTATGTTAACATTTTGATTTTCTTATGTTATAGTTTATGAAAGAAGAAGAAGACGACCTACAGCATCAAACAGACGATTAAGGGCTGCACAACAAGAGGCAGGTCCTTCTGATGTGCCGGAAGAACAAGAGGCATATGCCGATGTGCCTCAAGAACAAGAGAGGCAAGCCGAGCAGGCTGAGATCCTAATGGGCCCATTTCCTGGCGGTCCTTATGATCCATCATTGTTACGAAGTTTCAAAACACATGTAGCTGCCGACGTTTGGAATGGCAATGAGAGAGGCGTTTTAAAATGCCTTTGTCACACTTCCAAGCTTCTGAAATGGGTGTATCCGGAAGATGAGACGACACGAGTTTGGAGGTTGTATGTCAAACGGTCCAGGCTTCACAATTTGAGCAAAATATCATATGGAGCTCCCAACAGAAACTTGATTTCTGCATTTGTTGAACGTTGGCAGCCGGAGACCAACACATTCCATTTACCATTTGGTGAAATGACGATCACATTAGATGATGTGTCGTGTTTACTTGGTCTTCCGGGCAGCCAGTGCATGTGGAAAATGATCCTTCAGAATTCTCGCCTGCACTGATTCATCGACTGTTGGGTGTGTCAGTTGAGGATGTCATATTGGCACTAAATGACAAGAGAGGGCAATCGGTGAAGCTAGAGTGGCTGCGTAGCACATTCTTGGACAGCTGTCAGATTTCTCAGAGACCAGTTGCAGAAAAGGCAGCAAGATCATATATATTATATATTCTTGGTTGTACGATATTTTCCAACAAAAGTGGTACTCGGATTGCAGCTGGATATTTGAAGCTACTAGAAGACACAAGTGTTGTCTGGGAATATGCATGGGGTACTGCTGCTCTTGCCTATCTTTACAAGCAGCTAGGATCTGTATCAAGATCGGGTGTCAAGCAAATAGCTGGGTATCTTACATTATTGGAGGTAAGTCATTGTTTGAAAATAATTTATTTTAACGTTATATTACAATTTTTAATATGTTGTACCATTATATTTCTATATATGTAGGTATGGATTTACGAACACTTTCCGACGAGCCCACGACCTCAATTCAATGTTGAGTACGATCCTAGATTTCCACTTGCTATGTGATGGTCACAACATGGACAAGGTGGAACCAATACTTTGGGCTTGCAGGCTTGTAGGGAGTGGTTGGATTCACTTCAACCTCACGAAGTAAGTGTGTCTTTTTAATTATGTGTTTTTCAAATATATGTATCTTTCAAATATATAACTTGAACAATTCAACACGTAGGTAAACTGGGATCCTTACCAGCAGGTGCATGATCGATTTCAACGTCCTGAAGTAACGTTTTATCATGGGTGCATAAGGGCTCTTGACATTGTCGAACCATATCATCCTGATCGTGTGTTGAGGCAGTTTGGCCATGTCCAGCATATACCATTGCCTCCATTGGATCCAGACTATGCAAGAAGAGGAAAGAATCCTGGTCAGTATGTACTTGCGTGGGGTGTGCTCAGATCCATGTTTCTGTCCTGGGACAGCCATATTTTGTCTATGCAACGACGAGGGAGACTTGCTGAGCCAATATAGGAGACTGTACCAGAGTATATGGATTAGTACCATACATTTTCCCATCCACAGGTCCAAAACCCCGATCGTACATCTGCAGCACGACACTTTCCGATTGATGCGAACCCCAGTCAATTGTGGGCTCGAAACGTTGAGGCCCGGAACATTTTTGACCCACTAGTTCGCATGTGGAGAACTCATGATCCGCAGTTATCGTTTGATTACGTTATGCCTAGAGTTGAGCAAGCTGCAAGAGTATTCCACGGTCTCACATTGGATGATGGACATGAATCGGATGAATAGTGATTATAATATGTATGAATTACATTAAACTTTTCTAGATTTGAATGTTGAACATTAGATGAAATATTTTCTTAATTGAGTGTTCTCGATTTATTTTGCTCATTTTAGTGCTTGCTCAATATTCAGTTGTGCGATTCAAATACCAATATTCTAACATAATGTACACACAATGTAATTTTTTTAATCTAATTGTAAAATACACAACATAAGAATAACAAAATATTGAGTAAAGAACTTTTAAAAAAATATAAAAAATAAAATGTCAGGGCGTTCGGCCACCAAGGGCCGAGCATAATACAATACGTTCGGCCAACACTGGCCGAACACACTCCACTGTGTTCGGCCAGCTCCGGCCGAACGCTTTTTGATTTGTTCGGCCGCTGCTGGCCGAACGCCCTGATTTGTTCATGCCCAACCGCAGCCAAAAATTAGTTTTTTTTAAGGGTATATTCGTCATTTTACACATGTCTATTTTTGTCAAAAAATGTATTATGGTCTGAAGAGTAAAAATGGTGGTGTGGATAGAAAGACCCTATGTAGTATTGACATTAGGGTTGTAAGTCGATATGACTATTTCGTAAAAAGTTTGTGTTCAAAGTGGTAAATGTTAGTCCATATCTAAAATTCTTCGTGCTGGTTTGATAAATAAATTGCGTATATATATTGTATATTTTATTTTTTAATATTTTTAATATTTTATCAATAGACTTGTTTAATGGGTTAAAAATAACAGTTACACAAATAAATATAAGTAATAATAAAAAATAGATTTAATTATATTTATTTTATTATAATAATAATTATTATTATTATCATTATTATTATTAATATTATTATATATAATTTTTATCTTTCAATTTACCTCGCATATATGAATTGTTTATTAGGTCTATTTTGTCTACAAACAAAATTTTCACAAACTTAATGACAAATATGTTCGAGGACATGTTCATGGACAAAATCGATCTTTAATGAATAAACATGAATACGAATATGTATTTTTAAAATTAATGAATACAAACACAAACACAAATAGAAAAAAGTAAATAAATAATTGAACATGATATAAAGAATTTAATACTCAACTCGATTTGACTCATTTACAGATCTATTGCCAATTTATTCCATTTATTTTATTTCAATATAAATTGAAAATTGATGTTCATTTCAAAGTAATATCTTAATTTCTGTAATAACCAAGAGAGGTATTTATAAGGTAATATACATTTATAGCTGATTTGTTTTAGCTGGTCTTCAAGTATTCTTTTACTTTTATTGATCCTAAAGTATTAATAATTTTTTTCAATTTATCCATAAAATATTATGAGTTGATTTCTTTTGCTGTATAATATTTTTTAATGATTTATTCCACGTATGCAAAATATGATTTCTTTTTCAAAAAAAATATTTTTTTGGACAAAAAGTAATATATTTTGAACAGTATAAAAAATATTAATTTTTCAAGATAAAATATTATTGTTTTACCATAAAATAATATTTTTATCTGACTAATACAAAAAATATATATATAGTTAAAACCATAATATTTTTTCAACGAAATAAAATAATACTTTTATTGTAAAATAATAATATTATTTGAACAATCTAATATTTTTTTTACTTGAAAAAAATATATATATCCAACGCACAACAACAAGCACCGAATTCGTGCATTTTTTGTGAATTCAGATTGAATCAGTTAGGAGTCGTACTTTTATTTAGTTATTTATTTATTTATTTCTAAGCTAGGATTGGACCCATTTATATATATGTATATTTATATATATTAGTAAACTAACTAATTCTATCAGTTTTTTCGCTCATTTTTTTCCACAAATAAAAAAGAAGAATTTTTAGAAAATATTGTTATATTGTTGACCAATAACCACATTACATCTTTCTACAATCAAAAGACATAATTTAGGAAATGTTGTTATATTGCTAACTAATAAGTATTCATTTTAATTTTGTTATATTTTTATTTGTTAATATTGATAGCGTTACTAATTTTATCAAAATTAATAAAAACGTACATATATCTTTATAATTAATTTATTTTTAGAAATCAATTATGAATTTGTGGCAAATTCAATACTATATATAATAATAATAATAATAATAATAATAATAATAATAATAATAAAATGTTCACACTGATATACCATATTTTATTCAATTTTCTTGATTTCAAATGAAAATACTATGTATTTGATAATTTGATGATTGTATTTTATAAATAAAATTAATTAAGGTTCACATATAATTTTATATATAATATTTATATCCTTATTATAATTATGGTATATATATAAATTATTGAACATAATTATATATATTTTTTAAATAATAATTTTATATATTTTTAAAATTTAATAATATGATATTATAATATTATGTCCTTACATCACACAGAAGAACATACTAGTTGTATATAAAAGGATTCAATATATTTTTGTAAAAAAATATTTATTTGAATTAGTCCCCAATATTTTAAAATTAATTCCATTGATCTCTCAACTATTGCAAAGCATATCTGAAGCCCCACGAGAAAAAACACTAAAACTAAGAAATTACTAATTTGCTTCAAAATTGTGTGACTCTTTGTCTTATTGAAGAAATAATTTTATAATTTGTCTTATGATATTACATTAATTGACAATTATATTTCAATATTATCAACAATTTCAACCTTAACATAATTATATAGAAAATCAGTAAAATTAAAAATCAATACTATATAAAATTATTTACAGGTGGCACACTTATTAACTATGGAAATTGTAAGGTGATACTAATTTTACAATTTAGTATAATTTATTTAATATGACATACTGTGAAATACTGCTATTACTTTTATTATTAATCTAACTTATATTATAATAAATGTTTAAATATAAAAACTTACGTGGATTTTGTAATTTAATTAATAATATTATTTATTTAATTAAAAAATTTATTTTTACTAAAAATGTTACAATTAATTTATTATTTTAAAAATATAATAATATATTTCAAAGAAGTAATACAATTTAATTAGAGACTATGAGTCAACCATGTCATATTTGAATAGCATCAAACGAAACATTCAGGGAGAGAGAGAGAGAGAGAGCGGACTTTAGAGATGGCAGCTTATGCAGCTTTAGTTTCTCTTATGAATACTATAGAGCAGAATGAGCATCAATCTCACCTTGATCCGATTTTATTTGACAGAGAGCTGTTTGAATTTGTCTGCGAAAGGGTTAGTTTGCTGCAGGAATTTCTCGATGAAGGCGGCAACGGAGCAGAAGGTTTGGAGAATCGAATAGAAGATGCAGTTTATGCAGCTTTAGTTTCTCTTAGGCATACTATGAACCAGATACAGCATCAAGCTCACATTGATCCAATCTCATTTGATAGAGAACAGTTTGAAATTTTCAGCGAAAGGGCTAATTTCTTGAAAGAATTTCTCGAAGAAGGCAGCACGGAGCAGAATGTTTGGACAGTCGAATAGCAGATGCAGCTTCTACAGCTTTGACTATTCTTATGTACACTATGGAGCAACTCCAGCATGAATCTCACCCAAATCTAATTTATTTTGACAGAGAACAGTTGGAATTTCTCCGAGAAAGGATTAATTTATTGCAGGAGTTTCTTGAAGGCGGTAACGGAACCGAAGGTTTGGAGAGCCGGATAGCAGATGCAGCTTATGCAGCTGAAGATGCCATTGAATCGTATTTTGTGGATCAAATTCTTGCAGGAGCCAAACCCCACGATGAAAAGGATTTCATTCTCCTGTGCCAAGCTCTAGAGAAAGTAATAGAAGACATGAATTTAATCCGGAAAGAGGTGACGGATATTAAAGAGATGGATGGGATCAATAATCTGCATCTGCAGCACACAAGGAATTCAGTGCCTGCTGCTTCATCAAGGGTTAAAATGGTGGGGTTAGATGATCAACTAATTCAAATTATGGAGAAACTCATTGGGGAACAATCGACTCGAGTAATCTTCCCGATAGTGGGAATGGGCGGCATAGGTAAGACTACACTCACGAGAAATATTTACGATCATTCGGTTATTGTGCAACATTTTGACACTCGTATGTGGGTTACAATATCTCTAGAATGTAATGTGAGAGAGATTCTTTTGGGACTTCTATTTATCATAAATAAAAACGGGAATGAGAATTTAGTCGAATTCTCTAACAGAATGAGAAAATCAAGTAAGGAGAGTTTAGGAGAACAATTAGACAAATGTTTATGGGGCAGGAGATATCTAGTTGTGTTGGATGATTTGTGGAATATTGAGATTTGGGATAATGTAAAGTTTTTCTTTCCAGATAATGGCAATGGAAGTCGAATCATAGTAACTACAAGGCTATCACCTGTAGCCTGTCAACTTAGCTCTAACCCATTTGAGATGAAATTTCTAGATGATGATAACAGTTGGAGTTTATTTTGTGAGGAAGTTTTTTCCCAAGAAAACTGTCCTCCTGAATTTGAGGAAATTGGAAAGAAGATTGCAGAAAATTGCAAAGGACTTCCACTATTGATTCTTGTGATTGGGGGACTCCTTGCAAAGTCCGACAGGACAGTGGAATACTGGGAAAGCGTTGCAGAAGACGTAACGTCAATTGATGGCAATGAACACTGCTTAAAGGTATTATCTGTGAGTTACAATCAGTTGCCTGTTCATTTGAAACCATGTTTCCTGTACATGGGGGTCTTTCCAGAAGATCATGAGATTCGTGTCTCTGAGCTCACACACCTATGGGTTGCTGAGGGATTTCTGAAGCCTGTTAGAGCCAAAAGCTTGGAAGAAATTGCTGAAGAGTATTTAAAGGACCTTATTGATAGAAATCTCATTCTGGTTCGTAAGAGGGGGTCTAGTGGAAGCATAAAGTCTTGCTACATCCATGACCTGTTGAGAGACCTATGCTTGAGGGAAGCCCAAAAGGATAAGTTTCTTTGTGTAATCAGGGCACACAGCCTAGATGTTGCACAAGACATGGATATCCAACGTCGCATTGTTATTAGTCAATGCACATTGGATAAAAAATATAGTCAAGTACTTGGTGCCTTGCAATCAGCTTCACTTGTCCGTTCTTTTATATGCAACTTTGACCGGGTTTTGCCATCGCCTACTTCCAAACTGTTAAGGGTATTGAATGTGGTGGATAAACATTCGCATAAACAAAGTGCCGATGTGGATGAATATCCCATAGAAGCTATGCAACATTTAGTCAACGCGAGGTACCTTGCTTTCAGCATTGATCGGAACTTGAATGCCACATTTAATTTTTCTATTTACCGCCTCAAGAATGTACAGACGCTAATTGTGAGAGGATTCTCCCTAGTTGCACCATCTGAAATATGGGACATGCCACAACTCAGGCATATAAAATTTGACAGACTTGTTCTCCCTGATCCTCCATCTGATAGAACAGATAAGGAGGATTACATTGTTTTGAGAAACTTGCAGACTCTGATGGCCATTGAGGATTTCCGATGCACTGAAGAGGTCCTTAGGAAAATCCCCAATATCAGGAAATTGAAAATTTGTTATGGTGGAAACATTAGGGAATGGGTTCCTTTGATGGTCAAAGCTTTTTCTGGTGGGTCTTATGGTCTTGAGGGATGGCCTCATTACGGCCTTCAAAATCTTGCCCGTTTACAGAAACTCGAATCACTAGCTTGCGACTTTGACTTTCCTCCCAATCGAGAGATGCTTCTAGAGAACCTTGCCTTCCCATGTTCGCTCAAGAAGTTGACTTTATATTCTAGTCGTCTTCGGTGGGAAGATATGACAATGATTGGTTCATTGCCCCATCTTGAAGTGCTCAAAATTCTATGGGTTTCCTTCACAGGAGCCGAGTGGAATCCCATGGACGGGGAATTTCTTCGCCTGAAATTCTTGAAAATTGAGTGGTGCGATCTCATAAACTGGAATGCAGGCAGCACCAATTTCCCACACCTTGAGCACCTTGTTTTACGAGGCTTAACACATTTGGAGGAAATACCTTCGGATTTTGGAGAAATTCCAACACTTAGAATTATTGAGCTAGATTATTGCAGTGACTCTGCTGTCATTTCAGCTAGGAACATACTAGAGGAACAGAAGGAGCTCGGGAATGTTGGCCTTCAAGTTCAAATTAGTTCAATGGAGGCTAGGGAACATTCCGAAGCTAGTTGGTATGAACTGAACATGCCATAGTACAGTTTTCTTGTCCATGTACACCAGGCTTTATATGCTTTGCAATTTAGTTACCCTATTTACTGTAGTAACATGCTGAATTTGTTTTCACAGTAGCATACAATGAAACTGTGAATAAAGTGGAGCATGGAGATCTGCACAGCCCAACCAACATAAGGTACTTTTGTTTGGCTTGTTATGTTCAAGATGATGCGTGAGTGAGCTCAAAATTGCTTGTGTTTTTCATAAAATAAATTGAGTCGATACAATTGAGACATTGATTCGACTAAATCAAGTTGGTTTACAATGAGTTGCCTGGTATTTTGTGTGGATTATGTATGCAAGCTTGAAAAGCTCATATTGAAGGAGAACATGTAGTTATAATTAATTCGATATTATCTAGTTGTAATGTTGACTTTTGTTAAATGGGTTGATTTGTTCTTCAGATAAAGGAGTTTGGTTATGGTAGGAGTATTTTCAAATGAAGAATTTCATGATCAAGATTGTCAATCTACTAGACGGTACTCTAGATGTGAATTATATAAGCAAGCCATGATTGATTGATGGAATTTTAGTGACAAAACATGTGAGCATTAATTAAATTAAGGGACTTTATACCCCACCCATTGTATTTGACCGGACTGATTTACATTTAACAACAGAATTTGGGGGAAAAAAGTAAAATATCCCAAATATGGATGGATTTTAAATTTGAATATATTGACTGAAGGTTAGCTTAAAATCTGAGACTTCAGATTTAAATATAGCTTAGCCTGAGATTATTCAAATATTTTGAATAAATTTGTCACTAAAGACGTCAAATATCCACCTGTAATAGTTCAAATATATAAGCTTGCATAGTTGGCATTTTAAAATTAATAATTCAAGATAATTAAAAATTGTTGTCAAATTTGTGAAAAAATTTGTAAATTCTATATTGTTAATAATAGGTTGGGTAAAAATATGTCGGTTTGAGAAAAGAATTGAGAGATTTTTTTTTTTTTAACAACTCAAATATCGTAACTAAAATGTCCAAAAAATAACTTAAAATTGGAAAAGCATTCAAAATTAAAATAAAAATATAAATACAAAGGTGAAATATCTACCTGAGTCTAAATTGAGTTTAACTGCATCCAAATTTATTTATCTTCCGCTGCCCAAAGTTACAAAAATAGGAACTGAAAAAGCTCAAACAAATCAACTTGTCTGAAGAATGTCCAGAACTTAAAACCACCAAGGTACAATATACTACTTCAGATAGTTTTTACTACATCTCAAATTGTTCTTACAGCAAGATACTTGATAAGATGGTACACCTGCGGCCTCTCTGCTAATGAGTCTTCTCTTTTTCAAGTACTCCTGGGGCTTCAAATAAACAGGCCATAAATCCCTGCTATTAGAGTCGAGAAATAAGCTTTGATGATCTCTGCTAACCACAGCAAATGCTATGAGCTTTGCTGTTTTTCAATAAGAGATTAGAGAAAGAAATAAAGCCTAGTTAACCATTGTCAACATTTATAAATCCTGGGAAACTATCAAACTCATGAAACCTAACCAGGAAAATTAAACAAATCACAAAAGGAAAGAAACAAGAAATCAAATACATGGAGACAACTCTTTCAACAAATATACCATGCCTGCAATATAACACATTTAACATCATTAAAAAGATTCATAAGGCTCAAAAAGACTAGATTAGGCAAAGAAGACTGTCTACTTTACGGAGAAAATATATCATTAGGAACAACGTTGAGAGAACAATTACTGAAAGACAAAGGTGGTCCCACATCTTGTAAAAATACCTCCAAGTACAAATATCCAAAATTAATTTGCAAACCCATATGTGAATATGAATTTTAATGCTACACTGAGTGTAGTTCGCCTCGTGTAGCATCTGTAAACTGGTGAGGTCTTGATACCAATAAATTAAGCTGGGTGCTGCCAGAAAGGTAGAAAGCAAGACATAAAAACTACAACCTGAGTCTTTCAAGTTTGGCGATGATACAGGGGGTGCCTTACATTTTACCAATATAACATTGTCTGGGGGAGTTGAACTTTGGAGATCTTGCAAGTACCTTTAAATGGCTCAAGTTACTGATCAGTTATCCAGTACTATCTGTTTCTTTGCATGACAAGAAGTAATTGAGGGCAACTCCTTAATTGATAACAAAGCGATCAAGGGTATGCACATCTATGATGCAAGACTTTATTTTCCAACTAAACCCCCACTTATGAACCAAATGAGATTCCTTTCTACAAAATCTTTAAAAACTCCGCATGGAATTTAGAAATCCCACAACAACCCATAGTGAGCTTCGAGACAGAAAATATCATGAAACTTAAAAAAAAAAAAAGGTTCTTGTGAGAAAGGGAACATGGTATCATATAAAATAGGAAAACTGATAAAAAAAACTAATGATGTCTGGGATAAGCTAAAGATGTTCACTGATAACAATTGGGATTTACTCTTATGAAAAAAAATAAAAAATCACAATGAGGTTAATAGTAATAATAAATATAAAAGTTGGGGAACATTTTAACCAAGAAATAGAAAACAGAAGGTTGGCTGATGATGAACTTTGCTTGAAGCCATTTCATTAAAGCCATTGTTTCCTGAATATGTCATTTCTTAATCGTAAGATTCATGCCAAAGAGTACGCAGATCTATGGATTGCTGAAGGATTTATAAATCCAGATAGAGCCAACTTGGAAGAAATTGGTGGCGAATTTTTAAATGACCTTATATGCAGAAATCTAATTTTGGTTCATTGGAGTGGTATAATGGGAAAATACAATCTTACATCATCCATTCTTGAGTTATTGAAAGACCTGTGCTTGGGGAAAACCCAAAAAGAACAATTTCGTTGTGTCGTGAAGCTTGTCCGTTTGACCTGGAAGATTAGGAAGAAAACTGGATCAGAACATTACAAAATTATTAAGCTAAATTTGTTCCAAGAGTTAACCAATTATAAAATTGTTATACTTCTTTTCAAATTTCCATTATGATAAAAATCCCCTTCTCTTCATCAGCTTCTATAAAGTCAAACTATATGTTTATTGAGATAACTGTAAAGTATGCCTGTTAAGATTAGAAAAAAGAAACATAAAATGCTGCAGACCAATTTCCTTTAAGATCCGCATATTCAGGAGCTCGGATCACCAAATCAGAAAGGTAGCGTTTACCTTGGCTGATAAACCTGGATTTGGGGGAATAGTCTAGAGTTATCCAGTGTTTACTTGCCAAGATTTTTTTTTCGGGTCAATCCAGCCGACCCGTGATAAATTCAAAAAATCGAGATAAATCGAAGGATACTAATCCCTCCATGACCCCTGGGATAAAAATTATCCCATCGGATAAGAAATAAGAATGGACTGTTTTACCCTTGTGCACATTTTGAATTACAGAAATGTCCTCATATATAATTCACGTTTTCTGAGCAAACCATACCATTTTCTCCGATCGACTACTCCTGTGGGCGATTTCTCCAGCCACCGCCAGCGTCGCCACCGCACGCCCGGTGCCGCCGTTAGTCTAGGTCGTCCTCCGGCTCTCCCCCAAACGGTCGACACTCCCTTTCCGGCCGTCCCCAGAACCTTCCCTGCTATCAAACCAACCCCAAATTTCAGGTCCAATTGCAAGCCCAATTCTATATTTCTCTCTCCTCTCTCTCTCCCTTCTCGAAACCCTCGATCTCGGGCGCCGCAAATCGTCTCTTCTGTCCTCGATTCCGCTGAACATCTCATTTTTCACCTAGAGTTTGCTCGGAATCTCTTCTTTTGGCTGGTATGTAAAATTTTCGACTTTGGTTACCGGGTTTTCCGAGGGTTCTATCGTGCATGACTGATGTTGGTTCACCAAGATCTTATGATCAATCATAATCCAGCTATACCCAAAATGACATTATCAAACATGTTTTATGAGTTCCTTGCAAAGTAGAGTGGCTATTCATACGCACAATAGGATTGCATTGCAGCCTCGCAACTCATAATGGTTTATGGTTGATAGAAGCAGTAGATACTCTACAGAACATGTGAAAGAAGCCATGTTCAACTAAGAAGCTAGAATCCTAAGCATGGAGCCCCAGATTATTAGAATTCTTTATTTTCCTGTTGAGCCACAAGAATTTGTTTTGCTAAAGATTCAGTAGACATAGCTTGGACATTTAGATGAAGACTCTTGTATTTATTCTCGTTGAAGATCTACGAATAGATTTTCAAAGCGATTCTGGGCACAACCATGATTAAGTTACTGCCGTGAGAAAATTCCATTATTATGAAGCCAAGGCACTTCATTCATTGGTGTTATTTGATCCTATTCACAAGCATCTCAAATTACCTCCACATCTTCATTTACATTTGTTGACCACGGTCAGGTTTGATGCTTGGAACAATGTAATGATATGCCCTAGAAGTATGCCTGGTTCTTTTTTCTGAATTGTCGGCATTGCATATCAATTGTTTCCTAGTTTGGAAGGAGAGGGATAGAAGTATGTGACACATGTGAAGGGGAACCTGACACACTTACTAGGTTGGACTATCAAGTACCTTGACTTTAATTCGTCACTTTTTATCTTGCAGTGCAAACTTCTGGTTCTTCCTCACCTTAAACGTCTTCACTAGGATTTTAAGAGTTTCTCTTAAGAAATACTTAGATATAATGTGATCATATGAAGAAAAGGCTTCAGGAATAACTTTGCTAGCATTCTCAGATTAAATGGACAGATACAGACCCCCTCTCATATGATGAAAATTTAATGGTTAAAACTTCAATTTGAGCTTCTTCTTAAGCATAAATTGGTGATCTTTTTAAAATCCTCTTTGTACAGTTCATTGCTCATTCACATAGTTGGCTTGTTTATAATGTTATTGATCTAGCTTTTCTGCATTATATGTAATGTTTGCCTTTTATTTATGGTTGGCCTTGATCATTTCAAAAATGGTGTTCTCTTCGGGCACTAAAAATTAATTTCCTTTAATCACAGTTAGTCACCATGACAAGCTTTAGGGATTGGGTTTTCTCTCATACCAAAGTCATTAGGTTCGATCAGACCACTGCCAGCATCAGAAAGTTTTTCACAGGACTCTCAGCATGAAGAGCTAGGTAACCAAGGTATGGCATTTTCTTTCATTATTTTGTTATTGCTAGTTTATAAAGTGTCTTACTCTAGAGAAATATGGAGACTACATATGATTCTACTCTATTTGGGGATATCATTATTGTTAGTTGTAAAGGGCATTCCTGTCTAATCAAATTTAGTGCCCAACTGCCCATTCTCCTCATTATGATATCCATTATAGAAGGCTTTTGTTAATTCCAATTGAGAAAGAGAATAGGATTTATGTGTGTGTGTTTGATAATAAATATCGTCTAACATTAGTTGCTTGACCTTCATGCACCAGGTTTATCGCAAACCAATGCCAATATCATTTCATCGCCAGTTTCTACCGAAACAACTTGCTCAACTAGTTCTGTTCAGCTAACTCAAAATCCATTGTCACCACAAGCTGAAAGTTCTTCTGGATCCAATGTCACCATTGAGGAGAAGAATTTAGACCCTCTTGCCAAGGTTGAAGCTCTGCAAATTAATTTTTTGTGTCTTGTTCGTCGACTTGGCCCATCAGATAATCTTACAGTGGCTAAAGTCTTATATCGGATTCACCTGGTAACTTTAATACGAGCATGGGAATCCAATCTAGGAAGAGCCAATCTGAAAAGTGATAGAGCTCGAGCCGTAGCTGATGAGCAAGAAGAAAGAACTGAATTTCTCTATTAAAATACTTGTTTTGGGAAAAACTGGTGTTGGCAAAAGTTCCACCATAAATTCCATTCTTGGTGGATCAAAGGTAATGACAGATGCATTTCAACCTACTACTAATCGAGTTCGTGAGATTGTCGGAACTGTTAATGGAATCAGACTCTTTCATTGACACTCCTGGTCTGTTGCCTTCCTCATCAAATTCTGACTATAAGAATCGAAAAATCTTGCACACTGTCAAGCGATTTATTCAAAAAACCCAGCAAGATGTGCTCAACCGAATGTTCTTTCAATTGATGTATTTAGAGCTTCTTGTAGGTTATGTAGGGTGGGTTCTTTATGTATAGTTTGGTAGCAACATATTTTTAATTGTATAGACAGCCACCACTATGTTCAAGTTCGGGCAACATTAAAACTTGTGATTGATATAATGCATGAAATGCTGATGCCTGTATGAATTCTTGAGTAACTTAATCTTCTCTCTCTTTTCTATTTATTGAGTCCTCTCCATAGTCTCTATTAAAATACTTGTTTTGGGAAAAACTGGTGTTGGCAAAAGTTCCACCATAAAGTAAAACTGAAAATGGCAGAGGGTAGGTTTGGGGGAGAAGGGTTTTAAAGATGGTATTATATATTAAGGGTAATTTTGTAATTTTCGCCTTATCTGAATTAATCCAACAAAGTAAATGTTGGATAGTATAAGTCTTCCCCTATTCTATTGTTATCCTACGAAATAAACGGAGGATATAAATTTCGAAATTATTCCTATCTCAACTTTAATCTCACTTTCTGTCCAATCCTTTCAAATTCTGACTTTTAAAGTAAACGCAACCAAAAAAAATAAAACCAAGAAACTGGGAGAAAACTCTGAACCTGAATCTTTAAAAGAAAATTAGGGGTTTACCAGTTTACTCCCAATCATTGAACAACAAAACTACTATAATTTTTCAAGAATAAGAAAACCATCCTCATTTCTGCTTAAAAAGCACCGCTAATTAAACAACAGACCATCCACAAATAAAAATGAAGCACACTGGAGCAAAATAAAAGTAAAAATAAAAATCAATTACTAAAACTCATCTTATTCAATTTCGAGATTTCTTACCTTCTAAAAAACAAAACAAACAAACAACAACAACCTTACAGGAAAACAACAATCAAACGCTACCTGCAACAAATACATACATATACGCTGATATTTAATACGACGTAAATCTTGCAAAGAGACTAATTACCATGAATGATAGGGGAAAGAGGAACTCCAGAAAATGGGATTCTTTTTCTGAAACCCTAGATCTGAAAATCTGGTAAGACGGAGCAAGTAGGGTTTCTTTATGGGAGAGTGCTTCAATGGGCCGGCCCAATTGACTCAGGGAAAATCAAACTAATGGGCTGTTAATGGTTCCATTGTAGGTTAAGTAACGGGTCAGATGGACTGAAATACCCTTCCCTATTATAGCATCATATAAAATTACAACATCCACAAAATCTAAATTCATCATAAAATGTGAATATAAATTATCAATTGACAAAGAAATAAAAATTCAAAGTTATATAAAGTAAAAGTATGACATAAGAATTTGACTTTTAAATTTATTTTTTATTATTTACATAAATTTTGTGTCACTCGTCAAATTACTAACATTCTATAAATATTGGGCCAATCAAAACCGAACATTATGTCTTATGTTCGATCAATCAAAATCGAACATACACCACAATATTTGACTAATCAAGGCCGAACTCACAACACTACACATACTTGCAAGTTGTGGTGGAAAGTTCATTTGAAACTAGTCGAATATACCAAGTTCTATTCGACCAATATCAATAAAAAATAATCAATCGTGTTTTATTGGTACGCACCAAATATTGATCTCTGCAATAGTTGAAGTTGAACCAACCTTTGACAATTTTATGGTTGTCTTGGTTGTCATTACAAATGTTGTAATTTAATGTGCAAACAATTTTCACTTTTTTCCTATTAATACTTTTAGTGGTTAACGTATAATTTTTGTTGAAGTGATAACTAGTGTGAGACCTGTGCGATGCACAAAAGATATTTTTTTACTTATATTTTGTAATATAAACATATATTCAAGTTATATGTTATATTGTAGAAGATATAGATTTATAATTCAGTAATTGTTTTTTTTTTGTATAATAAGTAGAAATTTGTTGTAATTTTATGTTTCGTCTTTTCTTCTATTATAATTAGTCTTGTTCACAAATTTAAACATGATATCCACGATTTATCAAAGGTTGAATCAAATTAAATTAAAAAAAAGTGATACCAGCAGATTATAGAAAATAAAGATGTGTACAGATCTTGTAAAAATATCAAGTTACACAGTCAAATTAAGGGAAAAAATATGTTGCAAATTGCTAATTAAATGTAATAATATTACAAAATTTTGAAATTAGATAAAAAAAAAATACTTTAAAAGCTAATGAAAAATCATACGCTTGTACGTCGAAATAATTAACAGATCTCAACAAATAATTACAAGAATAATCAAACAAAAAATGAAAAATATGGGCGAACTTTTCATTTTAAAATAAGAAAGAAAAATAGTTAAAAAAATGAAATATGTTTATAATAAATTGAAAGCAACACATGAATAAAAAAATTTAAGAATAAAATATATTTAAAAATAATTTTTTGAAGAGTGTAGGCTTTGGTGATTACTAAAATAGGGCACATATTATCATACATGTCTTTATTTTCTCAAGAAAAAACACACAAAAGACTTCAAGAGAAGTGATAATATTTAGTGATAATATTGATAAAATATATAGAAAGAAGAGAGATACAAAAATGAGAAATGAGTTTGAATTATGGTAAGATCCGTGAAAAATTAATTTCATATTTGACAAAATCAGTTTCTATCCACGTGATTGGGTGATTTTTTGTTAATGACTTTCCACAATGATTTAGCATTTCTAACAAATTTATTTCTTATTTTGAATATATTATGAGTTAACAAAAATTCTATAAAATTCAAATTTATTTATGTTGAACAACATAAACTAAGCAAATCTCGAAAATTGTTGATATTAATTCTTCAATTAAATTTTAATAATGTAGATTAAAAGAGTTTCATATATATATATATATATATGGTTTGATAAAATGAATTGAGAAAATTGAATCATATATTTATTAGATTTCATATATTTCTTAAATTTCATAATTCAGTAATTTGATTATATTCGATAAAATATCTAGATTTTGAATCATATATTAATGTTGCAATATATTCATGTTGATATCATCTAATTTTGAAACACCTAAATTTGTGAAATAATTTAGATTTTGAAATCGAATCAAAATTTCCAGAATAAAAATGGCTAATTTTTATTTAATAATAATATAGTTATTCTAAATTAAATAATAAAGTTTAAGTGGAAAAAAGAAAATTGAAAACAAGCCATTATATATATATATATATATATTAAAAATATTGATATGAAAAATGAAAATAAAATTTAATTTAATTCAAAAAATTGAAATTAAATTTCAAGTTTGAACTTAATACTGCACAAACAGATCATAAGTATAAATAATGTATTTTGAAATTATGTATTTTAGATATAGGGATTTAACGTGTACGCTTATTCTAATTAAAGTTTTCAATTGTTATTTTAATTAATATTTGGTCTTTATATATATATATATATATAATCGTTTTCAGTTTAATGTAATTTCCATTTTTGCATACATATATATATGTACAATAAATTTATTTATCTTATTCAATAAAATTTGAATTTAGACTAGATATGTCTGGTAGATCTGAATGCAACACCTATAATATTATATATATATATATAGAATGTGTTTGACCAAATCTGACGCTAATTGTAAATATCTCTAATAAAAAAAATTAAATTTTTGCATAGTTTATTTATAATTTTCAAATAAAAAATATAATTTTAAAAAATATATTTTCAATGCTGTTATGCATTATTCGATTCGAGAGTGACACAAATACAAATGTGTGATTTGATTTTGTTAATAATAAGAAAAAAATCCAAATAAACATTATTGCTAATGCAAAAATCGTATATTCATTGTTAATAAAGTAATTAATTTGGATAATAAATATTGACTCTATAATTTTGGCTATAAATATTGAATTTGCAGCAAATTTCTTATGTTTTTAATCAATATCTAAATTTCTTATGCAAATCAATATCCAAATTTACAATAAATTTAGTATGTTTAAAACCATGAAAAAATGTTGATGATATTTTATTTGAAATTTTCAAATAAATTCATATTCAAATATGAAAATTATAAATTTTGACATTACATATAACTAGTGCGAGACCTGTGCGTGCACATAAGATATTTTTTCCTAATATTTTGTAATATAAACATATATTCAAGTTATATAATACATTGTAGAATGTATGAATTTATAATTGTGTGATTCTCTTTTTGTATGATGAGTAGAAATTTGTTGTAATTTGATTTTTCTGTCTTTTGTTCTATTAGAATTATTCTCGTTCACAAATTGATAAGCATGATATCCACGGTTTATATAAGGTTGAATCAAATATTTTGTTTTAAATAGAGATATTAGTAGATTAAAAAAATAAAGATTTGCACATATCACGATTTATAGAAGGTTCAGGAGATTAAAGAAAATAAAGATCTGTACAGATCTTGTAAAAATTGCCAATTACACAATCAAATTAAGGACAAAAATATTAAGCAAATCGCCGATTAAATATAATAATATCACAAAAATTGAAATTAGATAGAAACAAATACTTTGAAAGCTAATGAAAAATCGTACACTGGTTATACGTCAAAATAATTAACAAATCTCAACAGAATATTGCAAGAACAATCGAACAAAAAATGAAAGAGATGGGCGAACTTTTCGTTTAAAAGAGGAAAGAAAATAAAATATGTATATGATAAATTGAAAGCAACATATGAATAAAAAATTTAAAAATAAAATAAACCTCAACATAATGTTTTGAAGATTGTAAACTTTGGCCACAACTGGAATAGGGTAAATGTTATCTTACTTGTCTTATAATTTTTTTTATCAAGAAAGAACACGTAAAATATATCAAGGAGATGGAGAAGGAAAAAAAAGACCTTAAAATATTTAGTGATAATCTTGATAAAATATATAGAATGAAGAGAGAGACAAAAATGAGAAATAATTTTGAACTACAGTAAAATCAGTGAAAATCTGATTGGGTGAGTTTAAATAAATGATAACTTATTTTAGGAAATTTGTTAATGATTTTCCACAATATAATAAAACTACAGTGATTAACGATCCTAACAAATATTCCAATATTTATTTCTTATTTGGTAAAATCGGTGAAAATTTTGATTAGGCGAGTTTAAATAATTGATAACTTATTTTAGGAAAATTATTAATGATTTTCCATAATATAATGAAACTACAATGATTTACCGATCCTAACAAATATTCCAATATTTATTTCTTATTTTGAATATATTATGAGTTAACAAAAATTTCTTAAAATTTGAATTTATTTATGTTGAACAACGTAAATTAAGAAAATCCTAAAAATTGTTGATATTAATCTATTTAATTAAATTGTAATAATTTTTATCTTAAAAGAGTTTCATAAATAACTATAATTTTATATTTTATAGGGTGAAAATTTAGGTAGGAAAACAAAATTCAAAAAAGTAATTTTACTTATATATATATATATGCATTATTGTTTCATAAATTTGATAACATAGTGCGATTTTATTTGGTTTGATAAAATGATTCAAGAAAATTGAATTATATATTTATTAAATTTCATATTTTTCTTGAATTAATATTCGATAAAATATATAGATTTTAAATCATATATTAAATTGAGTATTGTATTATCTTGATATCATCTCATATTGAAATACGTAAATTTCTGAAATAATTTAGATTTTGAAATCGAATCAAAATTTTTAGAATAAAAATGTCTAATTTTAATTTAATAATAATATAGTTATTCTACATTAAATAATGAAATTTAAACGGAAAAATAAAATTGAAAAAAATTATTTTGTTTATATATGTATATAGATTATTTCTTTGTTGCTAATATTGTTAGTAATAATTAATATATTTTTGAATAATAAACTTATATATAAAGGGAGCTGCTATACACACCACCAAAAATGCTAAACACACCACACCACCAAAAATGACCAAAAAGGACATTAACAAAATTACCAAAATAACCCTCAGGGCGTTCGGCCAACACTGGCCGAACGGATCACAATACGTTCGGCCAGTGCTGGCCGAACACACTATACCATGTTCGGCCAGTGCTGGCCGAACGCACTATACCATGTTCGGCCAGCACTGGCCGAACGTATTGTGATCCGTTCGGCCAGTGTTGGCCGAACGCCCTGAAACTTCGTGTTATACATTCTGTTTTTTCGGGTTTCTGTTTTTTTTGGGTTATGTATTTTCTACGTTAAGTTTTTTTTTCAACGAATGCAAAAATCAAGCTTAGTGTAGGCAAACAGAGTATCGAGCAAACATTAAAATTATAATTTAAAAATATTATGGACACCGAATAAAATAATAATTTAACATTCAAATGTAGAAAATTTTAATGTCATACATATATGTTTACAAAATCACTACTCTACTCATCGGAGTCACCCCCCTCATCCACCGTGAGACCCTCGAGTATTCTTGTAGCCTCCTCGACTCTAGGCATCACGTAATCCATCGATAGCTGCGGATCCTGGGCTGTCCACATGCGAACCAATGGGTGAAGAATATTCCGGGCGTCATGGAATCGAGCCCACATTTGACTAGGGTTCGCATCAATCAGAAAATGCCGTGCTGCAGATATACGCTCGGGGTTTTGGACTTGTGGATGGGAGAATGTACGGTACCAGTCCATATACTCTGGTACCGTCTCTCATGCTGGCTGTGCAAGTCTCCCCCGTCGCTCGATAGACAAAACGTGGCTATCCCAGGAGAGAAACATGGATCCAAGCACCCCCCATGCAAGTACATACTGACCGGGCATTTTTCCTCTTCTTGCCAGCACTGGATCCAATGGAGGCAACGGGATATGCTGGACATGGCCGAACTGCCTCAATACTCGATCGGGGTGGTATGGTTTGACAATGTCCAACGCCCTTATGCAGCCATGATAAAACGTCACTTCAGGACGTTCGAATCGATCACGTACTTGCTGATAAGGATCCCAGATGACCTACGTATTGAATTGTTCATGTTATATATTTGAAAAATACATATATTTGTGAAAAAATAATTAAAAAGACCCTTACTTCGTGTGGTTGGAGTGCATCCAACCACTCCCTGCACGCCTGCAAACCCAAAGTGTTGGGTCCACCTTGCTCGTGCTGTGCCCATCGCATGGCTAGTGGAAATCTCGGATCGTACTCCACATTAAATTGAGGTCGTGGGCTCGTCGGGAAGTGCTCGTAAATCCATGCCTACATATATACAAATGTAAGGGTACAACATATTAAAAATTGTAACATAACGTAAAAGTAAATAATTTCCAAAGAATGACGTACTTCCAGTAGTGTAAGATATCCAGCGATTTGCTTTACTCCCGCCCTTGATGCGGAGCCTAACTGTCTATAAAGATAGGCAAGGGCAACAGCACCCCATGCAAATTCCCGGACGACGCTCGTGTCTTCCAGTAGCTTCAGATGGCCAGCAGAGATCCGAGTACCACTTTTGTCGGAAAATATGGTACACCCAAGGATATAAAGTATATAGGCTCGAGCTGCCTTCTCTGCAGCTCGTCTCTGCGTAATCTGAACGCTGTCCGAGAAAGTGCTACGAAGCCACTCTAGCTTCACAGACTGCCCTCTCTTGTCATTGAGGGCCAATACGGCATCCTCAACTGACACACCCAACAACCGATGTATCAGTGCAGACGAGAATTCTGCAGGATCGTCTTCCACCTGCACTGGCTGTCCAACCACCGGAAGACCGAGTAAAGACGACACATCATCTAATGTGATCGTCATCTCACCAAAGGGTAGGTGGAAAGTGTTGGTCTCCGGCTGCCACCGTTCGACGAATGCAGAAATGAGGTTCCGGTTGGGAGCTCTGTAGGATATCTTGCTCAAATTGTGAAGCCCGGACCGCTTCACATACGACCTCCAGACTCGGGTCGTCTCGTCCTCGGGATACACCCATCGAAGAAGCTTCGAAGTGTGGCAGAGGCATTTTAAAATGCCTCTCTCATTGCCATTCCACACGTCGGCGGCTACGTGTGTTTTGAAGCTTCGCAGTAATGACGGATCGTAGGGGCCGCCGGGAAATGGGCCCATCAATAACTCGTTCTGCTCGGCTTGCCTCACTTGTTCTTGAGGTATTTCGGCATATTCCTCCTCCTGTTCTTCCGGCACGTGAGAAGGACCCGCCTCTTGCTGGGCAGCCCGTAATCGTCTATTTGAAGCGGTAGGCCGTCTTCTACTTCTTTCATAAACTATAACATAAGAAAATTAAAATGTTAACATACAAACTTTAAAAATAAAATAATACAGGCACACTGTCAGGCTGTTCAGCCAGTGCAGGCCGAACGCCTCGCAGTTTGTTCGGCCAGTGCAGGCCGAACGCCTATCAGGATGTTCGGCCAGTGCTGGCCGAACGCCTAGCAGGCAGTTCGGCCAGTGCAGGCCGAACGCCTAGCAGGCTGTTCGGCCAATGCAGACCGAACTTTGTTTGCTACGTTCGGCCTGTTCTCACCGAACGCCCTGCAGGCTGTTTGGTGAACCAGCGCCGAACGCATTGCGATTTTATGGAAAAAGAGGGCGACAGAAATTACCTGGAGTCACGTTACTTTCGCGTTCGGCGTCCATGTCCTTCGAAGGGTTCGACGGTGGAGGGGGAGAGAGTAGTTCGGCGCGGTGGGTTTGGGGATGGGGATGTGTTCGGCTCTTGCGGTGGGTTGGGGGGGAAGCTGTTCGGCCTTGCGGTGGGTTCGGGAGGTAGGGTTTGGGTTTGGGTTTGGGTAGTTCTTTTTTTTTTTTTTAAGGGTTTAAGGGTATAATAGGTATTTTTGTGGTGTGTTTAGTAATTTTGAATTTTTAAATGTAATTTTATGTGGTGTATTTAGTAAATGTGGTGTGTTTAGAAATTTTGGTGGTGTGTATAGAATATGCCATATATAAATAACTTCGCTAGTGTGTGTGTGTATATATATACCCGATTGCATTTTCAACGGCTCAAGTTCTTACGACATAAATAAGCTGAAATTATAATTAAAAAAAAAAGTCAAACAAGTCCTTTGCGGCATATGTAGACTATCATCGTAATGGTCCCTCCAAGCTAGGACTCACAAATAAAAGTTTTTTTGATTCAGATTATAAATACAAACCTTTGGGCTCGGGCCTTGGGCTTTGGGCCTCCGAAACTCCTCGAATTATGGCTGCTCATATGAAACAGGATCTTACTCAATCTAATGTGGGCCCAATTGTAGGCAACTAGGGTCGTACTATTGCTAACTTCGACCAATTTTATTAATGCTCCTTCAAATACATTTTATTTCATTTGGATCCAACGATTTATTATATTGTCGGTCGTCTTTTGATCCGGATATATCACTTTTATTTTGGAACTAGTTTTTTAGAGTATGTTTGCATATACCTTGATACGTCTAAAATCGATCTCAATTTATATCTGTATTAAAATTTACTTTTGAATTGATAAAATGCATCTTTTGTGTGTGTGTGTGTGTGTGTGTGTGTGTATATATTAAACTAAAGTGGAAGAGATAAGAAGCATGATGCAAAAGAGCAAGGATGGGTACATGCACTTGAGATAATAAAAGGAGTGATTGTGAGGATCCGATTACAAACTTTAATATTGGAATGAATTAAATTTTGTGGTGGGTGGTGGGTGTTGGGTGTTGGGTTTCTTCATCCCATTAAGAGCTTTTAAAACATTGCAATACTGTTATGTTGGCTCCTACAACCTCGAATGAAACCTACTCCAACAGACGGCGGCCTTTGCTTATTGTTGCCTTCCATATTTCATTCATTTATACTTTAATATAGTAAAAATATAATCAAATAAATATTCATATACATAGATATATTCAAATAATTTAATATGATATTTTAAAAATAGATAAATTTAAAACCTCTTAAAATAAGAAGAATATGAAATCACTAATCCATATCACTTATAACATCTCCAAATAACATATTTTTCATTTTAAATTCACACTTAAAGATATGTTAAAATATGTAAAATTTAGAAAAATACATAATATTGATATATTGAAGTTACATAAATTTGTAAAAATATATTCACAAAATTAAATATGCAAATTTATATAATAACTGAGTTTATTTAAAAAAATTATGATAAAAAGATTATACATTTCAGAAAACTTTATGAAATACTACATTTTTATTGAATTTTTTTCATTCAGAACAAACCAAAAATTTAAAACCACTTCATTTGAAAATCGAAACATTCTTTGAATAAAACAAATTCCTCAACAAATCTACTTGAGTTGCAACTGTAATTTTCAAAACAAACAATTTAATAATGTTATAATAATTAATAAAAAATCAAAATTTGAAATAATTAGAATATACCGTTTGTGATGCCACTTAAAGGTGTAGTTGAATGTAATTGCTAATACAAATTTACAAAGGAGTCTCCAAAGACATACTATGATAAAAAATTGGCCTCGTATTCTTAATTGGTACTGATCCATCATTCTCTCAAATGAACATAAAATAACAACAAATTTTATATACTAAATAAAATAATTTAACATGATCCAATTAAATAATTAAATTATGCAGCAAATTAAAATTCAGTAAATATAAGTATTTTATAAAATTGCATTTAAATCATATTAAATTAACAACAATACAGCTAAAAAACATATTAAATGTAAATCATATATAACATAAGTATTGATGCAAATTATTACATAACAAAAATATACATAAATCTTATTTTTAAAATATTAAATATATGCTGATGGACTACAATAAAAAGTTAAAATTATATTTTATATAGTAATTTTGTTGTAAAATAAACTGACTACGTTTAAAATTTATAAAAATATTATAATAATATATTAATAAATATTAAATAAAAGATTTATATGGAATAAAGATATGATTATAAATATTGATAAACTATGAATATAGTAAATACATTAATAGCATATATATTACGTAAAAATCAACAATAAATATTAATAACATTATATATAATTATTAATAACTAATAATTAATAATTGGTATTTATGAATATTGTAACATATGTTTATTATTTAAACGAATATACTTAATAAGAATATAAGTAAAACATTTGAAAAACAATATATTATAAGCCTTAAAAATCTTAATCGGGCTCCACATAAATAATATCATCATTCTTGAAAATATAATTTGTAATAATTTCTAAAATGCACTAATAAAAACATATATAATTATATTTTAGAATAGTAAGGTGTGTATTGATATTAAAGCTTACCAATAGATATCTTGAAACTAAATAGAATAAATAATACTTAAGTTTTTATTATATTTTCTAAAATATTGAATATAATGATCCTGTCCATCATTAAGATTTATATAAAAATTACTGAACAAAATTTGATTACAATAATTACAATAATTTTTATTGCATAATAGATGGGTTAAATTAAAAAAATAAATGCACAATATAAAGATAAATTTAATACAAAAATAAAATAAAAAATCATGGAACAATACGTTAACTTTTGTAACAAAAAAAAAAAAAAAAGAATCACCAACACAAATCAAAAGTAAAAAAATATATATATAATTTTCCAAATTAGATACTAATAAAACATGACATATTTCATATTAAATTGTACATGTATTAAGGCTCACATATGGAAGAAACATCTTAAATGAAAAAAGAAAAATGGATAACTACTAATTATTTTTAAAAATGCAAATTTCATGCACAAATAATAAAATAATAAATAAAAGATAACTTACTTTTAAAGATATGAATTTTGAGAATGCTAAGTAGAAAAAAAATCAAATTAATAGGAATTAATAATTACAAACTGTAAAATACAAATAAAGTACAATTACATCTATAGAGTTGAGGTCCAAACGTTGAAGAAACATATTATGCAATAATCAAATAAATTAAATAATTTGAATAGCTACTAATTATTTAGAAAAATATAAATTACATGCATAAATAATAAACAAAAACTAAAAGATAATATACCTTTGAAGATCTAATTTTCGAGAATGCTATGTAGAACAAAAAAATAAACTAATTAATATGAATCAATAAATACAAAATTTAAAATTAAAAAAAAAACATAAATTGCATGTACAATGTTGGTGCCCAAATATTTAAAAATATATTACATGATAATCAAATAAATTAAATAATTTGAATCACCACTAAATACTTAGAAAAATACAACATACATGCATAAATAATAAAATAAAAATAACATACTTTTAAACATCTGGTTTTCCAAGAAGTCTAAATAATTAGATTAGTAGGAATCAATAAATACAAACTATAAAAGCCTACATTACATACAAAAAATTAATAAGAATCATTAAATACAAAATATAAAATACAAATAAAATATAAATTACATGTAAAATGTTGAGATTTAAATATTTAAAAATATATTACACGACAATCAACTAAATTAAATAACTTGAATCACCCCTAAATACTTAGAATATACATGCATAAATAATAAAATAAAAGACAACATACCTTTAAACATTTGGTTTTTCAAGAATTCTAAAAAATCATATTAGTAGGAATAAAAAAATACAAACTATAAAAGCCTACACAACATACACAAAATTTTTAAAAAATATTAAAAGCATATAAAACTAATTTACATCTTCTTTAGGTGAGAACATCTTTAGGAGATGAAGCCAATTAAGAACACACAATTGATTGTGGAGTGTGCTTATTATTGAAAGTGATATTTATGTCCTTATGAATTTTGTTGGTTCAGATAAAAAATTTCAGTAAAAATTAATATGAATGTTTAGAAAATGAAATATATATGAAATCTGAGAAGAAAAAAAGGACCTGAAACCCTAATCTTCTCAATTGTTGGTGTGCCCTTGCGAACTCTGATTCAAGCGATGAAAAGATGAAATAATCGATTTTGTAAAGAAAGGTAGAACACTGATGAAAGAAACTCAATTATTCGATTAGATAGACCTAACCTCATTAGAGATGCTGATGAGCCAAAAAATTCAAATGAGAGTGAGGGAATGATTCATGGAATGCATATTTATATAAGCAAATTGAATTATTATTGGAATAACGGATAATTTTTTTTACCCTTTTAGTAATGAAAATTATAGACATAATAAAAGAAAAAATCTATCAAAGATAGTGAGACTTTCAATCAAATTTTAATTAATGTGAGTTATGAATATATATTTGACTTTACTAAAATAAGTATAAACAATTATATAAAATTACCCTAATTATCTAATTTAATAACATTAATGTGAGTATTTATGAATAATAATAATAATAATAATAATAATAATAATAATAATAATAATAATAATAATAATAATAATAATACATAAATGCTCACATATATAATACTAATAATGTTGTTTAAGTTTTACGCAATAGCACCAATAATTCTTAAATGTTGATTGATGTTTTAGTCTTGTAATTATAATATAATATTAATATTCTATATATATATATAACTATTAATATAATACATATATACATATATGCATACATATATATATATATATATGTGTGTGTATATGCGTATTATAACATATGTATAAAATATGTTATTAAATATATAACATTAATACTATTGTTGAACATAATAAAAAAAACAATTTAATAAAATAATACTACAATATTAATAAATACTAGTTATAATCCTAATTTAAAAAAATAACTTTAAATATCATATCATATCATTTCACCCACAATTTTTAAGATTTTATTAAAAAATATGATCTAAAATATTAAATTAAAAAAATTGAAATACTACATGCAATCAAAATAACATTTACCTAGTCAATTAAAGCATTTATTTTAAATTTGTTAGACATTAATTGGATATTTTTCATGAAAAAATCTAAAGAAAGTTTGACCTATTAATTAAGTAAAAATCTTATATGATTGAATGCAAATAAACTAATCAGAATTTTTAGATCAATCATCACATAATTTAAGATTTTTACTTAAAATACAAAATTAATTACATAAAATAGTCCAATTAGATATTACAACGTTTGACTTATAATTTAATAATAAAATTGATGTTGTTGAATGCAAACAAAATAATCCAAAATTTTCGTAAAATCAGAATTATTTATGTTTAATTATGATACAAAATTATTTATATAAAAATATTCAATTAGATGTTGCATGTGTACTTCCACAATTAGTAAATTATTTTAGGTGGAAAAATACAATAGTTTTCAAAAATGTGCGGCTTTTGCTTTATATATATATATATGTATTTATATTTAAATACAATACAATATTATTGAATTTTTTTAATTTAATTTATTAAACCTTTTTTGTAATACATTTAGTTCTTCCTGATTTTATGGGGTATATATCAATTTAATGCGAAACAAATTGATATTAAAGAGGTTTTCAATTTAATTAATTTGTTGGTTAATCATTTTGTATGTATATTTTTGTAATATGTAATCATATATTAATATATAGAAAGCTAAATGAATGTAGTTGGTTATGCTAAATATATTGAGGAAATTATTAATTAAATATATCACCTTAATTAATATATAATCTATATATATTAGTGGGGTTGTTGACTATTTCATATACCTTAATATTCAATGAGTACGCATTAATTACATATTAGGGCCCCTCGGTAAAAAAACTCTTCAGGAATGACAATGAAAATCATTGAGGAGTTAATAACAATGATCAAATTAAGTGATTTAGATATTATTTAATTAAAAATAAATAGTTTAATTACTGATAGTAAATATTAATGTGATCCAAACTAAAAAAATTTAATTGATTTAGATAGATTATTAAACCCGTGTTTTTTGGTAAATTTTATTTTTTGTTTTGTTAAAGTTGTCCATTAATTCCTTAAATCAACAATATACTAATCTTAATTATTACTTAATATTAATATGTTCATTCGCAAATTAGTTGCAACTCTTTAAAGATATTTAATTATAATATTAATTCAAAATGATTTATTTTTTCATTTTATAAGTAGTGTAATATTAAAAAATTTAGTATTTTTGTAAAAATCATTTGGATTTCCAATTCTAATTCTTAAAAATATCCATCTTTGTACTCTGACATCTTATATTGTGTGAATTTCAGAGAACGATTGATCAATTTTATTTAAGAATTGAAGGTCAAGTGCTGCTCATAGTATTCATCATGTCTTTGGAGAATCTTTTGTAAATTCATCATATCAATTACCTTCAATTTCACCTTTAAGTGACATCACGAATGGTACAGTTTAATTATTCTAATCTTTAAATATCTATTTTGATGCTTAATTCTTATAATTCTAGTTTTTTTGGATTATTTTTTTTTATCTTTTTTATAGTTTGCAGCTCAAGTAGGTTTGTTAGGAAAATCTTTTTCATTCCAAGAAAATTTGCATTCTATAATGAATGAATCAGTTATAGTAGTTACACATGAACAACAACCTGAGATTATTGATCTAACTTCTGAAGATGCAATATTGCAAGAGTTTGCAAAACATGATCAATTTTTCCAAGAACTGATCAACTTAAACGAGAACAGTCCTGAAATAATAGAAATTGATCTTAATGACACATGTTATGATGATGCTTGTCAAATGTAAGTTTTAGTTTTTGGTTGTACTATTATATATATAAATATTCATTTATATATATATATATATAGTAAATAATTATAGTAAATTTTAACACATGTCAATGCTCAAGTAAATTAACATTTTTAATTTTAAATTATTATATATTCAATATTTTAATGGATGTAATGTATAAAATTAATGAGTGTCTTTTTTGTTATGCAACTGCTGAATATTGGGACATTTGAGATCCTACACATAGATGTGAACATTGTGGGCCTCATTTTGGAATCATGAATGAACACGTACAAACCTCAGATACAAAAATTCTAAATTTTCACTATGTTGCATGAATGGTAGGGTATAGCTCCCCCAATCAAGAAACCAACTCAAGTGTTATAAGATCTCCTAAATGGTGATAGTGATTGAAGCAATCATTTCGTGGAAAATATAAGTTCTTACAATAGTATGTTTTCTTTTACATCATTGGGAGGTAAGATTGACAAAAGTCATAATAATGAAAATATTCCTCCAATTTTTATGCTTAATGGTCAAAACTATCATTTAATGGGTAGTCTATTACTTGTTAATATAATATATATATATATATATATATATATATATATATATATTAGTGGGGTTATTGACTTTTACATATACCTTAATATTCAATGAGTAAGTATTCATTACATATTAGGGGCCTCTCGGTAAAAAAACTCTTCAATGGGAATGACAATGAAAATCATTGAGGAGTTAATCACAATGAGAATCATTAATGGATTCGTAATGCTTGGTTACATTTAACTTTAGTAATGACAATCAATCAAAATGTCTATAATACCCTTATCAATTAAAGTATTATATATGATAAATATATATCGTATGTAATATATTCATATATAAAAAAAGTATAAGAAATTATTACATATAAATATAATATATAATTAATTTATAAATATATGAAATTACATATTTATTCTAATATATAATAAATTTAAATTTTTATTTTTTATAAAATCCCATATATGTAATAGTAAACAAATTAAATATATTATAATATAATAATAAATCACAAATAAGATTTCATTAATATAAATAATATAATGTATATTTTCTATGAGTTTTGATGTATATATTAATATATACATTTATATTGATGTCTATAATATATATTATATGTATATCTATATTACTATATATTATATATATTAAACTATTGAAATTCATATAAATGTATATATTATATTATTATTTAATTATAAATAAATATATCAAATAGGAAAAAGGGTAAAGTTGATATAAATGGTATGAATGATTGAGGAGTTTGATTGACAAGGGAGGACTAGGGAATCAATATGGGGGAATTATTACTTTACTTTCATTTCTATTGAGTTATACCAAGCAATATTAATGGGAATGATTTCATCTTTATTCCCATTACCCACCTCCAATATCTCAACCCCTTTAATTATTTGTTATTAAAAATTCAATAGTAATAATTATTAAGATTTTGGTATGATTATGATAAGATTTTAGTGGCTATCAGTTTTTCTTTTTAATTACACGATATTCTTTTTAATTAAGGTAATTACACAATATTTAAGGTAATTACACGATATTCTTTTTAATTAGCATCGTAATTTAATCAAGTGTTAATGTTTTCTTTTCAATTTTGTCTTTCGTGCTAGTAAAAGAAATAAATTAGCTAAAATATTTCAAAGGGGAATTATTCATAAATAAAATATATATCATATAAAGCATACTCCTATTAATTTGAAAGAGATAATGTATTGGGTACAATATGAATTCTTATTTAATTTTGCTCGCATTTTTATTTTAATTTATTCATTATATTTATACGCGCATTACATAAAAAGAAATTTAGTTTTTTTTTTAATAGAAAACATAGTAATACAATTAACATATTATTTTGATAGCATTAATGACAAGAGTTTGTATCTTATAATATTTTTTTCATGTAAATAAATAATATTATAAATTGAATTGCAAAGATATTATAAATTTTTTGTGCTATGATAACTATCACACTTATTTTAAAGGTGTAAAATACACAACAGGTGATGACGTGGATCGTAGTTTAATTTATTCAATCTATTTTTTATCCATGCCTTGAATTTCCTGCTATTTTTTACCACAATGTTGGAGATAAGACTGAAAATCAAACCAAACTATTCGATACTCGATTCGAGTTCGTTCGTCAAAAGCTCGTTTGAACTCATATTGATAATAATATCAAAGAAGCCTGCACACACATTTACGTTTGACAAAATCTAAAGTTCGAATTGAGCTCGGCCTAGTTAAGCAGAATAAGTTAAAACAACTGTAATATATCAAACTACTCGAGCTCGACTCGTGTTTGTCTCGATTAACGCTCGTTCAAGCTCGACTCAATTAATAATCAAACCAATCTCAAACAAAATAGTAGAAGCTCGATAACATTTCAAATAATCTTGAACAATGATACGTTCAACTTGACTCAACTCATTTACACCCCTAGTTGGAGGTCCAATTTTCACATGTTTCACATTACACACATGCAGATTGGACCTAATCATAGTTGGGCTTGAGTCGAATTTTTAAAAAGAACCTCAATTATATATTTTTTTCAATGTACAAATTCAAAGAAAAATAAAAAGTAAAGTATTTCCAATACTCTAAATATTTATATAAAAAAAAAGACAAACAAATCAAAAATAATTTCTTAAATACAACTCACCTCACAATTTTAGCATAAAAGTATTAATCAAGTTTTGATTTTCTTTGGATTCCAATTCCCAACTTGGTCTCTAAGCACAGTACTACTATTGTAAAAAATGTAGGTGAAGAATCAAAACTACACATCTCAATAGGTAAGAAATGGACTTGATCGTTGAGCCGTTAAAAATTTTATGTTAAAATTCAATTTATTATATATATACACACCTAAATAATTTTGAGCCTTTAAAAATTTATAATATTTTGAGGTACGAGACAACAAACTCTTCCGACTAACAAAAGGTCCGACTCTACACACTTGTTTTTAGATGCACTCTCATGTCTTGGTTTTTTTTTTTTTTTTTTAATCACTTTAATTTATAGTTGAAATATTGTATTATTTATAAAACATAGAGCGTAATTATTAAAATTTATAAGAAAGAAAGAAAAATTAATAGATGTGAGCTTATTTGGGGAAAGAGAATGCATGAATGAATTTGTTACCCATCAATTTCGATTAATTTATAAACAAATATAGTCTTATTTCTCACTCCAACATATATCACCCCATCCCAAAAAAAGAGGCCTGTTGACTAAAGCATCAAATGCCTTAATTTCCTTACAAGTAATAGGTCTGATTTAAGTTGAAAAGTAGCAAAAAATACGTATTCTGGTCAATCTAACTCAGATTTGCACAAAAAAAATACATGGGTTCCACGTCTGATGTGCTCACATATGTATATTTGAACTTAATAATTTTTTAAGATAAATAATGATTTTTGGATAAAATGTATTTTTTAAGATTATTAATAATATATTATTTTTTTATAATAGAAGTATTACTTTTTACTGAAAAAATTACTATAATTAGTTAAATAAAAGTAATACCTTTATCGTGAAAAATAGTATTTTTTTTACCTAAAAGTATAATTTTATTTAAGAAAATATATTATGTTCTGTATGCATGAGGCAGATCCGGTGAAAAGCGACACTTTAAGCCAAATTTACGAGATTTGAGATTTTGTGGTTCGAATAAACCATTTACATGTAAAGAGACGTACAATATTGTGAAATTATAAATAGATGGAAATATTGTTTTTTGAGAAAATAAGTTAAAAAGATTATTGAAAAAATTAGCTTAATTTATAAGACATTTATATTTTACATATATATAAGTAATTTAATTAATCAATAAAAAAGTTATTGTAGCATAAAGACAAACATAAACCCACATGAGTGTATTTTGATGGCTGGAGGTCGAGGGTTCAATTCCCACCAATGAATTGAATTTGGTTAATTTTACTTCAATCTTTACTTAATATAAAAACTAGTATTTCTCTCTCTCGTATGTTGTACGATTTATAATATAATAAGTATTAAAATAATATTAATATATTTTAAAATAAAATAATAATTATATAAAATATATTTTTAATAAAAAATATTTAAAATAAAAATATCTCACAATATAAAAATATAGTATATATTAAAATATACCACAATTAATCTATGAGAAAAATTATATTTAAAAATAATATTCTTTATATACACTATATCGATATCAAATTGAAGATAATGAAAAAATAATTAATTTGATATATTTTTCATAAAACATGGAGTTGAGATGAAAAAGTTATAAGCATTTGAAAATTAGAGTGAAAAAACAAAAAGAAAAAAAATATGATTTGATGGTATATTTTCTAAAAATAGAAAGAAGATTTAGTTAGAAAAATTACAATCTTATAAATATTTCCAACTATTTGCTATTATATAGATATAGATAGGAATCCTATGTGTCGTCACCACAAAAAAATCTTATTTAGTATAAGTAAAAAAAGTCTAAAAATATGCTCAAAAGACACATATAACTTCTAAAAAATTTCTATATTTTTTCCTTAATAGTATAGTAAAAAAATTAAATGTTAAAAACAAAGTAGTTTTATATAAATAAAGAGTAGTCTTTTAATGAAAAATTACAATTAAAATAACATTTTTGTTACAAATTTGTTTTTGACATGTTATACATCAAATTAATTGTCTTTTTACGATTTTAATTTGATATCAATATTGTATATATTAAAATAAAAATATTATATTTAAAATATGAAATACATTTTTTATGAGATAAATTATTTATTTTTATTTGGTGTTGAGTTTTAAGGGGGGGGGGGTTGAATTCTTATATGAATTTGAGACAACTAAAAAATATTAATAATTATTTATATTTTTATGGAATAATAATAATAAGTATTTTCATAAATTCAAAATATAATATTATTCAAGTAGATATTTAGTTGTTTCATTTTAATATTTTTTTATTAATCTCAAATATTTGTATTTGCTTTGAGAAATTAAAGTAGGTTGTATTGAATTTGAATTCTGAAATTCGGTCATATAATTTATTATTTATTAGAGAATCTTTTTTAGAGAATATCAATACACTATCATATCAATGTATAATTCAAACTGATTTGAGTAAAAAATTTAAGATTTTTTATTTTTTATATGTACTAGATGTGTGAGTGCTATTTGATATTTGATTTTATAAGTAAAAAAGAATTTAAATTTTAAAGAAAAATAAATTTACACAAAATAAATTTATAAAATGTGGTATTTTAATTTCTTTTTGTATCAAATACAAAAATAGTGTACAAATGTGTGTAAGACACACAAAATTTATTATTTTTTTATATTTTGTACTTCATAAATATTTTGTTTGCATCATAGTATTTTACTTTGTTATAAAAATAACAATAATATAATTTTATAACATATTTTCAATATCATAAAATATATTTTATCACATGTATCGTGCAGACGAACATCTATCGTATTTAAAGGTGTTATATCTATCTATATATATATATATATATGCATATAATAGTTTGATGAAATTACTAAAAAGTTGTTTTAGCTTGAGGGCAAGTATGTGCCTTCAAGTGGATTGGGAGCTTTAGGTCGTGGGTTATCTTAAACATGGGTCATTCGCCCGATTGCACGGTTGCCCGCCCTATTGCTTATTCAATTATTTTGATGGGTTTCATTGGGAACCCAAATCTCTTAAAACGGATCAGGTGAGTTCGATCCACTACACATAAAAAATTCATTTATTGTTGTATCAAATACTTATAATTCCATTTTTGGAAAACAAAATTAAATACTTATAAGCTATATATTTTCACTTATGATCCTTCATTAAATGTTATTTTGAGTTTTTTCAAACATTTGACTCAAAAATATTTTTGTCATAATAGTATTATCGAAAATTCAATTACTAAAGTAATATTTTGGGACGAAGAATTATATTTTTTTAATACAAATTATATTTTTTACATGCTCTTACTAATAAAATATCAAATATCTTTAAATATTTTTAAATACTAATTTACTCAAAATTATATTATAAATATATTTTATTTTATTTTTTATGTGCAAGACACGGGGCAATACTAGTACAAAAAAAGAACCATGGAATTGGAAACTATTCGCTCTTTTGTTGAAATATGTCCTCACAATTTATTGACATATGTTTATATTATTTTAATGCTTTTTATTTAACACTAAAAAATTATAATTCAATTTTTATTTTGTAATTTAATTTTTATGTATGATATATTAATTAATCATATTTTTGTGATTTTTGATTTGACATCAATATTACATATATCATAATTTTGAAAAATGATGTGTTTTTCTATTTCTTAAAACACAAACAATTTTTTCTGTTTTTAATCCATTTTTGAAAGATATCAATTTAATTATCTTTTCACAATATTTTATTTTACACTCATATCACATATACTAAAATGAATATTATATTAGAAAAATACAAGTACTTTTGGCTGGTTAATTGAGCTAAGTTTGAATATTTATTGTGTATTGGATTTGATTACAAATATATATTAATTATTAATTATTTAAATAATCTAATTTTGAATACAATTATTATATAACAAAACTTCTATTTTGGGATTGAAAATATATATTTTATACATTTTTATAAATAAAATAATAAAATTCATGAAATATTCTTAAATTTTTATTTTTAAATATTTCTTAGTTAAATTTATATTATCAAAATATTTTATTTTATTAAATACATTATAAATTATGCTCTACAAAAAAAAATAGTATATAATATAATATAATATATAGAAAGGACAAAAAGAAACTAAAGAAAGTAGAGGTCCTAAAATAAGCGGGTTCCAGTCAAAGCTTTTGTTGATTTTACTTTGGTGATGCCCTGTGGGCCCCTTAATACTTTAATCTATTTTATTAAGTAAGTAAACAATGCTCTTTTCGAGCCACGTTTTGCAGCACCCAATTCCGGATATTCTGACCTATTTTATGAGCCGCCAATTTTCAATCTATATATATATCTATTATCCAGCCTTTAAAATTAGTTTCTCATCATCAATTCTTCGTTTTGTTAGACATTAAAGTACGAGTTTGCACAATCACGTCTAACTAATTTTTATTTTTTTAAATTCTGAATATTTTAAAGTTTGATGAATAATTGAATTTATTTAAATTTTTATTTTTATTCTCTTTATTTATATGTTCTTGTTTTTATTAAAATTTAATTATATAACGAATAATTGAATTTTTATGATTTTAAATTCTAGATTTGTGAGATTATAATTTGATTTAAATCTTAAAATACATGATGTAATTAATTGTTTAATCGAGAGAGTGGTGATTATTGTAAAGGAGCTATGAATTTCATATTTTTCTTAAAGTTATTTGTTGATGTTGAACTTAGATATTAGCATCAACAAATAATTTACATTTTATCTAATTTGAGAGACGAAGATAATTAATAATTGTGATTTCTGGTGTAGAGGATAGATAAAAGCAACCTTATGAAATTATTGCGAAGTGACCTTAGGATATTCTTTTGAACCTGATTAAATCTGATATTTTATCATTGTTATCTTTGATTTTTTCTCATTATTTGTAACAATTATTTTATTTTGCATATCTTCTAAAAATTTTGGGTGTTTAGATAAAACTATGATTAATATACCACAATACTTATAGAATCAACTCCACCAATTCTTCTGTAATACGACCCCCAGTTCACTATGTTTTACAAGCTATGTTGTACGCTTGCAGTTTAGCAAAATTGGCTAACAAGCTAAAATTCATGAATTTAATTCAATAAAATCTTTCAAAGTCAAGCAATATATAATGAGTAGAACTTCACTACAGGAAAAAAATTATTCTATTTCACGACTCAAATTGATTAATTGCATGCCCCAGGAATTTCGAAACTCTTCAGAATTCTACTTGAGTTTGAAGTGAAATAAAGAAATTAAGAAGATGGCTTAGAGTTACTCGAATTCCAGAGGAATCTACGAATGCTAAATAAATCAAACTCTAAATATAAGTTGGCCTCAAATTAAAAAAAAAGAAAGATTGGGAGATACGAATGAAAAAGACTAAAATACCCTTTAAAATCTCTGTCAAATATACAAACAAATGAAATGTCAACCCTATAAATTTTATTATTTATTTATCTCAAATTTTTATTGTGCACCGTACAACACCATTTATAATATTATTTATTCAACTAAAAAATAATATTTATTTAGTAAAAAAATATGATTATTGATTTGTTCCCTTAAAAATAGATATACTTTTCAAATGATAATAATATTTTTAATTAAATAAGTCATATTATAGATCAAATGTACATGCTAAGAGCCTCACTCATTATTTAAATAGTGAAAAATGAAATTTAATGGGATAATATCAAAATACCGTAAATACTTGAGTGGCTAGGGTTGGGAAAAATACAATTGGGCTGACATACTAGCTAGGGGCGGGATAAATACAGGAAAATTGATATATCGCACTTTCATTATCGTTAAATATACCATATTTTTGGTATAAGATGTTACCACAACTAAAATATTTGGTATGTTATCAATGTGCAAAATTAAAAATTTTAATATTCGGTATATACTGAAATGCCAAAAAAAAAATTGATGATTCAGTATAATATTTTATATTTCGATAATATTTTTTTATCATGTATACTTTTTGTTATATATTTATAAATAATTTTGGTGTATTGACAATATTTCGGCATATAAAATTTTTATTATAGAATAATATAATTGATAATGGTATAGATTTTAGTATGATATTGATAAATATTTGATATTATAATGATATTTTAATATATCAAAATTAAATAATTTTTTTGGTAAATGGTACCGAACATCCAACGGTGTAAATTATTCAAAGGACAAAAATAGAGGAGGGAGGGAGAAGAGTAGATTCGGAGTCACACATCCTAGAATCCTACCACTAAATGGAGCAGCCAATGAGAGATCGACAACGCCAATTGACGAAACCACCCTGGTTTTTCAAAACCACTCATACCCACATCTGAAACAACATAAGTTTTCTCTTTTCTCAATGCAAATAAATTAAGGTTCCAGATAAATTAACACTCCACAGTCCACACTCTCATAGATTTTATACCCCATATATACATACGCAAATCTGCAATGGTAACCAGGCCAGATCTTTACCGAAATGAGGTACAGTAAACAGCGCCTCTGAGTGGTGGCGAGAAGGACAGCGCACATACAGTGGAAGTGGTAAAAACTGAAAAAAAAAAAAAAAAAAAAAAGTACCACCGGAGGATTCCACACACGCACGCCCGCACATATACATATTCACGCGCAGCAGCTGGCAGTGAGAGTGGAGAAAGAGAGGAGAAATGGGAAGGGGAAAAGTGGAGCTGAAGAGAATAGAGAATAAGGTGAACCAGCAGGTGACTTTCTCGAAGAGACGATCGGGGCTGCTTAAGAAAGCTAATGAGATCTCTGTTCTCTGCGATGCTGATGTCGGATTGATCGTCTTCTCTACCAAGGGAAAACTCTATGAATATGCTACTGATTCCTGGTACGTTTTTTTCTTATTTTTATTTTATTTTATTTTTTTGAATTTTTATGAACGTTATGATGATTTGTTCGGTTATTCGATCAGTGTTTTCATGCAAATTTTGATGGGTTTTTTTTTTTTTTTTTTTTTTTTGGTGGGTTTACTTTTTTGTCAGGTTTAAGCAGAACATATTTTTTGCTTTGGTGTTTTTCTTTTTGCAATTTCTTGGATTCTCAAACGTTATTTGCTTCCAAATTTGGTGAGTTTTTTTCCCACTTTTTCTGGACGGATAAAATATTTTTCCCTGTAACATTTTTGTTTATTTTTTAATTTTTTTTATAAATTTTGTTCATTTCTTAAAAAATATAAATAAAAACAAAGGAAAGGACTATGTTATTATATGCACTTTCTTCTAAATAATTTTAAAATAAAAATAATAACCTACACCATAATGGTATTTTTAATTTGAATATGTTGTGTATTGCTTTTCTCTCTAATGATATTACATGAAGCTAAGGACTTTGTTGGAGTTAGTTAAAACTTATTTTAGTCTTTTTCCAACAGTAATTTGATTTTGATTTATAGTTTTAAACTATCTTAGATCCTTTTTCCAATAGTAAATTCATATTCTTTCTTCTCCACATCTTTTTGTACTCTACACAGTTTCTGCTTTGTTCTATTTTCTAAACATATAATAATCAAACTAGTTCATATATATGTATGTATGAGCTTGATATACCTTTTGATATCGAGTTTGTTTAAGTCAACGTCAACACAAAATATTGATTCTTCGTTTTTCAAATTCTCTCATAATTGGTACTCTATTTTAAATAGTATTTTATTTAATATAGTATATCAAATAATATTATGATACTAATATAATCGAGAATGTGACATAAACTGATGGAGTTTGAACCGGAGATGGAATTAACGCTATTTGAAAAATGGGTTTTCATTTACAAATTCCATTATATTATTTTTTGCTTACAAAATTCCATTATATTATTTTTTGCCGTTTCTTATTTTTTTTGGATACCAATTATACAATGACAGATTTTAGCTATGAATTTCAATTTTATAATATGCTAAACTTACTGAATTAGCGTAAATGAGTTCATTTTATATAAATTTAAACTTTTTAACTCTTTATTTAATTCCTACCCTATACCATATTTTCATAGAATATGACTTTCATTTTTGTGAAAACACTCTTCACTCACTGTATAACATATAAATCAAATGCGTTTCTCATAAATAATAGTAATAATAATAATAATAATAATATTATTATAAATTGATTTGAAAAGCTTTAATTTTCCAACTCAAATGTTATAATTTCAAATAGAAATTAGAGGAAACTCATCCATAAATTGTTATCACATGTCATTGAGAAAATGGAACTAAAAAAATTCATGAATTATTACTCTGCAACTCTCATTTCCTAAATATCTGTACCAATTTTAATTACTAGAACATTTATTAATTTCCTATCATATTTTAATTTTCTATATTATTAATCATATATAAAATACAATTTTATCACTAAGAACAAATGAATTTAAAGTTGGATAATAATACGGATTAGTTTTTGTCTAGTGTAATCATCATCTGATGGGTGACAAGTCTATGCACACCGTAATTTTTAATTTATGATGAAGAGATTGCTGTATAACTTATAATGTGATCAAATTGTCCTTCATTTTGTTAAAATGTAAACTTTATTCATCAAATTATGCAAATTAAAACATTGTATAATAAATCTAATATAATACTTTCTTTAGAGATAGCTTAATAATGTTTTTTCCTCCCTCTATTCGAAAAAAGGAATTACATTCATATAAATAGTTATAAACCGGAACTTTTATCTTGAAACGAAATGAGTATTATTTTATGTCATTAGCAATCTTTTAGTATGTCTTCATGTATGTTCATTTTGATTTGTTCATCTCATAACTTATATTAGTTTATAGTTTCCTTCTGAAACTGTAATTAGATCAAATAAACTTGAAAATGTGTAACATTGGTCTCTCATAAAATTATATATTTTTTCCTTGGAATTACTATTAAGAGAGAGGACTCAATTTTTTTAATTCTTTTTCTTCCCTTTGTTAGAAGGCTATAATTTATCTTTTGTTTCACAGCTAAAGTGCAAAATGTATAATATTTTGCCTTAACATTTTAATTTTGATATAGCGAAACTTTTAACAAGTAATACAAAATTATAATATTGATTATGCAAATATAAACCTTATGAATGAAGGACTCATGACTCAATTATTAAATACTTCTTTCGTTTCAAAATAGTCACTTATTCAACATTAAAAAATTAGAAAGTCGAGGTTGACATAAATGGAACGTGTAATGTAAGAAGCTTCGCTATAAAATTCCAAATAATTTGACAAAAGTATAATTGAATCTGTAAATACTCTTCATCTACTGTGAATAAAACCATAAAATATGGGAAACGAAAATTGAGATAAGTTCAAACAAACTAAGAAACCTAAATAGACTATTTCACTGCCTAAAAGAAGGAATTTTTGACCCAGTAATTATTTGACAGTTCTTGGACTCACCTTTTATAGTTCAACAATTATCAGAAACTTATCCCACATCACAAAATTAAGCTGAACTAAAGTTTTTGGTTAAACTAATTCAAACTCAACTCAATGGGTCGACGATAACATAAGTTTAGACTTTTTTCATATCTCTATTTTTTTCATATTTTTTTGAGGGGCATAAAGGCCCCTCGAGCATAATGAGCTACAGCCCCGTCCCTGTTTGACCCCAAACTATACTTTTTTTTAGTATTGTAAACGTGCCACACAACCTTATGTTGGTTGGCGTTATTCAGATCAACCCATGCTAGTGTTCTATTTGACTTCAAAACTAGCTAGTTCGATTTGTATATTTCTTGTGCCTAGTTGGCTCTGCCCCCCTTTCTGGGGAGATAAATGTGTGCTTCATAGATTAGAGTTACTTTTTTTGTAAAATTGAGAATTAAAAAAACCATAATTGTACCTAAATTTAAAATTTGTTGATAAATAATTAGTGCGTAGGATTAACCAAAGTATATCCGCATGGGTTTGTTTTGCAGCATGGAAAGGATTCTTGAACGATATGACAGGTATGCTCAGGTCGATAAGCAGCTTCAAGCACCTGATCTTCAATCACCGGTACATCTGCATCCAAATAAATTCATTTATTTTCACCCCAACGTGTATATTTTTTTGTGTGTGTGTATATATATATCGATAATACACGTCTACCCACTTTGGACAGGGAAGCTGGGTTTTGGAACTTGCAAAGCTTAGGGCAAGATTGGAGGTTTTGCAGAGAAATCAAAGGTCTAGACTTTTTTTTTTCGTCATCCAAACAATTTTTTATGTATTTTTTTTAATGTCTGTTATTAATTTTAATTTCTTGTTCGAAGCAGGCATTTTATGGGAGATAACCTGGATTCCCTCAGTCTGAAGGAGTTGCAGAACTTGGAACAACAACTTGATGCTTCTCTGAGAAAGCTCAGGTCCCGGAAGGTATGCTTTTAGTTGTAGTTTACTAGTTTAATTTCTAGTAATATATGGTATCTATAAATCAAATTTCTGTGTTTGTATGAACAAATTTAATATTTGTTGATTTTATCTCGATCTTCTTCACGCTTGGATTTTTTCTTTTCCTAATGTTTATTCGAAGGCTTAATTAGTGACCTTTTTGAAACTTTAAAGTCTACATCTTCTTTAATATTGACTTATTTTTGGAATCGACTTTCCAGTCCCCTCCTCTGATTTCTTGGTAGAATTGATTGACCCTTCAAATTGCTCGACTTCAATAACATTTGATTCGATGGGCTTAGCACCTTAATCCCAGATTACACCTTACTTTGAACCTTACATTCGAACTTTCTCAACCTTACTCTGAACCTTACATTGGAAATTTCTCCCCTGCAGAACCAAGTCATGCACGAATCCATTTCACAGATGCAGAAAAAGGTGAGAACTGCAAACTTTTGTATTATGGGTTGCCCTTATAGTGTTGTTCAGATTAAAGAAATCATTCAATGATATTCATCGATCAGCATGTTCTGATGCGACAAGATCATACCTCAATTTCGTTTCAGGACAAGGCATTGCAAGAGCAGAACAATTTGCTTGCAAAGAAGGTAACTTTTTTGTCTTTCTGATGCAATATCAGTTGAGAAATCAACATATATAGTTTTATTTCCATAGGGTGTAAATTTCGCCAATATTTCAAGCTGGTCTTACAGATGAAAGAGAAGGAGAAAGAGAAGGCGCAGATGACTCCAGCTGAACAACAGAATCATAACGCGAACACATCTGGTTTTGATCTAGAACAGCCTTTGACTTCTTGGAGTGTCAGGTACAACACCCCATATGGTTTTCAGACTATGAAACGATGTTTTCTTCTACTGCAGAAGTGAAATTTCTTGTTAGAAATTCAATATATTATTGATATTTGATTGCTAAAACTTAACGTGCAGTGAAGTATATCAAGTTCGAGGAGAGAATGATGCAGAAGAGGGACGAAATCAATGCGAACATCAACCGTCTGATCAGGTGATGGTTCCATGGATGTTGGATCTCATGCATGGATAGCACAGTGATTCAACAACTACTACTATATATATATATACATATATATATATTTGGCTTCTGTGTGTATATATATTATATATATATATATATGTTGCTGCTTATATATAAATGATGAAGTAGTTTGATTAGGTATGAATTCTACATGGAAACCTATTGGTTTTGGAAAATATGTGAAGCAGCTTTTGTTTTGTTCACACTGAGGTTATTAAATGTTTAATAATCTTGTGTGGAAACATATTATGTGTGTTATATTTGTTACATTTGAGAATATTGATCGTGTATTAAGGGTTAAAAATCGTGAATTTTTATTTTTTTTGAAAATATAAATTTTTTATTAGCTTTTGATATGTGGTTTTTGAAGTCAGGGTCCTATGTTATGTTTTAGTGTTTCAACTTGTTTTTATTACATACATGTATTAATTAATGATGCCGTTTATTTTAATTTGTTAAACGTGGAGCAATAAGTTAGTAAGAGAAATTTAGGTTGGAAGGCCAAAGTTTGTTTATGGTGTCAAATTCATTATTCGCAAAACAAAAGAAACAGAAAAGTTGAAATTTATGACTTTGTCTTATTTGAGTGATTTTAATTTATTTAATAATCCTCAATTAATCAAAATCGATTTATCAAGATTCAGAAGGTTTTCTTATCATATTCAAAAAAACGTGTTTCACCTTTATTCAAATCGAATTGTTTATTTTGGGATATAAATTTGAATTTTTCAATTTAATGTAATCATACCTTATTATAGGGCTTTTTGACATTTTATAGTGTTTTTAAATATTTTTTAATAAAATATAGGATTTGTGGGGGTTTTAAAATTATAAGTAAAGTCGTCCGGGGGGCGACTTTCAAATTTTAATGTCGTCACTCCCAGGGGTGACCTACAAAATAATATTTTTTCTTAAAGTCGCCCATACAATGGGCTACTTATATATATATATATGTATATATATATATATATTTTTTTTTTTTTAACCTAGAAAAAAGAGAAAAAAGGTGCAACTCGAACTCGGCCGAGTTTCCACTTGGACAGCCGAGTGATACCTATAACTCGGCCAAGTCACTCGGCCTGAACATAACTTGGCCAACCAAGTTCATAGCGTTCACTCGGCCGGAGCACTCGGTCCGCACTCCACTTGGGGGGCCGATGTTGAAACTTTCTGGAATTCTTTCAAATATCTCCACTCGGCCGGTCCATTAGGTCAGAACTCCACTCGGTTAGGCGAGTGAAGTTTCTCTTTTCTTCATCTTTTCGATTTTTCGTTCGTTCTTCCGTTTTTGTCTCTTCTCTTGTTTCACGAGTTTGATCCATGAGTTTGTATATATCACAACAATCATTTCTTCTTTTAATTTTTATTTTCTCGTGTGCTAGTCGGAATTTTTGATAAAAAGATAATGAGTTTATGAATTGCGTAATTTATTGAGCTCCAATAAATAACAAGAATCATCAATAAGTAACAAAGTACTACTCAAAATCACTAATAAGAAACAAAGTAAAACAATTCATCCATATTTTCCACAAACATGCAAGAGGTTCAAATCAAAACAATGTATTCTTAACAAGTATTCATTTTCTCATACTATCCTATCAAAAAGGATTGGGACGTGCTCTCTGAGGTGGTCGGTACGGTGTGTTGGATGGGTTGAATGTTGATAAGCTGGATATTCACGCTCTTCAAAATGGTCTTACTGCACATGTCACTCATATTGTTGCCTTTGCATGTCAAGTGCAATTTGAGAATTGTATGCTTGACGATGCATATACTCTTCTACATTGACAACACGCGCATCCAAAGCGTTTTTCCAATCCGACCAATCGTTCCACCCCCCTTGATATTGAGGTGGATGGTGTGGTTGCTGTGAAGTTCCGGCTTGAGCGTATGACGGCAGTTGTGCTTCCCCCATCATTTCATCACCTTGTTGTTCTTCAATATCAACCTCCATAGGTTCTGTTCGGGTATCCGTAGTTTTTCTCCTCCTCTTCCTTTGTTCCTCCTCATTCTTCAATTCAGTTTCACTCTCCTCGATGGTTTCTATGTGAACCGAGCCATTCAGTAGAATATTTTGGACCTTCCCTCCAGCAACATTTGTGAGGCGAGAATTAGGCACTGCAAACTTCTTTTTATCTGATAAAATCAAATACAACTTTCTGGTGCCGGGATGTAACAAGCAAATCTTCATATTGCAAAGCAATTCGAGGTTTATAGTGGTCTCGTCTGGCGTCTCTTCCATCCCTTCCAAGTTCACCCCGAAGTGTCGAGCAATTGGAGTGATCAACCCTCCAATATGATTAGCTACTTGATGTTTTGTCCTTACAAATTGCCTTAAGAGCATTAGCGCTACATTGAACTTCTGACCTTTCATTAAGCACCATAGAATGAACAGTTCATCCAAGTTAACCACCCCAGACTCAGGTTTAGCCAAAACTGTACTGGAAATGAACCTCTGAAAATATCGGATGATCGGGCTTCGAATACTCGATGCTTTCGGTCTACTAGGGTTGTATACCGATGACTTATCTAGGAAAGCCTCCGTTATTTTCTTCCAAAAAGTAATTGGGTTGAACTCGGGAAAAATTGATCTTGGCATCGAGTAGATTAGAGTACTTCTTCTTCGGAAATTCATAAATCTCATTGATATCTTAGGCCGAAAGATATTGGTACTCGTTTCCCAAAAAAAAGGTCATAGAAGTTGGCACCATATCATTGTATCATACATCAACTTGTGTGAAGAATTTCAGGACCAATGGCTCATTCGTGTTCTCATGCATGCCAAAGAATTTATTTCACCCTATATTCTTGCACATTTTTTTCAGATCCTCATAGATGTCCATTTCTTTCATGCATTCTACATCGGTGAAACGAGTTGCCCATATTTTCTTCCTTTGGACTTCAAACCACCTTTCACTTTCATTCTCCCAATTTTGAAACTGTATTCCATAGGCATCCGGCATGGTTGATAGAATTTTTTCGTACTGCTCTTGTTGTTTTTCGATGGAGTGTTGACCCCATTCGAAGTCAGTATTGACAACATCCATTATATGATTTTGGAGACCCGACGGAAATGGATATATTGTTGGTACCTAGATGACATGGAATTAGTAATATATTCATATTAACACGTTCAAAAGTCATATCTTCAATACGATATTCATTCTCAAGCATATATTCAATACGATATTCATTCTCAAGTATATCTTAAGTAATTTCATCATTCAACATTGAAATTCATGGGATATTAACATCATTTGATCATTGTTGTAGACCAAATCATGCCACATTCCCAATTTATATGATGCATATCAAGTGTTCGATAAAAAACTTCAATGAAAAATTGCAAAAAAAAAAAACATAACATGTTACATGCCATAATACTCTAAATTAGTCACTCATCAACATATTCAATCAACAAGAGCAATGGTAAACGAAAGCATACCTAAATAGAGAAAAATATGATGCATACCAAGTGTTCGATAAAAATCTTCAATGAAAAATTGCAAGAAAACATAACATGTTTCATGCCATAATACTCCAAATAAGCCCCTCATCAACATATTCAATCAACAATAGCAATAGTAAATGAAAACATACCTTAGGAGTGGAAAAATGAAAATTGGTGTTCTTGCTTGAATCCTTCAAATCTTCACCACTTTTGTGAAAAATTGGAATGATTTGTTGTTCAATGTGATATCTTGAATGATTTGAACGAAAAAGTGAGTTGTATGATTATGATCTTTCGAATTTGTGAAAAAAAGAGGAGAAAATTAAAGAGGCTAGGGTTTTGGAAGTGAAAGAATGAGAGAAAATGGGAGAAAAATTATTTAAAAACTTTCCTGGAGGCCCACTCGGTCTGGCAGGCCACTCGGTTGCCCGAGTAAGGGGTCTTACTCAGGCATGTCAGTGTAATTCTCACTCGGTCTGGCACTTCACTTGGCTGGCCGAGTGCGAAAAACTTTCTGAAATTTGTCCACTCGGTCAGCTCGGTCTGGCACTTCACTCGGCCGACCGAGTGGGATTCAGTCTTTGCAATTTTTTTTATCTTACCTTCTAAACCTCTACAAGTTTTTTAAATTTAAGTTGCCAAAATGCGCCGTTTGTGGCCATCACTACATTCTCGCATCTCTTGTGGAAACAGACAAAAGTTATAATAATAATAAAATTTTGAAATTATGTAATGGAGCGTTTTATTACATAGAGAACAAATTAATAATCATAATGTGATCCTGTAAAAAAATGACGCCTGATTTTTTTTTTTTGCCTCTACCTCGATCTTCTTGTGGATCAGGTTCACCATCTGATTCATTATCATCTATCGTAATATTCAAACTAAAGGTTGGACGACCCGATGATGATGATGATGTAGTCCTCAAAGTCACATTATCATGCATTATACTTGAAGTGGTGCCAGGTTGAGGATATGAAATTGGGGATGAATTGAATTGTGGCCGATAACTTCCATAAATGCATGATACAGGAGGCGGAAATGTATACTGTCCGGACTCAAAGAAAAGTGAACGACTGACCATATGCCGTAAAATCCCAATTGTTTGAAGACTCCATATCTTAAATAATAAAGATGCATTAATGAACTTAATATATGGAGTTAACTATTTTTTGCATGCAAGAGGTATTATTAAACAATATAATTATAAAGTATAATGAAATTAAATTCAACTAATAAATTAGTAAAATTTAAACTTGATATTGAAATGAAACAATATCCCAATGCAAGGGCAACAATTTGAGGGTCACGATAAATGCACGATAATAGCAACAATTCCCAGAGTTCCTACTTCAAATAATGAGAAAATAAAATTATTAACGACAAATCTATAACAATTTATATATAATAGCAAAAAATTCAACAAAATTTATTACAAATTAAATGAATTAAACCGATTGATATACACACACCCAAAACACAGCACACACGCACACATCACACAACCACACACACAGCACGCATACGCACACATCACACACACACCACACATCACACACAACACACACACCACACACAAACCACACAAGCACACAACACACACACATCAACACACTCAAAACACCACACACACACAAAAAGAACCATGAAAATTAATTACCTGAATAAATTTTACACAATTTCTGAAAAAAGAGAGAGGAAAGAACCGTGAAGATTGAAGAAAAATTGAAGGAGAATAGAAGAAAGAAATGAAGAAGAGAGGAGTGTGAGAAATGTGTGGTGTAAGCTGGTGATAGAAATGAGAGAAAGAGTAATGTGTGGCAGCATTTGACCACACATTCAATTTTGGATATATTTGGGAAAAAAATAAAAAAAATTTAAACAGCCTAGCAAAGGATTCCAGAAACTTTGTCTCACTCAGCCGGCCGAGTTAAGTGGCCAACCGAGTGCTCCGGCCGAGTGAACGCTATGAACTCGATTAGCCGAGTTATGTCCAGGCCGAGTTACATGTATCACTCGGCTATCCGAGTGGTAACTTAGCCGAGTTACACGTCCGAGTAGCGCCTTTTTCCTCTTTTTTCTGGGTTAAAAATATATATATATATATATATACACACACACACACATAAGTCACCCATTGTTGGGGCGACTTTAAGAAGAAAAAATTTATAGGTCGCCCCTGGGAGGGGCGACATTAAAATTTGAAAGTCGGCCCCCCCAGGGCGACTTTACTTATAATTTAAAAACCCCCACAAATCCTATATTTTATTAAAAACACTATACCACGTCAAAATTGCCCCTTATTATACCTATCTACCCATTATTCTATTATTTCATTTTTCAATATTGCCACTTCATTATTTCTTTACTTTTTTATTTATTTAATTAGATAAAAAGTTAATAATAGTTTGTGTCAGATGATCATAGATTACTTGTATATTTTTCATACTACATGCAGAGTAACTACAATATAATATCAGATTTAACAATTTTGATGAAGGTATACTAGCATGCTACGAGGTCAAAGGCAAAAAAATGATTAAACAATTAGTAGTAATATTGCTCTAATATACTATATGAAAACAAGTGACCATAGATAAGTATAAACAAATTTTTAGTTAATGTTTTCAATTAAAAATAAGCATATATTTTAAAAATTATTTGTGCAATTTATGAATAAAGGATGTTTTTTTATATAAATGCACGAATGATTTTTAATTAAAGTGTTTTACATTTTTTCATATTAATTTTATTTTAGTTTAATGAAAATGATAGAATTAAAATTGTATTGGATGGATTGAGAATTTTAAAAGGATATTTATTTATTTGATAATTTAGTAGTGGGATGCGTTGACAAAAAGTTAATTTGCAATGGCAGTTAACTTTCGAATCTCTTCAAGAATACAAAATTATAGTACAATATATACATATATATATATATATATTACTGGTCAATATATATGAACTTGTGAATAAAAATGGGCAATAAACTATATACCCATAGATAAACTTATTGGGCAAATCACAAAATACACTTATTAATGTCATTCTCTTTGATCTATTTTTCCAACTTCTTGGGGTTAGAATACTTTGTGGCCCTTTCTGAAATTTTGATTCTAAGTTTTATGGTATTAAATGTTGGAAAACTAGATCCAACTTTATATATACGCATTCATGTAAAAATCGATTTAGATGGCCACTTAGTTGGCGTTTAAGCGCTAGGCGATGCCTGATCAATTCGATTATGTGAAAAATAAAATTGTTTTTAACATTTTCTATACCTAAGCGGGCGACTAGAGCAAATAGTTAGGTTAGACAAACACCTACCCACAGTTTGAATTTGAAAACACTCTCCTTAAATATTGATTATATAAATTGTACACTGATAGATAGCCAATTGAAACGGGCCGGGCCGGGCCGGGCTGGTCGGGTGTCATGATATTCCTTCAAGTCTTTCTTTGGGGGGAGGAGGGGGGGTTCAAATATTTTTTTAAAGATTATAAATTTAAATATACTATATTTACAATACAGATTAGACATCTTAAAAGTGTGAAGAAGTTTTTAAACAAAAAACAACTATAATTTTAGAAACTGAGAAAAAAAAATAATTAAAAAATCACCAACTAAATAAAGTCGTGCATGAAACGTTATGACATAGCTTTGTGACCTTAGCACTAACCCTAACTCTTGGATTCTCCCCTTCTTTTTTAAGAGAGAATTGGATTCTCCATTTTCAAAAGCCCACGTCGATGGGAAAATGTTATTGTATCAGTATCCGCTTGGGTGAACATTTTCTTATCAATATCACGCTTACCTACCCATCATCGCGAGAACTTATGTATTAATATTTTGCTCAACTATCCACTGTGTTTATTTATTAATATGTTCACCTAAGATCTGTTAATTTTAAATAACAAAATTCAATAAAATCTTGACATATCAAGCAAAAATATTAGCACATGATCATGATAGATAGGTGAACGGAATAATATACTCGTATCATAACTATACATACAAACCAAACAATAAAATTCCTTCCACATAAGCCAAATTAAAAGCATTATATATGTGTGGAAACGACATCAAGACTCAAGTCTACCCGACAGTTGGGTTGCTCTATTTTGACAAATCAACTAATTAATATTAATATTAATTTATTGTTACTGTTTAGTTAGAAATTAGAATAGTATGCACAAGTAATTATGGTGGGTGGCAATGCATACACATTATATACAGCACATAAAGTTGACTATTCGCAGTCAAGGCATCACAATTTTCTTCCCCAATCAACAATACATATTTTCTAAATTTGGAGGAAAAAGAAAAAAAAAAACCACAACAACAACAATAGTTGATTTCATATATTCTAAATAAAGGATCGGTTAAATGAATCATATCCACAATTGTATATAACAACAACAATTTTACATAACTTCTTACGATTCATAACATGAAATATAATAATTCTATATCGATCATCAATCTAAATCAACTCTCCTTATTAGACTCGGGGATCAAAAGTCTGTTACAGCAGCTAATTATTTATTAAATATTATATTAGTATATAATATACTCACACGCACTCACACATTCGTGTGTATCTGTGTGTGTTTCTTAGAAAGTAATTGTCAATCTAATGTGATGATTAAGGCACATATTTATTTCAACAAAGAGTCAGCATGGGTCCTTCTGCTTCATGCTAGGCACGTTGAAAAACAGGACTAACAAACAAAACAAAAGCAAGAAAAATATTCATCCTCATTTAAGATTTTGCTACACAACTAATCGTGACGGCAACTATGAGTTTCTCCACCACACCAATTTCAAAATATATATATGCAGCACATATCAACACACACACAAACACACATATATACACAATACAGAGTTGAGAGACAGCTTTCTAACTCACCTTCAAATCAACAAGAGTATGCCGGGCCTGTGCGTGATTCGGGCTGCAATCCGTGTTCGAGTCCCTGCCCGTGTTCGTTCACCTATGCAGCAGTACAAGAAAGATTCAAGTTTTTTCAGAGCTGAAGAGAAGTCTGAGCTTTCCCATGAGATTAATGATTTGAGATTGAACAGGTATTTACCTGAGTCTGAAAGTAGCAACAGAATAATGGTTGTGGTCGATTCCGATCACGAAGCTAAAGGGGCTCTGGAATGGGCACTTTCTCACACTGTTCAAAGCCAGGATACAGTTATTCTCCTACATGTTGCCAGAAAAGGTACTTTCATATATAAATTTATTTCAAAATGAGAAGACTTATGTTGATGCTATCTAGCACTAATCAGAGAGAATGTTTCATTTTGTAGATGGAAATGATGAGGAAATAAATCGAAGGGCATATAATCTTCTTCAAGCCACAAAGAGTATTTGTCAACTGAGAAGACCTGAGGTGAGTTCAAAGTTCAGAAAAAAAAAAAAAAAAAAAAAGTTAATGATGATCATGATCATGATCATTATTATAATTATAATAAAATCAACCCAACATTCATTCTCCATGTACAAATGCCAGAGTAAATAATTCTAAGTATTTGATTGTCCAAGATAAGAGATTCACTGCATGATAAACCAATGGGGAGATACTTTTAAGGCTACATTAAATATGCGTTTTTGACTCTTTGGGTTATAGGAGTCACCTGTTCGCACACACACACACACAAAAGAAAAAAAGCAATGCAACTATTTTGGCATAAAAAGACGAAGATACCCTTTCTATAAAGACAGAGTTATGCCTTCTCTCAACACAACCCAAGATCTGCAGAAGCTTGAGATGAACTGCCATTTTAAACTCGAGACAGTCAGTTATGTGAAGCTCACACTGGATTTCTCGATCTTCACTTGCTCAAGAAATGCTGCTGATCATGGAACCCATGCAGAGATGATAGAACTTTCTTTTACAAAAAAATTGTATCTTAGTTTCTTTTATATAAAATGGATGTTCAAGTTTTTTTTCTCTCAGCTATATGAGTAATAAATTCTGATGTTTCTTTCTTTACCATGAAACAGGTGCAAGTTGAGATTGCAATCCGAGAAGGAAAAGAAAAGGGAGCAACAATAGTTGAAGCAGCTAAGCAACTAAGGGCCTCACTGCTTGTTTTGGGACAACGAAGGCAATCAATGTTACGGCGCCTGCAGATTTGGAGGAGGAGAACTCAGAACAGAATTGTGGATTATTGCATCCAAAATGCTGATTGCATGGCCATAGCAGTAAGAAGAAAAAACAAGAAATATGGAGGCTATCTGATCACTACAAAGCGTCACAAGAATTTTTGGCTTCTAGCTTAATAAGAGAGTAATATGTATGTAGTTTGCGCAACCATGAGTTGGAGGCCATGAGCATATGTTTCAATGCGCAGGATAATCCAAATTCAAACTAGTTGCATAAACAATAAAAGAAAGACAATCACTTCAATTTGTATTTCTCCTATTTCTGTTTCACAGAACTATCTGGAAGAATAGTTTATAGTTCTGGAAAAATTAAAGTGCACATCATGATACCTTATGTCCCACATGGTGCATACCGCAAGCAATGACACTGCAGTAGCAAGACAACGCTAGGTTAGACAATCAGCGAGAAGTATGAAAGTAAAATTCAAGCTAATTAAAACGAAGAACAAAACCACAACAATTCTTATGCATGGTGCAGTTTTGCATACAAGTAAGTTGGATGTTAATTATAAGAATAAGAAATAATTGTTAAACAAGGCATTCTGATAAAGAAGCAAAAAATAAAAAAAAAATCAAAAAAAGAAGAAAAAGAAGAAGAAGAAGAAGAAGAAGAAGCAGCAGCAGCAGCATGTATAGTACCGTCATTTCACATCATTAAACTCTTGAGCAATTCTGCACCCTCTTGCCTCAGATATACTCCAATAGTCAATGCCCCCAGCAGCAAGAGAAGAATACCTTGTTCTGAAAGTAACATATCTCACAAGACAATTAACAAAACTTGAAATTTGTATGATGATCACACAATGAAGTATCAACTATACAGAATTCAGCGTCTTAACACGGTTAATATACAATTGCTTTTCATGAATGTATAGAATACAGAGCAAGCTTACTCTCCCTCTAATATGTTTTACTCCTCTAGATAAAAACCCATATCAAATATGAGAAAGCTAGGACCATGCTTGTACAGTCTGTAGAATCAGCAAGAGTTGATTCCCCAGGAATCTTCTGCTCAAAGCTGTACCATATAAGCTGAAATCTGTTGATCTATTTACATTTAATATTTCCATCCAAACCTAGGTAATTTTTAACTGTTTAACATTTCTGTACTCATCTTCAGGCTCTTCTTTATGAAGCCCAACACAGAGGAATAAGTCGTTATTAATGGATTTTTTCAACAATAATTGACCACCATTCAATTGGAATATCAGTATTGAGATACAACTGTGAAGTCCTTGTGCAAATTAGACTCATTTGAAGGCCTTCTGAGAGTTCAAGCTATAATCAGGTCTGTATACAATTCTGTACAGTTGATCGTATCCAGCAAGTACTCCAGCCCCAGCAACACCGAGTAGCATGTTAGCTGTGACTCCTCTAAACAGGGCGGCGAAACCTTCGATGCGAATGATTTCACGAAAAGCATGCATGGAGTTGTGATACTTCACTGGCTGTCCAGAGGTCAACATCATTCTCCTCCGTACGGTGTCAAATGGATAGGCGCATACCCCAGAAACAGTGGTCACACTCCAACCCAAGAGAAAGCTAGCAAAAAAGTTGTCCTGCCAATTTCAGTTGTTAAGCCTTCTTAAATCTTTAAGAACTTGTGAATAAAAATAAAAAGAATAAAGAAGAAAGAAAACGGAAACAAGTGCTTGACGAAATTAACATTGAGAGTTATTATGAACTTAAAAATAAGCTTTTCTTTTCCTTAAACTTGCCTTCGTGAGAATGTGATTCATTGTGAAATTTTATTTTAGAAAATAAAAAGAAGACTGTATCCTGAAATTCTTAGAATGAACTAAATACCAAATAGGTTAGCAAACCCAATTTTTTTTATTCTTTAATTTTATTTTTATTTTTTTATTAATTTTTTTTTTTTTTGGCAGTGCAAATCCTCAGGAACCGGACTTGTTGAACGGTCAGATATGCAAATCACACCCTAACAGAGAAAAAAAAAATTAATAGTTAGGCAGTTACCTGAAATGGTCCAACCAAAACAATAGGTTTCATGGTGTCATAAATTCCGAAGTACATTCCTCGGTAAAGAGTGATTCCCAAGATTGAAACCCCAAAACCCCGATAGAGTCCGCAGACTCCATCAGTTGACAAGGTTTTCTGATATACATCAATTAGTCCCTTAAACTGGCGTTTACTATTGATAGAGCACTCCCTAGCATCCGTTCCCAAACGAGTCCGTGCATAATCTAAGTGATAAAGAAATAAAGAAGTGGTTGCTCCTGCAGCACTTCCTGAAGCAACATTCCCAGCAAACCACTTTAGATATCCATCTTTCTCTTTAGAACATCCAAGGAGGCTTTTGAAATAACCTTTAAATGCAAAATTGAAAGCCTGTTGACAATTAAAACATAGAATTTTTAGTAAAAATCAATTAAATATGAAAACATAATAATTATTTTGCTAAAAATTTACAATTATTAGAGAATATTTATTTGAAAAAGCACCCGCACACAGTTGGGAGCCACCAAACAAACTGAGGGAAGGCTGACACAGGTCAAGAAATGATAACAAACCATAAAGTTGTCTAGAGTCTAGACCATGATCCTTTTCAAGATATTTGCAGGCCATTTCAAATTTTATGTACTTCCTAATCATTAAGTTCATAGGTCTCTTATATTCCAAGTTCAGGGATAGTTGGATGAAATCCACACATTTTTTTCTTCTTCTTTTTCTTCTACTTTTTTTTAATTCCCCAGTTCCCCTTGACATGACTAAAACGCACGATCCAATGGGAGTGGGTGAAGCATCTTACCACCCGATGAAATGCACATTTATTTACCCTGCTTACTGCTTCATCTTATTACCTACGCTGGTCCAATTTTTACTATTTTTTTTAATTCCCAAAGGATCAGATAGTCTAGTAAAAGGAAACCTTAAGAACAGTTGGACAAGCTTTGGATTTTATGACACCTCTACAACCCCGCATTTCAACCACAAGCATAATATAGAATTAAGGCTTGAGAGTTGATTGTTCCCTGGCATCGGAACTTGATTTTATTCTTGAACCTGATGGAAATAAATGGAAGCAGTTTGTGAGCCTACATGTGCAGCCAAATTGGTCATAAACTTCAGGATACTTAATAATGACAAATAACATAAAGGTCCCATTGCTTTCTGAGCAAATGAAACCATCAAACATCATCCCACTTCACATTTGATGTAAAAATTTATCTCTTTAAGAAATAAGTTCCTTTTTTTTTTTTTTTTTTTGTAGTTAAACATGTCGTAAAAAAGAAGGATAAAGTATTTAAGCAGCATCCCTTTTTATTCACCCATGGTTTTGCTATGGTTCGCCATTCCTTTATCTGACAATAATTTACTATGCTCCCAATCCATTTGTGCTTTGGAAACTGCAAGCTTTTTCTTCTCTATGATTCTCTTTCTTGCAAGGTTGTGAGTCTCATCAACTAGAGCAGATAGAAGCACACATCACTTCCCTAGAGTTTCAGATCTTGGTTGGATATTTGGAGTTTCACAGGTGCATTAGAAGAAAATATTCAAGACTTTTTATCAACCAAAAAAATAGGACATCACCATCTATTATGGTTGTTAATGATATTGATGTAATTGCTTCAAGAAGGGAAGTTTTGCACATCAAAATGGAGCGCCGCTTTGTGACAGTTAATAGCATCTATATATGAATCACACAGGCACATAAAACCTATTTGCAGACATGGTTATGGGCTGCTGATTGAAGCAACCAATAGGGCTGATGCTGTTAGCCAACTTGAGGTGGCCTATTGTTTTATGTGTTTTGGAAACATGCAATCTTGAATTTGACGGTAATTTTGATCCTTTGAAGCAGATTTGGGGCAGTAGTTAACAAAGCTCATAAAATAGGAAAGAGAACTACAGAAAATAGTAGGATGTAGTGTCCAACTAATAGATGGATAGGATCATAGTATATCAATGAAGAAATGGTGAACCCAGCATTACCGTGAGTGATTTGAGGAGCTGCAAAATGGTTCAACCTTAGTCTGTAAAAGAAAATTTTCTTACAATACCAATTTTGAAGTGGATGATGTTTGAGAGCTTTATTCGCTATAAAAGGAGTTGGACCAATATATTATTAATTGTATAAATATTCCTGAAGTTTATGAGCAATTTGGGCTGGACTTGGAGACAGACTAATTGCTATATGGCCCACATGGGTGTGGAAAGACACAAGGAAGGAGGTCTCAGATGCCACAAGTCTCAGCTAGAGAAATAATTGCATTTCAGTTCCTTTCTCTATATCCAGTATTCTTATAATACAGATGTCCAAAGAAGATTAAGAATTATAGCAACAAGATTTAACTGGAAAATTAAAGACCACTGAAAGCATTGTCTAAGTTCTACCAGATTATGCTACAACATCAGACCAAAATAGATCTACACGATGAACTTGATGCACAAGATATATTGCTAATAAAAGAATGTGGAAATATCAGAAAACTTGAAACCAAGTATAGAGTGTTACTGAATAAAAGCCTACCTGAGTAGGAAAATATCTTATAACATTGGCCTGGTTGCCCCTCCAAAAGGACAATGTTCCCTCTTCTCTGAACACTCTCTTGAAGCAATCGCCGACACCCACGTATGCTCTTTGAAGTTGTCCTCTCTTCATTAACTCCCCTTGATTCTGCAACAAAAGCTTCACTCTCTCAATAGGTGCAGCAGCACTTTTAGCTACAACAGCTGCTGTCCCTCCCATTACAAAATCAACAGAAAACTTCTCAGTTTGCATCCCCATCTGAGGCCTTCCCTTTTCCCTCTCCAGCCCTGCAGAAGCTACCAATATCACAAGTATCCGTGCATAACTATTGCAGAAGGATTCTTATTTCATTTATCATTGTCCTATCTATTAGAGGATCTTTACTTATTAAAATAAGACATTAGAGGTCATCTCAAGAAAGAGAGGGAACAACAAAAGCAAAATGAACCTCAGATTGATGGAAAGGGTATTAGTCAGATTCCTTAGGATAGTTTAATGACTCTATACATGTGGTATAACACATCTTGTCAACTGCTGTTGATTGAAGAAAAAAGCTTTTCTCCTCTGATAACTGGTAAGAATGAACTGCTGCTATTTCTTTCGAAAAATCATGCTCAACAGAGATCAATTGGAGTTTTATACTGATCAACTGGACCAAAGAGTTGGTTGTGGCATAATGTTTGCCCTAACTATGAGTTGATAACAATATCAATCAACCAACTTGATTGAGCTTGCTAATTGCCATCCAGTCAAATAGTTGAACTCAGGCAGGTTTCAAAATTGTCGGCTCAAAATGAACAGATAAATTGTGTCTTGTCGGACAATGGTGATCGCAAATGGAGGTCTCACCAATTCATGTTGAGGAACATAAAAGTCCTACAAGCTGTCAACTAAACTGGCGCTGCAAATTCAAAAAAAAAAAAAAAAATTCTAATTTGCCATTCATTCCATTCCACTCAATTCTCTCGAAGCCCCTTTCTAGTTTTTAAATTACTACCTCCCTCTGCAAATTCTCAAACAAAATCCCAGAGAATTGTTCAAGCATTGTCAGAATATTTACATGGTTTCATGTAAAATTTATTTGTGTAACAATACGAGGAACTAATATTGATTAGAAGGAGCGATAATTTCCCCTAAAAAACCGGAAATCCACAACCATATAAAAAAAGGCAAAAACGAATGTTCCTGCATCTGGGTCTTTCAATTTGCTCAGAAAATCAAACTGCAACACACTATAGAACAAAATAAATAAAAACCATGCTTACAAATACGGAGACAATAGCGCAAAAATGCGTACATGCTAACAATTTACAGCAGAAAGAAACCGAGAAACTTACTTGAGGGACAAAGGGAACGCAGGAGAGACGTCTTTTTTCCTCCTTTTTTCCTCTGAACTCGTATGCAGATTTACTTCTGCGATTTTTTTTCCTTTTTTTTTTTTTTTTTTTTTTTTCTTTTTTCCTCTGTCCTTATTTTTGTATTTGTCCTCATCGTTCAAATAAAATGAACTTGAATTCCGAATTTCTGGTTATGGTTGAGGGGCCATCCTGACCGTTGGCGTGGCTACCATCCATGATCTGACGAAACACAGCCGTTCGCGCCTTATTTAATCTTCTGGCTGTAGGAACATAATACACAGGGATGGAGGAGAATATTAAGTCTTTTTGGTATATTTTATAATTTATATCTATAATGTAGGATGTGTATTTAAAATCTCCCTAATTTGGGATTGGGATTGGGATTGGGAGGCTTAAGCGAACCCAACGTTATATAAAAAGTTTGATTATTTAATTAAATGAATATAATTTGAACAAATATTTAAGCTTGTTTTATAAGTAAAGTGAATATGAAGAATCGATAACTCATAAACATGTTTGTTTAGACTTATTCAGGAATAGGATTGTTAATTAGTTAGTTATTAAACATCATAGTTATAATAATAAATATAAATAATCACATAAATACAAACTTAATCATGATTACTCTATTATTGTATATATAATCAAAGTATTAAGGAGAAACAAATGTATGAGAGGAAAAAGAGTTATGTACAAGCAATGGTGTTCTCAATCAAGACTCATACTTTAAAGTGATTTGGAGTGTTACAATTAAAAGATAACATGTTATAAGATCATCTTAGGAGTCTATATAATTGTAATGCAAATTATGTACTGTTTTAGTGCAAAATTTCCACTCAATCTCTAACAATTAAGTAAGTCTGTGCTTAATTATGTTGGGTAATCTTATGTCTTCTTTGTAATGTATTATTATTTTTTTTTTATCAATATGATTTTATGTTTAGTGTCTTTCTGTAGTTTTATATATATTTGTAATTTTATGTGTAGTATTTTAAATTTTATATTCTTTTTGTAATTATTATTATTGATATCACACATTTTGCACATATATTAGAATATTTTTTAAATTAAATTAATTTTGATGCAAAAAGTACAAAATCGAACACAAAAAGGTTAATTGCATAAAACTTATGATTTTTTGCAAATTTGTATTTTATCACAACCTTTTAATTTTTACAATTTAAAGCATGTGAGAATTTTATGATTAATTATATATATATATATTTATATTTAGTTTAAAATTATTATTATTAATAGTACTAGTACTATTATTATAATCTTTAAACTATTGTTTATGAAATTATATAAAAAATTATGTTGTGCATAGTATTTATATTACATATGAAATAATGGTAAATAGTACATGTTTTTCCTTTTGCCATATAGAATATCTACGAATTCATATATAATGTATTATCCAATTTATCTACTTGAATGTTTACATTTCAGATGAGGAATAAATTAAAAACATTAATTTTAAATTTAGTTATACTAAATTTATAAATATGAGATATATTAATTATTTAGTGGTTATATAATCTAATATTTAATTAAATTAAAATAAACATATATTATCTTTTGCGATAAAGTTCAACTACTTTGACAGTACAAAATTGCCTAAAATTTATCAAAATATTATTGCATGCTTCGAATTGCAAAAAATGAAAAAAAAAAATGATGCTTGACAGTGCAAAAATTGAAAGATCATGATTAAAATACAAATTTCATAAAAGTTCATTTTTTTTTTAATGCAATTAACCCTACAAAACATATATAATAATTAGACATCACACTTGAAGTAAAAAATGCCACAAACTCACTTGTAACTAGGGGTCTTAATAAGGGAGGCTGGCATGCGAGCTGCTCAAAATTCGATTAAAACTTGGTCAAAGTTTGAGTTCGACTTCAAGCTTGACTCGAAACATTAACGAGGCAAGTTGAACTTACTTTGACTCGACTTAAAAGCTCGTGAGCAGGCTCGATTATTTTTTAATTAATTAATTATATATATATATATTACTAAAAATGGGTAATAAGTAGAATTTTACAAAAAAAAAATTGAAGAAATACATGGAGTAAGAAGAATTGCAAGGAAGAAGACAATTGTTAATTATTTTATAACAAAATTTCACTTATGAAAAATACGAAAAATATTATTTATTGTGAGATTTTTAATGGTGTAAACTTTGAATTTTTTTAGTGGTGAGATATGACACATTTAATTATGAACATTCTAATTTTGTTTGTTAAATTTGTATTTTCAAATGTTAAACTCATGTTTTTTAATTCAAAAAGTTGAAAATTGGTAAGAAAATGTTGAAACATGTATAAATTGTATTAATAGAACGCAAAAATAAATATTTTAAAATAAATTTAAGTTTCGAGCTAAGTTGAGTCGAGCTCGCAATTGCATATCAGGAGCTCGAGCCGAGTCTAACAATTTAAGTTCGACGCGATTTGAGCTCGAGTTTAGCATTTTCAAGTCAAGCCAAGCCTACCCAAGTTCGAGGTTAACATTCTCAAGTCGAGCTGAACCTACTCAAACTTGAGTTCAACATTCTCGAGCCGAACCTATCCAAACTCGAGATCAACTCGATTCATTGACAATCCTACTTGTAACACAATTTTATTGACAACTTCATTCTAGTGCAAGAAAAAATGTACTACTCGAACATGATATACTAGTTGCATAGTATTTGTAACGTGTTGCAGGATAAAACCTAAGAATAGTAAAATTTTGAAGTTTTTTATTTTTAAATTATTAATTTTAATTTTATTGTAATCAAGTCAAACTTTAAGAGAAATTTTTATTGCTGTCTATTTATTTTATTTATTGATTAATCTTTTTAGTTTCCACATATCTCCAATACTTTAAAAGAATTTGCCTACAAATTTTTGATATGGATACATATATATATATACACACACATAATATATATTGCGTGTTCACATATTTGCTTTTACAAAGTTACAATGTAACAATGTATGCATAAGTTTGAGCTTTTCAACATTTTTTAAACATGTTTTCTTAAACTAAACTCAATAAAGAAATACTGTCAAACTTAGAGAATACAAAAGAAATTATGACTTTAAAAAGAAATAATATCTATATGTATTAAATATATACTTTTTATTTATAAAAAACTGAAATGTATTTTATTTAATCAGTCATAAATCATCATATTAGATATGATTTCAAAATTATGTTACAGGGATGCAAAATTATTAAAATAAAATGAGATATGAAACAAAATACCAAAAAATGGATTTCAATATAGGAAACTCGAATCCAAACTACCACATGCTCTTCATGTGCAGGTCCCCGCTTCTTTATTAGATTTACCCAAATGGCTCCCTTGTGGATGGACAAAAGAAGAAGACCAGCAACTCACTGAAGAAAGCTGACATTTCATGTGTGATTGACGACAGTTTTCTCTCATTCAAACCCAATTTATGTTGCTGAAACATTAATTTCATTGCCGTACCTTCATTTCAGATTGCAGGGTTCTGCATTTGGGGTGCTCCAGACTTTCGTGCTGCCGCCTACCTTGATCACCTTTCATGTTGGGGTTTTTCTTGAAGTTTTTGATTTGGTGACGAAATTGATTTGTGGGTGTCCGCTATTCTTGATTTTGGAGGTGAAATATCCCATCTTTTGCCCTCCAGCAGCTGCTTTGATCCAGTCCGATTGATGGGCCGCGCTGGATTCTTGATTTGGGATTGAATTGTGGGAGACTTGCGCCAAAGATGCGGCGGCGGGCGACCGACTTTCGGCGCCCGGTTCGACGGAGGTTTTCATGCTGGATCTGGGTGCTGCTTCTCTTGTTTTTGGTTGCAGGTTTCGTACTGTTTGTTGTTCAGCATAACTACCATGACGAGGATCATATGGAACAACCTGTTATGGTAAGCCTGCAGCAGAATGAACTGTCTTTATCGATAATATCTTTCTGATTGGTTTTCTGTTTCTTGGATAATTACCTCCTTGATTTGAATGAATGTTCTTTCTGTTGTTTAAGATTCGAGTGTTTTCTTAACTCATTTTGCAACTCGAGAATAACGGTATCAAAAATTTGTGATCTAGGTTTTTGTGAACTCGTCTCTAATATGTTTAGCCTATTTTGGCCCTAAACAATCTGATAAAAGTTGTCTCAAGAGCTTGATTTCCCCTTTCTGGGATGAAAATTTCTGTTGCCTGCATATTTTCTTTGACTGTTTAAGATTGGGATCACTGAGTGAAGCCTGAACAGGAGCAATGAATAATGAAATAAAAAACATTTTCTCATGATTAACTAGTTATTGACTATCAATAACAAATCTGCCCATGTGATTATTTATTTGCTAGCTTCTTTTGGTACTTAGTAAATCGAAATTTACTAGGCTGTTTTTGCAAGTGTTTATTCTCTTTTGGTCAGTTAGTTTTTTCTTGCCCAAATGTCTCATAAATGTTTTTCTTGGCCCCGCACCCACCAAAAGCTGGACTGCAACTTTTGTTTTTCATGGAAAAGTAGAAGGATCTAAACATAAAATAGTGTTGATTGAAATGAGTGACTGCTTTGTAGCAGTGTTTCAATTTTTCTAAAAGAAATTCTGTCTCCTATTTCTCGAGCTTCAAGTTCATAGTAACATATCTTCTTTGTATGTTTTTGAGCTATGTTGTTGCCTTCAGATACGCATTGCTATGTGATAGTTTGGTTTTAAATTGATACTTTAATTTGTCTGGTGCTGACATAATTAGAACTTGCTGCTTCTGAGCAATTTGTTGCACCTCATCCTCAATCTTTCTAATGGAGAAGTCCTCCATGATTTAGACTCAACTCCTTGGATTGTTTATTGTGAACTTGAAAAGTTGAATTAGTGTATATGTATTCTTTGGAATACCTCATATGGGATTTTGCATCTTTGTTTTATTTTTTGGGTAGAAGTCACAAAATCGAGCTGATAGTTGGCTAAAACTAATTTTGATGTACTGTATGCAAATTAGTGAATTCTAAATGCTGGTTGTTTGGAATTTGTGCTGGCTTTCTACGAAAAATTTGATCATATTTGTTCAGTGCTATGAAGCTTCAAATGCACAAACTTCATTGTTTTTCTTCTTTTTCTTTCTACCGTCACGTTCATAAACTTAAAGCAGTTTTATGAATACTCTGTGCTCTTAGTGTTATCATTTAACCTTCACAACCTTAAATAATCCAGATAAATTAGTTAAATAGTGCATCCCAGCAGATTATCAGTACAGAAATCATTAACACATAGTAAGGCTTCTGGCTGCATTATGTCCTAAATTTTGATGTGCTATTATGTAGTTCGGCTATCAGTACAGAAATCATGAACACATAGTTAGGAGGTATAGAGCATTTCAGCCTCTGAATAAGTGCCGATCTTCACTTTGTCTTTGGCTCCTTTTTCTCCTAATTTAGAGTTAGTAACCCCCATGGAAGTTATTTGGAAATATGCTTATTTTGCACCGTACCCAACTACCCCTCTAACAGAGTACTTTGCGTGGAGGTCGGTTTTAGCTTTCCCAGACTGAGCTTGACTCTTTGCCTTTTCTCGTGGCCTTTAGGAGCTCACCTTGGGGTTAGGAATCAAGCTCTTTGGTAGCTTATTTGATTTTCAAGTCACTTCCCTATGGACAAAAATATGTGAACTTCGATAATTCTCTACTGCATTTGTGATAAATATATGCTCATTCAATGAATTAGTTCTTCTTAAGACTGCTGTTATTAGTCTAGAACTAGATGGCCACCCGTGCAATACATGGGACATAATATATGTTTTTATATTAATAATATGATAAAATTATATCATTATTATTTGTAAAAATCTACATAATAACTATTTATATCAATTATATTTATATAAATATTATGCGATTTTATGTTTTTTGGTGGAACTTAATATCCTGAAACTGAAAACGAATCAACCAATTTCTTGTTTCGATTTTGATTTAATATCGAGTCAATGGTTAAATCGAGTTGTTGATCCACGATTCGAATCGTCTACACTGAATCGACAGATAAAAAATATTTTGCAATAAATAGGTTAAATTAATATACTGAAATATAAATTTCTATTTTGCAACTTCTTTCAATTTTTATTATCTTAACCCATCCCCTCATTTAAATTTTCTTATCCTACTAATTTTGTATGTGTATATATATAATATATATATATATTATATTCTATTATTTTAAATATAATTATTTATTTCAATATATACAATATTGGTGCCAAATTAAAGATCACAAAAAGAAGAATAATTTGATATATCATATTTTAAAAACAGACTTATAACGAAAAAATTATTTGAATTTTTTAATTTTAGTAAAAAATTAAAATAGGAGTGAGTGATAGAAAGTGGCAGTTAAAATGGAAAAAAATATTTTTGAAATAAAAAGAATGAAAAAATCTCCAATGCACCACATTGCAGAAAAATACTAAAAATTGTTACTGAAGTGACACGTGCCAAAATCTACTTTTCAAACTCCCTTCTTTTATATAGAGAAGGATGATGAAACTAGAACTAGACTTGTAGCGGGTAACTCAATGCTTGGATCTATGCTGTTCAAGTCATGTTTATCCAAGTTCAATTCTCACTCATATCCCTCCAATTATTTGTTGGATTAACTTATCCAATCACATTTAACTTATTTAGGCGGTTAATTGTGCAAGATACAAAGAGAATACTGAGAAAAATAACTTTCATTTCTGAAACGTGACTCTATTTTTTGGGACAAGAAGAGATTTAGAATCACGACTTTTCTTTTGGAATGGAGGGAGTACAACCAATATCAGCCTTTGGTTTTACATGGGAGTATGTCTTTTAATACCATCTGCACGTTTGAATAGAGCTTTAATATCTGTTAATTCTTAATTATTCCTTTAGACTTGTGTCCTTTAGTACCTCGTCGGCTGCAACTCTTATTTGGGGCAATTATGTGACTTTTGGTAAATCTAGGCAGTATTATACTATGAACTCATACAAGTTGAAAAAGGCTTGCAGTCCTAGCCTCAAGCTGTTTTAGTAAGAGGACCCAATCCTTAGTTTTGCTTCTATGGAAAATGATGGGTTAATAGAACCTCCAGAGTTTTCCTATTCCATTTTGTCTCTGCACCGTTGGAATTGTGAATGATATGAAACCATTAATATCTTTCTACTCTTCTTTTTCTTAACTAATAGCGATTATTCAGCTCATTGGTTTCATTTTCAAACTCATTTTCATACTTCCATATTTTCCTTGGGTAGAAATGTTTTTACTGGTCTTCTGTGTAAAAGTGAATACTTGGATTAGTTACCATCCGTAGGTTTGAGGTCCATGAAAGACAAAGTACATGACAAGATGTGAAATAATCTGTGTGTGTGTGTGGTTTTTTTATTTATTTATTTCTTAAAATGAGTAAAATAAAAGCATTTGTTTATTTTTCAATTGTGAACAGTGAAAAAATTCCAAATAAGAATGAAATCAAATGGGCTTACTGACTTCCAGCATTGTGAAATAGTTTCATTTATCCTAAAGTAAGCCCTATTCTTTACTCTTTGAAAACCTCTATGCATCCAGATACTGAGATCTGCAGTATCTGGTGAATCTCCTAATAAGTCCATGAGGGTTCAATACACTTCATTTGATTTGATTTATCTCCTTGCACTACTATGCTTAACTGGACAGAGGGCATCCCCATTTTGATATTGATTTGATTTATCCTAAATATATGATTTCAGATAAAGAATTCTGAATGGTTTAGTTTGATTAGCATTTGGGTGTTTCTTGTTGAGCATGTTTTGTCTCGACTACTTAAGTGTTGCTGACCCTGCAATTTACTTTCACTGAGACTGTTCTCAATTATTTTAAACTTACTACTGTCTTTTTTAGGAGAGAAACCACAGAAATGATCGGGCTGTTCATGAGAACCGAAATTTCACCGAAGAATTATTAAGTGCTAGATCTTATGCCAGACAATTAGCAGAGCAAATGACCCTTGCCAAAGCTTATGTCATCATTGCAAAAGAACACAACAATCTCCATCTTGCCTGGGAACTAAGTTCAAAAATACGAAGCTGCCAATTGTTGCTTTCTAAGGCTGCAAAGAGAGACGAGCCCATATCTCTGGATGAAGCTGAACCCGTAATAAAAAGCTTATCCTCCCTTATTTTCAAGGCCCAAGATGCCCATTATGATATTGCAACTACAATGGTGACAATGAAATCCCACATTCAGGCTCTGGAAGAGCGTGCAAATGCAGCAACTGTTCAGAGTACCATTTTTGGACAATTAGCCTCTGAATCAATACCCAAGAATCTTCAATGCATTGATATTAAACTCACATCTGACTGGCTTCAGAACAAGACAACACAAGAGCTTGCAAATGAGAGGAGGAACTCTCCTAGGCTAGTGGACAATAACCTCTACCACTTCTGTATATTTTCCGATAACCTTCTGGCTGTTTCCGTTGTTATCAATTCTACTATTTCGAACGCTGAACATCCAAAGCAGCTCGTGTTTCATATTGTCACAAATAAGGTAAAATACGGAGCAATGCAGGCGTGGTTCTTGAGCAATGATTTCAAAGGTGCTGCCATAGAAATTCAGAAAATCGAAGACTTCACTTGGCTGAATGCAACTTATTCACCTGTTGTAAAACAGCTACAGGATACAGATCAGCGGAAATACTTCTTTGAAAGTTCAATGGACACTAGCGTGGAACCCAAGTTCCGTAATCCAAAATACATCTCTTTGTTGAATCATCTACGTTTCTACATCCCGGAAATTTATCCTCAATTGGAGAAGGTAGTCTTTCTTGATGATGATGTTGTTGTTCAGAAGGATCTGACTCCTCTCTTTTCGTTGGATTTGCACGGGAATGTGAACGGGGCCGTTGAAACTTGTCTTGAAGCTTTTCACCGTTACTATAAATACCTCAATTTCTCGAACACGCTCATAAGCACCAAATTTGATCCTCAGGCTTGCGGATGGGCGTTTGGTATGAATGTCTTCGATTTGATTGCTTGGAGAAAGCAAAATGTGACTGGAAAATATCATTTTTGGCAGGAGAATAACATTGACAAGTCACTTTGGAAGCTCGGGACTCTTCCACCTGGCCTTCTGGCTTTCTACGGGCTGACTGAGCCTCTTGATCGGAGATGGCATGTTTTAGGATTGGGTTATGATTTGAATATTGATAACCGGTTAATAGAGACTGCAGCTGTTATTCACTTTAATGGGAACATGAAGCCTTGGTTAAAGTTGAGCATAGGTAGGTATAGGCCTCTATGGGAACAGTATGTGAATCAGAGCCACCAATATCTCCAGGAGTGTGTCACAAGTTGATATTGTGATTCTTTTTAAGTTGCAGGTAATTAATTTATTTACTTTTTCTTCGTTTTGAAATATTCAGAAATATGATTTGCCTTAGTGTAGAATCAGAATAGAAAATTTTGACATTTTAACAGGAATTTTTTTCACTTCTCTTTACGTATTTGAATTATATATATATATATATATATATATATCATTGAATGCGAGCATTTTCTCATACACTTGAAAGAAACTGTGTATCTGGTAAGGGTAGTAGGGAGATTTCACCTTTTGGCAAATGTGATTCTTTCCAGCTTCTGCAAGTTGTATTATCACTGTTTTAGTAGTCCATGTATCTCTTAGCATGGTCCCTTTTCGTGTTCAGAATGGATCATTGCTGTTGATGATTTTTATCAGTATTCCTAGCTTAATGTTGAAGTTGTAGTTTATTTGCGAGACATTTCTTGATTTCTTCAGGGGTCCTTCTTACTCACACCATACATATCCACATGGGTGTGTGTGAGTTTGTGGTTAGAAATAACATTTCATACACACCCACATGAGTGTGTGAGCGTTTGTGTTTAAAGAGGGACAAGGTCCGGTGCACAATTCCATTCCTTTCTGCTTGCTAGTACGGATCATAATACTATGATTGTGACTATTCACACCCATGATTTGGCTAACTACACCCACTTTTAATTTTATAAGATTTTGGAAATTTTATATAATAATACTCATATTTATTCCCATTTTGCCCTTTTGACATTAAAAATAAAATAAAAATTCGAACAGTAACAGTCGAGCCCTTTCAATTCTCAGTACCAATTTACAGTCACTTTGATTTTGGGATGTTTCTGAGAAAGAAGGTTACAAGATGGAAGGACGCCATTTACAACTTCGAGCATGTCGCTTTTGGTTGTACTTGGGACGTTTATTATGGCAGCCATTGAAGATGAAAAGAAAAATTGGGCCTAAAACTTGATTTAAAAATCAGATATATATATATGTGTGTATATATATATATATATATATATTTTTTAATTTAAGTTTGGTTAAACTAGTAATACTGGGAATACGTAGGATTTAGAAAACGATTATTTGAGGCTTCCATGATCAATCACTGAGTAGACAGGCGTTTAATTGTAGTTGAGTGAATTTATATGGCTTATTCAACAACCCCTAGTAGAATGCCTTCAACTCAATTTTGCTTCCCATTCACAAGTTGAATATGTGTATACGTTTGGTGTAAGTTGATTGAACATTTCAAATGACGTTCAATGAACCTTGTTAGTATATTACTTGTTTAATAAAGATGGTAGAAAGACACATAGAACAATCTGAAAAATTGTTAAGAAAAACAAAATGTTGAAGAAAAACGTGGAGGAGACGTGGAATAAGTTTTATATATTCTTTGATTCCTAATTTCTATTAATTTTTAGAATTTTATCTTTCAATTCTCTTTTAGTTCTGTTTTTCTCTAGATTGCTAGACCCTCTCTCTCTCTTATACACACATTTTTTTAACAAAATTAGAGTTTTTTTACATGATCTATAAATTGCAATTCCTTCAATTTTACAACAAAGAAAAACTTTTATTATTGTCCAAAATTCTAAAAAAACAACTCCCAATTTAAAACTCTAGAAAATCCAAACAACGCTCGTATTATTGCACATTTATATGCTCTCATCTATGTGTATTTGCTGCTAAATATGCACCAACTTGCCTAATGTGAATACTGCAGTAGCAATATGTTGCTCTATCATTCAATAGGTTTTACTCTATTTATTTTGCTGGTGTAATTACACAAATGTTAATTTTTTTTATTTTATTTAGGATTTATTAGTTGAATTTAATATTTTACTTTTCATAAGTCTATTTTATACAATTTGCTAATCCTTATATGTTAAATGACAAGTCCATGTTTTTTTTAAGATAAACTTAATTTACCTAACATGTAAACTATCATTGAATTAAAATATTTTTCCTTTTAATTAAATATAAATATTCTTTTGGTACTCCAAGATATTAGTAAACTTTTAGTTTGATGTAAATTTTCACCAATTAACGCTCCACAATTGTAAATGGTATATACTTACAAATATGTCGTTTTTCAAATATGAATAAAATGTTAACACATTCACAGAAAAATAATTTAAACAACTACCACTTTTCAACCTATGTACCATAAGAATCAGATGATATTTGTATACGAATAAATAATTGATCAGAATAATAATTAAATTAAATGGTAGAAAATTAAAATTTGATCAAACAAGCATGACGTTTGTTAAAAGTCAAGTTGTGGGTGGCTCGGAATTCTGCTTTAAGTTGGATTGCTCAGCATCTATAACGCCCTGTGTAAACGTATCAGTTCAGTAACAGCAACATAATCACTTGTAATTTTCTACCACTTGTTTTTATACAAACCTTAATGATCATTAAAGCAGCATCCTTGTGTAGAACCTCATTATATTCATGACAAGTAAGGTTCTGGAAGATGACAAACACCATAAGTTAAATGGATGATAGATTACGAAAAACTATATTCGAGGTTTGATCTGTAATGTTTATTTTTTTTATTATTATTTTTTTTTTTTATACAGGTCAAACCTCGATGTAGTTTGTATAGCTATCCCTAGAAAGAATAGAAAAGAATCATCAGCATTAGTGCTTACTTGCACACAATTTGGGCAACCAGCATCTCCTGAGCAGTGGCATGAAGACAGCAGTTCTAAAGCAGCAGTTAGCATATCCGTAAATAGAGGTTGTACCTGCGAAACATGAAATATAGTTCTTAGTGAAGACAAGTTCTTGTACACAGAGTAGAACATTTAGATATCGGATGATGAGTCAAAGTAGCATGGCGTTACGATTACATGTCTTCCGTATATGTGGAAAGGCAGCAAAGAAGAGGTTACAGCTTGAAATTGCAGACTTAACGTAATTTGTCACTTGTTTGCTCATTAAACTAAAACTATAAGGTGCAGGCAAATAAAGAAATATTCGATCCTACAATTACTGTTATGAATTAATCCAACTGATCCTTCATTTCTGTCTCCATCCTAATCCATACGTAATGAAAAATGTTTGCTTAGATTTATTAAAGATAAAACTTACAACAAAATGCTTATTCAGTTATTTGATTCGAATTGATAGAACTGAACCAAATTGCATGGCTTCATGACTCCTATCAATTTAAAAATCTGAATCCTCCAATGTACCTTTTCATCTCTTCCTCATTTCACTCCATAAACAAGACATACTAAGCAAAGTTGAATAGGAAAATTCAGCTTTAAAATTACTATCTCCAACTCGACGGATTTACATTTATAGGGTGCAGATACTGGTTTCTTAGCTGTTAACATTCTCTTCTCCAACATGAAAAAATCAGACAAAATTTAAACCAGTTACACGAGTTGACAACTAAAGTACAAAAAAAGCATTGAAATATAAGAATAATCAATAATAATAATAGTACCAATAATATAAAAGTAACTGATCTGAGGCAATTAACCTTCATTGAAATGCCTGTCCCTCCAGGGTGAGGATCGTAAAGCAGAATTCTTTCAGGAACATAGCGATTATCGTGAGGATTTGCACACTCTGATGCTAAATCAGATTGGTTACATATAATAAATCTGCAAACCAATGTAACCATGAGGAAGTCAAACTTAAGTAACTCCAATAAACGTACAGAACAGATAACATCTCAAAACTATCAGATTCAAGTGCACACTATTTTTTTTTTTTTTTAAATTTATAATTATCACATACTGGAATGTTGAGAACTCACAAAGGAACTACATTGAGAAGCGCGTGCCCAGCAGCATGTAAGCCTCCACGGAAGGAGTACTGTGAAGTCTCAACAGCTGTCTTTATTAATTGTGGAACTCGAATCCAAACAGCCTATTATCAAGTAATGTCAGAAAAATATAAGAGCATGACCACTCATAACAAGGATATTCAATTGGCCCAAAACTTAATCTCTACAATCATGCACCTGTGATTCATAGGAGTAGTCAGGAAGAGACAGTTCCACAGTATCAAAAACTTGATTGCTTCTTCTCCATATGCGACGAAAACCAAACCAAGTAGTTGTTACTTTGCAACTATTTGTTTGGGCAGTTGTTCTAGCTAACTGGTCATTACTAATTCTAGCTGGATAGGCCTACATATATGAAAGACATGCAATAGGTTACTATACTCATTCAAGAAAAGCATTCAAATTGCACAAGGGAAATGCTTGTTTTCGGTCAAACATATATTTGAATGCCGGTTCCTAACTCATAAGGAAAATTTGACAAGAGATTAGAGATTTCACTCACTCAACTGGGAAAACTGCAGAAAAGGTTGTTTTCCCCACAAAATGGGATTTGAGTGTGTTGATAAATGTACAAGCAGTGGTGGAGATGCTTTTTAACTCTTACCCCCCCCCCCCAACTATGTGGAATGCCCTCTACACAGTTATTTGAGGCCAAGAGTTGGATAGACAAGAAAAGACAAAATAAAATAATATTTTACCTTGCAAGGTTCAGTTGAAACTAATATAGATCTCAAATCTGTTGCTTTTACTTCATCTTGAAATACAAAAGGTAAAAAATTCGGAAAAGATAAATTAAAATTGAACATGTCACTGATTCTTTCTCAGTTCATTTACAATGAGAACAGACACATAAGCATACTGGTGAAAATTCTACAAAAGATTGCTTTAAGTGCACCTATGCAGGAGAATAACAAGTTGAGAATTACTATAACTCAACACATGCAAAGTTCATAGAAGAAGAAACAAGGAGCCATAATAAGAGACAAGGGATTAGTTTTGAAGTAATTACATACAATGGTGCTCCCAATTACATGAATATCTGTGTAATCGCGAGTTTTCGTGTAGTACTTCACATCAGCTCGCTGGCACCAAGCAGTTTTACTAGATAAATCCAAACTTTTTACAAGATAGGTTTTCCCTTGATTCATATAGACGGCACCTTCATAAACCTGAGATCCACTCAAAACATCAGATTCTCCAGACGACTGCCAAATATATAGATGGTCCCTGAAAGCACTTGCAATGGGCACACCTTTTATTTATTTATTTTTAAGTAGTAGAAATCTGCAGAACCAGAAGTATATGATGATGCCAAGAAGACAAAAAAAAAAAAAAAAGAAGCCAAAGTCAAATTAGAAGTGCTGCTAAACAACAATCATATACAATATATAGAGAAGCTTTATTATCGATGCTGCATATTTTTCGTGATTTGTGTTCACACCACATATAATTATCATAATCATGTTCAATAAGATACCAATTAGGTCAGTCATTTCGATTCCAGTGACAGCAAGAATAATACTGAAGAATTGGAGGTTTGACCCAGCTGCTTGTAGTATAAACTAATTTTATATCCCATAGTGGAAGTTTATATTTAAACAGCAATTATAGTGAATTTAGTGCGCAAGCTTTCGGATATAGCTTAACATTTGAACATAATATAATAAAGAAGTTTTTAACTTAGTGACTCGATAAGTATCTAACCAGCTCAAGAACAGATTGCACAGAAAATAGCTTTCATAAAATGTGGAACAACCGAAAAAGATAATAGATCTCCTAATCTAAAATGACAAGTCCTACATTTCATACTCTAAATGAGGAGTGGCATATTATTCATACCTGGAAAAAAGCTTTGCTTTCCTCAATTTCTTCAAGGGCTTCGTTATTTGTCTGATCAATCACTTTATATCGTACGGTTTCTATGGCTCTTATGCTAACAACACTTGATGGAGATTTCTGAACAGGAAAACGTATACCAAATAAGACTTGGAGGAAAGAGTAAAGTAGAACATTTCGACACAAGGTCGAGTGATTCACTAATGTAAGAAGCTGGGTTGGCTAGTCGGATAAAAGATGTAAAAAGCATTTACTGAGAGTCAGAAAGGATGATGAGACAACACAATAGCTTGAGCTCACACAAGTATCACCTCATGTCCAATGTAGGTCCACATTCTGGCTGCGTAATCATGTGACAGATCAGTTCTCATATAACCTTTGTTTTTAAGTCTCATGATGGCACTCTCTAAGCCAGGTCCAAAATACTTCTCATCGTGAAGCAAACTCAATGGATGTTCATGAGCGGCACATGACAAGTGCTGCTGCAGCACCTATAAGGGAAAGCAATTCAAGGATGCAGACATTTACTATCAAACCCGCACACACTACACTTATGATCCTTTATAACCAACAATTCTGATTAATAAAAACAAAATCAATGGAATTATGAACGTAAATAAACCTGATCATTATTTGGATCTACATGGCAACACTCAATTGGACCCCTGAAAAGTTTGTGTGGGAACTTCATAAAGTACTGATCTAATGGCCCTTCAAATGCAACATATATTGAAAGTGACGTCTTTTCTCTTCTTCCTGACCTTCCAGCTTGTTGCCACAGACTGATAGCAATAACAATGAAAATTAATGACCTTAAACAGCATGTGTGACCAACAGAAATGGAAATGAGTTGATGTTAATACCTTGATATGCTACCAGGGAAACCAAGATGGAGTGTGACATCAATCTCACCTACATCAATGCCCAACTCAAGGGCATTTGTGGCAGCAATACCACATATATTACCATTGAAGAAATCGCTCTCAATTCTTCTCCTTTCCTGTTACCATCAGACAGTGAATTTTATTAACGGAAGATGGGACTGGAGCTTTGCAGTAACAAGCAATAAACATGTCACTTCCGTTTAAGTCCTCCCCTCCCCCCCAACAAAAATGTTCTATGTGACCAAGAGTCTTGTATGATAGTGGTATGACCCACCCTTATACGAGTGAGATCTGGGTTCGATACCCAACAACACCCCCCCCCCCCACAACAACCACAAAAAGGTTGCTGGTGGTGGGGTAAGAATACATGTAAAGGGAAAAAGGAAAAACAGCTACTAAGCACCTACACTTTGAATACTTAGACAGACAAGAAGATGCTGACCTCAGCAATATAGCCTCCACGGTATGAATATACTTTATTTACTAGATGAGGTGCTGATTGATGAAGAATTTCGTGCCTGGTTAAAATAAAATATAAATAAATAAATAAATTACTATGCCCAATTCATGATGGAATCAACTCCCAGATAATCTTAAATGTAAGGGTTTGATACATACGTGTGGCAGAGAACAAGCTCACAAAGTTTGCGTGTTTTACAAAAGGCAATACAACGCAACCCATGCTGAACCATTTCTGCAAAGAGGTGGGAAGCTTCCAAAATAGGACTGCAAAATAAAGACCACACTATATAGACATCAAATCATATGAATTCACTGCACCATTTCAATGCAATTACAATTATGTTGAATTGGTGAAATCTATGACAACCATGACTGGTATGTGATTGCAATTCTAGTCATAAACAGTCATCATAACTCCATGCTGAGTCCTCACAGAATCAATCCTATAAATATATTCCACTTAATTGAGATTTAAGTATGACGATATAGGAGAACATGCTTATCCTCTTTAGGTTGTAATTTGAACTCCTTTGCAATAGCATTCAAACTTTGACAGGCAGCGTCATTCAAAGTTGCAGTAAAATAATCTTTTCTTGACTCTCTTTCATTGACCGCGATTTCATCAACCAAACCTGCAATTACATACAATTCTTTTGACTGTTTCATCTTTTACCCATGCGATAGTGAATATCATGCATTCAATTTCCAGTTGGAAAGTTTCTGGGGTAATTTTTTAGCTTTCAAAGACATTTATTCTCTTTCTAATGGCATTTTTAAGGGCAAACCTCTAACCCAAGCCCATCAAGCACACTATCTCCACTGCATCTTCAAGTAGATGAGGAGTGGGTTCTTGCTACTCAAAAAGAACGATAAATCATAAAATGGTCATCAACAGAAATGCTTAGGGTTATAGTCAACCAGAACCAGAAACAGGCTTACACAAAGGTAAAAACTAAACAATCAATTATGCCAAGGACTGTAAGGTGTCATATGTATCACCTTGCGCGTCCAGCAACCACCTCTTTATTAACAGGTTGTTTAGCATCCAAGTTGGTCTTTGTTCTTTTCCAGACCTTGCAAATGGAAATTACACAAGCAGGAAATCAATTTTATTCAAATGATATAGGTTCGGAACGGAAGTTTGATAAACTCACTAAGCTAAACTCACATTTTTCAGGCATAAAGGAGGATTCCAAAGCATGAAAAGCTTCAAACCAGAAGGGCTACCATCATTCTGTATTAATTCAACTGTTGGCAAATTTGCTAGATCCTGTAGAAATGATTTAAAAATAAGAAAAAGAAGGCATGCAATAGCAATTTTGCAGATATGAAATTTGGCACATGAGAAACTTCGAAGAGCCTGTCTATTAAGTATAAACATATACCAAAACAGTAAATCTCATACCAGCATCTTTGAAAAGCGACCTGCCTAATACATTCGTGACTATATGGCTTTAATTGGTTCATCAATTTTTTTTCAGGCTGTCGATCAGTATATGGAGCTTGAATATAGAGAGTATATATATTATTTCAATACTCTGGACAAAAATTATTACCATAGCATGTTCCTTGGGGTTTGCTGAAGTCGCAGTGCTGAATATGAATGAAGGGTCGCTGCTGTAAACTGGAAAAAGTGAGTCGAAAAGGTAAGACTCTGTACTAGTAAAGAAGGCGTGATGAAAGAAATCTGCAACCTGTACAAACTACAAAAAATAGAACGTACTGTGAGAACAGATTCGACGAAGCCTTCTGAATATTAGAGCAGCATGACAACCAAATGTACCCTTATAAAAATGAGCTTCATCAATAACAATGAACCTGTCCTCAAAACAAAATATTAGGAATATATACACCTAATATCAAAATAAGTGATGAAACAAGCTACAAAAAAAATACACAATCCTTCACCTAAAGTAGCAACAGTTGCAGAGTAAATCTTAAAACTTACGAAAATGTGATATAGACACACAAGCAGCAAAGAAAAGGAGTACCTAAGATTTGATAATATTCGCCTAAACTGCCCATGGAACGGCAAGATTGAGACATGTAGCATGTCTGGATTTGTGATTAACTGCACATTATTGGATGAAGATTACAAACAAAAACGATGGCAATCTTGAAGAATCCATCCTAGAAAAATATAAATGAAACTACCAGACGGGCATGATCCCGTAGCCACAGTCTATCTTCCTGAGAAGTGTCTCCGTCATATATCCCAATATTTAGGCTATCATCTAGCCCGTGGCTAATAGCCAACAAAGCTCTCATCTGATCTTGGGCTAATGCCTGCATGGAAGTTGAATCAATTAAAGATTGCCTAAGATTATGACAGGACATCTAGAATAATAAACCAGTGCTGATCCAACTCAGCCAAAACAAATTGTAAAACCAGGCATTGATAACTGCAGACCTAAGGCAACAAACCTTTGTGGGGAATAAATACAGAGCACAAGCTAATGGATCTTGTAACAATAATTCCAAAACTGGAATGTTGTAACAAAGAGATTTCCCGCTAGATGTCATGGTTGCCACAATCACATTTTTACCAGCAAGGGAGGCTTGAATTGATTCAGCCTATACGTTGTATCATATTAAAGCGCATGAAGAAAATTTGCAGGTACAAAGAATGAAATTCATTATCAGAAAAACATTCGTACCTGGTGGCTATACAATTTAGTGATTCCTACATGGTTTAGTGCAGCCCTTACTTTTTCAGAGAGCTGACAGGGAATCTCAACATACTTCGCCTTCCGGGAACTAATCTCTTCAATGTGAACCACCTGTACCAGATAAGCAATAGGTTCATTAAGTTAAGAGTTTCTGCAGCAATACCACGCAGGGCCATCTCAAACCTAACTGTGAAAACAAAGTCTTACACCATCAGTTCAAATAAATCAAGATGATGGAGAGCGTAAAAGAAAAGAAACCATTACGAAGGGAAAAATGTTTGCCGAAGGTTAGAAACCTGTCCACGTGAACCTATATTGCCTTTTAGATGCTCGACCATTTCCTCAGGTAGCAATGACCATGTCTCCTGTTATATCATGAACATCAGTGCTGGGTTGATTCGACAATTACCATAACACACCAATACATCAAATCAAAACTTTTCTCCAACAAATTAACCCTTAAAGCATAACTAAACACAGGTTTAGTCTTTTAACTTCTATGACATTGTTAAAGAATGCACACTTTCACCCTAGATCGTTCTCCTATCAAACTATGCACAGGACATGGCTCTGAAGTATTTGCCAGATTATGCCCTAAAAATGTTCTAGTGAATACTAATAAAGGATACAATTTTCTAAGGATAATTAGTTCATATAGATCAGCTGAGGGATCCAAGAAAATCATGCTGATTTTAGAACTGATTGATATCTCTCAATCTTGTATGTGATATCATAGCCAGAAGTTAGATGCTAAGCATAACCAAATGGCTCAGAATTCAAAATGATTCTGAAAAACTCTGATAAAACCTATATACATGCATATGAACTCATTTTTTATTATACATACAAATTATGGTAAAGATCCACAGAATGAACTTTATACAAACAACTAAAGTTGTAGATTGTGAGGCTAGTTAAGTTTCAGAGTATGAACCCAACAAAGTGTATTGGGACTGCTATATACGGATAACAGCTCATACCTCGCGTAGGAACATTGCATGTTCGACGGAGCATGTTTCCACCAATTTATGGAACTGAACTTGTCATGGGTTATACCCCAATCTATTAGAGAATGTTATTGGCTAAACATGGGCAACTATATCGGTGAAAAGGCTAAGACTCTTTGGGGAATTATTGTACAAGTTATTTGCTGGTCTATTTGGCTGGAAAGAAATAGGAGAATTTTTTAAAACATAGAGGAGACTATGGAAGAAGTATGGGACAAACTAAAGATTAGAACTCTATGGTGGATTTCAAATCACAAGTTATTTAGGAGCATTCACGTTCTTGATGCTTTTAGAGACTTGAAACTTGTAATGCAATATTAGAGTTCATTTTAGCTTGGGTATTCCTTATCCCTATTTAATTACTATCGTTATCAATAAAGTTTTGTTTCTTATAAAAAAACAAAGAAAATTATATCTTTATCATGTGAAAAAACATACTTGCAGTAAGAAAAACAACACTAAACCATGCAGTCTGCATGTAAATAATAGATTGATATTAAGGCAACACTAAAATTTTCTTTGCTCCGTGTTTCCTATGCATGCACAAGTGTGTGTGGGTGTGCGTCAGAGAGAGATGAACTTCCCCACAAGAAGGGTAGTTTGAGCTAGCTGATAATGGAGGGGTGGGGATAGAAATATCCACAATGGAACACTTAGAGCGAGGCTTTTGTAGAATGATGGTTGGAAATCTAATGCAGGACTCATTCCAATTGAGTATTAATTCCCATCATCCTTGGGGCATGGGCAGTGAAGTTCAGAGCACAGTTACTTGGTTCTTGGTACATTCTAGGCTGCAGGATTGGTATGGACTTGCAGGATGACAATTTGGCTGGTATGCAGTATGGATGGGGTAGCCTCGTTTGGTACACAATTCTGAGTCATATTATTAAAGGTGATTTGGTTAACTTTTATAGAAACACATGAAATAATAAAATTTTAATGTTCAAGTAAAAGGAAATGTCCTTAAATTACCGTAGGCATATGGGATGTTTCAATAGGACTCAATTCAGAATATGGAATGTCACACACTTCAATGACTCAATCAAATGAAAAGCTGCTGCATGAGCCTTGAGAGAGGTGAGACCATTCTTACCCCATCCACCCATTGTCTCCACATCTCCCATTTCTATTTGATATAAGTCTTTCACCTTAAGCACTATCTCTTATGCCCTACACTTTATCTCGCAATACCATCTCAATGGTAAGAAATGCTGGAAGGAAACAATGCCTATTCGGGGCATCCAATGGTTGGCTCAACCACCTAATCTGATCAATGCCTGACAACAATATCCGGTTAATCAGTAGAGAGAAATCTTTCTTCACTGCTGAAATTAGTTCAGCAATTTCACCAATCAAGATGTTTCTAATTGATCCAGGTTGAAACCAACCAGCAGTTTGAGTCGTGCAATCTGGATAGCAGATCAGTGAGCAGAAACGAGTTAGGTTGCGATTGTTCAGATATCCAATGAACCTAGCAAGTAAAAGTGACCAAGCCACTGTTTATTAATTGAACTGCAGAAATATCCACTGTACATTGTTCTGGTCTTCTGTACATATTCCATACACCCCTCAATTGTACTTGAGTTTTTACAGTAAAATGCTTTAAAGTATTTGAGTGAAGTCTATGGTCATCACCATTGAAAAGAGTTTGATGCTTTGGCTTTTGAAAAATAGCTCACTCTCATCCAGTACACCAGCCTCGCCATAGCACTCTATAGTCAGTAAGGGTTTTCCCCCCTCTCTACAAACTGTTCTGCATTCTATCTATATCAGTTAATTACTCCATCAGAACCACCATAAAGACAGTAAACATTTTCAAACATGACCCAGTAATCAACTAATGGCGCTCATATGCATGTTATTGTGCTAAAAATGTTCCCAGCTTTCATGCCAAAAACAATTGATGAGGTTGAATATTCCGAAAGAGAAAATTAAATTCAAGTTTGTGAAGCTCTTACTAATGGCGCGTGCAAACAAAATAATCAGTGAAATGTAAGTAATTCAAGTGTGGTAAATCATCTGAGCGACCAGACCCTAGTAGAAAACTGATGTGGTTAATACTTTAATCAATAAAATTCAGGATAACTGAATACCTTGGCTTCTGCATCATTACTAAGAAAATAACCAGTTATGAATTTTTCAAAATAAGATTTTGCTTACATGACAATGTACGTCATGTGAAAGAGAACTTGAAGTGGCAGAGAATTTCCTCCTCTCTCGTTTCACTTCACTTTCAGCTGCTGTAGTATCAGCTTTCTTCACAAAAACCAGAAGATCTTCCAACAAAAAAGGCTTGCTCACCTTTGCTCCATTTTTCAACTGCATTATATCACTTAAGTCACTTCAGAAAACAAATATGCCATTGTGCCCTGAGAAGCATGAGTTCTAAGCAATTTCAAGTATGAACAATATTCATTTCTTGTTGGTAGATTGGACAAAACTAAAAGCATGATTTGATCTACCACGTCTTCAAGACACAGAGACCACTTTTTTGCATGTTTCATGGATTTTAAAGAAGATCCCCTATCCCAACTTCTTCCATGAGATTCTCCCTAAATCCAAATGAGCTAAGCTTCAGTGGGTGGAGGATCATAATATCAGTGGCAGAGGACAGAGGTTCTGAAGATGTCCCGAGCACCATTTAATGTCACATAAAAAAACTCATTCACATCTTCTATTGTTCTACTTTGCCTCTATCTTTTCCGAACTTCTCAACTCATTCACTAAAATCATCATGCAAAACAATACTTCCTTGAGTATTAAGCTTAACAAGCTATCAAATACAACTGAGAAAAAATTCAAATTCTCAGGTCAATGTACAAGAAAAATCAACGGGAGCCATCTCACCCGCTTCTTATAACTTGTAACTTATTAGAAGCTGGCACACATTGTCGTGGAAAAGGATTATGTTTCTAACAATCAATATATTTGCATCTTTGCATTGCTAACACTGCCCCCAAAGAGGTTCTGTGCTTTTCTACCAGAAGGTTGATCAATTTTCCCTTTTCCCGAACTTACACAAACATATCCATCTCCATCCTCCTAACATGATTCTTCTAGGCTTTTCGCCTCAATTTGTCTCATTAATAACATGGTCATTCTTCAACTGTTTTCAATATAGACTAAAAGAGTTACAAAGAAATTGACTCAATCAGCTTTAACCTTGTAAAGTGGCAGAAATCAGAAATGACAACTTTTCACTCATATGCAGCATCGGAAGAATTCAATAAGCTTCAGTAACTCATAAATGAGAACAGAAGTGTCATCATTTGAAGAAAAAAAGCTTCTATGGTCGAGGATGAATGAAAAAATCTGAAACCATCATACTTTACTAATGACTTATAATAACTGATGGCAGATTCAAGATATCTAGGAATGCATAATTTACTCTGCATGGTAGTAGACTCAATTTTCTTGATTACTTAAACAACTGTTGGAATATTGCAGGACAAAAAGTTATTGGCAAAACTAAAAGTTCAGTACCTCATCCATATAGCAGATAAATTGATTAATTCAAATAAGCTCTGAATAGTTGAAAGCGAGAAAATAATTCCAAGAAGAATATGCTATAACTGAAAATTGAAAGAAAAGAGGATGAGACGGTATCGCATAAGCCAGAGAAATGAAAGCGTTGAAGATCATGAAAGTACCATTAGTGACTTGGCCGCTTCTGAAAGAATAGCTTTCAAAGACATATCTCTTTTCTTCAACGAACTTACAACCTTTGACTTAGGTAATCGTTTTGGAGCTTCCACTTCAAAATGTAAAAGATAAACTTAGTTAACTTATGTTAGATGCCTAAGCAGATAATAATCTTTTGGATTCGAATTCTTTGAGTATGTATTGAGAAGATACATCTAGGATTTTGATCTTCGTGCTGATCAACTTTACCTGCGGACGATTTGGTTATCACGAGGGCATTGCGTGACTTTGTTCCCTCTACTTCTTTGTCAACAATATGTATTACCTGATGGGAATATCAACATTGCCAATATGCTTATGTTATGGATTCAATACATTATTGCAGACATTTTCGTAACTGCCACAGAAAAAACTGAAAACAGACAAAAAATAGTATCTGATTACTGGCATGGTGCACTGACAATAACTAACAAAACAATGAACCTTAAGAGCAATCAAGATGTTTGAATATGACAAAGGTAATACATTTCCTACATTCTGGAAAAAAAAAGAAGAAGAAAATTCCACAGCCGAAAGAAAGTTCAAATTCCATAGCTGAAACCCAACAAGCATATGGGTGTTCCTTTGTTAGGGCCTAGTTCAAATATCTTTTTTTTTTTTTTTCATGGAGAAAGATTAAATCATTTGCAGCCTGCAGCTAGCAATATTTGCAAAAGATTGCGAGAGAAGAACTGAACATATGTGTGCACACATCCAAACAAACACACACACAACACAGACGATTCGTGGTCGAATTACGAGGGTAGCAGATAAATATTAGAAACCTCAAATGGAGAAAGATCCTTTTTATTTATCTGTCAAAAGAATGGTATATAATGTTCATAGAGATGCCTAACTTATGTTTCCAACTTTCAGTTGCAACAGGGCAACTATCAATAAAAAGAACCATCTAGGTTAAGAGCTCCACAGACAAAATCAACTTACTTAACACCTCATCCATAGAAATATTTTTGCAATTCATTTTATGATCAGATTGTGTTACGTTTCCCAGAGAAAAAAAAATGCAACAAACTTTTTACGAGAATTTATGAAAACCATCGTAAGAAAATATGAAGCTGTCTCCAGGGATATGAGATAGTCTGAAACTAAGCACCACAGCTTCTGCAATCATATGAATTACCTGAGGACAGACTTGAGAGAGAAGTTCCAGGTCCACAATGCCCAGACGAAAGCCAAATTTGTGGAGCTGGTCCAATGCTCCCTTGAGTGCATCGATGGTAATCTTTTTTTGCCATAGCTGAAGACATGCAGAGTAAATATTTATGAAATAAAATGCTCTCATTATGTCCTTCAACCACAATGGACATTGGCACAAACTACTATTACAAGGGTCTGATTCACTGTCCAATACAGCAGCTTCTCTCACCACACAATAACCTGTACCTGGATCACTTAAACAACTTGAAGAATCTATGAACTCAAGAAACTTTTTGATACTCTGTTCATCAAACATATGTTCACCAGAGGTCTGCAATATGCTTAACAAAGCATCATAAGAAGGTCTTTTGTTGTCCTTATCCAACACTTTCTTCTGTTTCGTCATCCTTGAAGAGGTTATCCCATCACAAGCATCCCCATTATCAGAATTCATAGGCTTCAACTCAGTCTCGGCTATTTTTCCACCGTTAGAAATGTCTCGAAAAGATGATAGGTCTTGCATCAATTCAGACCAAGCCGACTCAGCTAATTCGGCTTCCAATCTCTCATTGCTGCTCAGATCTTTTGACAGCGTTTCAGATGATTCAACACTGTGCACATGTTGCCTACCCTTTTTCACAAACGGTACAACAACTAAAAATTCCTCAACCCCAATCAAATAGCTACCAATCTGGCTGTGCAAGTTCAGTTTCACACCCTGAGACCAATAAGAAAATTCTAACATCAAAAGAAAAGGATTGAAGAAAATCTCCGAAGTAGGACAATCCAATCAGTACCAACAAACACGTACGGAAAAAATTTAAAATTTTTACACCCCTTCCGAAAAGTTACAATGCACTGAAGCAACACATATAAAACGTTATCATACAAAACATATACAATTACTTTCTGCTTCTAACTCGAGCATCGGCATCCACAATAACCACTTATGAACAGACATTTCTAATTCAAAAAAAAAAAAAAGAGAAAAAGTTTCAGTAATTGCCTTGAGGAAAATGTGGAAATATGGGGAAGAAGAAGCGGGAGGGAAGGCTTGCTTGAGGAGAAGCTTGAGGTCTTGAACTGTCTTGTTTGGTTCAATCGACACTACGGTTGATTCACCCGTCAAGCTACGGACTTCGATTTCTCTCTCATAAGCACTCCGATCCATTGCTCGTTGCTGATGTTTCAAGTTTCCCCTTATTTATTCCATTTCCGAGCGTCGGGACGACGGTTCTGGGGAGAAAAAAATTTGCAATACTGTGAAAACCTATTTGGCGGGGAGAGGGGAGTTGGTTGTCATTACATTCAGTGAAGTAGTTTATAATTAAAACTTTAAATAGTCTTTCAGACCAAAAAAAATTAAAAAATACATTAAATTACCATTATAAAATTTGCGGTGAGCGTGGATCGAACACGCGACCTTCAGATCTTCAGTCTGACGCTCTCCCAACTGAGCTATCCCCGCTTTTTAATATTTTAAATTTAAAATAATTTTAAAAGTAATGTTTTGCAAAGTACAACGTATTAAAGGGTGAAATTTTCAATTATTTTTGTTCGGATTTTCATCTTCTTGGGGGATTTTGTAAATTCTTAACATTTTTGTTATTTTATATACTTTTGATAAATTGAAGTTTTAGTTATTAGTTTTAGTTATATAAAAAATTTTAGATTTTTATTATACTCTAAGATTTATCTAAAATGTTCACACTTATTTTTATTTATAAAAAAAAAAATCATATTTGGATTGGCAAATTCTTAGATTTTATTTTGCAATCATGGATTTATTAAATAATCTTTAGGTTTTAGTTATGATTTCTAGATTTAGTAAGACAATCTTCTGATTTTAATTTCAAAATTTTATGATTATATGCTAAGTCTATATTTATTTTATTTATATGTTTATAAAATATTATTTATACATAATAAATTATTACTTTATTAATATATATAGATATATTAGGGTTAAATATATTATATATATATATATCAATTATCTATAATCATTTATTAAACCTACAAATATATATTTCTCACAATATAACAATACAAAAATACTTCACCAAACCATTTATAATAACAAGACAACTCAAAACAAACACCACATTTTACTATGCATTTAGTTGTACACAACCATTTATAACGCCTAACCGACTATATTACGGATGCCTACATCCCAATCCAACACAGTCTTAGGAAGAATTATCCTTCAAATTAATAAATATTTACAGTTTATCCTTCAAACTGCCTAAAATTAACAAGTTATTATAGACTCTATAATAACATAAAACATAAACAATGTAAATCAAACAAGGGCTAATTTTAGATAAGTTGTACCTTTTCAAAGTAAATGACATTTGAGTTGGTATATCCCATACATCACATATTAAATAATTTTAACCATATATCCATATAGATTACACACACACTTAGGTGGTTGCAATGGTGGTATGTGGAGTTGGGTTAAAAAGTTGAGTTTTTTCTTTAATTTTAGAATGCCTGCAATCATTTATTTCAAAAAGCGAATTCTTACACACCACCCTATTTCTACATTATTGTTACTTCAAAAGTTAAAAATTCACTATCTTTATCAACTTTTATCTACAATTATAAACTCAACTCATACTTGTTGTGTTATTTATAATAAATGTAGTGTTATTTATATTTTATTGGATAAAAATAGATTATATTATTTGTTAATAAAATAATACAAAATATTTACATTTTTTCAGAGATGAAAATATCGCGATATATCGCCGATATATCGCCAAATCAGGTCAACCGATACGAAATTTAGGGGGAACGATTTTTTTTACAGAATATCGGTAAAATATCGGTCCGTATCGGTATCGTATCAGTAAAATATCGGTATTGATTACGCTACGTTGTGATTTTCCAATATATCGGAATATATCGCCGATAGTATCGGTGATATATCGTGTGTCGGTTGAAAATATCGCCAAAATGTCGGTTCGAATTTTTTTTTTTCGTGGCTTAAAGCCTGAGATATTTTCAACATTTCAGAAACATAATAATTACTTGGACTACTGATAAGGCTGGTACTCTGAATGGAGGTATAAAGTGTACAACATATCATTAAACAATTTAAAGCCTTCAGGCTTCACGCATGCTTCCAATCTTCATAGGGGACTAGGCAGGCAGCTTTTGTACTTTTTTTTTTTTTTTATTCTTTCACAATAATTCAAATTCAGAGTAGCAATTTATATACTACATAATTTCTTCCGTAATCTTCCCAAGTTCCATTCACTAGCCAAATTCTGCCAATTTTCTTCATCCTTGCTAATTACAGAGAAAATATTTTTTCTCCTCTTATTTATGTAAGTTTCTTCATTCATATATTTACTTTCGTTATTTGTAGATATATTTTTCTTCTCATTTTTCTATTATTTTCTCATTTGGGTAGATTGAGGGGATTTAGCTACTGAATCACAACTATTGGTATCAACTATCAACAAGCTTATTTTGTAAGGCATCATCAAGGTAATTTAATTGATTTATACGAATACTCATTGGTTTTCTTTAAAATATGTATTTCTTAATTTTTTTGTACTTGCAATTTGTTTAATTATGTAAATATTCTTATATTATTAAGTATCAATTTATGAAAGTAAGATGCAGGAATATGAGACGAATTTTAATTTTGTTTTGATCAAACATGAAAAATATACTAATAACTTGGAAATTTTGTTATGATTCATAGAAAATAAATCATAGTTATAATTGTTTGTTCCACTTTTTTATTGATTATAGCGTCATATATAATCAAGCTAATTAATTTTGAATATTTATAACATATCGACAATAATGCAATCATTTCATAATGGGACAGTGCATGCATGTTTGTAGTTCTAATATTTATGTCATATTCCATAGTAGTTCTCAATTTAATTGTATTTTTAAAAAGTGAAGGTTGTTTGCACTGAAAAATGAAGATACAACAATGCAAAGTAACCTTCAGACTGTTTATGTTTTTTGTTATTGATATGTTTGTCATAAATAATTCATTTTGTTGAGATTTTATGATTAATTTATGTATTAAAGTTAGTAGGAACATTCTATAAAATTTCATGTTAAATTTCCATCATTTTAATAAAATTTTCATCAATTTTCTAATTTTTACCGATACTGATACTCGATACCGATATATCCACCGATATATCCGTAAATTTAAGGTACCGATATTTCCACCGATACCGATATTTTCATCCTTGCATTTTTTATTTATTAAATAAGTTGATTATTATAAATATATATTTAGTTTAATATATACAAAATATAAATAAAAATAATATATAAAAATATTAAAAATAATAATTAAATAGGTGAGACCCAGAAAAAAATTAAAATTAAAATTATAATTATAGATAAAAATATATAAAAATGGTGAGCTTTTAACTTTTCAGCGCAACAATAATACAAAAATGATGTAACACAAAAAAAAACATATTTTTAAAAATTAATAAATGCAACTACCCTTATATAATTGTGCATAAATATAATTGAATATATTAAATACACAGTTCACCAAATATAGCAGGTCATAAATCGAAGTAAACTCACCAAAACAAAAGTGAGTGACTGAATTCCATCAGGGCGAATAGAATAGAGATACGTGTATTCACAGAGGTGTGAAGTCAGCATCAGCGTGACACGTGGAGCAATAGTGGGTGATGGGGGTTTTCAATTCCGTGCGCCATCAACCGACCACATGACCTCGTTGCCGCCATCCACATGCATACATTATGACACATCGTACGGCCCCCACCCCCACATCACTATATGCACATCCTATTCTCAACATAACCTAGGACAAATCGGTTATGATTCATTATTTATATTATCTTTTATAATTATTTAAATATTATATTATCCAACCTACAAACTACATATTATTTACTTAATTAAATAATATTACTTATTTACTTAAATAATATTATTAATAATTTTTTTATTTTACAATAAATAAGTATATTTTTTAGTTAAACAAATAATAATAATAATAATAATAATAATATTATTATTATTATTATTATTATATTATTATTATTGTCATCATCATCATCGGGTTGACCAATGAGTTTGTAGGGATATGGATCCTGGCAGCCAACTGTTAGGTTGGCTTAAAGGACATATTGTAGATTTTTTATGAATATAAACAAAAGTTTATCGTATTTTCTTCTTTATCATATTTATTTGTGTTTACATTTTATATGATATTGAAATTTTATGATCTCGGTGACGAGGAGACTTGGTCACTCATAGGTGGTAATCATGGCATACATCTCGGTGGTTGAGATCATAAATGTTTCAAGTCGTAGAATCTACGAGAAGGAATATCGTAGGATTCAAATAAACTTGCATTGAGCGATAGATCACTCAAGTAGTGGATATATTGTTGCATAGATATCGGTGCTGAGACTCCACGGAGAGTGGTGGATATGAGGTTTATCCTAAATGATCAAATAAAATTTATCTCGCATCAAAACTCGAACCATTTGGTATCCATAACGTCAATGAAAATTTGAGTTCTAATTTCTGTATGTGTTTTAATTACTCCTTAGGCTGTATGCATACATAAGGGAAGCTATATATTTGACAGTTTTCTTAAACCTTTCATGAGAGGCCAAACGGGGGTTTGTTGGTTATGGTTGAATTATGTTTAAGATGTGTATTGGCAAGACATAATTTGTTGGCCCGTAGAGGGATTGTTGGGATTGTTAATCTATATTTCCTATATTCATCGTATCCAATGAAGACCTTGAGCAAGACACTCGTCAGAACATAAGAAATGAGATCTTGTTATGAGCCAACGGATCGATAGAGTTGTGAGGATTATTATAGTTATTATTGACAAGAGTCCGTATAAACTGATCAAGCCCTAGACATTAATCAGAGAGCCGAGCGAATGGACTATATTTGCGCGTAACGATGGATGAAATGTTCGTATGTCGAATTTATTTTTACCTATGAATCATTTTTGTAGTGTTTGTTGGACATAATTAAAGTAGTGTCTTGAGTACGTAAGGATTGAGATATGCAAAAGTGATTAATTTACTTAATCTTGCAATTGGATTGCTTGCTCTTATACAATGTGAAGTGATAAACCTAGGCGATCACATGAACAACATGGTGCGTTGGGATTGAGATAAATAATTAATTAATCATATGGATGAATTAACTACTAGATTAAATAATATTTGTTGGACAAGTTAATTCATTGAGCCTAAGTAATTAAATAATAATGCGAAAAATTAATTATTGAGCTAATTTTACTTGTTGCACAAATAATTAATTCAGGAGAAGCCTTTTGGAATTAGAAATTAATTTTAGAAATTAACTAAACTGACCACTTAAGGTCTGGTCTTAAAAATAAGTCTAACACATAAGAAGTAGAATTCCTAAGCTCATGGAGTAGAGTTTAGGAGACAATATAAATTGATCTCCAAATCTCTTATAGGAGAATATAAGAGAACAACGTTTTTTTTAGAAACATAATCTCTCATTCTCTCTCTTTCTCTCTATTCTTTCTCCTCTCATGTGTTGAGATTCTAAATTATATTATTAGTTTTAGATTATGCGCCCGTTCTATATAGGTATACATAAATCAAGTTACACTGTGTATCTACACATCAAGGTTGGGCGTAGAGAAAAGGTCTTGAACGTCTTTGATCAACATATAATCTGATCATCTGAAAGATTTTCGCTAAAACACGAATTGTTTGGTATAGTTCCTAAACTCGTTTTTAATTACATATATCGGGTTGTGCAAGTATATGCAAAGATCGTTAAGATATTTTTAATTGTTTCCTTCCACTGCATATTTTGTATGATCTATGACCTAGATATTCCAACAGAGTTGAGTCAACCTGATCCATTTTCTTTATGTGCCACTCAAACAGAACCCTGACTCGCTATATTCATGTTCGATTTATATTGTAAATGATACACAGATGATTTACGTGAAATTCAAAGTTATGATGTATAGTTTTTAGGCAATTGTATGTACCTATGTGACGAGATTATGATGATTTTATTATATTTTATTACGTCACGTGTTTATTGAAGTTTTTACAGAAAATGGGACCATTAAGGTTGCACAGACCACGGCACGAGTTACACGAATAGTGCACACCAATCGAGAACAAAACTCGAAGGCATGGCCTGAGTACTAGTACAAAACACCTCGATTTTGGGTCCTTGACGCACGGAACGTGCTCCCTTACGCCCCGTGCTTGGTCTTATTGCACGGACCGTGCTTGTCCTCGTGGTAGGCTCCTAGCCGTCGTGATTTGTCGTGATTTGTGTCTATCCTCTCATTTCAAAAAAAGAGATTCGACGCCTACGAAAACCATTGGAATCCGACACCTTCGAAAACCCTAGTCATTGTCTATAAAAGGAGGAGAATGAGAACAACAATGATCATCAAATTTTAGAGTTAGAAACAAGAATACGAGGGAGAATCAACCAACCAAGTCATCAGAGAGAGCGAGAAACGAAGATCGTTTGATCGAGAGATTGGTATGTCTTATGATGAAGATAAATCATAGGAACAATTGGAAGTTAGATAATATTGTGATATCAAGACATAATCAGTGGAGTCTAATATACTCTTGGATCTAACTCGAGAGAGAGGATCTGATTATATTAGTGATTCTCTTATGAGTATAAAAATTAAAGATGATTTGATATATTAAAGGAATTCATATAAACTATATGAATGCATATCCCTAAAATTCATTTAATCTCTGAATCTCCTAGTTGTTTGATTTTTATTTGTGAAATCTACTTCTACTCTTCATTTGTTTTATTTTAGATTATAAATCACTTATAATATTCAATTCTTTAAATAAAAGATAATATCATAAACGAATACTTAGTTATTTTTAGTATAGACAGTCCATGTGTATAGATACCTCTTCTCACTACAATTTTATTATAAATTTTCTCGTGCAATTACGAGTTGTATATTAGTAAAATAAAATAGCGAACAATAAATTATCGTATGTTTGTATTTAAATGAGATTTTCCACCACTAATTACGCCTATTATTTGGCTCTTATACCACTATCATCAAACTACAAATTAATCCAAAATACAAAATTGATTGCTATAATTTGTTTGAGATGTCCATCAAAAGAGGTAGACTTCTTTCATTTCTGAATTTGGGTGTGACAAAGTTCAAACAATTAGTATGAGTTCGTTGACCTCGTAAGGGCAATCCATCTTGACTTTACGAAAAGAGAAGTAGAAGTATAGGGCCGGGGTACTGCCCGGTCTTGTTGTATTTGCAATCCTCGTATCCAATCTGTTATTATGTGTGCACCATACTATCAACATAATTTCTATGTAATTACGTAATAATATAACTATAAATTTAAATATTTTACAAACCAAATATTATACCAATGCAATGATAAAATAATATTAGAGTCTAATTCTGAAGCCTGAAGCCACCGATGGAACCTCATTACACTTAATTAAACTAAACTTCAATAAATCAATTATGATACAATCAAGTCTTGATCAATCATAATGATTTAGTAATCTTGTTATTCCACTAAAAGAATATAACTACATTCTTAATTTAATAGAAATTGCTAGAGCTAATACATATTCAATGATTACATCATCTCATTAATCAATCCAGCACAATTAATGTGGATGGAATGTATAACATGACATTTATGTCTTGATACGTCAGCCTATTCGAACAGCGAGCGTGATGAATTGGATATTACGACGGAAGAACATGACACAAACTAGTAGACAACATTAGGTCAGGTATAATAGACTTGTTAATTAAGCATTAGCCACATGTATTGTGGAACACGGATCAAATGGACTAAACATGCTTCCGCACGTAGGTGCAGTACAAGCTATCTCTCAGCCTAAACGTATATGGATCAGCTCACATCTCGACCTCAAGTCCACAAACACCAAAGAATGAAGATCACATAAATTATACGTGCTTCCGCACGTAGGCATAGCACAAACTATGAACCCACTAATGTGAGCGAACGACGAGCATTCAACCAAAGAAAAATTGTTTAACCCGGATATTGATCTCGAACAAAGACCACAATGGTCTCACATAAGATTCACTGAGAAGGCGCTGCATGATCATCAAGTGCCATATATATGATAAAACATGTTTCAAACATGAAGTGACAACTTAATTAGTTGTCATCATAAATGAAAAATTGGACCTATAAATAGAAGAAAAAAGGGTAGAAACATAATCGAAAAAAAATTAGAAAAAGAAGAATATAAAAAAAATAGTAAAATCTCATTGTAATAATATAAATGCAAAATTATATATACCGTGCTTCTTTTATTATCGAATTAATCGCATCACAATTGTATTAAAGCATCAGCGTCCCAAAGATAAATCCAAATTGACAACTACACTAAGACGAAGCTTCACACATTTTGATGGAGGACTTTTCCATTGGTGTCAAGCTTTTGTTCTTAGTCGGAAAAGGTTAGATCAACGATCCTATCCTAACTTCTCATCCCAACATGTGTCTCACACGTTGTTCTACCTTCTCATCATCTCTATTGTCTCTTGTTCTCCTCAATTATTTCAATCTTTATAATTTTTAAAGTATTATTTTTTTATCTAATAGATAAAACATAAAAAGTTGTACATTTTCATTATTTAAAATAGGAGAATATTATTTTGTAGATAAAATATCTAAATAAAATCATTATTCTTATTATCAATATATTATCTTTTGGACTTCTCCTGTCCACTTATATTGGATTCGTTGTTCTCAAAAGTATTGTGCTCGTATCTTAGGTCAATATTCCAAGAATTGTACAAGAGATCGCAATTGAGGGTAATGTGGAACAATTTGTGATGGCTGATATTCCAACTATTTACCCTCTATATAAATAGTTTCTCCCACATTGAGCACATTAGATGTTTATTTAAGAGGGAAAAAAAACTATAAATTAAACTATTATAGATTTAGTGCATACTTTGTAACTCGATTCAAGTATTTTTTTTTTTAATGCTAAATTCTTTTGTTTTTAATCTACACTTCAAAATGTGGATAACCTTTTTTAATTAAAACAAATAATATTTTTATATTTTAGATGATTAAATATATTTTTAGGTTAATCAGTATTATTCTTGTTAAAAAAAATGTGAAAATATATTACTAATTATATTGGTTGTTGTTTAATGACCCAAAATAAAAAAGGTGCCAAACAAGTCAACCTTAATTCTGACTCCGGCTCTTCTCTATGGTAATGAAAATATGTACACAAATGATCAACTACTTCATATAGTGCACCAATTTTGGGTCCCACATTTTCGATTAAGATGGGTCTTGTTTCAATCTTTAATTTCTTATTTTATTAATTAAAAATATAAATAATATTATTAATGTTTTAAAGATTGAATCCATTGAATAAATAAATCATAAATAAATAAATTGTGATTTTACAATAATATTGTTTATTTTAATTAATAAAACAGAAAAAAATATGCAGTTGTGAAATAGGAGTACTGTAAATTAAATTACAATAAATTAAGCACACTTTCAGTCAAAGATATAAACATACTTAAGCAAAATCACAATCAATTACACCCAAAGTTGTCCAACGGGGAAAAGAGCGAAATAAATTTTACATTATTTATTAAAAAAAAAAGGACATTTGGAAGATATTTCAGTGTGAGAAGTGAATTTAAAAAAAAAAAGACTAGGGAAGATATTGACCGTTGTCAGTCCATTCGGATTGATTCCAGTAAGCCTGATCAACGCCAGCCGTTAGATCAAACAGACCATGATCTCTGTGACCATCGCCGCTTCCCCAGTCCAGAGCCGCCGCTAGCTCTTCGTTGCTAATATCTTCTATCTTGTGCTCATCCACCGCCGCCGCCTTCTGATTATCTGCTACCGGCGAATGGCTCACTGGCTGCTCCTGTCTACACGACGTCGTAGGAACGTCGCCCATGCCGAAATCCATCATTTCCTCCGGCGAAGTCATCAGACTCGTGAAGCTCCCGATATCGGTGGGGAAGATCTCGCAGTCCGTTGAGGTATGATTCAACAACAGCTGGTGATCCAATTTTGAGTTCTCCTGAGGATTTACATTGGAGAACCTCTCATCGTAGAAATTAAACATACTAGTAGAGCTTGGCGTCGTATTAGTCAGCGCCGGGCTTTCTTCTGCCACGGCGGCAGTTAGGCTGGAGCTCTCACTGCTCGAACTCTGACCGTTTGATTTGCTTTCCCTCGGCGCGTCGCCAGCGTTGGAGGCACTGGATTTTGTCTTAGAGCGTTTAGCTTTCCGGCAGCCTCCACCGACAGGGACGTTACGGAGGATGCCGCCGTTAGTCCAGTACCGGCGGCAGCTCTTGCAGAAGTAACGCGGCTGTGAGAGGTTGTAGTTGTTGTAGTAACAAAACTTAGTGTTGAGCGAGTCACAACGCGGACACTTCAAAGCCTGGTGGTTGGGGTGGTTGTGCGGCCGCAGCCTCCGATCTCCGACGCCAACAAACTTCCCCCCACGGCCGCTTCCGCCACCGCCTCCATCTCCAATGGCATGCATATCCTGCATTCTTCACACACCTTCAAAGTATAACCCCCAAAAGATATCTCCGGCATTTGCCGAACTGTAAAAGTTCAGTGTTAAAAAGAGTGTCCGAACGCGCGCTCTCTCTCTCTGACAAACAAATATCCCGCAAATCTTCCAATCCCGAAATGGGTGAGAATGGAGGTGGTGGTCACGTGACGTGTGTACTACCAGAGCAGCTCTTGCATCTGGAGGAAATAAAAGATTGACAGTAAGGAAAGCAGAGACCGTACGATCTGGGACGGATGCGGATGGGAGGTGACACGTGTAGGGCGTTGAGGGGAGTGATCAGGTGGTGTCGAGTTGTCGGCCAATGTTATGATGTGCTGCAGTATTTGGTGTCAGGTATAACTGATTCTGAACTCGCCACGTCACTCTACTGTTGGTCTATTTACTAGCACAAATTCCGTATAAATATAATAATGAAATTGGCATCTCCTGCTTTTAAACTCAATTTCCTTCGTGGTTAATTTTGCTAGCTATCCCCTATATTGGAGGGATAAAATTCCTACACTGTGGCTGTCAGGACTCAATCTTGTGTTCTTGGGGCAATCTGCCACCCAGGAACCAACTGAGTTGTCCATGCGGACAGTAACTTACATACTTATGTTTAAATAGATTGGTGCAAGAGGTGTTAAATAGATTGGATTTTGAGTGGAGTTGGAATATTATTATTATATAATTTATATAATATTATTTTTTTTATTTTTTATATTAAGAATTATAATTTAAAATTATAATTATATTGTTTTTATTAAATAAAAATAAAAAATTTAAATAATTAAATGAAAAAATCAATAAACAGTGTTGAAGAAAAAAGAAGAAGACGAAGGCATAATCATCATGTATTTTTCGAAAATTTGATATGTAGATTATTTAAGTTGTATTTAGGATATAGAATTGCATGTTTTAGATTTAGGTTATATTTGTCGGACTATCAAGAGTGAGATGTCAGTTTAGAATTAATTTAAAATTAAAATTATAAAAAATAATAATATGTGTTGTTTTACGTTGATTGATCGTACAGTGTGCAAGATGTTCAATTTCTGTGATCGAACAAATGCACATTATTTATTCTGTTATGGTTGAATAATGTATTATATTTTGTACATATGAGTCTTTTTGTACAATTTATTACATGACAATTTTGTCCCCCACAACAAAATTTTACATGCCTAGTTATATATGTATGACTTGAAGGAATGAATTAGTAACAAATGTTTGGTGAAAAAACACTTATAATGTGTGAAGTTTTTAGTATAACATGTCAGACAATATTTGAAGTTGTCAGTCTATTATGAGAAGACCTGTTGGACTTAGTATGTTGTTCGTTTAAATCATATCGAACATGGATATACGTACATTTCAATTTTAAATAATATAAAGACCATTAGATGTTCAAAAAATGAGAAAAGACAGTAAACCTATCCATTTTGATGACACAGCTCTGTATGCTTGACACCACCTCAAGGAAAATATTTTTTTGTTCATATTTATTATCTATTACTTTTATATTTCTACCTTCTAATTGCTATTGTACTTTAAAGTTTAAAATATTTGTTTCTTAGTTAAGTGACATATCGTGTGCTCTAGTTGCAAATATTGAGCTCCACAATCATCAAAATTCTATCAGAAATTATTTCTTGCATCCAATTACAGATCTGATACATTGAATTGAAATTCATATAAAGAAAATGATAATATTATTTTTTTTTAAAGTTAAATAATATTTATTTTAATTTTTTTTTACAATCAACCATATATTTCAATTAAAAACCAATTATTAGCCATGTGATGAAAATTAAGATATATTCTTATGGACTTCATTAACCACACTTTAGGAATAAAATCTTCTCAATTCCACAACTAATCAATGAAAATTTGAATCCCACAATTTATATAATCTTTATCTTTTATCTTCTATTATTGAAACTAGATGAACAAATATATTATTTATAATATTACTAAATTTTAGAAATACATAAAATTAATATTTTTAAAATATATATAATTATATTCAATAATCTACATATATACCATGATTATAATAAGGATATTAATATTATATATAAATCATATGTGAATACATATATAGTATTTATAAAATACATATAATTTTATTTATAAAATACAATAATCAATATTATTAAATTTTAAAAATACATATAATTTTATTTATAAAATACAATCATCAAATTACCAAATATACAATATTTTCTTTTAAATCAAGAAAATTGAATAAAATCTCGTATATCAATGAAATATTTTTTATTATTATATATAGCATCGAATCTGGCACAAATTCATAATTGATTTGTTAAAATCAAATAATTATAATTTTTTTATTAGTTTTGATCAAATGAGTAACATTACTAATATTAAAAAATTATATAAAATACTTTTAATTAGTAATATAATAATACTTTCAAAAAATTCATCATTTCATTTATGAAAAAAAAAAGAGCAAAAAAATAATAATAATAAATTTAAAAACAGTTGATTTCCTATTATAGATATAGATAAAATTAAAATGGGAACAACATACTAATATTCTTGTCCCAATCTAACTTTTGAACCTAAATTTCCTAACCTACACCGTCCATTAGGAAAGCAACGGTCGATATCGATTGGGTTGCTTTCATAATCACCGTCAATTTGAAAAGAGAATAAAACTCCAAAATGGTAATTATTGACTCATCATATAGTTGTGTATTATTCAAGTTGTTGGACTGCAAATACTAATATCAATACTTGAGTTTATTTACGCCCTACACCAACTAATTGACATCACATTTTTCATGTGATCTAATGTGTCTTTAAACTTCTCATGAGGATCTAATTATCTTTTATCTAGTTTTTTTTTTCTTTTTTTGAGCATTCAAAATTTTGAAAATAGGGTACAAAATATAAATATACGATAGTTAATAATAAAAATTATTTGTAACAAATTCTAAATTTACATAATTTAATTTACAAAGAGTAGTAGTAACCGAAAACTTTTTTTATTTATTCTTTTTTCTTATTAAATAGGAGTGTATATATATATAGCAGGGTTATTGTCCAATTACACGAGTTTCATGTGATTTTTTAAGTTTTTTTTTAAATTTGACTTTGTCTAAAATTGTTGTAGCAAAATTTGTTGGCTTTCCAACGCCACTTAATTTATCTCAATTGAACGAGTATAACGCAAGATATAATTAAAATAATAAAGGTGTGTCACGATGAATCATTAGATAGTTTTCAATTGGATTTTTTTAATGCGCTTGTGGCAAAATTAGAAGATATAGTACATAATAGTCGTAGATTTTCTTCTTAGCTTTCGAACAAGCAAAAAATTATTTTATTTGAGTGTTTATGTTGAAAATTATGTTTGTTTACCTTTTATTGCGCACAAAAGCTTGAGAGCTCAGTTTTATTCCTTGCAATCATTTAACTTTGCGACGATTTATATGCAACATTGTGATGTGCGCGATGCACAATTTTTATTTTTATTTTTATTTTCAGATTTTATTATCTGAACAGTGCATATAATATGGTTCATGTTAATATTGTATTGTTCTAAAATACGCGGAAGGTGGTAGGTGAATAGTGATTTATGATGTAGCAACTAAGGACTTAGACGAGGTCTACACTAGATACGGCAATCTAAAGATAAATTTTTAGATAACTATAATATAAAATTAATAACATGCCAAATTAAATTGGTATGATATGCTCCAAAAAAATGTAAATATTGGATGATCGTCTAAAAGTCCTGCCAAACGGCCCAGCCTACTTCCAAAAGCCCAACTCCGTTACCATGATATTAAACTAGATTGAAAATGCAAAACCACTTATTACACCCTTTAAATAAAATTATTTCTTTTTTCACCATTTATCAAATTTTAGTATAGAAATTATTCATATATATTTTCTTGTATTAATTCATTTTTTATTATTCTAATTAATCTTGTTGAGGATAAGTATGAATCGATTTCATCTAATATTTTATCCTTTTCCTTTTGCATATAAAAGAATATACAAATAGTCTTTTTGTTTCATTTAACCTTTTTTATGTATAATATATCAAATTTTGTAACAATCCAAATATTTATTTCGATATATATTAATTTACTACATATTTTTAATAAAAAAAATATAAGTTACCAAATCAAAAATAAGTAAATAAATATTAAGAAATTTCGTCCTAATAACTAGATCGTTAAAGAGCATATAAAAATAATTAGGACTACTTGATTTGCTATAAAATTTAAGTCCTCAATGTAAATCGTATTAAAAATGTGATTAAATAACCCTACTACCTTAAAATTTATAGCAGCGGAAAATATAATTAATTCAAACATAATCAAATAATTATTCAATTTGAGAAACTCATAGCTTCATATAATCATAAAAGTAAGTTTAAGCATTTATTTCCGAAATGACACCGTTTCCTAAGATAAGTGTGAAGAATAACGTAACAAATCATAATAAAATTTCAATTCGTTTATGAATGAAATGTAACCCATAATTCAAAGAAGAATAATAAAAATATGCTTCATCCGCCTGTTCCCGTCGCCTTGACAAACTCCCTATTTTGAAAAGTAGGAAGGTAAAAGGGGGTGAGCTACACCCAACTCGTGAGGTTCAGGCTTGTCAAAATTAAATATAAGGTTGTAAAAGCATAGTTAGAGACTAACATGTACATATCAGGCATAACATAATATAACATCCATATCAAACGTAACATTTCGTATCAAAGCTTGGCCAGCATATAATGATGGATCAAATTAATGATCGCATATCAACGTATCAAAACATATAACCATCAAATTATACTTTAAACAAACAAAATATTTAATACTGACAAACCGTATAAGAAACCCACCTCTTACGTGACTTCTCGTAATATAAGGAAAATCTCATGCAAGTGAAATGCTTCTAATCCACGTATTTTATCTCCTCGCCTAAAATTCTGAAAAACCCGGATCATGAATGTTGAAGGAATACTGGGTTGTATTTATAAGTTTGGCAGGATTTAAATCTAGATGTATCTTTTTAGTGAGAGAGAATCTGCATCTGTATCTAATCCTCTAACTAATTGAGAGAAAATATCTTCTTTACTAACAAAATGCTAACCTCCGTAACCATAAAATTCTAAGAAAAATATACAGTATTTTGGCTGAAAGTTCTATCACACACACACACACATATATATATATATATATATGGGTTTAGAGAAAAATATCTTAAAGTCCAATAATCATAATTGAAACAATAATAAAGCCACGTAAAGTAAAATAAAATAAAATAAAATAAATCAAGAAAATTAAATATTGCGTGAAAATAATTGGGTATTACATCCTACTTTCATTGAAATAATTTCGTCCTCGAAATTCTATAACGTACCGTGAGTATTGAAATAAATAAAGGATAATGCTCGAAATCTATTTATACTCAACATCACTAATCACTATAGGTGATTTTTTTTCCATCGGTTCTTCTTCTAGGCATTCAACGTGCGAGGCCATCTTATCTATCTAATCATGCTACTACAACTCAATACACATAATACTATGGCATAAATCTATGTGTCATATCTCTCATGCATGCATAATAGGTCTTAGATAGGTGTAACCATATACATATCAGTCTTAACGTGGGTAACAGAAATCATAACTCATTGCATACCTTTGGAGTTGTTGTGGTGAACGGAAGAAGACGATGAGCATATAACTGATATATATATATATATATTTTTTTTTTCAAACATTTCATCATAAATTCACAATTTAAACAAGTCTACTGAAACATAAACCTGCTCTGATACCACAATGTAACGACCTAAATATTTATTTTGATATATATATATTAATTTACTACATGTTTTTAATAAAAAAAAGTATAAATTACCAAATCAAAAATAAGTAAATAAATATTAAGAAATTTCGTTCTAATAACTAGGTCGTTAAAGAGCTTATAAAAGAAATTAGGACTCTACTTGATTTACTATAAAATTTAAGTCCTCAATGTAAATTGTATTAAAAATGTGATTAAGTAACCCTACTACCTTAAAATTTATAGCAGCGGAAAATATAATTAATTCAAACATAATCAAATAATTATTCAATTTGGGAAACTCATAGCTTCATATAATCATGAAAGTAAGCTTAAACATTTATTTCCGAAATGACATCGTTTCCTAACATAAGTGTGAAGAATAACATAACAAACCCTAATAAAATTTCAATTCGTTTATGAATGAAATGTAACCCATAATTCAAAGAAGAATAATAAAAATATGCTTCATCCGTCTGCTCCCGTTGCCTTGACAAACTCCCTATTTTGAAAAATAGGAAGGTAAAAGGGGGTGAGCTACACCCAACTCGTGAGGTTCAGACTTGTCAAAATTAAATATAAGGTTGTAAAAGCACAATTAGAGACTAACATGTACGTATTAGACATAACATAATATAACATCCGTATTAAATGTAACATTTCGTATCAAAGCTTGGCCAGCATATAATGGTGGATCAAATTAATGATCTCATATCAACGTATCAAAACATATAACCCTCAAATCATACTTTAAACAAACAAAATATTTAATACTGACAAATGGTATAAGAAACCCACCTCTTACGTGACTTCTCGTAATATAAGGAAAATCTCATGCAAATGAAATGCTTTTAATCCACGTGTTTTATCTCCTCGCCTAAAATTCTGAAAAACCCGGATCATGTATGTTGAAGGAATATTGGGTTGTATTTATAGGTTTGACAGGATTTAAATGTAGATGTGTCTTTTTAGTGAGAGAGAATCTGCATCTGTATCTAATCCTCTAACTAATTGAGAGAAAGTATTTTCTTTACTAACAAATGCTAACCTCCGTAACCATAAGATTATAAAAAAATATACTGTATCTTGGCTGAAAGTTCTATCATATATATATATATATATGGGTTTAGAGAAAAATATCTTAAAGTCCAATAATCCTAATTGAAATAATAATAAGCCCAAGTAAAGTAAAATAAAATAAAATAAAATAAATCAAGAAAATTAAATATTGCATGAAAATAATAGAGTATTACAAATTTATTCTTTCACAAATTTTAATTTAACACCCATATCGTATAATTTAAAATAACATATTATATTAAAAAAATACAAATGTCTTTTGATTTGTTTAAAAAATAAATTTGTGTATTTGTTTTTGGCTGAATTATTATTTTAGATTTTGGTAGTATACAAAATAAGTTAAATAATTTTTTTATAAAAAATATTAGATAATTATTATTTTTTTTGAAAAAGTAATATCTAATTTAAATTATTTTGTTGTTGTTGATTTTTTTTCTACATAACAAAATATTACGAGTTGTAATTTGTAATACTTTTTGACAACTCGATATGACAGAAACACAAATATAGTGGGTTATAGTTGATTTTTAATGAGTTCGAGTCAAAATCAGGTCATACCTAAATATCACAAATAGAGAACATGGGCCAGTTTGGATCAACTTGATAATCCATATAATTATTATTTAATTTATTTTATTATAATTTCACAAAATATAAAAAGTAATATTTATAGAAAAAACTCATTCACTTGTTATTAAATTTTATGAATTCAGTTATTATATTGTGAAGTAATAGAGTTGGTGGTTGATGAATATTATAATTTATATATTTTTATAAGTTTACACCAAATTTTATAATATCTTTTTATTTTCATGATATTTATAATAAATTGTAATTTCAATTTGAGCCGGAGACCCATGACCGAACCAGCAATCGTACAAAGTGTGCCTCGAAAAATTCAATATTATTAATAAAAGAGCAAAATTGAATGTTGCACAATAATTTTGAATATTAGTCTGTGTCGCATTACGTCGCAAACAATCCAGCATCAAAGAAAATGGTTTAGGCAATGCAATTAGAAGCATTAATTCTTAGCCAGTCCACACTCCGATTTTCGTAATTCTGATCGTCAATGGATTTCTGGCAAAGAGCTCGCAGCTTCGCGGAGGAAGCAGCCAAGAAATCGCAGGAGCTCACTCAGGGAATTGCCTCCACCAACCTTTCCGACGTCGTATCGGAGGCATCCAAACGCTCCAAGGAGTTGGCAGCCGAGGCCTCGAAGAAGTCAAGAGAAATCGCCGCCGAGGCTCTCAAGCGCGCCGATCAGATCACGTCTCAGATTCCACCCGCCGCCTCTGTACTGACTAACTTCGTCGACTCGGCTGCTCAGAAGGGCGGCATTGAGGCTGCTGATCTCGAGAAGTATGGGGTTACCGATGAATTGAGTGAGTTTGTCAAAGAGATTACCACGAACACTTTCCAGGATTTCCCGCTTGAAGGTGCTTTACTCTAGTTTATAATTGCTTTATTTTGTTTCTCTTTATTGTGAGTGGGTGATGAATCCTGTCCTTTTGTCTTCAAGTTGACCAATGAAAAATTGTTTGTTGCATTCGTCGTTGTCGAATCGGTTGTATTCCCCGCTTAACTGTGTTGTACTTTAACGTACTACTGCTCGATTTGTCTCCCTTTGGGTTTACTATCTCCATGTTAATTAATTTTTGTTTGGATTCCAGAATTGATGCAGTGGAACAATCAGTAGCTTTCGCTAGTACATTTGATTAGATAATCAATTAAGTGGTTTTCTAGATTTATGAAGGAACTTAGAGCATTTTGCAGAGGATTTGTCCGTCCTTACTTCTTGGGTTGGACACTAAGGAATTGAAACTTACTAATAAGATGAAACAAAATGTCATAAACAAAAGCAATTTGAACATATATAACTAAGCTGATAGGAATTTTGGAGATGCTGGCTTATTCATGTTAGGATTTTGGTTTTGTGAATATTTTAGTTACCAAGCACCACAAATTTTTTTCTCTTTTGGTCCAATAAATCAGTATTCAGGATTTGTTGATGTTGTCCCTTTCAATGTAGTGATAATAAGGTAGTGATATGGTTTATGGACAAAGAAAATGAAGTATCAGAATTTGTCTTCAAATTTCTGATCCATGGATTTCATACTTTGATGTAAAAACCTTTGACAACCACCATTTCTTAAGTGCAGATGACTCTGAGGTGTCTGATATTCCTACAGTTTCCAATGTTCGAAAGGATCTCACAGAGTGGCAAGAAAGGCATGCAAAGCTTGTTCTCTTAACAGTGAAGGTTAGAATTTTCTTGCTCCTGATCAACACCTTTTGTGCCTAAATGCAGTAAATAATTCGTACCTATGAATGGTCTGGATTTTAGTGCTCCAATTTCCCTTTGACAATCGTTCCCAAAGGCCATTTATGTTTAAGCAACAATGTGGTCACCTCCACTTTTGAGATAGAAGTGTGTAATTGTACCAAGTGTATGCCTCTAAAGTCATAAAAAGGTGCTAATAATTGGACTTCCAATTGTGGACTGAGAAATATTTGGCATGTACTCCTACCTAGGTATTACAAAATTACTGTTCTGAAATTTACCTTGAAATTTCTAATTGTCCTTAAGGTATTGGACATTACAAAGATATTTGTAAACAATGATGCTATCAGTTAAACCATGAATTGCGACATTATTAGATACCCCATCTTCCCCTACACCTCAAAAGGAAAACTAAACAAGTAAAACACACTTCACCTCTCAAAAAGATTGCAACCCAGTAAATGCTAATCAACTGACATTGAGTGGTAATGAAGCTGAAGGGGGGTTCCTTTGAAGAATGCACCAGGAGTCAATACATGTCATTTTTAGTGGCAATGAAGCTGAGGTATTCTGTTTTATATTTGGCAATAAATAGAAGTCATTTAAATCACATAATACATATTTTCCTTTTCTTGTGCTTCATTGCTGCCAAAATTTGCCATTTTTATTGGGTTCTTCTAGGGTGATTTGTTGATTTTAACTTTTCCGGAGACCATGATAGCCATAGTTGTTGTGCCAGCTACATATTTTGAGGTACTAAACACATGGATGAGAAAAATTGGAGGCTAGTTTCTGTAATATATGTGGCATGTAATACACATATCTCTATATTTGATGGATGCTCTCATTCCAAAAGCTCTATACTGATTTTGGTTTGGTATAGAAGGATTAGAAAGATTTTCCATATACTCATGAAGACAACCTTGTGAAAGAGAGGGAGAGAAATGTGTGGGCAAATATTGTTTGTGTGGCATTTCATTTGAACTTTCAATGACTTAAAAGTCCTCGAAGTAAATACAAAATTAATACTTTTTATTTCTTTCAGGAAATCTCGAAGCTAAGGTATCAGTTATGCCCACGAGTGATGAAAGAGAGGAAATTTTGGAGGATCTACTTCATTCTAGTTAACAGTCATGTTGCACCGTAAGTAATGTATCCCTACAGGAGAGGTTTACTTTGATACTGAACCTTTATCCGTAATATTTGCATTCACATCATAATTTGAATTCTAATGATGGTCAAACCGTTCTACTCGCATACTCTATTAATTATATGCTAGAATTTTGAGAACCTCATTTAGAAATCCTGTAGGGAGAATACAGATACTCTGATCCTGAATGCTCGACTGATCTTTGTACTGCTGAAATTCTGTGCTTTTTTTGTATTTTGAGTTCTTAGTTACATGTTCCTGGTGAAAGATCTTCTGTGTTTCTTGCTTAATTAGAAAAGTCTTTATTTTGGAACTCAATAAAATGTTTTTCAATGATTGGTTGGTGGATTTAAAACCATGTGAGGCTAACGAATTTTTTATGCCTTATTATTAACAATAAAACAATTCCGTGGGTGACATTAGGAAGTCACTATATACCATTCCCCCTGGAAATTGGATGTGACGCTGAGCTGGTTGTGTTAGCTTGTTGAAAATTTCATCCTTTTCCCTTCAGTATCTTCTTATACTGATATTATGCAAGTTAAAATTTTTGTTTTTAATTTTTTTTTTTTAAATTATCAGAAACTGTATATTGTGAATGACATCTTAAGCTTGTATAAGGATCATTTGAAGCCTGTGTCCTCAACTTACATAGATGACAATTCTCTCTTTTCAGCATATATGTGAAAGTTCCCCCTACTCAAAGAAATATGGATAGAAAATCCTCCTGAAAATCTGATCTCTTTAGAAGTTGAAATAACAGAGAGAATATTTTAACCAAGTACATTTCTAATCAATTAGGTGTAGATGTCTAGAGGAGTTCAGGTTGGAGTAAGATGTTTTAGGGGTATGATTGTGTATTGTATGTTTTCCAACTAATTAATATTTGAATGGAAATAATGATGCATGAAAATACAAGTTTGCACTTTGGGAAAATGAGCTAAGTTAATATTGCTACATGAATGACAATAAATAATAACTAAAGCTGAAATATTAACACGGTTACATGGGGGTTGTAAAGAAGTACTAAAGAACAATAATATGCAAGAGCTTAGTAACAAAATAAATGTGCAGGGTTTAGTAAAATATAATTTGGTAGTTCAGCAGCAAAATGTTCGGTTCCTAAACCAAAAATGCAACTTGCCTTTGTTCTTTGCTTACTTTGAGAACCCATCATCACTTACCTCGGTTGTGTTTGGGATTTTACATTAATCCTATAATTCCTATGATACTTTATAAGCATTCCCTGCCTTTATTCGTGCTCTGGACTCAATACTTTGTAGTAAAACCAGGGTTGTTGGTTTGACAAAAATAAGTAATCATTAAAATAAGGAATAGTTTGTAATTGTAGTTATTTAGGGTTAATTGCATTTTAACCCTGAGTTTTCAATCCGTCTTTTGAACCTGTCAACGAATGAAACCCAATGGATGCAGGCAATAAATTCCAAAGAGCACAACCATACTGATACATGCCGAAATGCAACACTGAAATGAAAACCAAATCTCTCACCCCCCCCCCCCCCACATGTATATGTCTTCCCATATGCATTAATGGTTTTTACTTGAGTGTATCTCATTAATCAGTCATTGGCAGATATGAACAACGCTACATGGAAGATGTAAACCTCAAAACTGCTGAAAAGGTGAAGGAAGTTTCATCAGGTGAAACATCTTCTACAACAGCGAACGAGATTTCAAAACCAAAAAGCAATGACATGAAGCCAAAAGCTTCTGACCAAGATTTGGATGCATTCCTTCTTGGAGATATTGAGGATGGTGATGATGGTCCAGGTATACTAGTGAATCACCAAATAAATTTCTATCTAAATTGGTTTAGCGGCTTTCATTTGATTTATTTCTTCTTGAGATGACCACTTTGGATGCTGTCATTTTTCCTTAATCGCCTGCATTTGCCTTGTTTTCAATTTCTTACATTCTCTTTCAAATTGTCACGTTCTTGTCAAAATTTAATACATATTAATTTCGTTGATTTCTCCTTGCATTCATGACACAAAAAGCCACCTAGAAAAATGTTCCGTTTATTGGATTTGCCAAACGAAGTAATATCCTTCTAGTTTCAGGCTCCATTTGTTGCTTTACACAATTTTGTTGTGAGAAAAATAGAAAGACGAGCTTGTTATTCTGATTGCAGTGCTTTCAAATCATTAGATAAGAAAATGCTGGATTTCTCATGTACTCTTCAATTTTGATATAATTATTTAAAAGCAATATTGAGAAGATACAGATTCCTAACCATCAAGTAATAAAAACCTGTCCAGTCACGAATTTAGAAATGATATTAAACAAACTCAAATTTAAGTTATTCTTATCACTTATCAATTATCATGCATTGTTTCTAGCAATAAACAGACGTCAAACTTCAGGATTGTCATTTTAGAGCTTTCTGACGACCTTCTTTTTGGTCGTATCAATTATTACTTACTAGTAATACAAGAAAATCAATCATTCGAATTGACTTAAGCTCTTACTTTTTATGTTATGCTTAGTGATGGAATGCTTATAATTTTATGTATTTTTTCCAGATGATGGTGACAATGGCTTCGATGATGATTTTTGACAAGATATAGCTTGGTAAGTTAAGATTAGTAATCTCTTCTGCTGTTGGTTTTTTTTTTTTTTCCTATTACGTGTCCACTCCACTCCAAAAGATACTATGTTTGGAACCCTTGAGCCTTAATGAGCCAAAATGAATTTCCCTTTTCAAATAAAATACTTCGTGAAATGAGAGTATGAAATCCCAATTGATGTAATGATAGAGCACAATGTGGAAACCATTTTTTTTTTTTTTTTGTCTGTGAGAACTTATCAAAAGTTTTGTAAATACTTTTGTGCTTCTACAAGTTGAGTCTCTCCAAGCTTAATAATTAACGCGACTTGTATGTAAGATGATCACACTCATTCATTGCCAACACATTTGTTTCAAATCCTGGGACTAAATCAAGACATTTCAATTTAATTTTATCAAATTCTCTTCTAAGTTATGTTGATACCTCCTTACCATTTTCTTGGCTGCTTCCTCCCTTCAATAATAATGTAGTTTATTTTAGCCAGTGACCACAGCAAAATGCAAAAGAGCGACAGCCAAAAGCCAAGCAAGCAACGGCGTTGATAGTTTCATCTAGTTCGGGAAAACAGTAAATTGGATGCTGTGAATCAGCTGCAGAACAATCGTATTGACAATAGTAAATTATGTCTTCTCTTGTTTCTCTTATTGCCTTTCTTTGTTTCTCTCTTTGATTTGGGCAATGGGTGTCAGAGGATAGGGGATTAAATTGGGGATAGGATGTAGTCTTGTAATTGTAGATTGTGTTCTGCTTTTAATTTTTTTCTGTCTATCTTATGCAAGATTATGTACTGTCATTTACCAATGTGGAATCTTATGTTCTTACATAACTTCTCATATTTAAAGTGATCTGTAGATCTACCCGAATGACTACTACGCAAAAACTTGTGTTCTCACGGGATGGAACACAGTTCTTCCAGTCCTGACTTTCCAAGGGTCTTAATTTATTTAATTAGGATTTTCATTTTTTTTGAGTTTTTGGTTTGTTACTATTCATCCATCGCTGCAAGCATTCACATATGAAAGTGTAAAATCAGAATTTGTGCGTGCGCGTGCAATGTTCGAACTAAGCAATCACATTTCTTTCTTCTTTTTTCTAATTTTTAAACAATTTTGAATTTTGTTTATAAAGTGGGAAGGGCGGGAAAGATACGAACCTCTCCCACCTCAGCCTTTAGTAAGTTTTTGCATCTAAGATGTTTTTAGATCTTATGTTAATAACTAGTTGTTGAAGTGTTGAGATAAAATAAGAGAATGAAGATAATAAGATGTGAGCAAATAGAATTGTGTAATTAAAAGAAGGATTTTATTACATGAATAAAATAGGGTTTATGTAATTCTAAAATATGAGGCTGTAAATCTTATTTGATGGTTTAAAAATATATTTAATGTAACATCGATTGTCGTCAGTCCCGACCACTCCGTCGGCAGATTTGCTTCCTGGTTTCATGATAGGCAACGAACGCCTGGGGCCCATTCGGCACAACCTCTCAATTTAGTAGTTACGTAATTATTAATATATTTATTTCTATATGTATATTTATTGATTGAATGTAGTATAATGTTAATTTTATTTTAGGCTATTGATTTTTTTTAAACAAGAAAGAGAAGACGACAAAAAGCATGTAAGAGAAAAACATGTAATCAGAGATTGAAAAACAAATATAAAAAGTATACAAATACAATAATAAATAAGAGTAATATGATATATTTCATTTTAACTATATACATATTTTTATTTGTAGTTTTGTAATCTATATATATATATATATAAGTAAAATAATTTTTTTCATTTATGTTTTTCCACCTAAATTTGGGTTTCTAATAAAAATTAATTTGTTATCTATTATTTAGGATATTTTTGTGTGCAAATCACTATTTTTAGTAAATCTGAGTCGCTAAAGTATTTGATTTGATTCATCCCTTCATAAATTAAGAATATCATGTTTTACTACATTTCCTATCCAATTTTTTCATATACAATTGTTTGATTCTTTGAATAGTAGTTATATTTATGTCTTTTTTTTTGTTCTTTTGTCCATTAAGATTAATATTGGATTCTTCAACATACTTTTTGTGAATCCAATATTATTGTTGAATTTATATACTTAAATAATTTCGTTCACTATATATATATATATATATATATACATTTCGTTTGGATTGAAAATTTTCTAAAATTACTCAACAATTCACTCTTTAATTTGAAAAAATGATTGATCTTTTGTATATGATTTCTTATATATATGTATTAATTTTTTAACAATCAATATTAGTTTTGATTTCTTAAAAATAATTTTGTTTAATCCAATATTATTGTTCAATTTTATTTGATTGAGAGATTTCTATTGATTATATGAAAAAGTAATCATTAAATTACAATTTTATACCTTCTACAATACATCATATAACTTTAGCAAATACTCATATTACAAAATATAATGAAAAATATCTTGTGTGCATCGCACATGTCTCACACTAGTATATATAAAAGTAAAATTACTTTTTTTTTTCCGCCTAAATGTGGTCTTAATAAAACATAATATGTTATCGATTATTTAGGATATGTTTGTGTGCAAATCACTATGTTTGGTAAATCTTAATTGCTAAAATATTTGATTTGATTCATCCTACCATAAACTATAGATACCTAATTCTTTCACGTACAATTGTTTGATTCTTGAATAGTGGATACATTTTCATTTGTCTATTTCATTTGACTTAATGTAAATTATTTATTTTTTTTCTTTTTATCCAACAACATTAAAATTGAATTCTTTAGCATACTTTTTTGTAAATCCAATATTATTTGAATTTATATGCATGAATGATTTTGTTCAATATATATATATATATATAACTTTAGTATATACTTATATTACAAAATATAATAAAAAAATATCTTCTGTGCAGTCTCAGACTTGTAAATATTTATAATAATTTGAATAAGTGATTTTTTTTTAAAGACATATAACTTTCAAAAGATTCCTCATATATGTTGATAATAATGAATAACACTAAATTATATTTTTCCAAAAAAAAATAAAAAATTGCCAATTATGAAGTAATCGATACATAATTTTATTTTCTGTTAGTTTTTTTTTTTTATTTACTTCAACTAAATAGTGATTAATTATTAAAATTCATGTTATTTTTTAAACAGTGCTATATCTTAATGTGACAATATATCTTTTAACTTAACAAATTAAATGGTAAAAAAATTCAAACTACATTTAGAAATTGGACACAATATGTGATTTAATTTAAGGGGGCTCCTATTCGCACCCACAAATTCTTTAAATACATTTTATTTAAAAAATATATTTTATTTATAATAATTACTCTTTTAATTAAAAAAAGAATATGAAGAAATAAAGAAGAGAATTAGAACATTTGTATTTTGTCTGTTTTTTCGGCATTTTATTTTGAATCTGTCGCACATCTGCTTATATGTATTTGAACCTGATCTATCAAACACATATATTTGTGTTTGACATGATTAGTTGAACACATATGTTCGTGTTCAAACTTATTTGTCGAACAAAAACAAGCATGTTGGCTTAAAGTTCGTTCGAAGCATCCTACTAAATAGTTGAAGTAGTGTTCGACAACATCTGTCGGACGCCTCTTTATTTATTTAACTGAATATTCCGAGTAAATTTTAAATAAATTGAACAATCAAATTATATAGATTGAATATAAAATTATTTAAATTATTTTAAAAGTATTTAATTATACGTAAAAAGTTAAAGTATATTAAAAATTTAGGATGTGGGAATAGTGGCACCCTTAAATCTAGCATTCCTAACCCTTCCCCAACTAAATATTAGCCTTCATCATTTAATTGTGTACAAATATTGGTGTGTATACACACAATATTGTGTAATGACATAAGCGGTTAAGATCGATCACTTTCGGTTTTGTTTTGTTATTGTTTTTATTATTTTGTCCCTTTTTTTTTTTTTTTTTTTTTAAATTAGTGTTACGTGTGATCTTCTCACATAAATAATTCATATATTTCACAAAGCTTACTTCAAATTTAAAATGACAAATAAATATTTATAAATAGACATTTTTATTTCATATTATATAGTACTAGTATGAGACCTGTGCAATACACAGAAGATTATTTTTCCTAATATTTTGTAATTTAAGCATATAGTCAAGTTATATGATATATTGTAGAAGATATGGATTTGTAATTCAATAATTATTTTTGTATAGTGAGTAGAAACTTGTTGTAATTTTATGCTTCGTCTTTTCTTCTATTAGAATTAGTCTCGTTCACAAATTGATAAGCATGATATCTACGATTTATAGAAGGTTAAATCAAATTTAATTAAGAAAAATATAGCGATATCAGTAGATTAAAGAAAATAAAGATTTGTACAGATCTTGTAAAAATTGGCAATTACACAGTCAAATTAATGACAAAAATATTTTGTAATTGCTAATCTATATATATAAAATGTAATTTGTTATTTATTATTTATGATATGTTTGTTTGCAAATCACTATTTTTGGTAAATCTTAATTACTAAAGTATTTTATTTGATTCATCTTTCCATAAATTATGGATATAATTTTAATTGTTATCAATTATAAATAGATTGAAAAACAGGTCATGTCCTATTTAATTCTTTCACGGACAATTGTTTGATTCTTGAACAATAGGTACATTTTCATTTGTCTATTTCATTTGATATTATGTAAATATCTTATATATTTTTTTCTTTTTATCCAGCAACATTAGAATTGGATTCTTTAAAATACTTTTTTTTGTAAATCCAATATTATTGTTGAATTTATATGCGTGAATGATTTCGTTCCCTATATATATATATATTTAAGTATATACTTACATTACAAAATATAATAAAAAAATCTTCTATGCATCGCACAGGTCTCACGCTAGTTAAATGTAATGATATTACAAAAAATTTGAAATTAGATAGAACAAATACTTTGCAAGCTAATGAAAAATCATACGGTGCGTATACATCAAAATAATTAGTATATCTCAACAGAAAATCACAAGAATAATCAAATGAAAAATGAAAGAGATGGACAAACTTTTTGTTTAAAAATAAGAAAGAAAATTTGTTAAGAAAATGAAATATATTTATGATAAATTGAAAGAAATAGATAAATAAAAAAATCTAAAAATAAAATAAACCTAAAAATGATATTTTGAAGAGTGTATGCTTTGGTGACAACTGAAAAATGTATCATACCTCAAGAAAGAACACACAAAAGAATTAAAGAGGAGGGAGAACAAAAAAGAGAGATCTTAAAACTTGATAAAATATATAGAAAGAAGAGAGAGACAAAAATAAGAAATAATTTTGAATTATGGTAAGATCGACGATAATTTAATTTCATATTTGACAAAATCAGATTCTATCCATGTAATTGAGTGATTTTAAATAATTGATAGCTTAATTATAGGAAAATTATTAATGATTTTTCACAATATAATGAAACTATAATGATTTAGCTTTCCTAACAAATTTATGTCTTATTTCGAATATATTATGAGTTAACAAAAATTCCTTAAAATTCAAATTTATTTATGTTGCACAACACAAATTAAGCAAATTCCGAAAATTGTTTATATTAATCTCTTCAATTAAATTGTAATAATGTATCTTAAAAGAGTTCCATAAATATAAATAGTTTTATATTTATATAGTAGAAATTTAGGCGGAAAAAAACAAAATTTAAACAAGTTATTTTACTTATATATAGATATATATTTGGTTTGATAAAATGAATCGTTAAAATCGAATCATATATTTATTAGATTTCATATATTTCTTGAATTTCATAATTCAATTATTTGATTAATATTCGATAAAATAACTAAATTTTGAATCATATATTAAATGTTGCATTATATTCATCTTGATATCATCTAATTTTGAAAAACCTAAATTTGTGGAATAATTTAGATTTTGAAATCGAATCAAAATTTCTAGAATAAAAATGTCTAATTTTAATTTAATAATAATATAGTTATTCTAAATTAAATAATAAAATTTAGGCGGGAAACAAAATTGTAAAAATTCATTTTGTTTTTATATATACTAGTGTGGGACCTATGCGATGCACATAAGATATTTTTTTCTTATATTTTGTAATATAATCATATATTCAAGTTATATGGTATAATTGTAGAAGGTGTATCTTTGTAATTCAGTAATTATTTTTTTGTATAATGAGTAGAAATTTATTGTAATTTTATGTTTTGTCTTTTCTTCTATTAGAATTAGCCTTGTTCACAAATTGATAAGCATAATATCCACGATTTATAGAAGGTTGAATCAAATTAAATTAAAAAAATAGCGATATTAGCAGATTAAAGAAAATAAATATTTGTACAGATCTCGTAAAATTTGCCAATTACATAGTCAAATTAAGGACAAAAATATTTTGCAAATTTCTAATTAAATAATTGAAATTTGATACAAACAAATACTTTGAAAGCTAATGAAAAATCGTACGGTGCTTATATGTCGAAATAATTAACAGATCTCAATAGAAAATCACAAGATTAATCAAATGAAACATGAAAGAGATGGACGAACTTTTCGTTTAAAAATAAGAAAGATAAATAGTTAAAAAAATTAAATATGTTTATGATAAATTGAAAGCAACAGGTGAATAAAAAATCTAAAAATAAAATAAACCTAAAAATAATATTTTGAAGAGTGTAGGCTTTTGTGAGTATTGAAATATGACACATATTATCATACATGTCTTACCATTTATTTTCTCAAAACAGAAAACGCAAAAGACTTCAAAAGGAGGGAGAACAAAAAAGAGAGATCTTAAAATATTTAGTAATAATCTTGATAAAATATTTAGAAAGAAGAGAGAGACAAAAATGAGAAATGATTTTGAATTATCGTAAGATTGTTGAAAGTTTAATTTCATATTTGAGAAAATCAGTTTTTATCCATGTGATTGGGTGATTTTAAATAATTGATAGATTAATTATAGGAAAATTGTTTATGATTTTTCATAATATAATGAAACTACAATGATTTCACATCCCTAATGAATTTATTTCTTATTTTAAATATATTATGAGTTAACAAAGAAATTTTAAAATTTGAATTTATTTATGTTGAACAACAGAAACTAAGCGAATCCCGAAGATTGTTGATATTAATCTCTTCAATTAAATTTTAATAATGTATCTTAAAAGAGTTCCATAAATATATATAATTTTACATTTATATGGTTGAAGTTTATGTCGAAAAAAATAAAAGTTAAAAAAGTCATTTTAATTATATATATATAGATTTTGTTTGATAAAATGAAATGTGAAAATTGAGTCATATATTTGTTCGATTTCATATATTTTTTTAATTTCATATTTCTGTGATTTGATTAATATTTGAAAAAATATCTAAATTTCGAATCATGTATCAAATATTGCAGTATATTCATCTTTGATATCATCTAATTTTGAAACATCTAAATTTGTGAAATAATTTAAATTTTGATATCGAATCAAAATCTCCAAAATAAAAATGTCTAATTTTAATTTAATAATACTATAATTATTCTAAATAAGTAATGAAGTTTAGGCGGGAAAACGAAATTGAAAAAAATGATTTTGTTTATATATATATATATATATAGATAATATAATTATTCTAAATAAGTAATGAAGTTTAGGTAGAAAAAGGGAATTGGAAAAAGTTATTTTGTTTTTATATATATATATATAGATTAAAAATATTAGAAAATTAATGCATCTTTCTAAAATTTATTTATTTATTATTGCTCCATTCATAAAAGAGAATTTAGGAGGCTGTTGGTTCGCGATTTCTAATGTTTTGTTGGGATGCAATTGCAAAATGATGAGTGATTGTATTTTGAAGACGATTGCTGCTGTGAGTACTGCGGATCTTACGGAATGAATGTTTACGGTTTAACGCGAGTTAGATTTATGAGGTCATATCTATCGTCGGGGGTGTTGAAAAACACGTTTTTCTTTAGTGACTTTGACTTGCCCTACTATGCCACCATCTTCCCTTATTTTGAGGGGAAGGCAGACATATCTTTCAATCGGGGCACGTGGCCTGGCGAGATGAATCTAATGTTTACCACTCACATCTATTCTATAAATTTTCGATAACAATCTAATTAAATAATGTCTTCCTATTTCGACCTTCTCGCACTTATACTACATCAAATTATATTTTTTTCAAACATAAATAAAAAAGACAATAGTTTGTGATCTTTTTTTTTTTTTTTGTAATTTGCCTATTTTGAAAGCGTAGTATTAAAATTAGAAAAACAAAACTTAGCCATTAAATTAATAATTCAAACTCAAATGAGCCCCTAAACTATTGTTTATATACAAAATTGACCTTTTGAACCTCTAAAATGAGTTAGATAACTTGCACGTCTAATATGAAACAAATATGATCCTCCAAAATATCAAAATATCTCATTAAATTTTTAAAAATCTAAAAATTAATAAATTGATCGTAAATATATTTAACTAAATAAAAATTAACACAGTAACATTAAAATAATTGCTTGATTATTTAAAAATAAAAAATACTTAATATATCTACAAAATCTAAAAAGACCTCGAAATTATCTAAATTAATATTGTATGTTTAAATTATTAATTTCATTCAATTAATTTTTTATTTATTTAAATATATTTTTTATTATATTTATTCACTTATTTTGATATTTATGAGTGTTATATTTATCTTATTAAATTCATTTAAAAAAATTTAAGTAACTGGATAAATAAAAAATAATATATGAAGTTAATAAACTTGAAATATTAGTTCAAAATATTCGGTAATGGGGCCCGGGTGGGATCTAAGTCGCTTTATCCGTACAATTCCTCTTTGGGTGTATTACACTGTTTGATCTGTGCGTATTCCACGGAAATTTCTTGGTGAGTGCGTGACTTGCGATCTTTGGGTGATCCCAGAATTTATTCACCCACAACCACAATGGCCGGAATTCTCCACCGCCATCAGCAGCCATACACATTACACATTCTAGCTGCGTGATTCCTCAAAATTCAAATCTGACATGCTTTATCCATCTCTCTCTCGCTAGATACTTACCTTAAGCTGGGCCGTCTCCGCGGCCGTTGCGCCCTATAATCACGTCGGATCTTCTTGTTTTTCCCGAGACCCTTTTCATTTCTCTTGCCTAAAACGTCGGACCCTTTGCTTATATTTAGGTGGGATCGCCGATGATCGAGCCGTTTGGGTTCCAATACTCTTGACTCGTGATGCGCGGGTCGTAAAAGGAAATTTCTTGGGTTCCCATTTCGAGAAAGAATCTTGAGTTGGATCCCCGTAAAATTTGCTTATTCTGTCGTAGATTAGAACAATTTACATCTGTCTTAATTCATTTCAGTGAAATTGCATAGTTCTGGTTTTATTTTGGGAAAGATTCAACTAAATTGAACGATAATACGCGCAATTAGAGCTGTTTAGGGTGGATTGTAGTTTTTATGGGGTGGCTGAAACGTGCAGAATATAGGGTGAGAAGAGTTGTAAGAAGAGGAGAAGGTGGGGAATAATGGGTCAGAAAACGGCGCCGTTTGGAGGGGAGAGGCTGGAGAGGCTGCGAAATAGTGGGTTGGTTTCCCGGTCAAGAATGAAGCTTTGGATGATCAGAGCAACCACCACGGTTTTGCTGTGGACTTGCGTAGTTCAGTTAACTGCATTGAGTGAAACTTGGGGGCCTCGCGTGTTGAAGGGTTGGCCCTCTTGCTTCTCGCAAGAATCGATTGGCAGTGCCGTTTCATTGGATGTTCAGGCTTCTGCTGAACTCCCTGTTAGAACCTATCCACCAAAGAGTGAGTATTTACTCTGCTTCAATGAGAAAAGATTGTAAAACTTGTTCCTTTTGCTGATTTATGTGCGGTATCATTCTTACGTTGATGTAAGTTTGTTTTAGATTGTGAAACTTAATGTGCTTTATTTGTTCGATGCATCGATTTCCTTGTGTTGTGGTGTTCGATTATATTCAATGCCTGAATGCTCTATCACATCCATTTTTGCTATCATGGTTTAGGCAGTTGTGTCATCTATTGATAGGTGCAGTAGAAGAATTAGTTTCGGATTATACTCATCCCGTGTATTGATGGCTGTGCTTTTACTTTGAATAATTAGGGATTTATAAAAACAACGGTTACCTAATGGTTTCGTGCAATGGAGGGCTTAACCAAATGCGGGCAGCAGTGAGTTGCTTTATCATGAAACTTCATCATTGTGTTTTGACATTGTTGATCTATTTTAGTTTCTCTGCCACATAAATCGATGTAGTAACCTTTTCTCTGAATGCAGATATGTGACATGGTTGCAATTGCCAGATTTTTGAATGTCACATTGATAGTTCCTGAACTCGATAAGACTTCCTTTTGGAATGATCCTAGGTCTGCCCACTCTCCTGATGCTGATTAATATTGAGACCTGCACTTATATATCCCCAACCTAAAATTTAACAGTTTATGCTTGCAGTGAATTTCAAGACATTTTTGATGTTGATCATTTTATAATCTCCTTGAGAGATGAAGTTCGGATACTCAAGGAGCTACCTCCAAGGGTCAAGAGTAGGGTAGAGCTGGGAATGATACACACAATGCCTCCTATTAGTTGGTCTGACGTTTCTTACTATCACAATCAGGTACATATTTTTTCCATTTCTTTTTTCTTTTTTATCTGTTCTTCAATTTCAGTGGATTTCCACTTATAGCTTATCCATATGGCAATGCATGCAGGTCCTTCCTTTGATCCAGAGATATAAAGTTGTCCATTTAAATAGAACAGACTCTCGGCTGGCCAACAATCAGCCTTTGGAGATTCAAAGGCTCCGCTGCCGAGTGAACTTTAGTGCTTTAAGATTTACTCCTCAAATAGAAGAATTGGGCCGAAAAGTTATCAACATACTTAGGCAAAATGGCCCATTCTTAGTTCTTCATCTCAGATATGAGATGGACATGTTAGCCTTTTCGGGCTGTACCCAAGGGTGCAACAGTGAGGAGGTGGAAGAGCTAACAAGCATGAGGTAAGCTCGTTTTTCTTTATTTAAGCTTTGTGTAGCCAGATACTGATCTGTTTATTTCGATACCCATAAATTATTATTATTAGATATGCCTACCCTTGGTGGAAAGAGAAGGTCATAGATTCTGATTTGAAAAGAAAAGAAGGCCTGTGTCCTTTGACACCTGAGGAAACTGCTCTTACACTACAGGCATTGGACATTGATCATAATATCCAGATTTACATTGCCGCTGGGGAAATATATGGCGGTAAAAGAAGACTGTCGACTCTTCTATCATCTTATCCTAATCTGGTTAGTAGAAAATCCGAAGCTATCTAGCTTTTGTCTTCCAATGGTTCTTATGTTGTTTTCGATTTTTGCCATGGCAGGTTAGGAAGGAGACATTGTTGGAGCCTTCAGACCTTAGTTTTTTCCAAAATCACTCGTCTCAAATGGCTGCACTGGACTATCTTGTTTCGTTGGAGAGCGATATCTTTGTTCCTACATATGATGGCAATATGGCTAAAGTTGTCGAAGGCCATCGCAGGTACTAATTATGTTAGAAATCTATATTGGCACCAAGATTCATTAGAGTAATTACATATTTGTTTGGCTGTGACTAGTATGCAAAGAAGATATCTCATTATGTAGCCGTAGCTGTATCTGTATTACCCTAACCTTCCTGTTTATGAAAAAAGGCATGATGAATATTTTGGCCAATTATTTCAAAATTGTCGGTTTATCAATGATTTGGTTTAACCTATTTGTCGGGATGCCTGTATATTGATGTGACAGACAGAATCTAATTTTAAGGGTATGAGGGGGGCTTCTTATGATAATAACCAGGTGAAGTACATCGAATATATTATCTACTATGTGTACGCATTACAGTAGATACTGTACCCTATTTATTTTACCACACGTAGCATTTACAAAATCGGGTTGATGAGTGGTGTTGTTGTAATTTCTTCCACATTGATTTTGATCATCACCACAATTTTGGCCATAATTTCATTCAGTTAGCCAAATATGATTATATTGAGAATTTTCTCAAATAAATTGGCTAAAATTTCGAAACCTCTGCATGGCTTTGGATTATTTTGCTATTAGGCCTGCGAATAAAGCAAGAAAGCAGATAACACCTGTGAAGCTTAATGGTTTTCTATGTTGTTTTTTTCCGAAATTCATTGCACTTTTCTTTTAGGCATCTCGGATACAAGAAAACAATCCTACTGGACAGAAAGCTGCTGGTTGATCTGATTGATCGTTACAATTCCGGAATACTAAGCTGGGACGAGTTCTGTACTGCAGTTAAGGATGCACATTCGGAGCGCATGGGCAATCCTATCAAACGGTTGGTGATACCAGATCGACCTAAAGAAGAGGATTATTTTTACTCCAACCCGTGGGAGTGTTTAGACTCGTTAGATGTGGATGAACCGGTAAATAGTGTTTGAGCCTCGATTGTTGGCTAGAAATCCATCTGGTCTTGTGAAAGATGTAGAGAGGGTGGAAGCAACTGGTGCAAATTTGTTTTTCAACAACAATTTAATATTTCAGTTGTAAATATTTTTTACCCTTCAACTTAAGGTTTTTTTTTTTTGTTGACTGATGCTTAGTTTGTATACAGATTCAGTTATTCAAGTACAGATTGATTCATTTATATACTCTGCTTGTCACTGTTTTTAGTATTCTAATATATTCCATCTGTTTTAAAACAGGAGTCGTCTTTCTCAGGAGCACAATTTTTTAAAAATTATAAGATGACATTCTTAAAATTTATTGTATTTTCTGATTTGATTTATTTAATTAATTTTAAAATAAATAAATCTATTTTTACTTTTGAAAAAAAAAACTTATATATGCATTTCTGAAAAAAATTGTGGGAACTAACAAAACTGAAGTCCTTTAGTTTTTCTTTTACAAGAAAGAAAAAAAAAATCCTGAACAGAAGTAATGAATTTCTGATCTGACCTCATACATACAAAAATTAAAAAAATACAATATTACATATAATATATATATATATATATATATGTTCCATGGTATTAGCTAGGTTTTCACAGTTAGGAGCAAGAGCAGGGGGGAAAATTGTTCTCTCACTCTTCATCTTTCTCTCTCTTGATCAGTTGTTCTTGGGAGGGTGCGGCTTTGGCGAACGATAGTCTGCGCTGAAAGCCATGAAGTTGTCTTTCCAGTTCTTTTCTTCATCACCTTTTCTCTTTCCAACTGCACCTTCTGATGATGCCATTGATACTTTCTTCCTGTTATTCGTCTTCTTCTTCGTCTTGGCGCTCATCTTTCTTCCGACAATTCTTGCAGCTCTTTCGACTCTGGCTGCATTTGGAAGAATTCCCTGCAAATATATATGTATAAATTAAATTTCTTGCAAAAAAACTTTGGAATAAGAAGAAAGAGATTGAAATTAAAATGAATTAGTAATTACCTTTTGTAAACTGAAGTAATTATCCAAATCTTTCTCAGCTGTAACCACAGTCACTTTTGCTTTGTTTACTGCAAATGCAACGACGATCGATACATGGTTTATTGCAGTAATTAAAACAGATTACGGGAAATTGAAAGACATGAATTTTAATTACCTCGACGAGCATGTGTAAAATATTTTCCCTGCAGAAGAAGCAAAATGAAAATACAGATAACTTGTTGTTGAAACCTCATTCTCTCTCTCTCTCTCTCTCTCTCTGTTAATGCTATTTTTGCTGGTAATCTGATGAATAAGGCATGCTAAGTAAGAGGAGGGTGATTATACTCTATTTATAGGAGGAGTTCAAAGTCGGCCAAAAAAAACAGGTCAAACCTTGGTTTCCCAGAAGAAGCCTCTCTCTCTCTCTCTTTCTCTCTATTCAAATATATATATATATATATATATATATATAAATGTAGTGGGAATAGAAGCAGTACATTGGAATGAAGAAGCAAGAAAGCAATGTTCAAAGTTAAAGTTAAGAAAAGTGGAAGTGAGTTTTATTTCGCGATTAGTGTTATGAAAAAGAGTGTGTTCTGCGCCTGTCTGCCGTCATGCATGCAACCCCCAATTTTAAAAAACTAAAATGAGATTAATTATTAATATTTAATTAGGAGGGTGCAATTCCAAATCCAGAATCTGATAAATATTCTTCTGACATCAATATTCAAACCTCCTCTTCTTCAAATGTTTTATTATATCCAGTTTTAATCTTTAAAAATAAAAAAAAGGGTCCTAATTCTATTTAATTTTTAAAATGCATAAACAGAGTCTTGTATTGACACTACACTTGCATCCTAACACACATTTTGCATCATGTAATGTAATATATAATGAGAACTGTTCTACGGAAGAATTCATAGTCAATATATTAAATGCACACAGGAATATAATTATTCACCCCCACATATTTGGAGATGATTTAATAAATTTTTTAAATTAGTCAAAGAAGTTTCAAACATTTAAATTCCAAAAAAAGAGGACTCCTTTAGATATTAAAATAACTCCATTTATTTAAATTTTATTTAATAAATCAAATAATATATATTTAAATAAACCAAGAAATCAACAACAAGCATCATAAAAATTATATAACAACTAAAAAAATTATTCAATCTAAAAATTATTTCATAGATATGCAAAAATATTTACTAACTTGGGAACTAGTTTTTTTTTTTTTGTAGATATTAATTTTTTTTATTCTTTACTTTATTTAAACAATTTTCTAGAGATCTATTAAATAATTTTTAGATCTTTTTTTTTAAATTTTAAACTATTAAATCATTTTTAGAATGTAGGTTGTTAACATTTTTATTTATTCAAATTACTCAATAAATTTGTTACTTTTAGATTTTAATAAATATATTTTAAATGTATATTTTAAAATTCGAGGGGAAAAGGAGAAAAGATCAAAGTGATAGAAAACATTTTTTTTGTTAAGGGAAGAAAAGTTATCTTTTTTTAGTATTTTTGAACATGAATTATAATCTTCAACTTAACCCACTCTCTTTGCATCTAATAATTTATCTAAAGAATTAGAAATCACAATTTTGACCAGGTTTATTCTTGTAAATCCATAGTTTTTTTTTTTGGACTAAATAAAACTAAAAAATAACAAAATTTTGAATTTATTAAATTTTTGCGTATAAAATCATAAAATTGTTAGAGTTGACTCACAAGTTTACTGCTATTCTATCATATCACATTTTATATCCGAGTTAACTCGTTAGACAAAAAAAACATGTAAAATCGCAATTCTTCACTCAGTTGTACAATATTTATTTCATCGAAAAATAAAATGTAGAAAGTGGTCAAAGAAATTACAGTATATAATATAAACAAGACTACTGTCAGAAAACGTATATAGTTATTCTATTACTTGGAAATAGAAAAGTCATAACGAACTCTTCCTCTGCACATATTTTGTTTCTTCCCAAAAAGAAAATTATGAGTAAAATATTAGGATCTTATTTTTTTTGAATTTCCAACATGTGAAGGTAAGAGAGGATTGACAAAACCAAGAAAGAAGAAAACGTCGAAGAAGATGGGCAAGTTGTAGAGAGAGAGAGAGAGAGAGGCTTGTGTTGAATCATATATATACACATACTTATATGTCGATATATAAACATAAGGAAACAAATGCATGCAACAAACATTTCAAACTTTATTACAGAAATGGGATTCCACGATGTGCAGAACACAAGACCGTTTTTCACGACTTTATGGTACATTTCCCAGTTGGTTGTTCTTGATTCTCGCGTACTTCACTTTGTCTCTCTCTCAAACCCTGTCTTTATTTGTTTTTTACTCTTAATTCTCTTGGTAATAACCAATTAATTACTGCCTGTGTAAACAGCACAAGTCAAGCAGCCGAACTCATTTCATATGACACCAAACCCTACCATTACTCGGAAATTGTTCGGCGGTGGCGGCCGGTGGCTGGTCGGTGTATTGGGGTCAGCATGTGAAATTAGGGTTTCGAGGGTTAATACTTAGGTCAATTAGGGACTTTTTTTCTTTTCAAATTTCTTGGCCTTTTCTCTACATTGTAGAGGTCTTTGAAACGCTACACTTTTCTAATTTAAATATATAATTGTTTGCAATATAAAAATAATATTATTTTTTTAAGTAATATGTCATTGCAAAATATATTATGAAATTACCTTTTTATATTTACATTATATATATTTTTATTTAATTTATTATAACTAGCTTTTGAGGACATTTGTTATAATTATTTATATGCATATAATAACATTATTAAATAAAATAATTTAACGTGTGATAACTATTTTTATATTATTGGATTATATTTTTACGTAAGATATGACGACTTTTTTGAAAAAGAAGGATAAGGGAACGAACTAATCTAGATGTAGTTCAACCCAGCAAAGTCCGGCCAACCTAACAGGCGGGCTCACACAGATCTTGTAAGCCACAACTGCATGAGTTAAAATTCGGATTTGATTTATATTTTGTTAAAAATGTAACGATCCGATTAAAACACACACAGATTCGACGCCTCCTATACGCGCCTGACTTTAACATAAAATGTTTTCAATAACAAATAATACGTTTAAGGTGGATGGTCATATTTTTTATGATTATTTAAAATATTAGTTTTCACCAAAAACGTAAATATTCTTTTTTCCAAAAAATATTATTATGTTTACCACATTTTTAATATGTAAATATTTTAACTACATTTTATTGTAGCTATTCAAATAAAAATTAATTTGTTCAGTTAAAAAATATTAATTTTTACTTTAAATGCATTATTTTTCACCATAAAATTTGTATTAAAAGGGCACATCTTCATGCAGGTATATAACTATTGGCAGAATTGGGTCTGGGCCCAATAGGCAGGCCCATTTTATCTATTATTTTTACACCTAAAAGCCCAACCACCCAGAACATAGTCCATCCTTGTTAGCTGTGTAATATTGTGCAACTCTAGCCTTTTTTTTTTTTTTTGTTATTATTATACATATTTTTTGTCATGTACAAATTCATAATATTTTTAAATTTTTTCAATTGTATTTTTTTCTTTATTTTATGTTACGTATATATATTATATTTGTGTGCACGCACATGTGTGTATATATATATATATATATATTCCTTTTTAAACAAACATTACATATTGATTAAAAATATAATGTTCACCAAGCATAATGTGATTGTTGTCCCAATTTCAAGATTTATTGCTCAGATAAAATCATTGAATCCTTTCTCAAACCTTACACGACGATTATTCAGTATTCACCAAATTTTTGAATATTTGAAATAAATAATTAAAAAATATTATGGATCTTGATTGTACTTTGGAGTTTATATAGGTATAAGTCCAAAAAAAATTCCTTATTATTTATTGTTATACTCGAATATAATTTAAGGAAATACAACAATATATTATTGGAAATAACATCCCTAATAATAATAGTTAATATTGATGGAAATATGCAACTAAAATAATTTTAGAAAGAAGTATAATTTATGATTGTTAAAAATCTTGATCATATATTGATTATCAAAATTTCCATGCAAAAAATCTTTTATTAAAATCTTTCATCAATGAGATTCTCACGATTTGATATTCATTACGGACCGGATTTTTATGCAATAATTAACATTATAAATTAGATTATATTTTTAATTACATGATGAATAACTTTTTGTTTATTTTATAAGCTCTAATTTTGTGCCAACACAATTAATTGCTCAAATAGTAGTAACGGTATACAATGAAAATTTTAAATCAACAAATATTATAGTGTTTGAAATTTTCTGAAGGCCATTAAAGAAAAGAATATGCAAATGGTTTTAATGAATTAATTTAACATTATTGGCTAATTAGTATAGGAAAAATTGTAAAATTAAATAGTTATTGTTCTTCTTCACAAGTCAAATAATATAATATCCTATTTTGTCGTGCTCCTAATTTTGTAATTTTTCTTTAATTATATAATATCTGGTTTTTGTCACAAATCTTAAATGGTTAATGAAAGAGGGTTTTGATCTTCTATTTTATTTATTGTTTCACCTTGTATTTTAAAATAATTACCATAACCCCTTAAGTAGTGAAAGAAAGAGGGTTTTGATCTTTTGCTCATTTGGAATTTCATCTTGTATTTTAAAATAACCACCACACCCAGGATCCCAATCCATTAAAACAATATTGATAACTTTAAAACTTACACAAGACCATTCTATTAGAATCAAAAGAGAAAACCAACATTAAAATAACAACTAGCAAATCCATCAACAATTTCACATGAATCACATCGTATGAACATACAATAGGAATTATCACAATATCTTCCAATCTATATATCAAACACATGTGAACATACAAACCATAAATACTTCTTCTGAAGTTGCTTCCAATCAAAACACGCACAATTCTTGCTTCAAACAAACAAACAAACATACCAAACAAAAGTTATAGTTAAGAGAAAGCAATGAGAAGAAGCCATTAGATCAAGGATGGCCTCTCGGCTTATGATCGCTGTGTCGGTTGTTCCTGAGAGCACAGCAACCAACTGAGTAGACGATGATGACAAAGGCAATGATGCAGATGTTGATGAGGGCCAAGAGCCTCCATTCCCGCCTAATGTTCTCCAGCACAGCCTTCTTGCACGCGTTGCAGTCGAAGCAAAGGTCTTGCTGGACGTTGCTCCATGTCTTGCAGTCTGGATCGGCCACTGCTGGCCCCTTCTTAGGCGTTGTCCAGTATGTTGCGTTATGGAACTCGAACCCACAATATACTGGTGGCTTGCAGCAACCCGACTGTACATAAATAAAATTAACAATTCTTGTAGGGAGAGTATGAACATTTACTAAACATTGAGGGAATAACAACACACACGAAATCCTCTATTCCAAACAGTTATTGAATAAAACATAATTTGCAACAAGAGGAATCGAACCGACCATAACAGGAGTCATGTTCCGCTTGTAGAAGTCTTCGCCCTTGCCCTCGTCGATCATTTGGCACAACTTAACCCCAACCAGACAGCTCTTAATCTCATCCCAATTCTCCCCATTGATCACATACTTCTGCAACCACCTCGAGTAGTCCCCCAGCCTGTGATCACCCATCCCTCTACCGGAAAATGCTTTCCCCACACCTTTATTCGTCACCATTATGGTGAAAGCCGTCAAGAAAATGAGGCTAAGTATGAGCAAGAACAGCATGACCAGATATAGCCACAAGATGAAGGAGACGCGGCAGCAGGCACCGATCAGCCCCGCCACCGCCACAACCAGCACGGCGGCGCCGAGGACGAGCAGCGGCGTTTTGAGAACCCTTTGGCATGTGGTTTCCGGCTTCACGTGAAACCAGAGAGAGAAACCGATGGCAGAGAGGGCCAAGAGGATGGCTAAAACGTTGAGGCCTGTGATCAGCCCATTGCTTACGCGTGACATTTTTTTTTTCTTTGGTAAACAAGGAAATCAAGAACAAGAAAATGACGAATGGAAGAGGGAAAAGAGAAGAGCCCTAGATTCGTTGGGATTTTCCTTACTTGGTTGTTGTTTATTTGTGCAAGAAATAATATGAAATCGACATTTCAAATGAAGGAGAAAAGGGAAATTGGAAGGTTTCAGGAGACAACGGAAAGATGACCAGAAAAATAGGGCAAAAACGGTTCTTGTATCTGGGTTCAACTGCTTAGACGCCTTTGACCTTCCAGTTTATGTGAATCTTCGAGAATTCCAGGCAGAGTTCAGTTATGCAATGGGTTTTGTTGGGGGTAGATTTGGAAGTTTAAGGTTTGCCACGTAGGAAAAACTGCTGAGTGAGTTGGGATGGGGGGAACAACGTGGGTCAGAAGGGACATTTTGAAACTGGGATTGATAACTGCTTTTATTAGCTAGATGACGATGAACCGATGATTACCTGTTGGGGTATCAATGTTCTAAAAGATTATAAAATTTATGTGATATGAATTTTTCAAAAAATATATAATTATATAAGGAGGAGGTCATTTATATATATATATATTCATAAAATCAAATATTAAATAGCATTTTAAATATGTAATAGATACAAGAAATTAGAAATTTTAGCGTTCCATTCAAATTAATTTAAAGTATAGTTTCATATATATACTACATTGTCATTTTTTAAAAACTATTCTTCAATAAATAATAAATTGCACAATAAATTGAATTTTACAATTCAAAATCAAATCTAACCATTATAATTCCTCAAAGTCAATATAAATATTTAAAATTAATAAAAATATATTAAAATGAAACAACTAATTAATACTTGAATAATATAATATTTTTATTTTATAAAAAATATTTATTAATTTTATTCTATAAAAAAATATTTATTATTTTTATTAATATAAGAATTTAATCCATTTTTATTGAAATCTAACACATATTTGAAATAAACTCATAAAATATTTATTTTATATTTTAAATACAATAATTATTTTAATATATACCTTATTGATATAATATTAAAGATCGTGAAAAAATGATTAATTTAATATCTCACATTTCAAAATTTAATTTGTAACAAAAAGTTATTTGAGGTTTAAAATTTTAGTTTAAAAAAATTCTTTTTTTTACATATACTTTTTTGTAATATATATTTAAGTAGAAAATGTAGAAGATTTCTTGAAATGACATGTGTCTTTTTAGTATACTAGATGTCCGATCCATAGAATTTAATATATTTTATTATATTAATAATATATTATAAAATTATATTAGTGTTATAAAGATTATAAAATATATAAGTGATATGAAAAAAAAATTAAACATATAATTATATAACATAGCAAGAGATTATGATGCAAACAAAATACTTATGAAATATAAAATACAAATAAAAAAAATTAATAAATTTACTTACACATATTTGTACATAATTGTTTTACATGATACAAAAAGAAATTAAAATAATGCATTTTCAAAAATTATTTTATGTGTATTTATTTATCTTTATAGTTTAAGTTTTGTTCTATTTATAAAATCAAATATTTAATAGCATTCGCATTATGAAATAGATATAAGATAATAGAAATCTTAAAATTTCACTCAAATCAATTTAAATATAGTTTCATATGCATAATGCATTATCATTCTAAAAAAAAAAATCTCTAACTTTAATTAAAAAATATATAACGAAATGAATTTTATAATTCAAATTCAATCCAACCTACTATAATTCTCAAAGACAATACACATATTGAAAATTAGAAAAAAAAAATGAAACAACTAAATATATGCTTGAATAATATAATATTTTCAAGCTATGAAAATATTTATTATTATTATTTTTATTATTATTATTATTATTTTTATTATTCTTATTATTATTATTATTATTATTATTATTATTATTATTATTATTATTATTATTATTATTATTCTATAAAATATATTTTTATTTTTTATTTGTCTTAAATTCATATAAGATTTTAACCCAATTTTATTCAAACTTAACATATATTTCAAATAAAATTAAATAATTTAACTCATAAAAAGATTATTTCATATTTTAAGTATAATATTTTTTTAATATATACAATATTGATATCAAATTAAAAGATTGTAAAAAGACAATTAATTTGATCTATCACATGTTAAAAATAAATTTGTAACAAAAAGGTTATTTGAATTTTAAAATTTTAGTTAAAAAAACTATTTTTTTTTTTACATTAAACTATTTTTTTCTCAAATGAACCATATTGGAGAAAAATACTAAGAAGGATTACTGAAGTGAACCTGACAAAAACTAATTTTTCAGTATCCTTCTTCTATATTGAGAAGGATTTTAAGGATTTCTTCTTTCATATTAACTATAAATAAATATATATTTTATAGCAATTATCAAGATTTTCTACAGATATGTGCTTAAAACAATGATTTAAGCACATTATAAATATATATATATATACTCAAATGTTGTTTACTTTATATATATATATATTATTATTATTAAACTTTGTATAAAACACAAAAAATCGTGTTAAATGATTGAAAACATAAAAATATAAAATAGACTAAGTAGAGACATATTATTTATTTGTTAAGATTTTGATTAAAGATATTACATGATTTTAGCCATTAATATTTAATTTACAAAAGATTTGGCACATTTTCAGATCAATATTCAGATTCCTAAAAAAATTAATATTCAAAGTTAGAGCAGATTTGGTGCGTTTAAAATCAAATAATAAAAAATTAAAATAATTCCACTTTATTTTGAATTTTTTGTTACAATTTAATCTTCAAATATGCTATGAAACTAATGAAAGTGCGTGGATATCTATCTTCATATAAATGGAAATTTTATTTTTAGCATAAACTAGTGTGGGACCTATGCAATGCACATAAGATATTTTTTTTCTTATATTTTGTAATATAATCATATATTCAAGTTATATGGTATATTGTAGAATGTGTTGATTTGTAATTCAGTGATTATTTTTTTGTATAATGAGTAGAAATTTATTTTAATTTTATGTTTTGTCTTTTCTTCTATTAGAATTAGCCTCATTCATAAATTGATAAGCATGATATCCACGATTTATAGAAGGTTGAATCAAATTAAATTAAAAAAAATAGCGATGTCAGCAGATTAAAGAAAATAAATATTTGTACAGATCTCGTAAAATTTGCCAATCACTTAATCAAATTAAGGACAAAAATATTTTGCAAATTGCTAATTAAATGAAATAATATTACAAAAAATTAAAATTTGATAGAAACAAATACTTTGAAAGCTAATGAAAAATCGCATGGTGCTTATACGTCAAAATTATTAGCAGATCTCAACAGAAAATCACAAGAATAATCAAATGATACATGAAGATGGACGAACTTTTCGTTTAAAAATAAGAAAGAAAAATAATTAAGAAAATTAAATATGCTTATGATAAATTGAAAGCAACAGGTGAATAAAAAAATCTAAAAATAAAATAAACCTAAAATTAATATTTTGAAGAGTATAGACTTTTGTGACTATTGAAATATGACACATATTATCATACATGTCTTACAATTTATTTTCTCAAAACAGAAAATGCAAAAGACTTCAAAAGGAGGGAGAACACAAAAGAGAGACCTTAAAATATTTAGTAATAATCTTGATAAAATATATAAAAAGAAGAGAGAGACAAAAATGAGAAATGATTTTGAATTATGGTAAGATTGTTGAAAATTTAATTTCATATTTGACAAAATCAAATTTTATCCATGTGATTGGGTGATTTTAAATAATTGATAGCTTAATTATAGGAAAAATGTTAATGATTTTTCATAATATAATGAAACTACAATGATTTCACGTCCCTAACAAATTTATTTCTTATTATAAATATATTATGAGTTAACAAAAAAAATTTAAAATTCGAATTTATTTATGTTGAACAACAGAAACTAGGCGAATCTCGAAGATTATTGATATTAATCTCTTCAATTAAATTTTAATAATGTATCTTAAAAGAGTTCCATAAATATATATAATTTTATATTTATATGGTTGAAATTTAGGCCGAAAAAAATAAAATTTAAAAAGTCATTTTAATTATATATATATATATATTTTTTTTGTTTGATAAAATGAATCGAGAAAATTGAGTCATATATCTGTTAGATTTCATATATTTTTTTAATTTCATATTTCAGTGATTTGATTAATATTCGATAAAATATCTAGATTTCGAATCAGGTATCAAATATTGCAGTATATTCATCTTGATATCATCTAATTTTAAAACACCTAAATTTGTGGAATACTTTAGATTTTGAAATCGAATCAAAATCTCCAGAATAAAAACGTCTAATTGTAATTTAATAATAATATAATTATTCTAAATAAGTAATGAAGTGTAGGCGGAAAAACAGAATTGTAAAAAAATTATTTTGTTTTTAAATATACTAGTGTGAGACCTGTGCAATGCACATAAGATATATTTTTCTTATATTTTGTAAATAATCATATATTCAAGTTATATAGTATATTATAGAAGGTGTAGATTTGTAATTCAGTGATTATAGTTTTGTATAATGAGTAGAAATTTGTTGTAATTTTATGTTTCATCTTTTCTTCTATTAGAATTAGCCTCGTTCACAAATTGATAAGCATTATATCCACGATTTATAGAAGGTTGAATCAAATTAAATTTAAAAAAATAGCAATATCAGCAGATTAAGGAAAATAAAGATTTTTACAAATCTCGTAAAATTTGCCAATTACATAGTCAAATTATGGACAAAAATATTTTGCAAATTGCTAATTAAATGTAATAATATTACAACAAATTGAAATTTGATAGAAACAAATACTTTGAAAGCTAATGAAAAATCGCACGGTGATTATATGTCGAAATAATTAGCAGATCTCAACAGAAAATCACATGAATAATCAAATAAAACATGAAAGAGATGGACGAACTTTTTGTTTAAAAATAAGATAGAAAAATAGTTAAGAAAATTAAATATGTTTATGATAAAATTGAAAGCAACAGGTGAATAAATTTTTTTTAAAAATAAAATAAACCTAAAAATAATATTTGAAGAGTGTAGACTTTTGTGACAATTGAAATATGACACATATTATCGTACATGTCTTACCATTTATTTTCTCAAAACAGAAAACGCAAAACATTTCTAGAGGAGGGTGAACAAAAAAAGAGAGACCTTAAAATATTTAGTAATAATATTGATAAATATATAGAAAGAAGAGAAAAACAAAAATGAGTAATAATTTTGAATATGGTAAGATTGTTGAAAATTTAATTTGATATTTGACAAAATTAGATTTTATCCACGTGATTGAGTGATTTTAAATAATTGATAGTTTAATTATAGAAAAATTGTTAATGATTTTCCATAATATAATGAAACTACAATGATTTCACGTTCCTAACAAATTTATTTCTTATTTTAAATATATTATGAGTTAACAAAAATTCTTTAAAATTCAAATTTATTTATGTTGAATAACAGAAACTAAGCAAATCCCGAAGATTGTTGATATTAATCTCTTCAATTAAATTATAATATAGTATATTAAAAGAGTTGCATAAATATATATAGTTTTACATTTATATGGTTGAAATTTAGGGTGAAAAATAAAATTTTAAGAAGTAATTTTACTTATATATATATATATAGATCTTTTTTTGAGAAAATGAATCGAGAAAATTGAGTCATATATTTGTTAGATTTCATATATTTTTTTATTTCATAATTCAGTGATTTGATTAATATTGGATAAAATATATAGATTTCGAATCATGCATTAAATACTGCAGTATATTCATCTTGATATCATCTAATTTTGAAACACCTAAATTTGTGGAATAATTTAGATTTTGAAATCGAATCAAAATTTCTAGAATAAAAACGTCTAATTTTAATTTAATAATAATATAATTATTCTGAATAAGTAATGAAGTTTAGGCGAAAAAACAGAATTGGAAAAAAAATCATTTTGTTTTTATATATACTAGTGTGAGACTTGTGCTTTGCACAAAAGATATTTTTAATTATATTTTGTAATATGAGTTTATACTCAAGTTATATGATATATTGTAGAATTTTGTGTGAGTGAGTGGTAATAATAAATGTCTCGTTGGAGAGTGACGACAGCATATAGTGGTGGTCTATTGTGAGAAACCAAGAAAGAAGATTAAGGATTTTAAAAAAAATTAATGAGAGAGAGGAGTTTATTAGAGAAGGACAAATAGTGATACTTTATGTTCCAATATTTGTAGAATTTGAAAATTGAAAAAATAAAGTTTAATTGTTTCAAAGTTAATGTGATTTAATTTTTAAACTTATCAAATCTTATTCAAATACCAATTTTTATTCAAATTGCAATTTTATTGGACAAAATCAACCAAATTCTAATTTTATTTGATAAAATTAAGTGCTCCACATTTATAGGCTTGTTTAGTTATTTTTAATTTCAAAAATTGATTTAAAAAATTCATACTTTATTACGTAATATATAATTATATTTTTAGAAAGTACATTTGAGTGGAAAAATATTATTGGAAATAGTCATTTTACTTTAATATATATATATATATATATATAGACAATAATAATAATAATAATAATAATAATAATAATAATAATAATAATAATATTCTATATCTAAAAATAAATTAAATCTAAAAGTAATATTTTGAAGAGTGTAGACTTTGGTGACAACTGAAATATGACACATATTAAAGAAATAACATGCAAAAGACTTCAAGACGAAGGAGAACAAGAAACAGAAATCTTAAAACATTTAGCATAATCTTGATAAAATATATAGAAAGAAGAGAGAGACAAAAATGAGAAATGATTTTGAGTTATGGTAAGATTAGTGAAAATTTAATTTCATATTTAACAAAATCAGATTATATCCACGTGATTGGGTGATTTTAAATAATTGATAGCTTAATATAGAAAAATTGTTAATGATTTTCCACAATATAATGAAACTACAATGATTTAGTGTTCCTAACAAATTTATTTCTTATTATAAATATATTATGAGTTAACAAAAATTCCTTAAAATTTGAATTTATTTATGTTAAACAATAGAAACTAAGCAATTCCCGAGAATTGTTGATATTAATCTTTTCAATTAAATTCTTAAAAGAGTTCCATAAATATATATAGTTTTACATTTATTTGGTGGAAATTTAGGCGGACAAAAATAAAATTTTAAAAAAGTCATTTTACTTATATATATTATTTGGTTTGATAAAATGAATTGAGAAATTCGAATCATATATTTATTAGATTTCATATATTTCTTGAATTTAATAATTCAGTGATTTGATTAATATTCGATAAAATATCTAGATTTTGAATCATATATTAAATGTTGCAGTATATTCATCTTGATATTATCTAATTTCGAAACACCTAAATTTGCGAAATAATTTAGATTTTGAAATCGAATTAAAATTTTTAGAATAAAAATGTTTAATTTTAATTTAATAATAATATATTTATTCTAAATTAAGTAAAGAAGTTTAGGCGGGAAAACAAAATTGTGATACAAAATATATTTTCGCCTAAATTTCCACCATATTAAATTCCTTCATCTGTTGCATTTCAAAATTTCCCATAAAAAAACACCAAACCCATCATTTGTAATGACAAAAAATAACTTCATTAAAAATAATAATAGAAACCATCAAACAAAAAAAGATTTCAATAATAAAAATATAAAAATTCTATCTTAGATAAATCCACCAAAGCGACTCCAGTATGGAGTAAAATCACAAAGACATTAAAAGAAACATAAATAGAATTGGTAGTATTACATACTCATCCAGTAGACAGATTCAATCCTTATCTTGTTTTATAATAATTGGCTTCTCCTTTTTTTTGGCATTGTTAGTTGAAAATTCGTCCATCAACTTCCTCTTCACTGTTGTCTGTTCACTCTTTCTATTAGTTTCTTCATCCACATCAACCACATTAATTTCTTTATTTTTCTTTTGAGGAGTAGATACTTCATCCTCAGAATAATCGACCTTGCAATATATATATATATATATATATATATATATCAAGTTAAACTTGTTATCTAGGTCGTTAAACTAATTATTGAAGAACAGTTAGATATATGGGGACAAAAAAATATCTTACTTTCTCATAATCCATTAATCTTCTATGCAGTTTTGAAATAAGATCTGATTCCTATTGAGTAACATAAAGTTTTAAAATACAAATGAACTGACTATCAAATTAATTAAATCAGCTAAGTAATGTACGATAAATAGTGAAAATATTAAAATAACATTACAAATTATGAACTACCTGACTCTCAACATAAGAGCTACGTTACCTAGCTAAAACATCAGTTGTATCCTGACTCAAAAAGGGAAGGAGCACACTAATGAACTCGTTCCAGAGTGTACACATCAATTTATTATTCCTACATTAAAAAAAAAATATCAGTATTGTTTTGTGAAATAATTGTAATATTTGAATAAATATTAAATATATTACTTCAACTATTCAAGCTCTATCTCCATCATTTGTGCTAAACCATCTTTAGTAGACATATACCATGAATTTCTTTTTAATATCATCTGCTGATACCATACAATTCCTAATGATATAAAGTTTTTCTTCCTCAAGTAGTGGTTTGAAAGTATTGATGTGCGGAGATTGAACATATCCGAGAATTGTGTCACCCTTCAAAAGTAAAAGGTTAACGTAAGTCAATAACATAGCAATAAAGATAACAAATAAATTCTTACATAATTCATTTATTGAAATATTGTACATATATACCTTGCAATCACGGAAAACACAGTCATAGCTGAAGATTTTATTCCTATCTCCGAATGCAGAAACATCATAGGCCCAAACAAGATGAATTTTCAGTACCCATAGAGTTGTTTTTGGCTCCACATCTTTAATCAAGCTAAATAGTTGCGTCATACCGAGAACCTGTTTGTGAAATCCGAGAAAATTCAACCTAAAATAAAAGCTGTGAGGTAACATGATAATAAGTTGAGCTTAATATTTATAATGATCTGAGTTAGGGTTTAATTGGATTCAAAATAATTCAAATTTTGAATTTCCTAAATTTGTTGAGTAAATAAGAAATCTGCTTCATATATTTTTGGATTTGATATATTTCTTGCATCTACGTATTCAATATTTTTGTAATGCATTGACTTAGCTATCTTGATTTATTATTTCACAGTGTATTTGTTAATATATTAGGTTAGTTTTGATTTTCCTAAATATTTGTAATGCATAAAAATAGCTGTTTTGATATATTTAACTGATTTTGTGCTTTATTTATTTAGCTATTTTGATTTATTATTTCACGGTGCATTTGTTAAATATATTAGGTTAGTTTTGATTTTCCTAAATATTTAGAATGCATAAAATTAACTGTTTTGATATATTTCACTGATTTTTTGCTTTATTTATTAGGTAAGTTTTGAATATCCTAAATTTGTGAAATAAAATGAACGAAATCTTTCCAACATATTAGGAAGAAAACAAATTTGGGAAAAGTCATTTTGTTTTAATATATATATATATATAGATATATAGAATTTAATTATTTTTTGTTATATTACATTCATACACTAATTTTTTTATGTGTAACACTTTAGATATATAATTATTTAATTTTTAAATTATGATATTTGACTTGAATTTTTGAAATAAACTAATAATCAAATATGAAAATTATTAACTTAGATATTATGTATAATTATTATTTTTACTAATATTTCTAGTAATAAATAACATATTTTTTTAATAATAAAACGTATAAAAATAATTTTCATGCATTGGTCCCAGAATCTCATACTAGTCAATCAAAAAAAGGATAATAGAATTTTGAATAAAAAACATTAGTGATAGTCTCATTATGTATTGATTCAAATTAAAAAATAAAACTTCAATTTATTTAGTCTCACTAACTTCTTATCTGATTTTTTTTTTATTTTTTTCCAAAATTTCAATTTTGGTTGGATTCAATCTGGTGAGCGGAATAACAAGAACTTATGTTCCAAGTCTGTAATAATTTTCTTAATTTAGTAAGTCTATCGCCCCATATATTTGACGCCTTTTTTACGCCCAATTGCCCATAATAATATTCTTTTTATTTTTTCTTGTATTAATTCCATTATATATATATTATATTAATTTTCTTTTTTCTTGTAATAATTCTATTTTTATATATATATTTTTTTTAATCAAAATATTCAGACAATAGCATGCACCTACTCTCTCTCGCTCTCTCTCTGTCCTAATTCTTAACGTCCACCCTATAGGCTCCAACAACCACCAAAAGCCATTTTCAACACAACCAAACTCTGTGCTCTCTAACTCTTCGTCCCCTCGGCGGACTTTCCCATAAAACCTCAAATCAAACCTTCTCTTCCCCCTTTCTTTATATTTTTTCCACTCCCAAACCCACCCCTTTAACATCTTTCTTTCTCTCTCCATCTCTTCATTTTCACACACACAATCACAGCCTAATGGCCTTAACGCCGTCTCAGCTATCCAAGCCCATTTTTTCAACCAAACCCACTTCGCAAACACCTCTCTTTTCTCTGCCCACAACTCAGAGGATCAAATCTCGGTCCTTCTCTGTCCGCAGCTCCGTCGCCGCCGCGCCCTCTCCGGCCGTCGCAGCAAAGGCCTCGAACAAGGTCAAGAATGTCAAAGCCCGGCAGATCATTGATAGCAGGGGTAATCCGACGGTTGAGGTTGATCTGATCACGGAGGATGAGTCGCTGTACCGGTCAGCGGTCCCCAGTGGAGCTTCCACTGGGATCTACGAGGCCCTCGAGCTCAGAGATGGCGACAAAAGTGTTTATGGGGGTAAAGGTGTCCTCAATGCAGTTAAAAATATCAATGAGTTTTTGGGTCCTAAGCTCGTTGGTATTGATGTCAGGTATAAAATAATGGCTCTTTTTATATATTCGTGTCTCGTGTTTTTTCAGTTAATTTTCGAATTTCAGGTACCGTTGTATCTGTATGCTTGCTGCTTTTCTCAGATTTTGGATGATTTTTTTTTTTTTTGGGTAGTTTAATGTTAGTTGTTCTTTACAGGTTGATGAGTTCTTAGCATAATTCATTGGGTCTTCTTTTCTTTTATCAGCAGACACGTATCTATCCATTAAGAATCATCTAATTTGTCAGTAGTAAAAAAAGTTTGGCATCTTTTTATGATAGTTACATTGCTTGGAGAGATTTGTAGTATTTGGCAGTTTCTGAACTAAAGTTTCTGTGATCCTTTCTCTAGTTTTGAAAGCCATAGATTTTACTTCCCACCTGCGACACATGTTTGTTTAATGAAATGATTCCATATGAACTACCTTGTAGTGCAGCATGAAAGTAGAAGCTGCTGATTAGGCCTTCATTTTATTTTTGAATTAAGCAAAGATAATGCTTGTAGCAACATTGCAATTGGTATAGTTCTAGATGAGCAGTTAAAGCTCGAAGCCTGTTCTTCTGGTTGTGAATTGCTTTCTTTTAACCTGATCGCTTTTTCTTCTCACTAAAGCAATCAGACTAATGTCGATGCCGTTATGCTGGAGATTGATGGGACTCCAAATAAAGCAAAGCTTGGTGCTAATGCTATTTTAGGAGTTTCTCTTAGTGTTTGTCGAGCTGGTGCAGGAGCAAAAGGAGTGCCTCTGTACAAGCACATACAAGAGTTATCAAACACAAAAGAGCTTGTTATGCCAGTCCCAGCTTTCAACGTAATCAATGGAGGCAGCCATGCTGGTAACAACCTGGCTATGCAAGAGTTCATGATATTGCCAGTAGGAGCAAGCTCATTTTCTGAGGCGCTCCGAATGGGTAGTGAAGGTTAGCTAACTAGTTTATTTCCTCTCTATGCCAGTTATATCTTCTGATTGATTAGCATAGCAAGCTCTCTTATTACTATCAATACTGATTTCAGGACATCCAAAAACATGGAGTCTGGCACATTAATTATCTAAAAGATATTCATGCCTATGGTCTACCAATTGACAAGGGGTATTTTGTTAAAACATAAACATGGTATCAATAAGACGAAAGAGAAAATTGTTGGTTGGTCATATCATCTAAAACTTAGTTTAGGCTTATGATATATTCCAAATGTGAAAGGCAAGACTCAGTCTAAAGGGCCAGGTAATGTAGGAAAATGTCTTAAAATTGAACCATCTCTAGGGAGGCCTGGGATTGGTAATGGTTTCCCATTGTGTTTCAAACCAAACCTATGTCGATACTTCCATTGATAACTTTATTTTAACCAACCGGCATCTTCTACAATCTCTACTACCAGGATTAAGCTAAGCTATTCTTCTCATCTTTTAGATAGATAGTCCTCTTTTCTTTTTCTTTTTCCTTTCTTTCCCCTCTTCTTGTAGAAGACTAACTAGGATAAATGGAAGGAATTATACTTTGTTGAAGTGTGCTTCGATGGTTTATATAAGTTCATAAACAGTTTTTTTCTAAATAATCATGCAATCACCTTTACCTTATAAAGAAAATTATGTTGCTCAAGTTTGTTCCATCTATGTGTGTATATGCAATATTTCATTCTGTCAGATATACTTCTCTGGACTTGTAACCTCATTGTGTAGTAATTCTGTGACACCATATTCTTAAAGTAAGCACCATATATTGTAGCTTGTTACAGTATAAGATTCCAATGAGAAGATTAATTGTCCTCACTTTGGTTCGAGCAGTTTATCATATTCTGAAGGGAATAATCAAAGCTAAATATGGACAAGATGCATGCAATGTCGGAGATGAAGGTGGATTTGCTCCTAATGTACAGGATAACAGGGAAGGATTAGTACTGCTCATAGATGCAATTGAAAAGGCAGGGTACACAGGCAAGGTATAATAATTGTGTTTTATCTTTTGGGCGAGGGGGGGGGGGTGTGTGTGTCATACTTTGGAGTTTATTATTTCTCAACATTTTGTTGACAATATTGGTCCAGATCAAAATAGGGATGGATGTTGCTGCTTCAGAGTTCTTGACTAAAGAAGGAAAGTATGATCTCAATTTCAAGAAACAACCGAATGATGGCGCTCATGTGCTGGCAGCTGAAAAACTTGGTGATTTATACAAAGAGTTTATCAGAGATTTCCCCATTGTTTCAATTGAGGACCCATTTGACCAAGATGATTGGAGTTCATGGTCATCACTGCAATCCTCAGTCAATATCCAGCTTGTTGGTGATGATTTGTTAGTCACAAATCCGAAAAAGATAGCAGAAGCTATTCAGAAGAAAGCCTGCAATGCTTTGCTACTCAAGGTACGTTCCTACACCCATTATTTTTTAAGGTTTGCACATTAGCAAAGTGGAGTCCTTTCTGAACTTTCATGACTTCTAAGACTTAACTTGTTTAGTCATGCAACTACAGACATTTTGACTCTGGCCTGTGAAATTTGAGGCTTTTTTTTTTTTTTTTTTTACCTTCCCTTGGGAAAAACGTAGACACAGATCTGCTGCTATCATTCTAACATCAATATAAAAGCAATTATACTTCCACTCCCAGTTTATTATGATTCCAAGCTCTGTTAGAAAATTCATCTACCGTGTTATGATAACTTGTAGATTTAACAATCATTTGGACCTAGTGATGATTTGCCTGTTTAGAGCATCTATGATCTCTATGAATGAAAAATTAACATTTACTGTTTCCGGCTTCTAATTTTTACCGGAAAATACCTGTTTAATATCTGTGTAATTTTTCAAATAGATGTACAGCTCATTGTATTTTTGCTTTTTTTTTCCTCAGTTTTTCAGTTCTTTTTTTTTTTTTTTTTTTTTTTTTCAATTTAGGATTTTCAGTGTTTTTAGGCTTTTAAAAATGTTCTAATTCTTTATTTTTTTTTTTTAATTCATTTTCTTTTTCATTTATCGATTCCTTTAGTTTTTTTTATGGAGAACTTGATCTCATGTTACTCAGTTAAGATTAAAGCATATGTCTTGACAAGGGATTTTGCTGAAGCATAAATTCCATGTCTCGTTATTGTTCTCTGAACAGAGTCTATATAATAATTAAAACTTATATATGCATGTGGCTAATAAAGCTGAAAGATGGTCACCTCCCTCACTAATATTGCAGGTTAACCAGATTGGTACTGTCACTGAATCCATTCAAGCAGCCGTCGACTCAAAAGCTGCCGGATGGGGTGTGATGGTTAGCCACCGTAGTGGTGAGACAGAAGACAACTTCATTGCAGATTTGTCCGTAGGCCTGGCTAGTGGACAGGTTTTGGCACCTCTACTTCATATTTTCTGTTTTCTTTGCTTGGGAAAAAACACACTTTTTGGCTGTGATTGGATGTGTTCTCCTAGAAGCCAATCATTGTCCATGCCTTCTCGCGAATCACATCCAATCCCATTCATGTTTTCGAATACAATTTCTTACACACATCAACCTCTTCATATTGCTTCTTCAAAAACATTTCCCCCAGAACATCTCATCCCCCAAGCCCCAAATACATCCAAACATATATATATATATATATATTGAATGTCGCTCCGTACAGTTTAACCTCTACACATTTGCCCTCTGCTCATAACTTTCTCTATTTTTACCCCCTATTCATTAATTTATCAACTTTTGCCTCCCTAACTTATTAATGATGGGCGAAAGAAAAGTAAAGTGCATGGAGCAGAAATGTAGAAATTAAAGTGCATGGGCAAAAGTTTAAGAGATAAAAGTACAATAGGGTAAAATATGCGTTCTTCCTTCTTTTTACAAGCACACTTTAAACAAATATTATTCTCTTATACAGATCAAGACGGGAGCTCCTTGCCGAAGTGAGCGGTTAGCTAAATACAATCAGGTAAAGAGATGAAGTTTCCTACCAAATAGTATCCTCAACAATCTGGCAATAATTTTTTTGGATGTTCAAACCTCACCATATGATTCTAAGGATTCTTGATTCATTTGCAGCTTCTACGCATTGAAGAAGAACTCGGCAATGTCCGCTATGCTGGTGAAGCTTTCAGATCCCCATAGGAACCCTTGGCATATTTTGTTGGGCCAGTGCAGAATAATGTGATAATCATCAAATTTCAGAACAATGTTACTTACAGTCTAGGTATAATCCAGTCCTGTTTTCTTTTTCTTTTTTTGTATATTTCGGAAATCTGTTGAGCCTGTATGTGATCGTGTATGCATCGGCATATTGTTGGAAGGCAATCCTGCTGAAAATAAAACAGCTGGGCTGGTAGAAAGAGTTTGTTTTGTGACCGGATGGATCGAATTCTGTTTCTCATGTTCCATTTCAATCGAATGAGTTTTTCATTTCTTACATTGCTTGACTGCGTCTGATTTTCTTCGTAGATATTACATAAAAAGAAAAAAGAAAAAAATGATCACAAAATTCTGTCTCGGCCCTTGAGAGGTAGCTGTTTGTGAAGCAGGGGATGAACTAGAGGCAGCTCCTCCAGCTGATATTGGAGATGATGAGTTGTTTTGATGTGAGACTGTAGTTTCATTTTTTAAGTATTCTCATTCAATATCATCTGACATGCTTATGTTTGACTACATATTTACTTACAATATCCCCATCTCCAATCGTCGGCATAACTTTAGTACAAAATCTATATCATTTTTCGATAGTTTGCACTATTATTTTCATAAAAATAATATTTCATAATATTTCTTGTAGTTATTTATTTTTATTGATTTATATTTATTAAACACATAATATGTAATCTTATCTAATATCTTTTTATATAATAGTTTTACTTTTTTTATTTGTAAAATTAATCAAAGTAAAAAAAATATCCACATGTAGAATTGAATGAAAATAATGATATTTTACTTTAATTTTGTAAGTATTTTCATAAAAGTAATTGTGTGTTTAATCGTGTTGAATAATTTTGTCTTCTTCATGATTTTTATATTTTTCATAGAAGCCCATATTTATATGATGTGTTGCAATATATAGACTCTATACATCTCAAAATAAGACTAGAAAATCTGAGTAATGCTTTATCGAGGAATAATTTTTTATTTTTAGTTAATTAGATGAGGTACAATATTCTAAAATTTATTAATTATTATTTACACAACGTTATTTATTTATTTATCAATAATACATAATTTTTAAAAAAAATATAAAGGAACCTAATAAGAATAGTGAAATATATTGTGACATAAAAAAGCAAAAAAAAGAAAGAAAGAGAAAAACCCTACCTTAATCTTAAATCAAAATAAGTATATCATGAAAAGTATATTTTTAGTAGATTAGATTCTAATTAAAATAAATTATAAAAAAACGAATATTCATATTAATATTAAAGAGTTAGAATAGTATGTACGTCAGCGTTGGAAATAGTGAAACAATTTTATTTAATTTGCATAAATTTAATAATATAGACACAAATTTTAAAAGGAGAATATACATAGAGAGAGAAATAAACATATATTATTTTTAGTTTGGCGTATCCGATATACTTTAATCCAAATATAATCAAAACATAGAATATTTTACAAAAATATAGTTCAACAAATTTAAATATATATTATATTTCGGTCTTTAATCTATACTAATATAATAATAAAATAAATTCAAATTTATTTGTAACTTCTAAAATAAAATATGTTAATAAAATAATATGTTAGCTTTTACTAGTTGAATTTTTTTTTGTGGGAGTTTTTTTTTTTTTTTTTTGCAATTTGTTAAAATACAAATAGTTTTTTCATTTCTACTCCGACGTTTGCATATTATACATTAAATTAGTTTTCTTTAAATGATCTTTAATTTTACACTCATATCCCATATATTAAAATAAAATATTAGATGCTAAAAATATAATTATTTTTTGTTGATTATTTGAGTTAGATTTTAATATTTATTGTATATTGAATTATTTCAATTGAATTTGAACTGCAAATAAATATCAACTAATATCTTTTTTATAAAAATTATAAAAAATAATTTAATTTTTATACAATTAATCAATCTATACAAAGATAATAAAATAGTTTAAATATAGCTTTCCCATTCATTTTCAGTTTCTAAAAAAAATGGTGTCAACTTTTGATAAGTTGATTTTTGTGTTACTTCTTTTTTTGAGAGTATTTTTTCAATTTGTTAAAATACAATTTTGTTTTGTTTCTACTCTGCTATTACATATAATATATTAAAATAATTTTATTTTAACGATAATTAATATTATACCCATATCGATATAGTAAAATGAGATATTAGATGTGAAAATATACTTTTTTTAGTTGATTATTTGAGGTAGAGTTTAAATTTTAATTGTGTATGGGATTGGGAATGCAAATAAATATAAATTAATATTTTTTAGAAATTATTAAATAATTTAGTTTTATATAATTAATCAATTTATTATAGAAAGACTTTTGTTAAGGAAGGAGAGATTATCTATTTTTATATAAAATTATATTTGTTTTTATAAGTAAAATACTAAAATATATTGAATATTTTCAAATATTGATTAACTTAAAATTATAATATAAATATATTTTATTTTATTTTTTGAATATATTGTAATCGTGATTTGCACGAAAGGTATGCGAATTTATTAAAGAAATAAGACTTTTATTTTGGGTAGAAGGAATATATATTTTTACATGTCTTTAACGGTAAAATAATAGATTTTTTATCATATTCTTATATATTGATTAACTCAAAATTATGTTATAAATATATTTTTATTTTATTTTAAAATATATTACAACACGTGCATTGTGCACAGTAGCAATACTAGTAAATTATAATGATTAACTTTGCGACCGATCACTACTTAAAAAAAAAAAAAAACTTAATGAAAGATTAAATATAACTACTATAAATTAATCAAAATAAAATTTTGAAATACTGGATCAAGAAAATTAAGAGTAAACATATATATAGACACACACATATATTATTAATAGAATCATCAAATTTTATTATTCAATCAAAAAATAAAAAAAATTACATGTCATCCTTAATTTTCATGTCATAATATATATAAAACAAATTATATGTTATATATGAAAACAATAATCTAAATTAGCAGTAATCATTCTATTTATATTACATAAAATCCTATTATTTGGTATGTATTTTTTTTACGTGCGAAATTGATAATTGACGATTAATATGTAATACATGATAAGCTTGTCATATAATTTATAAGACTTAATTAATAATTAAAATTAATATGCATAACAAAAAATATGTAATTTCATATATTTTATTAGTTATATACATACAAAAATATGTGAAGTATGTTAATTTTTTCTTACTAGTAGATATTCAAATATTTTTATTAAAATATATTAATTGAAATATTATGATTTGTACAAAATATTTAATGTAAAATAATTTTAAATAACATAAATAGTATGTTACTTATTAGCAAAACTAACGTCCAATATGATTCTAAATTTATAAGATTTGTATGGTATTATTTGCAATATGTTGATATAATTGAAGAGAGATTGTTGCTATAGTCCTAATTAGTATATGTATATGCAACTTAAGAGGTTATACGTAGATATGAGTATAGTTTTGTTGGTTACGATATTAGTTCTAGAATCACTAGTTCTCGGAACCATGAGGGTGAAATTGAAATCGAACAGGCATATAGTCACTTGATTCTGATTTTTGGTTTTAGGTTTTTATTTTATTTTATAAATTTCACGCTTTGAACACCGATTTTTAATTGAATGAGAATTGGAACCGATAATTTTTAAAATTTTATTTTTAATTAAGTTTTTAAAATTCTGATATAAGTCCTAGAAAATACATAAAAAAAAGAGCAAAGTAAGTAATTTATTAAAATTTTATTTATTTAATTTTTCAAAAAGTTTTATTTTAAATATATTAATATACACATAAATAATTTGACTATATATTTCTATTTTAATTTTAATTATTAATTAGTTCTTTAAAAATAGTGATATAAGTACGCCAAGAAAAAATAGAGTATTGAATTTAAATTTTCAAAATTTAATTTCTTTAACTTTCAATATATTTTTGTTTTAAAAATATCCAAATACACATAAATAATTTGTCTATATATTTATTTTTAAATTTTTTTAATTATGTTTTTAAAAATAGTGATATAAAATCCTAGAAAAATATGCAAAAAATTGACTATAGTAAGTAATTTATTAAAATTTTATTTATTTAATTTTCAAAAAAGTTTTATTTTAAATATATTAATATACACATAAATAATTTGACTCTATATTTCTTTTTAATTTTTTTTTAATTAACTCTTTCAAAATAGTGATATAAGTCCTAGTAAAATACGTATTGAAAAAACTGAGTATTCAGTGTAATTTTTGAAAGTTTAATTTCTTTAATTTCAATATATTTTAATTTTTAAAATATCAAAATACACATAAATAATTTTTCTATATATTCATTTTTAAAATTTTATTTTTTAATTAAGATTTTCAAAATAGTGATAAAGTTCTAGAAAAATACGCAGAAAAATGATTATAGTAAGTAATTTATTGAAATTTTATTTATTTAATTTTAAAAAAAGTATTATTTTAAATATATTAATATACACATAAATAATTTGACTGTATATTTCTTTTTAAATTTTATTTTTAATTAATTTTTAAAAATAGTGATATAAGTCCTAATAAAATTTTAATTTCTTTAATTTCAGTATATTTTTATTTTGAAAATATCAATATACACATAAATAATTTGACTATATATTCATTTTTAAAATGTTATTTTTATATTAAAATTTTAAAAATAGTGATATAAGTCCTAGAAAAATATGCAAAAAATGAGCATAGTAAGTAATATATTAAAGTTTTATTTATTTAAATTTTGAAAAATAAATATATTAATATACACATATATAATTTGACTATATATTTCATTTTTTAATTTTTATTTAATTAAATTCTTTAAAAATAGTGATATAAGTCCTAGTAAATTACGTCATGAAAAAACTGAGTATTTAATGTAAGTGTTTAGATTTTAATTTATTTAATTTTTAATATTTTTTTAAAAAATATTAAACACACATAAATAATTTGAATATGTGTCAATTTATAAAATTTTATTTTTTAATTAAGTATTTTAAAAATAGTGATATAAGTTCTAGAAAAACACGCTAAAAGATGAGGCTAGTAAATAATTTATTAAAATTTTATTTATTTAATTTCAAAAAGTTATATTTTAAATATATTAATATACACATAAATAATTTGACTATATATTTCCTTTCTAAATTTTATTTTAATTAATTCTTTTGAAATAGTGATATAAGTCCTAGTAAAATACGCCAAGAAAAAACTGAGTATCTGATGTAATTTTTAAAATTTTAAATTCTTTAATTTTCAGTATATTTTTATGTTAAAAATATCAAAATACACATGAATAATTTGACTATATATTAATTTTTAAAATTTTATTTTTAATTATAATTTTAAAAATAATGATATAAGTCCTAATAAAATACGCAAATAACAAACTGAGTATAGAAAGTAAATTATTAATAATTTATTTATTTAATTTTAAATAATGTTATTTTTAAAATATTAAATAAACATATATAATTGGACTATATATTTATTTTCTAAAAATTTATTTTTAATTAATTCATTAAAAATTGTTATATAAGTCCTTGTAAAATACACCAAGAAAAAACTAAATATTGAATGTAATTTTTAAAAGTGTAGTTTCTTTAGTTTCAATAAATTTTTATTTTGAAAATATCAAAATACACATAAATAATTTGTCTATATATTATTTTTTAATTAAGTTTTTCAAAATAGTGATAAAAGTCCTAAAACAATATGCAAAAAAATGATTATAGTAAGTAATTTATTGAAATTTTATTTATTTAATTTTCAAAAAAGTTTTATTATATATATATATTAATATACACATAATAATTTAACTATTTATTTCTTTTTTAAATTTTAGTTTTATTTAATTCTTCAAAAATATTGATATAAGTCCTAATAAAATACGTCATGAAAAAACTGAGTATTGAATGTAATTTTTAAAATTATAATTTCTTTAATTTTCATTATATTTTTATTTAAAAATATCAAAATACACATAAATAATGTGACTATATGTTCATTTTTAAAATTTTATTTTTATATTAAGTTTTTAAAAATAATGAAATAAGTCCTAGAAAATTACGCAATAAAAAAATGAGCATAGTAAGTAATTTATTAAAATTTTATTTATTTAAATTTTGAAAAACTTTTATTTTAAATATATTAATATCCACATAAATAATTTGACTATATATTTCATTTTTAAATTTTATATTTAATTGATTCTTTAGAAATAGTGATATAAGTCCTAGTAAAATACAACAAGAAAAAACTGAGTATTGAATTTAATTTTTTAAAATTTAATTTCTTTAACTGTACTTATATTTTAAGAATATCAAAATACACATAAATAATTTGTCTATATATCCATTTTTAATTTTATTTTTTAATTAAAATTTTAAAAATAGTGATATAAGTCCTAGAAAAATACGCAAAAAATGACTATAGAAATTAATTTATTAAAATTTCATTTATTTAATTTTTGAAAAAGGTTTTATAAATATATTAATATGCACAAATAATTTGACTACATATATATTTTTAAAATTTTATTTTTAATTAACTCTTTAAAGATAGTGATATAAGTCCTAGTAAAATACGTCTTGGAAAAACTGAGTATTCAATGTAATTTTTGAAATTTTAGTTTATTTAATTTTCAATATATTTTTATATTAAAAATATCAAATACACATAAATAATTTGACTATATGTTCATTTAAAAAAAATTAATTATTTTTAAAAAAATAGTGATATAAGTCCTAATAAAATACACCAAAAAGAAATTAAGTATGGAAAGTAATTTATTAAATAATTTATTTATTTAATTTTAAATAAAGTTATCTTTAAAATATTAAATACACATAAATAATTTGAATATATATTTATTTTCTAATATTTTTAAATTAATTCATTAAAATTTGTTACAAAAGTCCGTGTAAGATACATCAAGAAAAAACAAAGTATTGAATGTAATTTTTGAAAGTTTAATTTCTTTTATTTCAATATATTTTTATTTTAAAAGTATCAAAATACAGATAAACAATTTGTCTATATGTTTATTTCTAATTTTTTTTAATTTAGTTTTTAAAAATAGTGATAGAAGTCCTAGGAAAATATGCAAAAAAAAACTGAGTATGGTAAGTAATTTAGTAAAAAAACTATTTATTTAATTTTCAAAAATGTTTTATTTTAAATATATTAGTTAAAAATCGAACATTTTAAAATAAATATATAGACAAATTACTTATGTGTATTTTGATATTTGTAAAATAAAAATATATTGAAAATTAATAAAATAAAATTTATAAAAAAGAATCCTGTACTTCATTTTTTTTTTTTTTTTGGAATTTTACTAGAACTTGTATCACTATTTTAATAAAATTAATTAAAAATATATTTTTTTTAAAATTACTTTCTATGCATAGTTTTGTTTGATGAATTTTGCTAATAGTTATATCACTATTTTTGACAAAATAATTAAAAATAAAATTTTGGAAAATAAATATATCGAAAATTATTTATGTGTATTTTGATATTTTTAAAATAAAAATTTATTTAAAGTTAAAGAAGTAAAAGTTTTAAATTTTTTTATATAATCAATTTTTTATGGCTTATTTCAGTAGGCTTATATCACTATACTTCAAAAATAATTTAAAAATAAATTTCATAAAATAAATATATAGACAGATTATTTATTTGTATTTTGATATTTTTAAAATAAAAATTTATAGAAAATTACATAAATAAAATTAAAAAAAATATTTTCTAAACTTAGTTTTCTTGGGGAATTTAACTACGACTTATATAAATTTTTCTTAAAATTAATTAAAAACAAAATTTTATTAAAAATTAAAGAAATAAAATTTAATTTTTCTTCTATACTCAACTTTTTTAGCGAATTTTACTAGGACTTATGTCACTAATTTTTAAAGATTAATTAAATAAAAAAATTGGAAAATAAATATACATACAAATTTTTTATGTGTATTTTGATAGTTGTATAATAAAAAAATTAATGAAAATTAAAGAAATAAATTTTTTAAAAATTACTTTCTATAATTTTTTTTTTGTGAATTTGACTAGGACTTATGTCACAATTTTTCTAGAATTAATTTAATTTTCTAAAAAAGATAAATATATACAATGCTTATTTATGTGTAATAGATATTTGTAAACTAAAGGTTTATTGAAAATTAAAGAAAAAAATTTATAATTGTTTTTTTCTATACTTAATTTTTTTTTGGCGAATTTTACTAGGACTTATATAACAAATATATATATATATATATATAAACAAAATGACTTTTTTCCAATTTTGTTTTCCGCCTAAACTTATTACATAATGTAGAATAAATATATTGTTATTAAATTAAATTTGAACGTTTTTATTCTAAAAATTTTGATTCAATTTTAAAATCTTAAATTTTTCACAAATTTAGGTGTTTCAAAATAAGATGATATCAAGATAAATATACTACTGCATTTAATATATAATATGAAATCTAGATATTTTATCGAATATTAATCAAATCACTAAATTCTGAAATTCAAGAAATATATGAAATCTAATAAATATATGATTCGATCTTCTTGAATCATTTTATCAAACCAAATAAAATCGCACGATCTTATAAAATCTACGAAACAATAATCTATATATATATATACATAAAAGTAAAAAAAATTTAAAATTTTGTTTTCCGACCTAAATTTCAACCCTATAAATGTAAAACTATATTTATTTGTGGAACTCTTTTAAGATAAATTATTACAATTTAATTGGATAAATTAATATAAAAAAATTTCGAGATTTGCTTAATTTATATTGTTCAACATAAACAAATTCGAATTTTAAGGTAATTTTGTTAACTCGTAATATATTCAAAATAAGAAATAAACATTGGAATATTTGTTAGGAACCGTAAATCATTGTAGTTTCATTATATTGTGAAAAGTCATTAACAATTTTTCTAAAATTTAAGCTATCAAAATCACCCAATCACGTGAATAGAATCTTATTTTGTCAAATATGAAATTAAACTTTCACCGATCTTACCGTAATTCAAAATTATTACTCATTTTTGTCTCTCTCTTCTTTCTATATATTTTATCAAGATTATAAATGGTAAGATTAGTATAACTATATGTGCCTTATTTCAGTTGTTGCCAAAGTCTACCCTCTTCAAAATATTATTTTCAAGTTTATTTTATTTTAAAAAAATTTATTCATATGTTGCTTTCAATTTATTATAAACATATTTTATTTTCTTAACTATTTTTCTTTCTTATTTTTAAACGGAAAGTTCGTCCATCTCTTTCATTTTTCCGTTTGATTGTTGTGATTTTCTATTGAGATCTGCTAATTATTTGACGTATAACCATTGTGTGATTATTCATTAGCTTTCTAAGTATTTGTTTCTATCTAATTTCAAATTTTGTAATATTATTATATTTAATTTGCGATTTGCTCAATATTTTTATACCTAATTTGACCGTGTAATTGACAATTTTTACGAGATATGTACAAATCCTTATTTTCTTTAATCTGCTTACATCTCTATTTAAAAAAAAAATTCATTCAACCTTCTATAAATCGTGGATATCAAGCTTATCAATTTGTGAATGAGAACTGAATTACAAATCCACACCTTTTACAATATATTATATAACTTGAATATATACCTATATTACAAAATAAAAAGAAAAGCTATCTTTTGTGCATTGCACAGGTCTCACACTAGTAAAATATTAATTGAAAATATTTTTTTAAAATAAATATAGAGACATATTATTTATGTGTATTTTGAAATTAGTAAAAAAATATATATATATATATATATATTCAAAATTAAAGAACTAAAAATTATTTTCAATACTTTATTTTTATCGTAAATTTTACTAGGACATATATCATAATTTAAAAAAAATTAATAACAAAACAAATCTTTACAAACAAGTAAATAGACAAATTATTTATGTGTCTTAGGATATTTGTAAAATAAAAATTTATTGGAAATTAAATAAAAAAATTTAAAAAATTATTTTCTATACTCAATTTTTATTTTTGCAAATTTTACTAGGACTTATATCACTACAATTTAAAAATTAATTAAATATAAAATTTTGGAAGATAAATTTATAGAAATATTATTCATGGGTATTTTTGTTGTTTAAAAAATAAAAATTTATTGAAAATTGAAGAAATAATTTTTAAAAAAATTACTTTCTACAATTAGTTTTTCTTTTTAGAGAATTTTACAAGGACTTATATAAAAATAAAATAAAAATTCAAACCTTAATAAAAACAAATTTTAAAAAATAAATATATAGACAAATTATTTATATGTATTTTCATATTTTAAAATAAATATTAATTGAAAATTACATAAATAAAATTTATAAAAATTATTTTCTAATTTTATAATGACTTATATAACAATTTTTTAAAAAATTGGTTAAAAATAAGGTTTTCAAAAATAAATGTATAGACAAATTACATATATGTATTTTTATATTTGTATAATAAAAATTTATGGAAAATTAAAGAAATAAAATTTATTTTCTATACTAAATTTTTATTTTGGTGAATTTTACTAGGACTTATATCAAAAATGTTTAAAAGTTAATTAAAAATAAAATTTTCAAAAATAAATATATAGAAACGTTATTTATGTGTATTTTAATATTTGAAAAATATAATTTAAGTGAAAATTAAGGAAACATAATTTTACTAGGACTTATATCACTATTTTTTAAAAATTAATTAAAAATAAATATTTAGACAAATTATTTATGTGTATTTTGATATTTGTAAAAAAAAAACTTACTGAAAATTAAAGATACAATTTTTTTTAAAAATTACTTTCATTTCGTAGTTTTTTTTTTTTTTTTTGGCAATTTTACTAGGACTTATATCACAATGTTTTAAAAGTTAATTGTAACTTTTTAAAAATAAATATATTGACAAATTATATAAGTGTATTTTGATATTTGTAAAATAAAAATTTATTGAAACTTAAACAAAATAAATTTGATAAAAATTATAGTATGTACTTAGATTTTATTTTTTTGGCAAATTTCACAAGGACATATATCACTATTTTAAAAAAATTAATCAAAAACAAAAATTTCAAAAAATAAATATATAGACAAATTATCTATGTGTATTTTGAAATTTGAATAATAAAAATTTATTGAATATTAAATAAATAATGTATTTTAAAATTACTTTCTATACTCAGTTTTTTGGCCAAATTTTACTAGGACTTATATCACTATTTTCTATAAATGAATTAAAAACGGTTTCTCAAAAATAAATATATAGATAAATTGTTTATGTGTATTTCCATATTTGTAAAATAAAATTTTATTTAAAATTAAAGAAATAAAATTTATAAAAATTATTATCCATACTTTGTTTTATTAGGACCTATATCACTATTTTTTTTAAAATTAATTAAAAATAAGTTTTTAAAAAATAAATATATACACAAATTATTTTTGTTTATTTTTGTATTTCTAAAATAAAAAATTTATTGAATATTAAAGAAATAATATTTATAAAAATTACTTTCTGTATTCAGTTTTTGTTTTGGCGAATTTTACTAGGACTTATACCACTATTTTCTAAAAGTTAATTAAAATAAAATTTTTAAATATAAATATATAGAAAAGTTATATATGTGTTTTTGATATTCTTAAAATAAAAATTTATAGAAAATTAAAGAAACAATTCTTTTTAAAATTACTTTCTATACCTAGTATTTGTTTTTTTTTTTTTGGCGAATTTTACTCGGACTTATAGTACAATTTATATAAATTATTTAAAAATTACAAAAATAAATATATGAAAAAATTGTTTATGTGTATTTTGATATTTTTAAAATAAAAATTTACTGAAAATTAAAGAAATAAATTTATAAAACTTACTTTCTGTACTTAGTTTTTTTTTTTTTTTTTGGTGAATTTCAATATTACTTGTACAATTTTTAAAAAAAATTAATGAAAATAAAATTTTCAAATATAAATATATAGACAAATTATTTATGTTTATTTTGATATTTTTAAAATGGAAATTTATTGAAAATCAACGAAATAATTTTTTTAATTTACTTTCTATATTCAGTTTTTTTTGGGAAGGACTTCTATCACAATTTTTAGATATGGAATTAAAACTAATTATTTTTCTAAATAAATTATAGAAAAACTATTTAGGGCTTCTATCATAATATTAAGGAATCGAATTAGCACATTTTGGAAAGTTGAATTATACAAGATGTTGGAGCAAAAATGAAACAATCAAAATTTGTGGATTAATTTGAGAAATCTTAGAACTTTGGAGGACAAGTTGGAATTTATAAGAAAATGAAACAACTACCTATAAGGCTTCTGAACGCCAATAGTATTTGTATGTACTATTTTGGAAATAAAAACTTTTAGCATGTATTGAAATTTAAAGGAGATGACGAATTTAAAGGCTTGAAGTTTAGAAATTTATAAAAAAAAATTAAATCAAATGAGATTTATGGTGTCAACTAGGAAAAGTAGGAAGGTATGAGCTCTTCTGAATTGAAATAAAAATGGTGCAAGAAAAATTAAATCTTAGAGCTACTAGATAGTCTATCTTTAACAAAATCGAAAAGACATAAGAAGTGTTATGAAAATTTAAAATTTAAAGGAGCCTTAGGAATTAACAGCTAAAAATTAAAATTTAATGAAAATACGCTTTGTTGAAAATTTTAATTTTGGGCTCGGACTAGGAGAAGTAATTAAAATATGATTTTTTAAAAAAAATTTAGGTTATATGAAGATTTGATATTGTATTTCAAAAATAAAGTAAGTTTGGGGGTTAAACTTGTAAAAAGATGAAGGACATGTTTCAAATAAAAACTAGAAGTTAGAAGAAAATAAGGCTATCAAACTAATAAAGTAATTTTCTGGGACATTTTGAAAGATAAAAAATATAATTAGTTATAAATGATTTTGGAGCAGGAGAGTAATACAAAATAGGGGCTAAATGAACTTACATTTTGAAAATTTGAAAATTTGAAATAGAAAAATAGGTTAAATTATCTTAAAAGCAATTCAAGAATATTTACTAAATGTGGATAAAACTTCCTTTTGAAATCAAATTACGACATTCTTTGAGGTTAGACCAAATTTAAAGCTAACGAAAAAAAGGATAACTTGGTGCATATTTAAAATTTTAAGAAAATGGATCTTCCTAAAAAACGGACATTTTAACATAAATTTAAATTAAAAAGAGATGACAAGTATAAAGGATTGGATTTTGAAAATTGATAGAAAAATGAATTCAATATAGATTTGAGGGTTTAGACGGAAAAATATGGAATTATAAGGTATTTTGAATTTAAATATAAATGGTGCCTTCTTTTTTAGAGCTACATCTTTGACAAAATTGAATTGAGGTAAGAAATATCATGCAAATTTTAAATATAATGAAACCTGAGGAATAAAAGGATGAAAACATAAGTTGAATGAAATTATGGTTGTCTGAAAATCATAAATTAGGGAACTAAGGGACGCGGTCAAAATTTGATTAATTCTAGTGGTTATTTGAATATTTGAGATTGTATTTTTGAAAAGGAAAGCTAGTTTGGGAAATAAACTCATGGAGGGATACGTTTTAAATAAAAAACCAAATTAAAATTATTTAAGTCATTAAGCCAAAAAAATTTGGAAGTCTAAAACTAGAGTTTAGAATTTTAAGAACTAAATAGGAGTATGTTTTGATAAATTGTTACATATATTCAATTTTTTATTTTTTTTTTGTAAAAATTAAGGAAAAATGGAGCGAGCAAGAAATTTTAAGAAGCATTTAAATTTTTAAGGTACATGTATGAATCTTTGGGACTTTAATTTAAAAGTAGATATTGTATAATTGAAAAAAAAAATATTGGGATTTTATCTTTTTGAAAGGAAAAAAATAAAGAAAGAAAGAAAGGAGAGGTTTTCATAGATTAAATTTGAAATAGGACATGATTGGTTTTAAACTTTTTTTTTTTAATAAAAGAATTGAAGGTTCTAGAGTCAAAAAGAAATTTAGGGGATAAAAGGAGACAATGTTAACTTCATCATTAATTTAATAAACTTGTGGAGGGATACGTTTTAAATAAAAAGCCAAATTAAAATTATTTAAGTCATTAAGTCAAAAACATTTGGCCTAAAACTAGAGTTTAGAGTTTTAAGAACTAAATAAGATATATGTTTTGGTAGAACTTTACATAAATTCAAATTTTTTTAGTAAATATTAAGGAAAAACGGAGCTAGGAAGAAATTTTAAGATTTATTAAAATTTTTGAAGGTATATTGATGAATTTTTGGGACCTTAATTTAAAAGTTGATATTGTATTGATAAAACATAAGGGGATTTTATCTTTTTCTTAGGAAAAAAAATAAAGAAAGGATAGGTTTTCATAAATTAAATGTGAAATAAGGCATGATTAATTTGAAACTTTTTTTTATTAATAAAAGATTCTAGAGTCAAAAGGAAATTTAGGGGATAAAAGGAGACAATGTTAACTTCATCATTAGTTTGATAAAATTAAGAAATGTGTGGATAGTTTGGAATGAAATGTGAGTATTTAGAGTTTAAATTAAAAAGATTAAAAAAAAAAAAGTAAAAACCTTAGGGCTTCTATCATAATGTTGATGAATTCAATAAGCACATTTGGAAAAGTTGAATTATAGTATAAGATATTGTGCCAAAAATGAAATAAATCAAGATTTATGGATTAATTTGAGAAAACCAAGAATTTTGTACGCCAAATTGAAATTTATAAGAAGAAAACAGTAATTATAGGGCTTTCTAAACGGCAATTGTAATTGTATGGACTATTTTGTAAATAAAAACTTTTAGCATAGATTGAAATTTAAAGGAGAATGTGAGCTAAAAGGGTTATAGAAATATGTGGTAAAATGAATTCAATTGAGATTTATGGTTTCAACTAGTAAGAGTAGGAAGGTATGATATCTTTTAAATTTAATAAAAATGTTTCAAGGAAAATGAAATTTTAGAATTATTAGATTGTATATCTTTAACAAAATCAAAGAGAGATAAGAATTTTTTGCAAATTTTAAATTTAAAGGAGCCTTAGTAATTAACAGCTAAAAATTAGAATTGAATGAAAATATGATTGGTTGAAAATCTTAATTTTGGGCTCTTTTGTTTTTAATTTTTGAGGTTAAATGAAAATTTGATTTTGTATTTCAAAAAATAAAGTAAGTTTTGGGGTTAAACTCGTAAAATGTTGAAGGATAAGTTTTAAAAAACTAGAAGTTAGAAGAAAACATAAATCATAGGGCTATAAAATTAACAAAACTAAGTATATGGGATATTTTGAAAGATAAAAAACATGATGGATTATTTTGAAATGATTTCGGAGCATGAGACTAATACAATATAGGGGCTAAATGAAATTGCATTTTGGAATTTTGAAACTTTGAAAAAGAGTTTAAATAGGTTAAATTAGATCTTAAAAGCATTTTCAGAATATTTGCTAAATTTGAATAAAACTTCATTTAGAAATCGGATTCCAACATTATTTGGGATTAGATGGAAATCAAAGCTAACGAAAAAAAGGATAACTTGGTGCATATTTGAAATTTAAAAAAAATGGATCTTTTTGAAAAAAGGACTTTTTAACATAGATTTAAATTAAGAAGAGATGACGAGTATAAATGATTGAATTTTGAAAATTGATAGAAAAATAAATTCAATATAGATTTGAGGGTTTAGTCGAAAAAATATGGAATTATAAGCTATTTTGAATTCAAATAAAAATGGTGACATTTTTTTTAGAGCTACATCTTTGACAAAATCGAACTGAGATAAGAAATGTCATGCAAATTTTAAATGTAATGAAACCTTAGGAGTAAATGGATGAAAACATAATTAATGAAAATATGGTTGGATGAAAATCATAAATTATGGAACTAATAGATGTGATCAAACTTTGACTAATCCTTGGGGTTGTATTAGTATTTGAGATTGTATTTTTGAAAAGGAGAGTCAGTTTGGAAATAAACTTGTGGAGGGATACGTTTTAAATAAAAAGCCAAATTAAAATTATTTAAGTCATTAAGTCAAAAACATTTGGTCTAAAACTAGGGTTTAGAATTTTAAGAATTAAATAGGATATATGTTTTGATAGAACTTTACATAAATTCTAATTTTTTTTTAGTAAATATTAAGAAAAAACGGAGCTAGCAAGAAATTTTAGGATTTATTGAAATTTTTGAAGGTATATTGATGAATTTTTGGGACCTTAATTTAAAAGTTGATATTGTATAATTGATAAACATAATGGAATTTTATCTTTTTCTTAAGAAAAAAATAAAGAAAGAAAGAAAGGATAGGTTTTCATAGATTAAATATGAAATAAGGCATGATTAATTTGAAACTTTTTTTTTTTTTTTGTTAATAAAAGAATTAAAAATTCTAGAGTCAAAAGGAAGTTTAGGGGATAAAAGGAGACAATGTTAACTTCATCATTAATTTGATAAAATTATGAAATGTGTAGATAGTTTGGAATGAAATGTGAGTATTTAGAGTTTAAATTAAAAAAATTAAAAAATAAAAATAAATAGGGCTTCTATTCATAATATTGAGGAATTCGATAAGCACATTAGAGAAATTTGAATTATAGTACAAGATGTTGCTAAAAAAATAAAATAAATTAAGATATATATATATATATATTAGTTTGAGAAAACCAAGAACTTTGTAGGACAAGTTGGAATTTACAGAAGCAATCATTAATTATAGGGCTTTCGTAGCAACACCCTTTTAGAAATAAAAACTTAGCATAGATTGAAATTTAAAGGAGAATATGAGTTTCAAGGGTTGAAGTTTAGAAATTTATGAAAAAATGAGTTCAATTGAGGTTTATGGTGTCAACTAGGAAGAGTAGGAAGGTATGAACTCTTTTAAATTTAATATAAATGGTGAAAGAAAAATAAAATTTTACAGCTACTAGATTGTATATCATTAAACAAATCGAAGAGAGATAAGATATTTTATGCAAAGATTAAATTTAAAGGAGCCTTAGTAATTTACTGCTGAAAGTTAAAATTGAATGAAAGTACGGTTGGTTTAAAATCTTAATTAGAATTTTTTTTTTTATGAGGTTGGATGAAAATTTGTTATTCGGTTTCAAAAAATAAAGTAATTTTGGGGGTTACCCTTGTAAAATGTTTGAAGGATAAGTTTCAAAAAACTAGAAGTTAAAAAAAAAACATAAATCATAAGGCTATAATATTAATACAATTAAGTTTATGAGAGATTTAGAAAGAAAAAACCCATGATGGCTTAGTTTGAAATAATTTCGGAGCATAAGGCTAATACTATATAGGGGTTAAATGAAATTGCATTTTTAGAAAATAAGTTTAAATAGGTTAAATTAGATCTTAAAAGAAATTTGAGAATATTTGCTAAATTTGAATAAAACTTCATTTTGAAATTGGATTTCGACGTTATTCGGGATTAGATCGAAAACAAAGCTAACGAAAAAAAACGATAACTTGGTGCATATTTGAAATTTTAAGAAAATAGATCTTTTTGGAAAAAAAGATTTTTTTATTTTTAAATTAAAAAGAGATGACGAGTATAAATGATTGAATTTAAAAAATTGATAGAAAAATGAATTCAATATAGATTTGAGGGTTTAAACCGAAAAATATTGAATTATAAGCTACATGAATTCAAATAAAAATGGTTCCAGTTTTTTTAGAGCTACATCTTTGACAAAATTGAACTGAGGTAAGAAATGTTATGCAAATTTTAAATGTAATGAAACATTAGGACTAAATGGATGATAATATGGTTGATTGAAATCATAAATTAGGGAACTAATAGACGTGATCAAAATTTGACTAATCCATGGGGTTGTATGTATGCTTGAGATTGTATTTTTGAAAAGGAGAGTTAGTTTGGTAATAAACTCGTGGAGGGATACGTTTTAAATAAAAAGCCAAAATAAAATTATTTAAATATTTAAGTAAAAAAAAAAAAGTGGAAGTCTAAAACTAGAGTTTAGAATTTTAAGATATGTTTTAATAGATTTTTACATAGTTTCTAATTTTTTGGTAAAAATTAAGGAAAAACGGAGCTAGCAAGAAATTTTAAGAAGCATATGAAATTTGTGAAGGTACATTGACGAATGTTTGGGACCTTATTTAAAAGTAGATATTGTATAATTATAAAAAAATTGGGATTTTATCTTTCTGAAAGGAAAAAAAATATAGAAAGAAAGAAAGAAGAAGTTTTCATAGATTAAATATGAAATAAGACATGATTGATTTTAAACTATTTTATTTTTAATAAAAGAATTGAAGATTTTAAAGTCAAAAGAAAATTTAGGGTATAAAAGGAGACAATGTTAAACTCAACATTAAATAATCTAATTTTAATTTAAATTTTAAATAAGATACTAAAAGAAACTTAAGTTACATTATTACGTTAGATCACAATATTTTGGCAATTTGAAATGACAAATTTCAGCCGAATCAATTAACCCCAAACCCTTTAGAATTAACCCAAAATTAAAAGAGTCGACGGATTTAACATTTCTAATCTACACTAACAACCTATCTACTTCAACTCAATACAAATATCATATTTTATTATGTATTTAATTGTAAGTAATTACATTATTCACAATACATTTAATTATAAACAACCGGGAACATCCCACATTACACAGAAGCCTACAACCCAATCTAAATAATAGCTAAGCATCCTCCCTATAAGGTAAAGCGAGAAAAGAAACAAATGGCTGTTTATGAAAATTATAGACTTTTTTAAGAATGGAAGAAATATAAAATCCATATCGTATAAATAATGAATATATTAGGGCACCCAATGATCCCTTATCTATGAAATATATATTGAATATAACTTAAATACTTTCATTTCAATACTTGCAGAACTTAGAACTAATAAATATTTACAGCACAAAAAAAATAAAAAATCACATAATGCATCTAATGGGTGAATTAATTCAATAGCCATCAATTTCTTTTATAATTCAACAAATTAATTTGGTACGAAAAGAAACCCTCCGCAACTCGATACCAGATTCATTTATTTAGTCATCAAGAAATAAAAAGATATTTAATTCATAAAATGCCAACATAGTTACAAAACATTTTAATATTTTGAAAAATAAATTGAATAATCATAAATTTCTCCTAGGCTGAGAGATTGCATTATCACCGTCACCAGTCGTTAAACTCAAAGGTAATATTAGTTACCAAAAGCTCAAGCTTTAGCAGATACTTGCAAAATAAAACATACAAATAAGTTTTCGTCAGTAATTATAAATATTAAAACAAAAACAAAATATTTAATCGCATTTTGGTGGCTCTGAAGTTGAGATAAGAAATTAATGAAGGACTTGCAACAAATAGAGCTGAGAGCTGTAAATTGTAAGCTTGTGCCATTAAAGAGATTCATAAATTAGTTCATTTGATGCAACAACCCAAAATCGCAATGCCAAATCTTTTAATAGCAGTAGAAAAAAAATGAAAAACATATGGTAGGTAAAACGGGAACTTCATCCAACAATGTCCAGAGCTTTGCCAGTGAGTAAGCCAAGGGAAATTCTGCAAGAAAAAAGATTCCCAAGTAAGAGACAAAAACATGAAGGAAATAATAAAGATAATCTATTAATGCCAGTTCTATAAGCGATGTGCATCTAAGTTGGATTAGACTGGGAATAGTATTTACCCTTGATTTCATACACCCACCACGTGGGCGTGAGTATCTCAGCGTAAATTCGTGCAAACAAAGGGTGGCTACTACAGCTAGTGCATTAGGGTGGATGTAATAAAATGGTTATGACATAATAAGGAAGCTAGTCTGTTGATAAATTTGGGTTTCCTTCGAAACAGGAACAGCTAATAGGTTGCACACAAATATAAATTAAACACACACATAAGCAATCCTATAAAATAAAAAATTCAATACAAGCAAGATGAACTTACATATTTTGTTGAAGGCCACAATGTCACAACTTTGGACATATTCATTAATGGGTTCAACTGTGAGACGCTCCTCGATGAGAGTATCAACAGATACCAAGTCATCGACAATAGTCATCATGATTTGCAGCTTCTTGATACCATATCCAACAGGGACAAGTTTAGCTGCAAAAGAAAACACATATATGTCATCTCTAAATACAGAGAGCATCTTTATGGTACATAACAGCTTAGGCACATTTACAGTCGTCACATGTGAAAAAGAAGAAATACATACAGGCTCCCCAGAGAAGACCTTCCAATTCAACACTTCTAACTGCTTCCTCAAGTTTCTTCATGTCAGTCTCATCATCCCATGGTTTTATGTCCAACAAGACTGATGATTTTCCAGCTGAAAAAATAAAGAAGAAGCAAGGATTCACATGTTAAAGAAAGGTTTTAGAGAAGTGCCAACACATGTTCAATTCACCATACCACCTTGTTACAACTAAATTACTGGACTTTCTGGATGGCATTTTCAACAATTTAAAAGGATGTTAATCCACTCATGCATGATTCAAATAACTTACACTCTTTTTTCTTCCCAGATGCCTTCACAGCAGCTGCGCGCTCTTCAGCAGCCTTCTTCTCTTCCTCAGTCTCCTCACCAAACAAATCTACATCATCATCATCATCCTCCTCAGCACCCGAGGCCTGAGAAATACATTTGAATTCATTCAGAATTATGATATTACATATGGTGGTTCAACAGTACAATATTTACACAACAATAAATAAACATAAATTAACTAAGTGATGGAACAAGCAAACCAAAATAAAAGAGAAGACTACAGAAATAACCAAATTTAAAACAAATGCTAGGCAATAGTATCAATTCTCGCCTTGCTGTCTGCAGCTGGTGGAGTAGCAATAGCCTCAGAGACTGGAGCTGACCCCTCAATAGTCACACCAGATCCTTCGCCAGAAACTCCACTGCCATAGCCCAATCACACATACAAGCAAACATCACAATCAGGACATACAGAATCAAAATATTTCAAATCTCAAGATCTATGGCTATTGATGGAGGGACGTACGAAATTCTCAACAAGGATTCAATGTGGTTGTACCAACGTGACACATTCACGTAGTCAGAGGATGGAGGCTTTGAAAGGGCAGCATGAACAGTGAGATCATCCTTTGAAGCTAGATACCTGGAACAGAATGAAGTAATATTCAATGACAGTGGACTTTAAATTGTTTCACAGTTCAAACAGAGAATGTAGACATATCATCTAGGTCCAAACCTATAAAGGTGGGCATTTATTATCTTTAAAACCCTATACCCATGCGGGCAGATTCATAACCATTCCAGAAAAAGAAAACGTAAGAAGTGTGGCCATTTAACCAAAAAAAATACCAAAGAACATGCCTAAGCCAAAACTGGACCAACCAAACTTGAAATGATAATAAAACCTGAAACCATTTGTTTTTTTCTGACTCGCATTCAGTGTGACAGATAATTGCTTTACAAATATCCATGAATCACTAATCAAAGGTAAATCGTAATCGCCTAATCACTACGTTGAATTAATAGTAATAGTAAACAAACACCTACGTTACTTTACACACAGTCCATCAAATCTGAAACACAATTTTATGGGAACAGAGAGATTAATTTTTTAAAACATCGCAATACAACTACGAAAATGAGCAGACACTGCGTTAACAACGCAGATCTGTGAAGTTGTTCCCCAACCTGAGATTCTGATCTAGTAAAAATATTAGAAGTAGAGGCTAGAATGAATTGTAAAACTGACCCAGTAATGTAACTTCTGGACAATAGGAAGTCATCAAGCTTCTTGAGACCAGCAGCTGAGCCAAGATCGTAGAAGGTGACAGCCATTGCTCAATAACAAAAGAATTTGAAGCTGATCTTCCCGATTTCTGCCATAAAAAATTGAACAAATTACTACCATATTCAACCAAATACGAACAAAAGCGTGCACTCCAACATAACATATTCAGATCCACACAACAGTCGTATATGACATAGAGATTGAAATGGAGAAATGGTTTGGAAACTTACAGAGAGCGGCAGCCGTGTAGTGAGGAGGGGCAGTAAGCTGCTCGCGCTAGGGTTTTAAATATAAGTGTGGCCACAAGGTTTGGAAAGAAAAACGATTATCGCTATTTGGTCCCTTCAGTTTTGAGTAATTTATGTCTACTCCCTTACGTTATTCGAAATTCGTAAAAGGGAACCTTTTCGTATGTTCATATTAAGCCTTTTTAGTGGTTCAAGGTTTAGGCAAAGAGAATGAAACTATTCTATTCGGTATGTCCTGTGTTATGCACATAATCAAAATATTTTATCTAATTGTATTCTTTTTTTTGTGGTATACTACTATGTTATAAAAGTATTTTATATTTTTTGATTGTATATTGTTATTGATGAGTTATTTGCCTTTGTATGTATAATGTTTAGATGTCATTGGAAGAGTTTCTGCTATGCAAACTCCTAAGGATATGCCCACTAAAGATGGTTCAGCACGAATGATGGAGATAGAACTTGACGATTTGAAGTAATATATTTAATATTTATTAAGATATTACAATTATTTCACAAAACAATACTGATATTTTTTTAAATGTAGGAATAATAGATTGACGTGTACACTCTGGAACGAGTTCATCAGTGTGCTTCTTCCCTTTTTGAGTTGGGATACAACTGAACCACTTATTGTTGTACTTCAGTTTTGTCGTCCAAAGCTATTTAATGGTATTAAATTTCATTATTTTGAAATACTAAAATTCTATTAATTTTATGTATTAATTCTAGAGTTTCATCATTTACTCTATGTTATTCAGACAATGTTAAAGTTTCAAATTCCTGGAACGTCACCAAACTACACGTAAATGGTGATTCATTGGAGGTTCAACAATTTAGGAAAAGGTTGTTTCAAAATATAAATGTAATTTAACATATGTTATAAATATCTTTCTATATATTTATGTAAATGTTATAATTAAATAAATCTGCATTTATGAATTTTTTGACAGCTTGGAGAAGAATCACAGTACACCCAATACTATTTCTATAATTTCTTATTTTTCTGGAGGTTTAGTGGCTAATGAGTTTTCGAATGGTAGAGCTGTTGTGAGGACGCTACAGGAGATTTGTGAAGTAGAAGAGGTATTAGTTAATATAATTTTCATGTTTAAAATTCTTTAGTTGCATAAAATTTAAATATTAATATTTTGTATGATGTTTTTTTTCTGGACTATATGTCTCAATAAGTAAACTGAATGCTTATTTATTACATGTAATACTGAACTATGATTTTGATAACGAATTTATATTCATGAAGATGGGATATTTCTGGGTTTACTGCATTATTGCTGAGTTTGAGAATCTATAGACGTGCTGGTATTTAGCATGTAATAAGTGCCACCGTAAGTTGACACCGAAGGATGATGGTTTTGATTGTTTGAAGTGTGGACATATAGATGGTAGTATGAAATTCAGGTAATATATTTTTTGTAAAATTAAGTATATTGCTTACAAACATCATTGCTTAATTTTTTAATGTAAGAATTTAACTTTTTAAATATTATATACAGATACAAAGTTGAGTGTCGTGTGGTCGATGACATTCATAATGCTTTGTTTTTGCTTTAGGATGATGTGGCTTTGGAAGTTGTACGAAAATCAACATATAAATTGAAGAAGGAACATGTAAGCATAATATCCCATTGTTTAAACTCTAATGATTTTTAATAAAATTTTAATTGTGGTATTTTGTATATTTAATATTATTTTATTGATTATAAGATTCCAACCCGGGATATGTTACTAAAGAATTTGAGAAATTGTGCGACAAAGATGTACTTTTTAAGATATCAAAAAAGGAAGAGCCCTTTAGAATTTGAGGAATGTGTTATATGTAGTCAAGATGACTAATGATCCTAATGTTCTAGCTAGGTACCGTAGCTCTTATGTTGATAGTCAGGTAATTTATATTTTGTAATGTCATTTTAATATTTTCACTATTTATCGTACATTACTTAGCTGATTTAATTAATTTGATAGTCAGTTCATTTGTATTTTAAAACTTTATGTTACTCAATAGGAATCAGATGTTATTTCAAAGCTGCATAGAAGATTGATGGTTAATGAGAATGTAAGATACTTTTTGTCCGCATATATCTAACTGTTCTTCAACAATTAGTTTAACGACCTAGATAACAAGTTTAACTTGATATATATATATATCTATATATATATATATTGCAAGGTCGATTATTCTAAGGATGAAGTATCTACTCCTCAAAAGAAAATAAAGGAATTAATGTGGTTGATGTGGATGAAGAAACTAATGGAAAGAGTCCTTCTTTCTATTATGATGGAATTGAGGATGCAACAGTGAAGAGGAAGCTGATGAACGAATTTTCAACTACCAATGCCAAAAAAAAAAGGAGAAGCCAATTATTATAAAACAAGAGAATGATTGAATATTTCTACTGGATGAATATGTAATACTACCAATTCTATTTATGTTTTTTTTAATGTCTTTGTGATTTTACTCCATACTGGAGTCACTTTGGTGGATTTATCTAAGATATGATTTTTATATTTTTATTATTGAATTCTCTTTTGTTGGATGATTTTTATTATTATTTTTAATGAAGTTATTTTTTGTCATTACAAATGATGGGTTTGGTGTTCTTTTGTGGGAAATTTTGTAATGTAACAAATCAAGGAACTTTGTTCGACAATTAAGATGACTAAAGTCCACAATCTTCTATTACTTAAATTAAATATAAAGGTGAATTTATTACATAAATATTAAGTTGCTAGAGTTCAATTCATGATTCCCCAATTTTTTTTCTATTGGCTTTTATACATGTGTGTATATATATATTTCTCTTTCTTATATCTTACACTTTTTTCTATTTATTTCCATACGTGTTTGTCTCTTTCTTAAAATATGAGTTGAACTGTGTTAAAATAATTATTTAAAGATTTTCTTGTCATATTATTTTAACCGTATATATAGTTTTAAAATTATATGTTATTTAATTTAAATTTATAGTCTCACTACCAAGGCTAAGTAGTATGGACTTGGTGTTTAATTCATGGTGTCATCCTATCTTTTTATTTATTTATTTATTTAAATTATTGTGTGCATATATATTTTAATCTTTCTTATGATTTTGATACTTTTTTTTCTATTTGTTTCCATACGCAAGTGTGTGTATATATATATTTATATATTTCTTATTATTGTCATATTTGTTTCTATTAATTTCCATACGTATCTACGTATTGATCTCTTTTTTTTAATTGAAATAGAGTTCTTCATTTTTAGTTATGTATCATACTTTATCATACCTTTCTAAGGCTCTTATAAATGACACATCAGCGACTCAAATCTAAAGAAATTTTTTTATATATAAAAAGCATAAAAGGTAAAATTTTATAAATAAAAATAAATAATTCAATTTTTATACAAAAAAATACTGAAACTTAAAATTGTATTATTGATATTAATATCGATATATTAATTAATATTTTCATTAATTCGATGTAAATTTTAAATATTTATTTTCACACTTATATTGAAAGTTGGCACTCTAGTTATGTTATTGCGTAACATTGATCATTTACTTGGATTATACAATGGAATTCAGATGGTTGTTACCAAACTTGGTGATCATGTTGTGGAAGCAAAGATTCAGGAAGTAATGTGGGACAAAAGTGTCTAATTCCTAGGTTGTCTATGTCTCCATCTGATAAGAGGATTCCTTTCAAATTTCAAGGTATACAATTTTCCTTTATTGTCTCTTATGCTATGACAATAAACAAGAGTCAAGGGCAGTCTTTATCTCATGTGGATTTGATTTTGAAAAAACCTGTGTTTAGCCATGGTCAATTATATGTTGCTATTTGTAGAGTTACTAATAGAAAATGGCCGAAACTTTTGATTTGTAATTATGATAATGAAGATAGTAATAATACTACCAATGTAGTGTACAAGGAAGTGTTACCTGTAGATACAACTTATTGTTTTGTGATTTTATGATGTCTTTTAAAGTGTTCTATTTGTTCTTTTAAATTTCTTTAAAGTAATAAAAATTAAATCAATATTACTTGAATGTCCAATGATAAGAAACAAGATCATTAAATTCCAAATACACCATATAAAATGAATATAATTTTACATTTTACAATATAAACAAAAAATAACTTCCGTGCATCGCACGGGTCTCACACTAGTGTTAATAATAATAAAATAAAATATATAAATTTCAATAAAATAATCAATAAAAAATAAATTATCATGCATTATATGATTGAAATTAATATAAGAAATACAACTAAATATTTCTAATTTTTTTGTGAGATTTATAATACGATACGGTAGCAAAAAAAACTAGAGACTATGTAATAAAATTAAATAATTTAAATTTAACTTCTTTTAGTAGTTTTAAATATCCTCAAGTTCAATTAACTGAAAATCAAATAATTTAAATAAGCTTAACTTGACTTGACTTAACTTTTATATATAGTTTATATAAAAATAATCATGCATTTTTTAGAGCCACCCATTAAGCATACTTCAATTAACAAAAAACAAAAATTATTAAACTAAACTAGAAAAAAATCTATAAAAAATAATATATTCGTCGAGGACACCAAACAACAACCACTTATCATAATATATGTATCACCAAAATAATCAACAATAGTCCATTTACCAATTTACACACAGTTTCACACTAAAAGAAAGTAAACGCAAGGGCGTTCTCGACAATTCCTACTATTGGCGCCTGAATAAGATTTGCCTTCCAAATCAAACTAACAACCTTTCACTTCACCGGAGAACCCTACCGCCTCCGTCGCCATTCCCGCTGCAATCGCCACTTCCGCCGTTGGAAATTGCGGCCTCAGCTCCGACATCCACGTCCTCCATAGTCTTCATTGGCCTATCTCTCTCCAATTCTCCGAGGCTTCTGTCTAGATTTACCCTCCCATTCTCTCACAATCCCCATAATCCCACCACTGCCGTCATCTCCTACCACCGACGACAGCTCCAAATCTCAAATGTGTTATCTTCTCCCAATAAACAAGTCCACCACGAGGAGACATTCATTTCCCGATATGCGCCCGACGAACCTCGTAAGGGATGTGATGTTTTGGTGGAGGCGCTCGAACGAGAAGGTGTCACCGACGTCTTCGTGTACCCTGGCGGCGCGTCTATGGAGATCCACCAAACACTCACTCGCTCCAAAATCATCCGAAAGTCCTCCCCCGCCACGAGCAGGGTGGTATCTTCGCCGCCGAAGGATACGCCCGCGCTTCTGGCCTCCCCGGTGTCTGCATCGCCACATCGGGCCCTGGCGCCACCAATTTGGTGTCGGGTCTCGCCGACGCTCTCCTCGACAGTGTTCCACTTGTAGCTATCACCGGACAAGTGCCCCTCCGCATGATCGGCACTGACGCTTTCCAAGAAACCCCAATTGTTGAGGTAACTAGATCAATTACCAAGCATAGTTATCTTGTTTTAGATGTTGAAGATATCCCTCGAGTGGTGAAAGAAGCGTTTTTTATTGCCCGCTCGGGTAGGCCTGGCCCTGTTTTAGTCGATCTTCCGAAGGATATTCAACAGCAAATGGTGGTTCCGAACTGGGATGAGCCGATGAGGTTAGGTGGCTACTTATCTAGATTGCCTAAGCCGCCTAGTGAAATGTTGCTTCAGCAGATAGTTAAATTGATATCCGACTCGAAAAAGCCTGTTCTTTATGTGGGTGGCTGTTGTTTGAACTCTACCGAGGAGCTGAGGAGGTTTGTGGAGATCACCGGAATCCCTGTTGCCAGCACTCTGATGGGTCTCGGTTCTTTTCCTTGTGGAAGAGTTTGCGTTACAAATGTTGGGAATGCATGGGACTGTTTGTGCGAACTATGCAGTGGACAAGAGTGATTTGTTGCTTGCTTTTGGAGTCAGGTTTGATGACCGTGTAACTGGCAAATTGGAAGCATTTGCCTGTCGAGGGAAGATTGTCCACATTGACATTGATTCAGCCGAGATTGGGAAGAACAAGCAACCTCATGTGTCCATATGTTCCGACATAAAACTTGCCTTGCAGGGTTTGACTTTGATATTGGAAGAGAAAGGGAACTTCGGTAAGGTTAATCTTGACTTTTTGTCTTGGAGGCAAGAGCTAATTGAGCAGAAGACGAACTTTCCTTTGAGTTATAAGACATTTGAGGATGCCATTCCTCCCCAGTATGCAATTAAGATTCTTGATGAGCTCACATGAGGGAATGCAATCATTAGCACTGGTGTTGGGCAGCATCAGATGTGGGCTGCACAGTTTTATAAGTACAACAAGCCAAGGCAGTGGTTGACCTCAGGTGGTTTAGGGGCGATGGGCTTTGGGCTCCCAGCTGCCATAGGAACCGCTGTTGCTAGACCAGATGCAGTTGTAGTGGACATTGATGGTGACGGAAGTTTCATAATGAATGTGCAGGAGCTAGCAACTGTGCGAGTGGAGAACCTTCCTGTTAAGATTATTTTGTAAAATAATCAGCATTTGGTATGGTGGTCCAGTGGGAAGATTGATTTTATAAGTCCAACAGGGCCCCCACATACCTTGTAAATCCTTCTAAAGAGTCGGAGATTTTCCCTGATATGTTGAAGTTTGCTGGCTTGTGATATACCTGCAGCTCGTGTGACAAGAAAGGATGATTTGAGAGCAGCAATACAAAAGATGTTGGCTACTCCTGGCCGTATCTGTTAGATGTTATTGTACCGCATCAAGAGCATGTTTTGCCTATGATCCCCAGTGGTAGAGCCTTTAAAGATGTGATAACAGAGGGTGATGGAAGAACTAGGTACTGATGGGAAGAATGCCAGAAGTTCATCTTGTTGTGAAAATTAGATGTCAGCTAAAAGAGGTCAGGTTTTATGAGCTTTGGCTTGTAAGTTAGTTGTCTTTAGTTCTGGCATTTGCAAAATTCTATTTGCCTTTTCCTTTTGTAATTTTTGGGTTGTAGTGAACGCCATTGGTTTGATATCACCTTCTGTTGAATATAGTAATAAAGGTTCTTGCTGCTGATATTTGTCTTTGAATATTACATAAACAAGATGTGTATTTCTGGTTCTAAGTTATGGAAAAATGCTGAGGCAGTCCTAAATCTTGGGCAGTATATTATTCAACATATTATTTCTTGAAATGAATTAACTTGATGGTTTAAGAAACAATTTAGTATTATGGATATCTTTTTCAATAGTTGTGATAAACAAGTTGAGATTCTAGTGTGGATCTGGTAATTCTGAGGAGCTGATCAATTTAGTATTGTGGATATCTTTTTCGATAGTCGTGATAAGCAAGTTGAGATTCTAGTGTGATTCTGGTAATTTTGAGTAGCTGATTATATACAACTCTCTTCAATTAGAACTTGCATCCCATGCGATATCAATATTGTCTATCTCTGAAATGTCGTGAGTACTCTTGCTTTCAACTCTTCTTTTCTGATATTGGTGGCCATTGCATTTATTGAAAAAGCTGAAATTATCCTACTCCATATTTCCTTATGATTTTCGCAAGTATCTCCATGATTCTAGCTCTACTTCGCACACGTCAAACATTAAATTGATCTACTGGTGAGTCAACACTCTGGATACCCTCATGTGATTTCTTAATGCAAGACAATGTCATCCTAATCAAGACTCAAGTAATATCAGGCCAATAAAAGGAACTTTGGTAAATGTCGTTCCTACAGGGATCCAGTCTAAGGAATACATGAGAAGTCCTAACGGCTGCAGGAGGATGTTAAAATTTCCTAAGTTTCGGATGCTCCAGTAGGCATTTCTAGACCTAGTGCTGATTTAATGCAGAAAACTATCTTTGTCAACATAGATGTAATATTTTTACAGGTATACTTCCTTTTATGCTAACCTAGATTTGTTAGAAAGATAGAAGACTAAGGATTAAGAAGAGAAATTTGAACCTGAACTTCCCAAATCAGCCTTGTATTAAGACGTGATCTGGCTTGGGTTCATGTTCACAATAATTGTGTAAATAGAAACATCTTAAGCTTATGTTGTCCCAAAAAAAAAAAAAAAAAAAAATGTTCTTATATTTAGTGGCATAACTTTTCTAAAAGCATCAGTCTTTGAGCATGCAAATTGAGGATGAAATTTATTATGGAGCTATTGGTTTATCCGTATAGCTTCGATAGCAGCAAATGTTATTCTTGCCATGAAGAAAATTTCTACTCTTAATGCATAAAATAATAATATTGTTTTGAGCTAGTTGAGGAGGATTGTTTTCATGGTGAAAATGGCTACTTGATTCTGGTGACAATAACTTATGTTCTTACAGGTTTACAAAACGTCATTTGTGTGCATAGTAGAGGATGCTGACATGTCGAAGGATTTTCTTCTTACCAAGAGACAGGTAACCTTTGAAGAATGAGCATGCGCATTATCAATACTACACAACACAAAATCCGGTCTATAGAGTGCTAGATTCAGCTGATCTTCTCCCACAACCAATGCTGTAGCATCAACCAGAACATGCCATGAGTTACGATGGGCTTCTGAAATCCAATGCATGGAGTAACGGGTCCCACTCACTTCAACCGGGTAAGAGAACAGCCCTTTTGGAGCGTGCTTGCATTTCCTTCTGAAATAATGACTAAGTTGTGACCCCTTAATCCTCAAATCCAACCAAGTCTCTGGTGCTAAGATCACTCTTGATTCTTTGTAGCTTGCGAATTCTCTTATGTAATCTTCTTCTTCCTTAATAATTGTCAAATAATAATTCCCCTTGAAAAATGGATAGCTTTCTCCAACCAACATCATTGCTTCTTTGTAGCTCTGAGTGAAGAGAACAAGATATTCCTCATCTGGTAATCCACAGTGTTTCAAAACCTTGTTTCGAGCTTGAATTTCAGGAATAGAAATGAAGCTCCCAAGAAAGGATGACTTTTTGGTGAGGATATTAAGTAATCTTGAAGGCTCAAGCTGTGCATTCTCAAGATCAGGGAGGCTGCTTCCAAAGAAAGGTGTATACGAAGCCTCTCTGGGTGATTTTCTCTTGTCATCGGGCAAGGGTTCTGAGAGCTTTTCTTTGACACAGAGATCATAGAGATCAGTCTTTTCTCCTCCTTCCACTAGGGCATTTGAGTATTCCGGGTACTTTGCTAGTACATATTGTTCTACGTACTGCATTTCGCTTGGAGTTATCGGTCCTGACCACCTTAGATCGAGACCATGGAGTGTTGATATGGCTTCAGCAACTATATGAGCAGGAATTACCCGCTGGGGTTTCTGTTTCATTTTCACTGAAATCAGATGACAGTTTTTTCCAATGCCTCGATGGCCAAATAAATCCAAACCTTAGGGGGGATTCTGTTGTTTTGGCCGATTCTTTTAAAATTATCGATTTGGCCATGATTTTGTCAATAGAGTGCAATCTTGGCAGATTTAAACTAATTTTGGTCTCTTTCTACATGATGCGTACTTACGACCTTAAAATTAGATCTATTGTCATCAAATTTTGCAAAATTTGCCAAAATTGCACCAATTGATGTCTAAAAACTGCGAAGTCTCAAAAAGATTTTGAATATTTTTTTGGCATTTAGGCCTATTTCTAGGATAATTTATTGATGAAGGAGTTGAACTTTTTCCTTACCTTAATAACCATGCTGCTTGGTCTGCCATTTTGATTAGGTGACTTTGCAGAAGAAGTGAATAAGGATTTCCTCATATCTTCTACCCTTTTTCCCTGATTCACAAACAAAAACTGTGAGAACATGAAGCATCTTTCTCTCTCTCTCTCTCCCCTATGTTCTTACCTTCATTACAGGAGATAAGACTGCATGTTTCTCACTCTGCTTTTCCATGATTGTCCGTTCGCTGATGATGGATCCTTGAACGGTCAAAACAGGAAAAGAGCGAAGAAAATTTGGAGATGAAACCGAAGCAGCAAATATTAAACAATGGCTTGCATGGTGGTGTCACATAGCTAGTCAGCAGTTTTCTGGTTTCTTGGTTGAGTTTCAGGGAACTTAAGATTTGGACAATGATGAGGAAGGACCTTAAACAATGCGGAATGATGTAAAATATATGGTGTCTGAAAGGGACATTTATGTTTGATTAAAGATTGAAAATGTGAAGCAGAAAGGGACAGATTGAAGAAGGAATATTTGGAGGAGAAATGCTTGCTTCTGCTTTCTGTCTGAATAACAAAGTAGACCTTATATCATCAACTCTAAAGGACCAAGTCAAAATTCACTAGAATTAAAATAAAAAATTAAAAAATGAGCGTTTATTTACTAATATAATGAGTGAACTGCCTATAGTAAAAGTATGTATACATAAAATTTTTAAATTTACAAATTTTTTTTACATTTTCTTAAAAAAATAAACGGAAAATAATGTAGATGGTAGCTTGTGATTTTTAAAAAAAATCAAATTTTGAAATATAATATATCAAATTAATTATATTTTCATATTTTCATAATTATTAGCTTGATACCCATATTGCATATTTTAAAACATTATATTAGACTAAAAAATTAAAATAATTTTGGTTAATTATTTGGGTTAATTTTGTATATTTATTGTAGAGATTATTTGTAATGAGTTTAGGCTACAAATAAAAATTATTTTTATTTAAAAAATAATATTTTTAATTTTTTTTACAATAATCAATTTATTATTTTTAATTATAATTATATTCTATAAATACATTTATATATTTTTTTTACTAATATAATAGCACAAAAAATTAGAAATAATAAAATTCAATTATTTTAATTTTTAAATTTGGAGACAATATTTGCAATTTTATGTATACAAAAAATACCAAGGGAACATCACACACCCCGTAGAATATGTGTGTTGCACTTGCACAAAGGACTAGAAAAATTTAGAGGCAACATTCTAAAGTCTCTAAATTATATACAAATATTAAAAAAGGTCCTTCAATTATTCGTAAATGTGTGAAAAGATCCATGAATTATTTACTAAAGTTTGAAAAGTACTCTTAACTATAAAAAATATTATGTACAAGTTCTTTCATAATAAATATTTTTTAGTTTAAATAAACACTTAGGGGCCTACGCATAAGAACTATTCATAATTCATGGACCTTTTCAGACATGATCATAATTCAAGGACCTTTTCAAATATTTATAAATAGTTTAAGGACCTTAATATGCATTTTGCCAAATCTAGAGAACATTTTAGCCTTCTTTTTTTTTTTTTTAAATAACATTTTTTTGAAGGACTTCTCCAATATTCGAAAACATAAATAACTTTATTTATTTAATTATTTATTTTTATGTATAATATATCAAATTAATATTTTTTTGCGATCTTTAATTTAATATTTATATTGTATATATAAAAATAAGATATTACATTTAAAATAAGTTCTTATTTTTTTAGTTGATTACTAGATGTCCGCCCGTGCGATACACGTGATATAATATATTTATTATATTAATAATTTATAATAAAATTATGTTATTAATATTGAAAAATGTACATCACCTATTATTTATATCAATTATATTTAAACTAAATATTATTGAGTTTGAAATATAGCTTTATATATTAAATTGCATTTTTATTGTTTTATTAAATAATAAATTGTACAACATTTTGAAGTGAATTATTGAAGTTAAACAATAAATCAATAGTGAAATATTTTTATTTTAAGAAAATATATTTATATTTTTAGGTTGAATCCATGTAAAAATTTGAGATATTATTTATTGAAATACATCACATATAAAAAAATTTCAAATTAATAATTTAGTGCATAATTTTTATTTTTATTTCATCCATAAAAATTATATTTCATAATTTTAAATATAATGAGTTATTTCAATATATACAATATTGTTGTCAGATTAAAGATCACAAAAGGAAGATTAATTTGATATATCATATATTAAAATGGAACTTAAAAAGAAAAAAGTTAATTGAATTTTTAAATTCTAGTGAAAAAAATAGAAAAGAGAAAAATAAAGAAAAGAGAGATTGACACATGTCAATTAATTGTAAAAACACATGAAAAGAGAAAAACTCTCACGATTTTTATATTAAGTATAGACTAGATGTTCGTCCATGATCAGCACGTAATATAATATATTTATTATATTAATAATTTGTAGTAAAATCATGTTATTATTATTAAAAAATGTACATAACCTATTATTTATATCAATTATACTTATATAAATATTACTCAATTTGAAATATTGTGTTATATATTAAATTGCATTTTCATTTTTAAGTTAGTGTTATTAAATAATAAATTGTACAATATTTTGAAGTGAATTTTGAATTGTCCTTCAACTGAATATAAATATTTTAATTTACTAAAAATTATTGAAGTTAAACAATACATTAATAGTATAATATTTTTATTTTTATAAAAAAATATTTATAGTTTTAGGTTAAATCCATATAAAAAAATTGATATATTTTTTATTCAAACTCATCACATATATCAAAATAGAAATACAGTTTTATATATTAAATTGCATTTTAATTTTTTAAATTAGTTTTATTAAATAATAAATTGTACAACATTTTGAAGTGAATTTTGAATTGTCCCTCAACTAATACAAATATTTTAATTTACTAAACTATTGAAGTTAAACAATAAATTAATAGTACAATATTTTTATTTTTGTAAAAAAATTGTTTATATTTTTAGGTTAAATTCATATAAAAAATTGATATACTATTTATTCAAATTCATCACACATATGAAAATAGAAATATAGTTTTATATATTAAATTGCATTTTCATGTTTTTAAGTTATTTTTATTATAATAAATTGTACAATATTTTTGAAGTGAATTTTGAATTATCCCTCAACTAATATAAATATTTTAATTTACTAAAAACTATTAAAATAAAATTGTTATTTAAATTTTTAAAATTTAATAAAAAATATAAATAGGAGAGAAAAAGAAAAAAAACCGACATATATCAATTAATTATAAATATATATATATATATAATAAAAAGAGAAATACTCTCATAATTCTTCTTTTATACTTATATTAAGTATAGAATATCTTGAATTTGAATACATTAATGTTGTTAGGTAGTTGGGTATTCTCCCGGCAGTACTAAACTAAACTTACAAGTTTTGCACTTTAGTCCCACTTACTTTACACTTTGATTTGGACCTGAACGGAATAAAATTTTATTATAAATGATTATATATATATATATATATACATATTAATTTATAAAATACATGTATATAGTCATAAGAAGCTACTGCCTTGTATACCTAAGGTGAATACATTCATAAGCAACTATTTATTTGAAAATTAAATTCATATGTTAAATAATCCTTATATCAATAGGTGATTATCAGATGCTCACCATAGTGTGTATATTAATATTTTGCATAATTATATATATATATATATATATATATATGTAGCGATTTGTATGCTTGGAAAATAAAAATATTTACAACTTTAATAAAAATAAAACATTGTTTGAAGATATGACAAGTATAGTCGTACTTTAAATCTTAAGATTATGATCTAACGTTTATCACCTTGCGGAAAATGTTGACATCAACCACAAAGCTCACAACACTTAATGTATTCAAGTGCTTCCTAAATTCATAAACTCATTGAAATACTTTGTAATTTGAACTCTTAAAAAAAGAAAATAATTTCAAGGGAAAATCTCCAGCAGCAAATTATTAGGTAAAGAAAAATGGGTGGGTGCTGACCAGCCACTAATTGTGGCTTGAGAGGCAGCTTGGGCAGTATTCAACAGATTGAAAATATCCCTGCAACAACCCTTTCGACACATCCTCCTCTTTTGTTGTACCAAATGCTACTAAACATATTAGGAAGAGGATACAAATGCATTCTTACCGTGTACTGTTGAAATATCAATTTCACTATTCATATACATATATATATATATATATATTTGCAACTATCTAAAGATATCTACCTACCAATGAGCCAAATATATGCATTAAATAAACTGATGCTTCAACCCAAAGGTAGTCACAACATCCCTTCTTCCTCACTCAAGAAAATTCTAAACTAAACCCACCATATATATTTTATATAAACTATCAAATAGGTACAAGAAAATCTCACACTAAAATGAGGGGGACATGGTAGCGGTAGTGGTGCTAAAGGATCAACATGCCACCAGAAGTAACCTATAGTCATTCCCTAGTCACTCCCAAAACTCCATTGCTCTCCCGAGTCTCGCCAAAGTCCCGTTTTAAACGGATTCTGCAACAGAAGTATTGTCAAGGGGCGGGAGGGAGGATGAAATTCACAAAAAAGAAACTCATCCCAATTCTTGTATTCATTTTATTCGGTGCTTCTCTCTTCAGATTTCTCAATATTACTATGATTGCTAATTTATCTGTACCTCTCTCTCCTGCTGCCTTGCCTCCAATCAATAAATATGAATGTTCCTCTTCTTCATCATGCCGGAAGAATCTATCACATCCACAAGCTCCTTCCAAAAGTGGGCCCACATCTACGAATGCCAGCAGTTTAACGGAGAAGGAAACACAATTTCTCCTGAAATTCTTCTCTCCCAGAGTCCCATGCAATCTACTTGTTTTTGGAAATGAATATCAGTATTCAAGCATAGCATCTCTGAATTCACGTGGATTCACCATCTTTCTTGAAGATTATGTCCAGAACACAAGCACAAGAAAGTCTACAAACAATACACAAGTTTTCAGAATCATGTACAACACAATAGCTTCAGAAGCTTACCATCTACTCAAAGATGCAAGAGAAAATCCTGAATGTCGGCCAAAACTTCGCCTCCGTAAAGCATCGAAATGCAGCCTGGAATTGTCGAACCTGCCACAGGAAGTGTATGATACCATGTGGGATGTGGTTATGGTGGATGGACCAAGTGGGAGTTCACCCGATTCTCCAGGTAGAATGGCTTCCATATACACAGCCAGTCTATTAGCAAGAAGAGGAAACAGAACTCATGTTATAGTACATGATGTTGATCGGATGATTGAGAAGTGGTTCTCTTGGGAGTACTTGTGTGAGGAGAACTTGGTTTCTTCGAAGGGCAGATTCTGGCATTTCCAAACACAAAGAGTAACTAATGCAACCACTTTTTGCACAAAATAAACATTCCGTCTCTTCCAGAAAAATCAATCAGTCAGTTTTGACAATTTGATGAGATCTAAGACTGATAGTTAAAAGCTTGAGAACTTTGAAACTTACTTCCACACAAGTAGGCTTTAGAACCTGGGCTTGGCTGAAATTGTTGCTAGATTAATAGAAAACCAATTGTATAGGTGCATAGTTAACTTACAGTTTCCTTAAACAATGCGTTCACACTACACATCTTTTGCCGTCATCAGGCTATCTATGGTCAAGAGGTCAGATTGTTTTTTGAAACCTATGGTTTATTGAATCAAATAAAATGTATAAATGCAGAAACAAAATGATAGCAGCAAAGAAACATAACAGAAATCAAACTCATAAGTTTAAAGATCAGATGATAGATATTTATAATAACTTAGCTCACTGTATCGCTGCACAAGACTCAGAGACACAAACGCACATGGAAATATGAGATTAAATGTAACACCTACACAAAAATCAAGTTTTAAATAGATTGAAGCCATCACGTTAAGACAGTCATTCATATATGTGCAGCAAATCCCATTTATAGCCGAAAAACAAAATAAGCGTACTCGTCTCTTTCAGAAACATGAATCAGTCACAGTTTCTTAATTGATGAGATTTAAGTGTTAAAGCAGTAACACAGCTTATGACAATTTTAACTTAACTCCAATACATACATTGTCCATAGCCCACAAGTAGGCTCGTAGAATCCTGGGTTTGGATGAAGCTGTCAATAGATCAATAAACAGTCAATGCTATGGGTGTATAGTTACCTTACAATTACTCAAAACGATGTGTACACACTACAGTCTTTTGTAGTCTTCAGGCTGTCTATGATCGGGAGAGCCAAATTGTTTTTGAAAAAGTTCCAATCAATTTCAGACGCATAACTGTACTAAATTAGATAAAATGTAGAAATGCAGAAACAAACAGATAGCAAGACAAGAAACATAAGATAAATCAAACTCATAAGTTCGAAGTAGTCAGATTATAGACACTACTAAAAAGTTAGCTCACTGTATACTGCACAAGAGACATGATCATTAAGAGATTAAACGTACTACCTAGAAATAAATCAAGTTTTACACAGATTGAAGGCATTACATTACAACAATCATTAATGGATATGTGCAATGAATTCCAATTAAAGTCGAAAAACAAATATTCATATAGGATGCACAAGTCAGTAACTTCTCATTGCACCATTGACCATTCCACGTCTCAAGCCAGCATATCAGTTTTGTCAACTGCAAAACAAATAAGATTCCATAAGTGTGACGAAAGAATGAAAATCATGTTTAACAATAAGTTGCTTGTTACAGGAAATCACTAAACTCAATTGCAACAGTTGGATGAAGCCTCATGCAATAATCAAAAGACATACATCAATTGGAATTATATCCCCGATGTTTGATTGATCTCTTCCTAAAAAATAGTTGACAGACTAGTGTTGAGTGCTAGTGAGCATTTAATATAAAAAAGAAAGGGGCCCAAGACCCTTCACTTTACAAGGATTCTTGATTTCATCGAACTTTGAATCCACCACTGGGCATTTGTAGCTCATTTATGGTAATTATTGTTTACCTAATATACTTATGAGTGTAGCTTATGGATTATATAGCATTTCAACAGTTGATTGTGTTGCAATGATGAAGAATATAACTCAAATCTCACCCCAAAATAAATAAATAAATATTAATACTACGAGTAGTATATTAACGATGATGATGACGATCACAGAACAGTATTTCCAAATTCCAACTTATTTAAACCATATATAGAAAAGATAACATAACAATCTCCACGATAATTGGCCACCAAAGGTTTTTGGTGGAAAAAGCTACATGACCCATGCTTCCTAAATAACAAACCTTTCAATAGGTCAATCTTCCATGCAAGAACTACTGGGCATCAGTACCACTAAAATTCCCAACCAGTAGGTCAACATTTTTTCCGCCACATACATGAGAACCACTGGGCATCAGTACCACACCATTTTTTACGCCAGCCACCATTTTTCCGCCACATACATGAAATATTACTGATACCCAGTATGAAACTACCACAATCTGTTTTCCATTTTTTCATGAAGATAAATCTAGGAATTACTTGTACCAATAATTTATTAACCAAACAACTCCTGTGTTTCTTATTCACAAGGATCATATCCTTCAAGCTATATTGTAGTTATAAAAATCAAGTAGGGGGGATTATGCAAAGAGATGGGTCAATAAATACAATGCTCAGTAACTGGGTGACTTTGTTAGGGCTTGGTGGGGTATATTCTTATTTTTGAGTCGACTATAAGCAAGTCTACCATACAAATATTTTGGTAATTCAGTAACTAAGATAGTGAAAAAGCAATTGAGATAAGTCAGCACTGACAGCTAAGAGAAAATTGAAGGGGCTGCTAAAGATATAGCTAGAGATAAACCAAAAAAATTGGAGAAATGTTGAATAATGAAAGTAGGAGAAGGAAGTTGCGAAAGTAGACAAAAGTAGGCTAACTAAGAGGAATAAGAAGAAAGCATGGATGGGTAGCAGCACAAGAATGTCTTGCACAAAATAAATTCTTCAACAACTGGTCTGCAAAGGAAAATCCGAAACAATTACGTTTCTTTTAACTACTTTAACCGGGTTGTTTATCTAAATATGTATCTAGACGGTGGACAGTGAGTTTAAAAATAGGAAAAGATCCTGATTGTATCAGAAAATGCATGGAAGCAAAGTTAAACCTCATAGTATCCAGGCCAGGCCCAATTAAGGGGAATTCATCCATGACTCATGTTCCTTACTGCTATTACACTATGTCTCTCACCTAAACACGCTTTTTGTAGAAAATATGACTATATAATCAACTTTGCTGTATTGCATGTTGACCCCACTGATCATGCTTTTCTAATGTTTGCAGAAAAGTTGTTAATTTGCATTAACTTACTTTTATTTCTCATGGATTTCAAGTGAGAAGCATTCTTGAATCCCAAATGCTCATTATGATATCACTTTGTTAGGACTCATGAACACTTTATGCAAGTATGAAATCTAGTTGTAATCTAAAGGAGAATAAACTAGGCTGCAAGATCCACTTTCGCAGATAAACTTAATCCTAGTTACTATTAAAGTGCCACTTAAATCAGCAAGTTCATTCATCCAGCACCCTATAATCAAAAGGAAATTTGTATGGTGAAATATATCTTGAGTTCCTTATAACCACTTTAAAAGTAAGTCAAGCTATTAAGCTTCATAGAAAGGTAATGTAGCTTATGTCACTTCAACTAATGCTCTGTCGATCTTGAAGCAATCCAACACTTTCATTTAATAACAAAATTACTTGCATACACAACCTGAAGAGCTTGCAAACAAAAGTGGAGCTTGAGAAAGTAAAGTTGAATTAAATTTGTTTAGATTTTATCTCTGAGTCCTCCTTATTAATTTCATAACACCACTTTGTCTCAATCTTTGTACAAATGCCTTGTATTTCTGCTGAAACTTTTCCCAGTCCTTACTATTATCCACAATCAAAGTGGAAACAGAAGAATAACGCATACAGATGTCATAATATAAAAGGCGTGATGTGCCTGCAGAAAATGCGAAAAGCATCATATTTCAGCACTTCAACATGATAAGTCTTTTTTTTTTTTTTTTTTTGCTTTTTAAAATTTTTAGACCTATTTTCCTGTTCCATTATGAAACTAGTAGTGGTACTCCAACAAATCCATCAAAACATCCCGTGCGGAAGTATGTGCTAATGGATATCAAGATAAGACAAACAATTTGATGCGCAAATATTGTGAAATTACAGAAGAGGGTATCTGTTGTGCCAAGCAACATGCTTTACATTATGTGTTCAGATTTGAAAGATGTAACTTATGTTAAGTTTTTTGTGCTTTTCCTTACTCATCATGACTTTTATAGCTAGAATACTAATAATTACATTATTATACAAGGTTGTAGGTAGTCTGATAACAACATTATCCTTACTTTTTTCTCCAATTTTTTCACCTTGTGTTCAAAAGGCGCACCTCAGGCTCCAGGAGCCTTTTGTACCTTGGTGCGCCATTCGCCTATAATAACTGTGGAAAGACCACTGGCACTAATTGATGGAAATAGAGCAATAATGAGGAGACCACATGCACCTGAATGATTTTATATCCATAATTGGATAACCAAATGAAATACATGTTGAGTGTTGAGAAACTACCGATTCCTTCAACTTTGTCTATGCAACTGAAAGGTAAAAGAAAGCCCTCCACAATTGAATACTCTTTCTTGAAGTGCTATAAGGGTGTTTGTAAGTCCTTATATTTCACGTAATCGAAACCAGAATATATTTGACGCACAGAAATGGAAATACGAGCAATATTATTTTTTGTCTTGTATACTTGCACATGATGCATACCTGGTGCATCATGAAATCCTGAATATAAACGTGCAGTTAATCTAATAAATATTAACATGGCATAAATAGTCCCAATTGTGAAATAGAGATTAGGAAATAAGTAACTCAGAGAGTAAAAGATCCCCTTGAACATATGCCTATGCAGAATGTCTTAATTCACACAGAATTATAGCATTCTTTAGGTGCCAAGAAGTAATATCTTCATCCAATGGATATTTTTCCTCATACACAAGATCTGTTCAATTGCTATAATTCATAATATACCACCAAAGAGATGTAGCAAAGAAGCTTCAGCACATTAACACGAATCTATTAATCATAGAAATCTCGAAATGCATAAAACATGAACCTCATGTAAGTGAAATATTAAAAAAGGAAACACAACACATTAAAGGAAATTCATAAGTTTTGCACTTAAATGGCAAAATCCGAAGTAAGTATCTTAAAAAAAATCCTAACAGAATCACCAGAAAACCCTAAAGAATTAATTATTAAAGCCTCAACCTACCAAATACAAGAAAAATGAAACGTACAGAAAGAGAACATGATATGACATAATTACCCTTGTCCCTCCAGGTTGCCCTGTCCACTGCTCCCACCACCGCTGGTAGCGTAAGAACCATCTTCCTGTGCGGCCTGCCACACGGACTGCCACGCCTGAGACGGCGGAGCCTGCACGTAAACACCTGGATCCACCCCAGACACGGCGGGTCGACCCATCATTGGTTGTCCCATAGGGGGGTAATAGTACGGAACACCTGTTACTCCAGCCGCGCCCACCGGCGGCCCCACAATCCCCCCTAAAGATGCCGCCTCATCCTTGATCTCGTCCCTCGGAACAATATCAACCAGAAAATCAAAAATATCCGTTCGCGTAATGGCGGCGGCAATGTCGTTTTTCTGGAGCGTCCGGCGCTTGTTCTCCTCCGCGTGGAGCCACGATCTGATCGTGAGCTCGAGAATGAAGAGCTCGCACGCCTTGGCGAAGAGTATGGGCGCCTCCGCCGATATCATGCGCACGTCCTCATCGGCCTTCATGATCTTCTTGATGCGAGCCAACGGGAGCTGATGGTTCTTGAAATCGTTCACTTGCTCAATTTCCTGGCGCTGGTAGGTCCAGAACATCTGAAGTTGCTGTTGCTGCTGTTGGAGGAGGTGCTGATACGGCTGCTGCGGCGGAAAAGCCGGCGGCGCTGCGCCTTGGTGCGGATTGTTCTGTTCCATTCTTTTGCAGAATTAATTTGCTTTGATTAATTGGGGGAGGAAGGAATGAGAATTGGATGAAGGGAGTGTGAATATATGGGAGAGGTGCCAGGACGATTTCAATGATGTCAGGGCAATGTACAATATTTCCTGGCTAAGGTTCGACGGTAGTTGGAGTGGAGATAGTGGTTTTGTGGGGGGATTTGATGTGGTGATGGTACAGTAGTGGTGTGTGGATTCCGCAATGTTAGCCCACAGTTATTACGCTATCTGTTACAGTTTATTTTGATTGGATGATATATCCTCCAATTTAAGGTGACAGATCACTCAAATTATTAAAATAATCATATGATATATGAAATCAAATTAATTTATTTGACAATTATTAAGAAAGCTCGGCGGGGCCCCCAAAACTTTGATGTATTAGCAATGGAGCATAGTACAAACATGATCAAATTTACGCAATTTTTGAAACCAAAAAAGAAACGGTTGATGCAAGTTACAATTCAATGGAATTTGAAACTGAAAATGGAAGCAAAGAAGTTCCATGCATGTTTGGAGAAATGACAATGCAACAAATTTTCAAAAATCCTCAAATCATTTCTTAACAAGGTTATCATAGACCTCCAAGCCTGTAAAGGTTTTTTCGGCCTTAGAGAACTACAAGCAGATGGAAAAAAAAATTCACCATTAGAAGAAACTTTGCAAACAGGTATATCAAATGTCAAAGAATTAAGTTTAACTCTAGGATTCCATTAATCACATAAATGAACACCACAAAAAGCTATTAAACTACTCTTGGAGTGTTTGGACAAAAAATTGGAAGGGCCAATAACCCTCCATGCATAGAGTGGAAAAGAAGCAAGCACACTTTTGACGAGAATTAACATCCAACTATCCATATTCAAAAAATTCTTATTCCAATCATGCACCCTCCTCAAAAATAAGTTTGAACTTTATCCTTAAACAAAGCAAGTCCCAGATACTTAAAAGGTAACCCTTCCTCCAACAACTTTTTAAAGAAAGGAATATTTAGAGCAAAATATGATAATGACAGGCAAAGAAGGAATAAACATGCCATCTTTCTTATATTTAAGCACATGAATAGAAAGGAAAAGATAACATACTAGCTAGGAGATAATTCATCCAATTGTGTTAATGCCTCTAGCAGACAGTCTTGTAGTCCGATGAGTTATTGAGTGAGCTAACGAAAGGAACTCATTCAAATCTTTGTCTTTGTCTTGAAAAAACCAGAAAGGGTTCGTTAGTTAGAATGGAAATCAATCATTTTCAATGTACTTAATAAACAAATCAAGAAAGCCAAGCAATTGCAAAATTTTATAAAGCACTTTCCACTCAACCTATCATAAGCCTTCTGTAAATCAAGCATAAGAATCATTCTCTCTTCTTTAGTTTTATCATTCAAATTATGAACCAGTTCTTAAGCAAGAATGATATTATCAGTAATATTTCTAGAAGGTACAAAGCCACTATGAACCGGAGGAACTAATGTAGGAAGACAGCATGTTATTAATAACCTTCCTATAATTTTATTATTGCATAAACTAATAGGTCGAAAATCAGAGTATATTAATATAACACTTATATTTATGTAAAAATAATATTTACATTTATATTTATATCAATACTTCTAGTGAATTAATCTATTCACCATAGGGTGGTGATCGTAGGTTCTCATTAATATAAATGTACAATTAAATCTATATCTATATATATATATATATATAAAAGCAGAAGTCATCATAAAAATAGTAGCAACAATTTTTTCCGCTTAAATTAATTTCTAAATTAAGAAAATGTCTAATTTAAAAAAAAAAAATAAGTCAGCACAATTATAATGTTATGAATATTCTTTTTACATTCATTAAACCAAATAAATATTTCCATAAACAATACATTATGAAGATTACTATACAAAAATTTAGCTAATGTTTCCAGAAAAAAGATACCTTCGAGAAAGGACAAGTACTAATGAAGTGGCTATACATACAAATTTATTTATGGATCTATATGCTTTGATTGGAACTGGAAGTTCCAGAACAGGCGGCTGGTATACTACCATAATGAAACTTCCTTTTCTTTTTCTTATTCGGATCGGATTTACGTTGGCTTCTTTCGGAGGTTGGCATAGTTTGTTACGCCATTTTCAAAAGGTAAAGGAGTTGTTGCCTTGAATTGAGAAAGTTCCGTCGAGTTCATAATTGCATAAAAAAAAAAATATTCCCAAAATACAGAAAGAAATTCCACAATCAAACTACCAAAATAGAATAGGCCATAAAAAAAAGTATTCCCGAAATATAGAAAGAAATTCCACAATCAAACTACCAAAATAGAATAGGCCAGAAATTCGAGTTCTAACCGATTGATTTTTTATTCAAAAGCTAAGACTTTGTGATTCTTATAGATTTAATTCAGTAAAATTCCATCCAATAAAACAGAAGAATTATAAATCTCCAACTTCTATTAGGAATTATAATCTTTCTATATTAAAAGATTTTTTTTTCTTTCAATCATGATCTTCATATATTTCTTTGACACCATTATATTTATTATTTTTATTGATTCTAATATATATACACACACACATATATATGATCGGGTAAATATTACTTTATTTTCTAATTAATTTGAAAAATATTTTTCTAAACTCTTTAACTTTTCAAATTAATTTGAAAAATATTTTTCTAAACTCTTTTAATATTTATTGGCATGAGTTGATTCGTATCTATTCTGGTGATGATGCTTTGGTTTTGAGACAAGCGATCATTTTCACGTATTTTGTACTTATTTTTAGCCAATTTATTTATGCCTATTTCAATTGTATTTTATAAAATATTATTATTTTGCTAATATATTATTATTAACACATATTATTTTATTATATGATCTAATTAATAAATTTCAATTTCTTATTCATAATGAATTCAATATTAATTATTATTATTATTATTATAATCATAATATTGAAGATTTATAAAATTACGTTTTCATATGATGATGATGATGATGATGATGATGATGATGATGATGATGATGATGATAATAATAATAATAATAATCAATCTTATACATTTTTTTGTTAATTTACAATAATATGTTTTTAAGTATAAATACATGAACAGCGTTAATCTTATACAAGAAGTTTATCAATCTTTCACAAAACTATATAAATTTAAAATTGAATATATGTACTTATACGTTAATTAAACTGATATTATGCTTACATTTAGTTCATATTATAAAAAAATTGTGCATTATTGTGAGATTTGTCAACACTATCATTATTGAGATCTATAATGTATTAAGTACGAATTCATCACTGGATTTTATATTTTGATTATTTCCTCTATTAATAATATTTAATTTTATTATTGTAAATCTTTGCATGATTTTAGAAATGCATGACATCATAATAATTGCATTGTGTAGAATATAGGATCATATTAAATTCCGATCTTACATTTAAATTATTAACAGTTATATAACTTTAACAATTGTCTTACATCATCTATATTGTTATTTTATGTTTTTTGTATTAATGAAAGAATTAATGTACATTAACATCTGTCTTACGATTTTATTTTTGTAGATTGTTGGATTTTGACCATCAAATATTCCATCAATTTATTTAGCATTATTGAGAAATTAGTGTTATTAGAAAATAATAAATTAATTCACACTAAAATAATAAAAGTTAGGTTAAAATAATACTTAAATTTCTATTTATATATAATATAGGATCATTATTATACAAATAAAATAGTTTTATAAATATATAAAAACAAAACTCACCCTAAAAGTAGTAGCAACAATTTTTTCCATCTAAATTGATTTTTAAATTGAAAAAATGTCTAATTTTCAGGAAAAAAAAGTCAACACAATTATAATGTTGTAAATAATATTCCTTTACATTTATTAAACCAAATAAATATTTTCATAAACAATAAATTATGAATACTACAATACAAAAAATTAGCTAAATTTCTATTTAGAATCATAATCTTTCTATATTAAAAGATTTAATTTTCCTTTGGATCATGATCTTCATATATTTCTTTGACACCATTGTATTTATTATTTTTTTATTGATTCTAATATATACATATGCACATATGTATATATAAACATAAGTTACTTTAAAAATAGCAGCAACAATTTTTTCGGCCTAAATTAATTTCTAAATCAAGAAATAATATAATGTTAGAAAATCAGCACAATTATAATGTTAGAAATAATATTCCTTTTACATTCATTACACCAAATAAATATTTTCATAAATAATAAATTATGTAGTTTACAATACAATAATTTTGTGAAACTTGTATTTAGAATCATAATCTTTCTATATTAAAATATTTGTTTTGTTTGTATCATGGTCTTTATATATTTCTTTGACACCATTATAGTAATTATTTTTATTAATTCGAATATATATTTATAACAGTACCTCTATAAATAAAATTTATAGAATTTTTCCATCATAACTTTCTTACTAAATTTGATTGTTTTTATTTATTACGTGGAATAAATGATATAATTAATTTTAAGTGACCTACAGACTACCACTATATGTATGTATATATAAAAAGAGAAGTGTTGTCTGAAAAATATTAAATTTTCCTACATAAACTAATTTCTAAATTATAATATTTATTTTTCTATATATCTACATCAATATCTATCTGTATATAAGATAAGATATAATAATACAATTTGAATAATAGAGCAACGATTTTCAATATTTAAATTACACTTATTATTTATACTAAAATTATGTTGTCTTATTATTATATATCAAAAAATATTTATTGGATTATCTTTTTATATTATTATTTTTATTTTTCACTAAAAAAATTTTAAAGTTCCTAAATTTTTTGTTTCAACTCTATTTTTTATGAAAAATATATGTAATTAATTCTATTTTAACAATCTTTAAGTAGACATCCATATTGCATATATACATAAAAATTTAATCATTAAATATAAAATACTTTTTCTTAAGTTAATTGTTATATTGAACATATATCGAAATAAGAAATCAATCTTATAAGATTAGGTATATCTTTTGATATTTGTCTATCTAAATTCATAAAAAAATTAAAAAAAAAATTCTATTGTGGTGATTTTTTTGTTCTTTACTAATAATTATTTTTTAAAAATTTGAGATTTGCGTGTTTAATGAAATTGATGAATATGATTATAATTTCTAATTATTTGACAATATTGGCTTTTTTTAATATTGTAATTTTAATGTATTTATTTTATCATTGATGTATTGTTACATCATATACATATTTTGTTGAAATAATTTATTTATTTTTGTGAAATTTTGAAAGAAATTCTAATCTTTTCTAGATATCCACTAAATATTCTTTTAAGGGATGTAATTCAAACATATTAATTTTACTACGGCCACAAAAAAAAATAGTTTTTAAAACCAATGCATTTTCAAAATCATAAAAGTTATTATGCAATATTTTATATGATTACTGTAAATATACATATTTATGTTGTGTTGAAAATGTTATACTCACTTACTTTTTAAAATATAATAAATTCATATATGTATATGTGAGGATGGGTGGGGGTGTGGCGAGTTGAATACAATTATCGTGTCATATTAATAATTGTAATAATTTGTACCGCACATATTTAAGGCTTACTATTTAACATACTTTGATTAAAAAATAAGAGAGAGAGAGAGAGAAATACATATGAATATTATAAACTAAATTAGAATAGAGAACTTCACACAAATAATATGTCCGTGCATTGCACGGGAGTTAACTAGTCTATATATATATAAAAATAAAATGATTTTTTTTCAATTTCGTTTTCCCGTTTAAACTTCATTACTTATTTAAAATAATTATATTATTATTAAATTAAAATTAGACGTTTTTATTCTGGAGATTTTGATTCGATTTCAAAATTTAAATTATTCCACAAATTTATGTGTTTCAAAATTAGATGATATTAAGATTAATATACTGCAATATTTGATACATGATTCGAAATTTAGAAATTTTTTCGAATATTTATCAAATCACAGAAATATAAAATTCAAAAAATATATGAAATCTAACAAATATATGATTCAATTTTCTCGAATCAAACAAAATCTATATATATATATATATAATTAAAATGACTTTTTTAAATTTTATTTTTTTCGGCAAAAATTTCAACCATATAAATGTAAAATTATATATATTTGTGGAACTCTTTTAAGATACATTATTAAAATTTAATTGAAGAGAATAAAATCAACAATCTTCGGGATTCGCTTAGTTTCTGTTGTTCAACATAAATAAATTTGAATTAAATTTTTTTTTGTTAACTCATAATCTATATATATATATATATATAAACAAAATGATTTTTTTTTTAATTTTGTTTTTCCACCTAAACTTCATTACTTAATTTAGAATAACCATATTATTATTAAATTAAAATTAGACGTTTTTATTCTAGAAATTTTGATTCCATTTTAAAATTTAAATTATTCCACAAATTTAGGTGTTTCAAAATTAGATATCAAAATGAATATACTGCAATATTTAATAATAGATTCGAAATCTAAATATTTTATCGAATATTAATCAAATAACTGAATTATGAAATTCAATAAATATATGAAATCTAATAAATATATAATTCAATTTTCTCGATTCTTTTATCAAACCAAATATATATATATATAAGTAAAATGATTTTTCTATATTTTGTTTTTTTTCAGCTTAAATTTTTATCATATATATGTAAAACTATATATATTTATGGAACTCTTTAAGATACATTATTACAATTAAAGTAAAGAGATTAATATCAACAACCTTCGGGATTTGTTTAGTTTCTGTTGTTCAACATAAATAAATTCGAATTTTAAGGAATTTTTGTTAACTCATAATATATTCAAAATAAAAAATAAATTTGTTAGGAATGCTAAATCATTGTTTCATTATATTGTAGAAAGTCATTAATAATTTTCCTATCATTAAGCTATCAATTATTTAAAATCATCCAATCACATGGATATAATCTGATTTTGTCAAATGTGAAATTAAATTTTCACCATCTATATCTATATATATATATATATGTATATAAATAAAATGACTTTTTTCCAATTTTGTTTTTCCGCCTAAACTTCATTACTTAATTTAGAATAACTATATTATTATTAAATTAAAATTAGACGTTTTTATCCTAGAAATTTTGATTCCATTTCAAAATTTAAATTATTCCACAAATTTAGGTGTTTCAAAATTAGATGATATTAAAATGAATATACTGTAATATTTAATAATAGATTCAAAATCTAGACACTTTATCAAATATTAATCAAATAATTGAATTATGAAATTCAAGAAATATATGAAATCTAATAAATATATGATTTGATTTTCTCGATTCTTTTATCAAATCAAATATATATATATATAAGTAAAATGAATTTTCTATATTTTTCGGCTTAAAATTTTTCATATATATGTAAACTATATATATTTATGGAACTCTTTAAAATACATTATTACAATTAAAGTGAAGAGATTAATATCAACAATCTTCGGGATTTGTTTAGTTTATGTTGTTCAGCATAAATAAATTCGAATTTTAAGAAATTTTTGTTAACTCATAATATATTCAAAATAAGAAATAAATTTGTTAGTAATGCTAAATCATTGTTTCATTATATTGTCGAAAGTCATTAATAATTTTCCTATTATTAAGCTATCAATTATTTAAAATCATACAATCACATGGATAGAATCATATTTTGTCAAATATGAAATTAAATTTTCACAATTTTACCATAATTCAAAATCATTTCTCATTTTTGTTTCTCTATTCTTTCTATATATTTTCTCAAAATTATCACTAAATGTTTTAATGTCTTTTTTTTGTTCCCCCTCATCTTGAAGTATTTTGCGTGTTATTTCTTGAGAAAATAAATGGTAAAACAAATATGATAATATGTGTGTCCTATTTCAGTTGTCAACAAAACATACACTCTTCAAAATATTATTTTATTTTAGATTTTTGTAATCATCTGTTGTTTTTAATTTATCATAAACATATTTCATTTTTAAGTGTTTTTCTTTCTTATTTTTAAACGAAAAGTTCTTCCATCTCTTTCATTTCTCATTTGATTGTTCTTGCGATTTTCTGTTGAGATCTACTAATTATTTCGACGGATACGCATAGTGCGAATTTTCATTAGCTTTCAAAGTATTTGTTTCTATACAATTTAAAAATTTTGTAATATTATAACATTTAATTAGCAATTTGCAAAATATTTGTGTCCTTATTTTGACTGTGTAATTGGCAATTTTTATGAGATATGTAAAAATCTTTACTTTCTTTAATCTGCCGATATCACTATTTTTTTAATTTAATTTGATTCAACCTTCTACGTGGATATCATGCTTATCAATTTGTGAACGAGACTAATTCTAATAGAAAAAAGACGAAACATATAATTATATTTAATTTCTACTCATTATACAAAAAAAATAATCACTAAAGTAAAAATTCACACCTTCTATAATATGTCATATAACTTAAATATATGTTTATATTACAAAATATAAGAAAACAATATTTTATGTGCATCGCAAATGTCTCACACTAGTATATATAAAACCAGAAGTCACTCTAAAAATAATAGTAGCAAGTTTTCCCGCCTAAATTTATTGCTAAATCAGGAAAATGTGTAATTTTCTTAAAAAATAAAAAACGTCAACACAACTATAATGTTATAAACAATACTTCTTTTACATTCATTGAACCAAATAAATATTTCTATGATCAATAAATTATGAAGATTACAATACAACAATTTTGCCAACTTCTATTTAAAATCATAATCTTCTATATTAAAAGATCTGATTTTCTTGGAATCATGATATTAATATATTTCTTTGCTATTTATTATTTTTTATTAATTCTAATATATATATATATATATCTATATATATCAGTATCTCTATATATAAAATGTATAGCATTTTTTCCGTCATATATTTCTTACTGAATTGGGTTGTTTTTATTTCTTATATGGAATAAATAATATAATGAATTTTAAGTAGCTTATAGAGTACCATTAACTATATGTATGTATAAAAAAAGAAGTACCGCCTAGAAAACATTAAATTTTCCTACATAAACTACTATAATCAGTATTTATTTTTCTATATATCTATATCAATATCTACATGTATATAAGATACAATAATACGATTTGATTAATAGAACCACGATTTTCAATATTGAAACTACACTTGTTATTTTCAAGATATACAAAATTATGTTGTATTATTATTATGTATCAAACTATATTTATTTGATTGTCTTTTTTATCATTTTTTTTACTTTCACTAAAAAATTTGAAAGCTTATATATATTTTTTATTTCAACTCTATTTTTTTATGAAAAATATATGTTATTAATTATATTTTAACAATCTTTAAGTAGACATCATATTGCATATATACATATATATATAATTTTAATTATTAAATATAAAATACTTTTTTTTTAAGTTAATTGTTATATATTTTTATATTTAACTAAAATAACTAAATAGATATTGAACAAATTATTCTCTAAATATTGAAGCAAGAAATCAATCTTATAAAATTATATATATCTATTGATATTTGTTTGTCTATCTAATGACATAAAAATACAAAAAAATAAGATCCTATGGTAGTGATTTTTTTGTTCTTTACTAATAATATTTTGTTAAAAAATTAAAATTAGTGTGTTTAATGAATTGGATAATAATTACAATTTCTAATTATTTGATAATATTGGCTCTTTTTTAATATTATAATGTTAATGTATATTTACTTTATCATTGATATATTATTCCAGCGTATATATGTTTTGTTGAAACAATTTATTTTATCAGTCAATTTTTTAAAGAACTTCTAATCTTTTGCAGATATTCCACTAAAAATTCTTCTAAGGTATGTGAATATATATATATATATATATATATTGTCAAACATATAATATTTACTATGACCACAAAAAATAGGTTTTTTTTTTAAACCAATGCATTTTCATAATCATAAAAACTTTATGCAATATTTTTATATGCTTACTGTTAACATACATATTTATGTTGTATTGAAAACATTATATTCAGTTTCTCTTTAAAATATAATAAATCCATATATGTATATTTGGGGGATGGGGCTAGGTGAGGTGAATAAAATTATCATATCATATTAGTAATTGTAATAATTTGGACCACACATATTTGATGCTAGCTATTGAACATGCTCTGATTAGAAAAGATAGAGAAAGAAATACATATGAATATTATATAATGCTTAAATTTCACAATATTATATAACTAAATTAAATTAAAAAATTTTACACAAATAATATTTTGTTAGTGCATCGCACGGGAGCTTAACTAGTATATTTACAAAAAAGGTTACAACACACTTTAGAGATATATTAAATCTCCTAAATACAAGGAAACAAAATAAAAGAAAGAACAAGTCAGCGGATTTATCTCTAACACGCCCCCTCAAGATAAATGTGGGATGTGGACCCAGTCATAGCTTTGAATGGAAAAATGTGAATAGTGGTTGAGCTAAACTCTTCGTAAAAATATCTGCTTTTTTAAGATTTGAGGGTATGACTCTAGTCTCATGCTTTCTCGAAGAAACCAACTCATGAACGAAGTGATAATTAATGTCAATATGCTTTGCTTGTTTGTGTGCCATTGGATTTTGGCTGAGGAAATAACACTATTATTATCACACAAGAGTAAAGGACGATCAGGAGGAAGAGCTCGTAGTTCACCTAATAAGTGTGTCACCCAAACGAGTTCAGTAGTAGCATTCTCCATAGCTCAATATTATGATTCAGAGCTAGAATGAGCTATTGTAGGCTGCTTTTTAGCACTCCAACACGCCCAATCATCATCAAAGTAGCTGATTAAGAGACATGGATCTCCTCGATTAAATGGCATTCCAATTTGAATAATGCCCTTAACATAACACAATAAACGTTTAACTGCCTTAAAATAATCAACAGTTGGTTGCGAAAGGATTTGACCGACGAATATCAGAAGCGTACTTAGACTGACTGAGAAGGAGACTATCAAAATTGAATGTAACTTCCAATCCGAAAAATTAATTGAGATGCCCTAGATCCTTGAGCGCAAATTCCTTCTGAAAAGAAGAGATGAAGGAACACAAAAGTGCATTGTCATTCCCTGTATGAATAATATCACTAGAAAAATTAATAAATAGAGCATAGACGAACCACGAACATAAATAAATAGGGAGTTATCATATCAACAGGAAGAAAAACCAAGCTAAAGAAGGAATTCCTGAAATCATTGAAACCAAGCCTGTGGGCTTGCTTGAGGCCCTAAAGAGCCTTTTTTAGGCAACACATGATTCGGGATGCCAAGATGGTTGCTTCCATATAAATTGGCTTAGATAGAACACCATTGAGAAAAACTCTCTTAACATCGAGTTGATGAAAAGTGTCCAATTTCGCATAACAGCTAAAGCAACGACAATTCAAAGTGTGGAAGCTTTAACTAGGGGACTCAAAGTGAGATTGTAGTTGAAGTCAGGTAATTGAGTGAATCCCTTAGCAATTAATCGGGCCTTGTGACGATTAATCGAGTCATCAAAAAGATATTTTGTGCAGAATACCCATTTAGAGCCACAACATTAACACTAGGTGGACGAGCGACAAGATGCCAAGTTTTATTATTCTGAGGAGCAGATATTTCTTCCTCCATTTCACCAAGCTATTTCGGATCCTTGGCTGTAGACTTAACTCCCCGTGGCTCTTTAGTAATAAAAAGAGCTGCAATAAGTCTTGTCTGACATAAGTCAGCGAAATGGCGCGGCCTAAAGATCCTAGACTTCGCCTTGGTGGTCATGGGGTGAGACGATGTGGCCATTACCGGATGGGGAGGAGCGTTGTGGCTCGAGGGTCCATGACTGGAGAAGAGTGGGGCGAAAGCTGAATAGTTAACATTATTTTCATCATTTTTGAAATATAATAATTAAATAGTTTAAATATAATATTTTCACTTTTTTTAGTTAAAAAATTAGAATATAATGTGTTAGCTTTTGAATAGTTGAATTTTACTTTCTTTGTTTTTGAAAATATCTTTTTTAATTTATTTAAATACAAATAATTTTTTCATTTTTTTATACATGATATATTAAGTTAATTCTCTTTCACGATCTTTAATTTCATACCTATATGAAATATATTAAAGTGAGATATTAGATGAAAAAAATATAATTATCTTTTGTTGATTATCTAGGTTATATTTTAATATCTTTTGTTTATTAATTTATTTTAAATTAAATTTGAATTGTAGATAAATATTAACTAATAATTTTTTTACAAAAATTATTAAATTAATTTAATTTTTATATAACATGTCAATTAAAATAAAAAAATGACTTTTATTCTAAGACAGGTGGAATATACATTTTTATACAAAATTATATTTGTTTATATGTCTTTACTAGTAGATAATAAAATATTTTTACATTCTTAAATATTTGAAATATTAATTAATTCAAAATGGTATATAAATATATTGTATTTAATTTTTTTAATATATTATAAATCTTGAAAAACCATACTAGCTCCTAATTTAAGGATAAAATTTTAATTGCAATAAATAGAGTGACAAATAAATAAATATATATATATATATATCTGTGTGTGTGTGTTATTATTTATGCAATTTTAAATTATTTTAGCTTGCAAAGATAAATTTTCTTATAATTTGTTGGAAAAGGCACGATTTTAAGATTTAAGTATTTTTTATTCAACATATTATTGTTTAAGAGAAAACTAAATATATAAATACATAATATCATGAATGTGACGCTTATTTGAATATTTGACTTAATCTTTTTCTAATTTAAAATTTCTAAAACTTGTTTTTTTGGTGGAAATCATGAAGGATTTTTTCTTCTTCTTCTTTTATTATTATAATAAATGTGAGATTATTCATACTTTAGTGAGATTCCATCCTAAAATAATTGGTGATAGAAGGAGTGGCTTACTAGATATATAATTGAGTTTTTTTTCTTTTATTTTTTCGATGTGGAATAACTCACACGTGAAATTAATATATATTTCATCATATATATATATATATATATATATATAGTTGAAGAGTTATTTTGTCTATAGAGTTAATTAAGCAGTGGCGGACCAATCTTAAGATATGGTGACATGCTCAAAGTGTGGTAAATATTTTCTATGAGCTTTTTGGCTTTTCAGCCTGAATATATAGGTACAACTTAATCAAAGTTCTTGAAACAAGACAACAATGAAATTTATGAGGTCAAACAATAAAAATATTTTATAATTGTTAAAAATTCTGGAATGTTCCATCAAATCCAGAACAAGACCTAGCTATTAAAATGAGAGTGTGACTACAACTAAAGAAATAACTAAAACAAGTCTATTTTCGCAAGCACAAAATAATATTTTCTACTAAGTCTGATTTTATAGTCTTGGTGTAATATATAAAATATATATATATGAGGTTGATGAATCGTGAAAAGGTTAGAACATATTTTAAATTGAATAGGATTCTTCAAACCGTTGAATTCATCATAACTTTCGGGGGTTCTTCCATCTGAATTGAACTTTGTGTATTTTATATGAAGTTGTATCTCTATTTGTTAGCTTTCCAACTTAATAAGATTCACTTCAATTGAATATGTAAAGTGCAAAATAGAGGCAAAATGCTGAAGTTGCGTCAGGATAATACGAACATAGTCAAATAATCTACAAACACTACATTGCCAACCCGACTGGATGTGTAGCCCACTTTTTTATTTGTTTTTCTATTTTTCTTATAGTCCTTCTACCAACTTGACCTGTGTTGAATGACACAACCGACCATGTTGGCTAGAATTTTTGTTTTCTTCTTTTTTCTTTTTAGCATCTATACACAATTCGTGTTGGATTATATGATTCATGTTGATTTCAAATTTTTCGTCATACCATAAACCATCTTTAATTTCAATTCATATAATTTTAGTTTAAGAAAATGATCAAATCCTGCCCTATTATATCTGAAAATACTTAAAATAAACAAGAATGTTTAATTGACCAAAAATCACCGTACGAAGTAAAATTATATAAACAATTGTCACATTCATACATATAAATTATTGAAAAACTTTGTGTACCCAACACCTGTTTATAGATCTCCATAGTGTGCAGAATTCAATTTCTGTTACTAGGTTTCATAATCTTTTAGAAAATTTGGTGTGGTAATCAATCATATTGTAGGTTTTGGCGGTAAGAGTTGGCACGATCAGTTTTCACTTGCATTTTCTTATTGTATTTAATCAATTTGAATAAATATTTCAAGGTAATTTTAAAGTATTAATTAAAAAAAAATTAATTACTTGTTAAAAATATAATTCATGCATTTGCTATTGGAATAAAAAATAAAAAATAATTATTTGATTATATTATGTATTATAAGCTAAACATTTTCATTGGAAGTTATTTTTTGTTCTTTTTGGGTATATATAATTTAGATATTGGATTAATTTTGAGAGGCAACTGTGTTCCCCTAATATGCCCACCAAATAAATATACATGGGTGTTTTGCTATTTACAAAAATTATCTTTTCACGTAAATTTACATGAAAGACCTTGGATACATTATCATCTATGATTCACTTTTCACAATAAACACGTCCTTCCAAACCAAGATCCTACATATGAACGTCTTCTTTCATTTATTTGATAGGATAACATATGATAAATAATATTAGAATATGTAATTCAATATTATTTATAAATTTCATGTATGCAATGCAGTATTATATAGTATTTTTTATTGATATATATAATATAATGTTTGCAATACCATATTAAAATTGGAATAATATGTATAATGACTTTAATATCTCAACAATTTTAAGTTATTTACAATTTTATCTTAATCTTTTTCTTTTTTCAATAACATACATTTCTCCATTTTTTCTATTCCATTGTTTTGCTAATAATTTTTTTTCGTATTCTATAATTTTTTCAAATTGATCAAATTATAAAATATTTAGGAATTATTTTGGTGATATTTTTTTTCAGATTCTATAATTTTTTCATATTGATACAATTACAAAATATTTAGGAATTCATACAAACTTGTGACATAATTTCAGCTGAACGATTGTCCGTAATTCATGTGCCAAAATGTATAATTGAATAATATAGTGGTAAATTAAGGTAGTGAATATGTATTAACAAATTTAAGTTTATATTTGTTAAGCATAATAAAATTAAATATAATATTAAAATATTCCTAAAAAATTGTGAATCCACTAATTTTTGTATAACTTCTTAGAACATTCTCATAACACATCGATAAACTTTTATGCATAATTTCTTCTATAATCAAAAAAGTTTCTGCATATTTCTTTGGTATTGCTCAAATCATGATCCTAAGATTAAGAAAAAATTCAATAAGAACTATAAAAGGTGTTAAAATTGTTAATAATTCCAATTTACTTTTTAACATTGAACTAAAATGATTTTGCATCTCGTTTCTCAGCCGTACTAGATAGTTGAACAATTTCTTACATTTCATGAAAGAACTTGATATGCATTCCAGTTTCACCCTTTAAACTATATATTGACAAATTAATTATACATAAAAATATAATTGAAGTATTTATCTATACCTTATCCGTGTGTCTATATATACATATATATATATATAGATAGATAGAGAGACAACTTCATTCTATCTTATACCCAATCTAATGTAAGAAATCTTAACCAATTCAAATTGAGCAAAATCTAAGTTTTACAATTAATAGAAGTACACAAAAATTTGACCTGCTATTTTTCTCTTTTTTTTACTGCCTTAGTCTCTGGAATATAGAAAATAAGTTTAATATTTGATGTAGTCGAATAAGTTGTTATAAGCAAGAGAGAACAATCCCAATAAAAAAAAAAGGATAGAATATCCACCCTCATCCTAAATGTATGGTAGTATGATCCAAGCCGGCGTATAATATTTAAAGATCATTTAGTTAAAAAAATTCAAGAACAATAATGAGTGATTAACGAACAGTTGTATGAGTGGTAGCTCACCCTGAAAACTCTTTTGACATTAAGCAATTGTTGCATTATGATCAATTTATCGATTTTGCTTGCGCGAGCATCAATGTATTTTATTACAAAAGGTAACTAATAGAGATGTTAGCAACAAACTTTATAAATTTTCTTTTTAATACTCCAACTCCAGCCAAACATCATTTATTTGTATCCCTTTAAAGTTGACCCACGAGGAAAACCCAAACACCTGCAAATAAACACTAACTACCCAATAGTCAAACCTTGACACAAAACATCTGCAGTCTTTTACTTCTTTTCTTTTCTTTATTACAGATTAAAACTTAATGACATTATAATGGATTTTAATTGTTCCTTTCTACTTAATTTCAACGCTTCCCAATTGGCTGTTCCTGATTGGCCGTCCCCAAAACCTTGGTGGCACGTATTTTATATTTTATTGTAATAATTTCCTATTTTTGGGACAAAGGAAAGAAACAGCAAAATCTCATCCTTCCATTTCTCACGCGGGGTATTCTCCCTTTCGCAATTTTTCCTCCTCGCAAATCCCTTTGGCTCATTACACCGCCGTTTTCCTGATTGGTATAGCATAGTCAGTCGAGATAAATGCTTCTTGTCATTAAATATTTCATTAAAGCTACTCTGATCTTTGAGTTATTCTTCTGGATGATTCTATTTATTTGTGTGTTGTTGATTGCTGAAAGATTTGTAGCTGGTGACCTGTTGCTGATCGACTAGATGTCGACGAGTCAAGGGGGACCATCCTCGAGGAGAAGCGTGACGTTGACCAGGAAGAAGGCCGCCGCGGAGAACGGCGATGGGAATCCCGCCTTTCTCCACCGCAAATCTATGTCTGCTGTTTCCCGCCCCATGTACGCTATATATGTTTTTCTAAGCATTCATTTGGCATGTTTCAACTCCTTGATCATGTGATGAATTTTTTGAATTTGCGTTCTTGATATGTTGTTGGGGATGTTTCTTATTGTTAGTAGCTGTTGTACCTTATTCAAGTTCCACGGAGATTCTTGTAGTGCTGTTTGGATTGACTTTCGTGTGGTTGAGTTTTCTTTTATTCTATACAGCAATTTTCATTATATAGAATGTGAAATAATGCTTGCTATAAAGCCTATGCAACTTTAATTCACTGACATGAGTAAATGACAAGCAATTCATTGACCAGCTCTCCTATTTATGGGTAAAGGTGCTTCTATTTCCTCCTTAAAAACCATCACTAGCTATGCCTTCTTGTAAAGTAGTCATCTATCCTGCTAGAGATAATGGCTTAAACCGTAGCCACTTCAGTTCCAAACAAGACACAAATTGCTACATCTGCCTTCTTGTTAAGAACACATCTATCATGCAACTGATCATTACCTGAACATGAATCCCTTTAGCTCTAATCAAGGCACGAGTTGCGCAACAGCAGTGGCCTGGAGCTTCTTGCTCACAGTCAGCTGCCCTCCTCTCTGCTCCTGTTATTAGTGCGTAAGTTGTGCAACTGGTCCAGTTTTGGATTCAACTTAAAATTTCTAGGCTAAGATGAGAGAGGAAGAAAGGCGGAATCAGCCGGACATATTGGATAGTGGAGATTGGAGTTCAATAGGATGTTTGAGGAATAAAATTTGATTTTGGTACATAGTAGATTTTAGACACTGCAATAAAAATAAAAAGGCATCTGATATATCATTAAGCACTAATCCTTCTTGATTAAGTTACAAATGTGGGAGCACACTGTTGAAATGAGGAGGTAGTAAAAGAAAAAGGAAGGGGATTCATGTTAAAAGTCAAATTGTGAAATGAAAAAGTTAGTGCATAAGTAGGTATGCAGTATGCTTTATTGATTAAAGTAATCAAAACGAGCAAAGTGCCACATTTTCCAAGTAAGAAAGCCGAAAGCTGCTCCAATTTTTTATCCTGCTTTCAACTGGTTCCAAGTTTTCGTTTTCTTTAGGTTATATCAGTATTCTCTTGCTCACTTCACTAGCTTGAACAAAGGAAATATGAGGTGAGGAATTACTCATGCTTATCATTTCTTTGTCAAGTTCATGGTTTTGTTTCTGATCAATGACCATCATGTCCAAACTTAGGGCCGGGAAATAAGAGTAGAAGATTACTTATTTTGTGTTGAGAAAATTACCTTATTACACTCTAAGAAATAATATCTGATTATCTGGTCTATTCATTCATCCATCGATAGGTATTTAGTGGCTTTTACTGAGAAATTGTCTAATACTTCATAATTGTAATTTTTACATCAATAATTCTCGTTGTCCCATGCTGTCTGTTTTTTTTGGATAATAAGTACATAATAACCAACAAGTCAAATTTGTGTAGGCTGTGAGCCTCTTTGTATGAGTACCTTAGTATTCCAGCTAATTCATCAGGTTCCTAGTGAATTTCGGAGCTGTTTTGGTTGGGCATTGTGCCTGACTCAGTTCATACAAAAGATAAAAATGCATGTGTCCGCTACATTATATAAAAAGCATGTCCATTTATCTATATACAGCACCAATAAATTCTGTCTGTATATACATATTCTGATGTTACAATTAACTTGTGATATATGAAACTCTGAAAATATTACAGGAATGTGACTAACACCCTATGTCACAATGTATTACCGTCTTGTTCGTAAATGAGTATCTCTCGTGCTTGTGACAGGGGACTGGCAGGTGAACGAACAGTCAAGCGATTGCGGCTATCAAGAGCCTTGACAGTACCTGAAACTACATCTATTACTGAAGCTTGTCGTCGGATGGCTGCCCGTAGGGTTGATGCTTTATTACTAACTGATTCAAATGCATTGTTGTGTGGAATCCTGACAGACAAGGTACATTTTGAATGGATGTGCATGATATCAGAATCTAGTGCAAATCTACTTGCAATTCCGTGCTCTGCTTATTTTCATTTTGTTTCTTGTATATATATATATATGTATATATATATATTTTTTTTTTTGCATCTTGTCACTGAAGGATATAGCTACGAGAGTCATTGCTCGTGAGGTCAATCCTGAGGAGACTCCTGTGTCCAAGGTTATGACAAGGAACCCAGTCTTTGTGCTTTCTGACAGTCTTGCTGTTGAGGCCTTGCATAAAATGGTTCAAGGTCTGTTTCTTCTCAATCAACATGCTTTCAGCACTCTATGAATCTCATTCAGAGTTTGGATTATTTGGCTTTTTTTACGTTAAATTTTTTTCCCCAGGAAAGTTTAGACACTTACCAGTGGTTGAAAATGGCGAGGTGGTTGCTTTACTTGACATAGCAAAATGTTTGTATGATGCTATTGCTCGTTTGGAGAGGGCAGCTGAGAAGGGGAAGGCCATTGCAGCTGCTGTTGAAGGTGTTGAGAAAAACTGGGGGACCACAGTGCCTGGTTAGTGGATGCATTTTCTGTCCAATGTTCTCTGTTATTTTTCTTGCAAATCTGGCTTTTACCGTTGTTGTCTTTACTCTCTTTTGGTCATGCATGATCATTGCAGATGGTGTGTATATATATATATATATCAGTCCCATGATGATCAATGATCTTGCTATTTTAACTGATTCAGCTTTAACTTAATGACACGTAGGCCCCAACACATTCATTGAGACACTTCGAGAGCGAATGTTTAGACCCTCTTTGTCCACTATTATCTCTGAGAACTCAAAGTAGGTAATATCTTTGCTATTAACTGTATTCAGAATATGAATTTTGTGACCATAACAAGATAATTTCCCCAAATACGATGTTACAACTAACGTCAGTGGTTTGTTAGAATTGTTACAGTTGATCCAAGTGATACTGTGCTAGCAGCTGCAAAGAAGATGCTTGAAGTTCAAACAAGCTCTGCCATTGTGACAGTAGATAACAAACCACGAGGAATACTAACGTGAGTTTTCTTTTCATATCGGGAATTTATATTTGCATGAGAAGGGCCGAAATTACCATCAATGAATTTCCTTCGTCTTGATTTTGAATATTTACTCATATTTCTTCTATTTATTCTTTAGTTCAAAAGACATGTTGATGAGAGTCATAGCTCAAGATCTTCATCCAGAATCTACTCCAGTGGAGAAGGTAGACACCCTTCTTTATCCTCTTTGATGGTTTCCACATCTGTGTTCATTTACTCTGCTACAGCTTGCTGCATCGTAGTTGTGGTTTGTATGGAATTCTGGATGAAGGACCAATTGTGATAGCCTCCTCCAGTAACTCCCATAACTTTGGCTGGTTGTATTGGGTTGTATTTTAACTTGTAGCTTTCTCTTTCTTCTCCAATCATATCTCTACAGGTGATGACACCAAATCCAGAATGTGTGACAGTTGACACACCTATTGTTGATGCTCTTCATACCATGCATGATGGAAAATTTTTGCATCTTCCAGTTGTTGATAAAGGTAATACCCTTGTGGTGTGCAAAATAAAATTTTTATAATGATTTCAGGATTATCAATTTCCTCTAATTATTTATGGCATTGACAGATGGAATTGCTGTAGCCGTTGTTGATGTGCTACATATAACGCATGCTGCTGTAGCCACAGTAAGTCATACTGAACCTCCCTTACGGCTTCTTTTTTTTTCATAATATTAAAAAAATAATGTTATTTTGTGTGGGGGTGGACCGGGTGGTGGGGTGGGGGTCAATTTATTCTTTATGTAATTAGAGACAAGCTCGATATCGACTAAGAGAAACATTGCACCAACTAAAGCTAGTTATGTCCTTAGTATTCCTGATTCTTAGGTCCCAGTTATTGTATTTGACAGGTTGTTGGGTGCCTTTATTTCTGCTTCAGATTTGGTTGAACTCCTGTCTGTTATTATTGAGATTATGGAGGCTGGGTAGAAAACCGAGAGTGGAATTGATTGAAAATTCATGATTGTGGGAGTTTGTGTAATGTGATAAGAGTTTTTCTGAGTTATTTGTTGATTGTGAAAGAACCTTGACTGATCTGTTTATCTCATGGTAATCCTGGACATGAAGGCAGAAAATGGTAGCACTATGATCATGAAATGGCTAGTTTAAAAATCAATATAATTTTCATTTTGGAGTTAGAAACATATCCATGCTGTGACATGCTATAAACATAATATTCAGAATATCAGCTCGTGGTGTGTAGCTAAATTAGCTTGAAATTTTTGGTAAGTGGTGGTCAATACATGATTTGGATTCGTATTGCATATGGAATAGACAATTCTATGTATTCAAAATTCCTGAGGCAAACTTGATCCTCAAAGAAAGCATTCATGTTACATAGCTATAGCAATCTAACAAAGCTTTGCTTAAGTGATAGTAAGAGATTATTTTTAATCCCTCTAATTCTCAAGATAAAACTATATATTCAAACATCTTTTGGGGACTCTAAAAATATCTTAAGTGCAATTTAATTTTGAAGGAACATTACTTCAGTAATTTGTAAGAATTTTTCTCGGTGGAACTTTGTGGAAAGCTTGAATTCCAAACTTATTTCAAATTTGGTGCTGCTAAATTAATCAATCCTTATATGTGTATTATGAGATACACTATTAATAAGGATTTCAGGAGAAGGAAATTTATAAGGAGTGCACTGGAAAATGTAATATATTTTTGGAAGGAACTAAGTGGATAGCGTGATGTATTTTGTTGTTGGATGACCTTTGTTTTTATGGGTCCAAAGAATATGGAATGTGATTATTTGTCCCTATTTGTTCCATCACTATAATTATTAAAATTTACTCATTCCAAGTGTAAACTTGCAGTGTTTAGTTTTATCTCGTTGCTGGTTTGTACTAAAATGCTATTAGCATGCAGGGAAATTAGTTAGAATTTTAGTATACTTTCCTTTTTGACACTTGGATCCATTCCATTAGATTGTGTTTATTGTGCAAATCACTTTTTACTATAAATCGAATTCTGATTTGTTGCTCTTTTGCAGGTTGGGAGTAGTGCAGGAGTCAATAGTGAGGCTACAAATACCATGATGCAAAAGTTCTGGGATTCTGCTATGGAATTAACTCCAGATGACGAGGATGAGACTAGGAGGTGTGCACACTTTACTGTTAATTTCATTCATGATTTGTTTCTATTTTCCTAAAACTTCTGGTGATATCTCAGTGAGAATTCCTTGAAGATACCTTCTGATGGAGGAGAAACTGCTCGATCTCTCCCCTATCCCTCTTCAACCTCATCCAGTATGTTTGCTTTCAAGATTCAAGATGGAAAAGGAAGGATGCATAGATTTTTATGTGGTATCTTTTCAATCTTCTCATTTGTTCCAATTGAAATTGTATATGCAATTGTCCAAGTTTTATCTGGAAATAATGCGCACACACGCACACATATATATATGTATAGTATGTAAAATTATATATTTTGTGCATATGTATGGAAATATTAGGAATTGATATTGCTCAATTCAAATGTGGAAAATTTTGTATTGTACTTCTGATCATCTGATCTCTTGTACTAATTGTTGCAGCCTCTGACTCTTGTATTGCTATTTTGTGTTTAGGTACGCAGAATTTGTCTGAACTTATAACTGCAATCCTTCAGAGAGTGGGAGATGAAATTGATCGTAACAATCTTCCACAAATTCTGGTAGATTGTTCCCTTCATTCTACCTGTCTGTTCTATTTCTGTGTTTCTAAATCTAATATATGCTTGTGGATGACCATCATGTGCAGTACGAAGATGAAGACAAGGACAAGGTTGTACTTGCATCTGACAGCGATCTTCAAGCAGCTGTAGACCATGCCAGGCTAGCTGGTTGGAAGGTATTTTTTTTTTTTTTTTGAAATGTAACTTTCACTATCATCTGGTAGTTTGGGCCAATTCTTGTGATTTTTTATCTATAGTTTTGTTTATTGTGTGCGATTTTGGCTAATTCGGGAGATGATTGCATAATTCAGAACAGGTCTGATTTTACTGTTCGTAATTACACATCATCTAGAACAAAAAATCCAAAATCATTGTAAATTGCCGGTGTCTTCTACATCATTGTACATGTAACCTACACTCATTCTACAAACTGGCCATCATCATTGACAAAATAATGGATAAATTGACATTTTGTTCCTTCTAAAGTTAGTCAAACGGAAAACTCATCAGATTTTTGTTGGCAATTTGGCCTTTTTTTTGTTTATTGTTTATTGTAATTTTTTTTTGTTGCACTTTAATTGTAGCAAAAGAGAAACTAATGAAATTGGCGATGAACTTGAACAGGGCTTGAGATTACATTTAGAATATTCAGGAGCATCTCATTCTCGTCCTCGTCGGAGGGGATCCTCAAACTCAAAAAATTTGGAATATGCACAACAAGAATCTGCATGGGCTTCTGCATATAGCACGGTTGCAGCTGGGACTGCATTGGTTGCTGGTTTGGGTGTATTAGCATTCTTGAGGCGGTCTTCAAATTAATCAAATACTTCTCCCGTATGCAAATACATACGGAGAAAGTTTGATTTGTGGTCGTGGCGATATGTTAAATAAGCAAGGGTGTAGTGGTGATTATGACGAAAATTTGATTTCAAGTAGCTTTCTGGAATATGGAGCTGCTGCTTACTGCATTGTATGAATATGCAAATGCAACTTTAGATTGGTTACTGGTGCAATTCTTTGGATGCTGTCTCCTCAGACTAAATAATAAGAGTGATGGATTTGGAACTATTTTAACGCCATATTAATCGCAACTTCGAGATAGGTGCATTATTTTTCGTATATGTGAACGATTTGTAATAAAGTTCCCAAACTGCGAACCATATTGCTTTGAGTGTGTCATTATCCGTTGTTGTCAACATGTGGAAATGTTTGCCCCTCCTGTTCTGACCTTTCTTGTTATGGACTCTCTCTCTCTCTCTCTCTCTCTCTCTCTCTCTCTCTCTCTCTCTCTCTCTCTCTCTCTATATATATATATATATATATATATATATATATACAGACACACACACACGCACACACAAAAAGGATGTTATAGGTAGACATGGCACGGTTTCGGTTTGGAACCGGAACCGACGGTTCAAACCATCAGTCAATGGTTCGGTTCAACCGTTGACCTGGTTCCGGTTTGAACCAACGGTTCCAAACTACCGGTTTCGGAGAAAAGCTATCGGTTCTTGTTAAAAAATGTTGGTTCTGGTTAAAAACCACCAGTTTTGGGTTTTAACCGGCGGTTCCAAGAGTGAAAATTGAAGAAAAAAATAAAGAAATCGAGAATTGAAATTAGCTATATGCGGTTCGATTTTGGTTTCATCCCTTATGGTTATGAAAATCAGTGGTTTTGAAATCAGCAGAATCGTGCCATGTCTAGTTATAGGCATGCAATTTAGTGTTTTTTCTTAAGAGAGAGATTGAGATGACGAGGAAGAGAGATTAGTTTGGAATAATATTATTTTAATATCTGTTACATGAATGAGTTTTTTTTTTTTTGCATCGGGTGCACCATATACACGATCCACAATATTACTTGTTTAACTAAAAATTATTGTTAGTTTTTTTTAAGGTAATAAATTAGTAATAATATTTTTTAGAAAACAAATAATGTCTTTTAGTTAAACAAATAATACTCTATATGGGGTTGCACGGTGCACCGATGCATATAAGTTTTTGCATTATTGCATATATGTATTTTATCTTATGGAGTATGAGGTTATGAGTTTTGTTCTTAAAATAATACAAACCGATTTCTGGTGAACTTTTCTATGTGTTTCTTCCTCCCTCAAATTAAAATATTTGTGTCTTCTTATTGCCACCATTCTTCTTTTTATATCTGATGTCTCGTATATTTTCTCTAGTGGCAAAAATGGTTGCCATTTATATATTTTTTGCTTTAGCTACTATGCAACATTTGTCTTTCTATCAATTGGATATTAACAATGCATTTATGACTTCTCCATTGGGCTATACTAAAGCAATTGCAAGTCAGGTCAGTAAACTTCAATGTAGCTTATTCGGTTTGAGATAAACATACTCGTGTATATTATTATTATTATTATTATTATTATTATTATTACTATTATTATTACTATTATTATTATTATTATTATTATTATATGTTTATTTACTCAGGTACATATATTTATTCATGTATATATGTTTTTATATAATTTACTATTTTATATATAAGATATGTTTTTGATTAAAACAGATTTAATAATTTAAAATTATATTAATTTTTAAACTAAATAGTATTTATGCATAAAACCAAATTTAAATCCTTAAATTTTGACTATAGTTCTAATTATTACATTTTCTAGGTTGACACTCCTTTTGAAAATGATCACAACCATTACACTCTTGCTAGTATTCTCCCGTGCGTTATATGATTTATATTATGATAATGAAAAAAATTATTATAAAATGTAATATAAATTTTTTAAAATAAAATACATAATTATATAAAATATATTTTTAAAACATATTTAAAATAAAAATATTTCATAATATAAAAATATATTAAATATTAAAAAATACCAAAATGTATATGAAAAATATTTATATTTAAAATTAATATTTTATTTTATATATGCAATATGAACATCAAATTGAAAATCATGAAAATATGATTAATTTGATGTATTTTTCATAGAAAACGAAGTTGAGATGAAAAAGTAAAAGTATTTGAACATTAAACTGAAAAGCAAGGAAATTTTTTTATTGAACATTATAATTTCTAAAAATAGAAAGACACTTTGATGGAAAAATAATATTGTTATAAATTTTCTCAATTATCTTACTTTTATATAGTTATTGGTAGATTATAGATATCTTATCTAGTCAAACTTAATCTTTTCAAGACTACATGGAAAATGAGTTAGACTTGTCTAAATTCAATGTTGGAATATAATTGTCTAAATTCAATGTTTGAATATATTCCTTATTTAAGATCAACATGTGTTGGAACATGAATTCACTATGGGTTCAATATCAAGTTTGTTCTGTGATGTGAAAACTTGTAAAAAAACAAAAAAAAAAACACTAAAAAAATAATTTGGGTTGCTGAAAAACTAGCCCGCTCAGGCTCAGCTATGCTCAGACAAATGAACAAAATTGGCCGAAATGCATTTTGTGATTTTTTATTTCTTTTAATACCAAGTTAGTAAGCTTAATTTACAACAAAAATTAAATATACAAATAGTTTTTACGACAACAAATATAGAAATATAAACATTATAAAAGCTTATAAATATAATATTGACCAATTTAAAAGATAATTATACAAGAAAGTAAAAACACTAACAAAAAACAAAGAACTTTGTGTAAAAAATTAGTATTCTAGAAAATCAAACAAACAATTTCCTTTTCAAAATTATTACTATGTTGTCCCTACAACTTTAGGAACAAAAGAATTATATAACAAGAAACATAAGGTAAAATCAAATTATTATATAACACTAATCGTATTGTTGGGGCGCGTTAAAATTAATTATATTATTTTACCCCGCTTCCCTCTACTATTTTATAATAGTGGGAAGTAAGAGTCGATTCCATAGAAAATGGTTGAATTATTTGTATATTATTTTTGCCAATTTACGAATGTAAATAAGAGGGGGGCTGTTGATGTATTTTGTCTACTAAACTAATAAAATAAAATTTACTCTAGTAAATAAAAATCAAGCAAATAAATAGAAGGCAAACAACAATTTCAATTCACGGTTCAGTTTCACCCTATTCCAAATTATATGATTATGCGACCTGTTATCAATTTAATTGTAGAATTTCTATCCCTAACCCAACAACAAGCTCTGTTGATTCGCTTTATCCCTTAAGTGTAATTAATTTGAATAAGCTTTCTAATTAACCTTTTAATCGAACATTCCAAAATATGCTATTTGAATTTAATTCGTTAAACGCATTATCAGTTAGGATAATAGGGTAGGCAGGTTATCGAATTCACATGCTGATTCAATTAATCCTGAATTATGTTGATTCTAATAATAAAAATTATTAGTTGCTACAAACGGGTTCAACATCACAACAATTATATATTACAATTTAAACCATAGCCCTAAATATGTAAATTATCAATTGAGTTGATCAATCACAATTAACAATATATATATATATATATATATTATAAATCAATTCAAACAATCAACATAATAAATTCGCACATATTAAATCAATACAGTGTCACGAAAATATAATTCACATAATATTAAAATAGGATTCAAACATTCCCTAAACTGGAATATAAAATTTAGTTACACATCACGTGTCTAAGAATTGGAGTCATCAAAACAAAAGACATTAAAAAAAAAATAATAATAATAATAATAAATTCAAATCCACAAAAGATGAATGACTCCTTTCGTCCTCAAGGTTGCCTTCCCTTCTTCTTTCACTTGCTCGCCTCTCCTTCCTTCACTTTTGTACCTCTTTGCTATCCTCTGGTCCCCAAAGATGAATGCTCCTGGAGCCTTGGGTGAATCTCTGCCTTGTTGTGTTCACACCATCCATATCATGCTGCTCCCTTCGTGAACCCCCTTTTATCTGTCATTTTGCCTTAATTTTATTTGTGAGATTTAATTAAATTTTGGTCTTAATTAATTAATTAAGCCCATAAACTTCTTTGTAATCTTCATTTTTTGGATGGGCTAAAAATGACCAAGTGTTTATGTGAATTATTGTATGAAATTATTAAAAAATACTGCAAATAACCACAAAAATAAAAAAAAGTAATTATCATTGAAATATTAAATAAGTAAAAAATAGAGTGTGCACAAAAATTAATTATATTAAAAATACATATAATTTCCTACTTATCAAATATGAACAAAAACTGTATATAGAAAAGGTCATTAAATAAATAAATAAATAAACAAAGATTAGATCCTTGCTCCTCGGGTTGGGTCACTATGACTATAATCCCAACCCACTTTATTTTTTGGTCTTCGCGCATTAGGCATCAGACTAAGCTATTTTGATAGATTTATTTCGCGTTATTTATCCAAATAATGTAAAAAAAAAAAAAGAAAAAAAAAGAAAAACCATTTTATAAAATAGGATGGAATTAGAAGGTGTGTTGAAAATAGGATAAAACGTCACGTCCGATGATATTTTTTGTAAATTATATAATATATATTTATATAAGAAATAATATAGATATATACGTAAATATATATATATATATTTTTAAATAGATAAAATATATAAAAAATTAAATGAATATTCAAATTAAATTATTACATATATTTATATATATAATAAATAGAAAAAATAATATAAATTAAAGAAACGTCAGGCCCACTCACGTTTCATTTAAAACGTCAGTGGGCATGACATTATATATATATGTGTATATATTTTTATTTAAAATATTAAAATTATACTTAAAATTAAAATATAATAATTATTAATAAATATTCTTTAATTTATAAAAAATTATTTATAATATAATTTAATTATCTTAATATATATTATTAATTTATTTATATTAAAAAAAATAGATAAGCATAATATAATAAATGAATTATATGTTATTTATTAAATAATATATAAGCATAATATAATAAATAAATTATATGTTATTATTATACAACATATAAGCATAATATAATAAATAAATTATATGTTATAAGCATAATCATATTATGCTTATCTATTTTTTTAATATAAATAAACTAATAATATATATTACGATAATTAAATCATACTATAAATAAATTTCTATAAATTAAAGAATATTTATTAATAATTATTATATTTTTATTTTAAGTATAATTTCAATATTTTAAATAAAAATATACATATTTATAAATATATATAATATATATATATATATATTCAGACCTACTGATGTTTTAAATAAATGTCAGTGGGCCTGATGTTTCTTCAATTTATATTGTTTTTTCTATTTATTATATATATATTAAAATATATGCAATAATTTAATTTGAATATTCATTTAATTTTTTATTTATTTTATATATTTAAATATATATATACATATATATATATATATTATTTCTTATATAGATATATATTATATAATTATAAACCAATAAATATTAAATAGTATTATTTATAATAATTAAATTAAATTATAAATAATTTTAAAAAAATTAATGAATATTTATTAATATTATATATTTTATTATAAGTATTTATTGAATGTAATTTAATATAAATTATTTGTAAAAAATTATAAATGAATTAATACATAATATAACTAAAAATAAAAAATGTTATAAATATATTATTTTATATTTTAAAATTATATGTTATATAAATATAATTAATTATTACAAGATTAAATATAAGATCTGCTGTAGTGGTTAGAGACCTTCACCTCTTTTTAAAACCCACACAACTCCAACTCATTTTGTTTTTTCTTAAAAAAAAAATTGAAATGAGCCTGACGTTATTGGGCCATTGGGCCATGTATATATATCAATATATATATGTATGTCTATATATATAATTTAACTAAATTATATATATATACATATATTCTAAATATTTATGTAATTTTATTTATTGAAATTATTTATTTAAAATTTATAAGAAAATGGAATTATTCCTATATATAAATATTAATTATATATAAAAATGTATAAGGTATATAGATATTTAGAGAATTTAATATTAAGATATATTGATTATTTTTTATTTATAAGAAAATTATTTGTTGTATTTTTATTTATTCAATATTTATGATATTTATATATTTTTTTATAATATGATTTTTTAAATTTAGAATTTTTATTGATTTACAATTATATTATTATTTTATATAGTATTGAAATAAATATATATTTATATAATAAAAAATATATAAATATATTTAATATTATATTTTACTTAGTTTCAGTAAATATACAAAAAAGGAATTCTAATAATATAAATATAACTTAATAAATTATATAAAAAATTAATACAAATAAATTACAAATAAATATATATAAAATTATATATCTATATATATATAGATATATATACTTAATATATATATATATATATATATATATATATGGATGAGGAGGATGATGATGATGAGGCATGTGGCATATATATATATATATATTTGGAAAATAAAAATGTCAGTGGGTCTGACGTTTTTATTTTTTAAATTAAAGCGTCAGGCCCGGTAATGTTTTTACAAAAAAATATCATTGAACGTGATGTTTTACCCTATTTTGAATACATCTTTCAAATCCATCATATTTTATTAAATAACCCAATTTATTTGTATTATGTTGTTCTTAATTTCTTTTTGTTGAATTATTTCTTAATAATAATAAGGATCGAAACTAATCTTGTAATTAATGTGCACGATTTGAATATTATTTCATACTCACTAATTACAAACATTAGATTTATCATGAAAAACCAAAGCCCTTACTTTTTGCCATTTGCATTTTCAATTTCTTGATTTTTGGGCCTTATAATTTGCAAGAGTACATCTTTTATTTTTATCAATTTGATGAATGGATAATTTTTAAAAAAATCATAAATTCAGACTTGTACAATTTATTGTATTCATAAATTTGACTTATGCAATCATATATGAGCGAGCCTCTTGTACATCAGGTGTACGTGCAACACAATTTAAAGTATTACTTATTTAACTATAAAATATTACTTGTTTAATTATAAAGTATCACTATTTTTTTAAAATAACCAATCATAAGTAATACATTTTAAGTAACAAGTAATATTTTTTAGTTAAACAAGTAATATTTTAAATCGTTTTGCACCTACGCGTGGTGCACATAAGTTTTTATTGAATTTTATTATTTTAGAGATATTTTTTTACTTTGTTAACATACAAATAATTTCTCACTTTCTGCTCCACTTTTTATGTATAATATTTTAAATTAATTTTCTTTTCAAAATCTTTAATTTTATATCTATATCACATATACTAAATGATATATCATATATTGGTTATCTAGAGTTCAATTTTATATTTATTAAGTATTGAATTATTTGTATTGAATTTGGATTACAAATATATATTAGCTAATATTTTTAATAAAATTATTAAATAATTTAATTTTTATGTAATTAATTAATTGATTAGAAATAAGACTTTTATTTGGGGGTGAAGGGATTACATATTTTCATATATAACTATATATTCTTTATGTCTTTAGCAGTAATATAATAAATATTTTGGACATTCTTATAAATAATTAAATTAAAATTATATTATAAATATATTTATTTTATTTTTTAAAATATATTGAAAATTATATAAACAAGACAATATTAGGACCGAGTCTTTTTTGCATTGCAACCCCAATTTATAATATTATTTATTTAATTAAAAATATTATTAATTTATTTAAAAATTATTATTATTTTTAAAAAATATAATGATATTAATATTTAAGTAAATAAGTAATATTTTTAAATTTAATTAGATAATATTACAAATTAAATCAGACGGTGTAATATTAAAATTGCATGAGATAAAAGAAGCACGGGCTTAAGAAGGTGTCATTTTGGAGGCGATGCGCCTCACAATCAACAAAAATCCAAACCTGCTGTCACATGCAATAAGAAGCCACACACGTTGTCCTATGCAACCCAAGAATTAAAGAAAATATTTGTGGTCACGGATCAAACATTCCCTACACTCATTCTACTTTGACTTTCTATAAATAATTAACTCTTTTCAATTATTAAATATTTATGATAAGATAAAAAGTTATGTCAAAAACTGTATGAGAGAGATATTTATATGTATGTAATGTAGGACATTTGATGTCGAATATTTTTCATTTAATGCTGGCAAACAACACACATAAGTAATTGTGCATCTGACCATGTGACCATTAAGGTAGAAGAATCGATCTGAGGTGAGATGGAGCATAGGCATTTTGATATGGTAATTCTAGAGATGCATCCAACTCAATTCCTTCCATAATTTGAATTTGTGTATCGAAAGTCTCATTGCTCTATTTTTTAAAGAAGAACTAAGTATTCTTCTAAAGTAATCCCATCGAAGGAAGTTATTCTTTGTACATATATAAAATCGTCTAAAATTAAGTGTTATCCAAATTTTATTGCATTTAATACTGGGGAATTGGAATTCAACCCATAACCCCCAGCAGCTGGTTTTGCTCATGTTGATTATCATTTGAGCTTTGGAGCTGACATATGAATGGTGATAAGATCTCAGTTGATATGATTAGTCAGATTTTCTTGAGCCTAATTCCTTTGTAACCAAAAAAAGAAAAAGAAATCATTGTATCTATTATATTTTTACTATAGCAAGGCAAAATAAATCTGAGTAAAGTATCACATTCTTTAAGAAAAAATGGGGATCACAATTTCATTCAGTAATTTGTTCCTTCTCTTGTTCATGGATCGGAAATATTTATGTTTTCCATAACCAGAACTTACTGATTCATCTAATCTAAATAGGGAAAAAAAGAGAGGTGAAAATGAAGGTAGTATTATTTAAGAAGCCAGAACATTCTTATCAAGATTTTTGTATTCTGTCTCTGCTCTTCATCGTAACCTGTGGAAACAGCAGCAACTGTTGCATTTAATTGCAGTACATGTTAAGCTCGCTCCATTTCCCACCACACACAAAATTGCTAAAATGATTATCTTATATTCTTGATTCGACAGATTTTTCCAGTTCTTCCACCGCACAGAAAGAAAACCAACTTGAGTCGAAGAATTAAGAAAAAATTGAAAATATGAGAGCTATTTTCTTGAATTTCCTGATAATTTCTAGTCTTTTCCTACAAACCCATGAGAAGCAGCTACAGCCCATCAAAACTGTTGTAGTGTTGGTGTTAGAAAACAGATCATTTGATCACATGCTTGGATGGATGAAGAAATATGTGAACCCTTCCATCAATGGCGTAACTGGCGAAGAATGCAATTTGATTTCAGCAAATTCTAATGATGGGACCTCTGAAAAAATCTGCTTTTCTGATGACGCTGAGTATGTGGATCCGGACCCGGGTCACTCTTTTGAAGATGTGGAGAAACAGGTATTCGGATCTGCCTCCTTTCCTTCAATGTCTGGTTTTGTGGAGCAAGCTTTAAGCATGTCAGGAAATTTGTCTGAAATTGTTATGAAAGGATTTAGGCCCGAAAATGTGCCAATTTATGCTGCTTTAGTTAATGAGTTTGCTGTGTTTGATAGATGGTTTTGTTCAATTCCGGGCCCAACACAGCCCAATAGGCTCTTCGTCTACTCTGCAACTTCTCATGGATCCACAAGCCATGTGAAGAGGCAGTTAGCAACAGGGTATCCTCAACAAACCATATTTGATTCGCTCCATGATAATGGCTTGGATTTTGGTATTTATTATCAAAACATTCCGACAACGTTGTTCTATAGGAATTTGAGGAAATTGAAGTATGTATTTAAGTTCCATCAGTATGATTTGAAGTTCAAGAAAGATGCTAGGAGTGGGAAGTTGCCTAGCTTGACCGTGATTGAGCCTAGATACTTTGATATAAAAGGATGGCCCGCGAACGATGATCATCCATCCCATGATGTTGCCAACGGGCAGAAGTTAGTGAAGGAGGTTTACGAGACGTTGAGGGCGAGCCCGCAGTGGAATGAGACCCTTTTTGTTATCACATACGATGAGCATGGTGGATTCTATGATCATGTCCAAACACCATATGTTGGTATCCCAAATCCAGATGGGAATACAGGCCCTGCGCCACATTTCTTTAAGTTTGATAGGTTGGGTGTTCGTGTCCCCACCATTATGATCTCTCCTTGGATCAAGAAGGGAACTGGTAAGCTTTTTTGTTCTTTGTTGAAGATTTTAGTTAATTTTGATGCTAATAATGTCTAAGGTGTGATAATTTCACTTTTTATTGGTGAATATTAAGGCGATTAGGCTTGAAACAATCTGGTTTCATGATAGTTATGTACTAAAGTGATAGCTTCTAAGTTTGATGAATGATGCTTGGGCCTTTAACTTTCCCCTTGCAGATATGTGCTTTTCGTATTATTTAGAATAGCACATGATTGATATTTGAGCAACTTGAAATTACAAGGTTGAGTTTTTCGTTCTCTCTTTGTTCTTGGTTAGTGTCCTTAAGGAGATCAGAAGTGTTTTTTTTCGTTTTTTTTGTTCAAGCAATAATGAAGTCAGAGTAATAAGGGGTTGAATTTGCTGGTCTCTGCTAAATTTTGTAGAACTGTGTAGTTTTTTATTACTGGATAAGGGGTTTATTGCTTTCCTATGTAGTGATAAGCAGGCCCAAGGGTCCTTCTCTGAATTCTGAGTACGAGCACTCGTCAATTCCAGCAACCATAAAGAAGATATTCAACCTCTCATCCCACTTCCTGACTCATAGAGATGCTTGGGCTGGCACTTTCGAGCAAGTTTTTGGTGAACTAACCTCTCCAAGAACTGATTGCCCTGGTAAATATACCATTCTCAACTTGTTAGGAACAGAAAGTTTTAAGCATGTGCATTATACAGTATACAGTATCATTTTCAATTTGATGAGAAAATTAACTCAAAAAGGCAACAGAAATTTGAATAGAGAGAACAGCATCAATAAAGCTTTTGATTTGCAGCTGTATATAGTATATATGCACAAGAATAGAATATATTGGTTAAAAACCCAATGTCTGTTTCTGTGTAGAGCAGTAGACTACTTTGTCTTGCAATAGAAACATCGGTGCTCAACAGAATTTTGCACTGAAGTCGACTCATTAAATCACTCACGTATAAATATACACTATATATTTTAAAATACTGAACGGCTAAAGAATAGAAATGATCTGCAGAGGTTTTACCCAATGTGGCTCCTTTACGGCACACTGAGACAGATGAAAATAGGGGGTTATCTGAGTTTCAGAGTGAGGTGGTACAATTGGCTGCAGTTCTAAACGGTGATCATTTCTTGAGCAGCTTCCCAGATGAGATGGCAAAGAAGATGAATGTTAAGGAGGCTCATGAATACGTAAGAGGTGCTGTGTCAAGGTTCATTAGAGCCAGCAAAGAGGCTACGAAGTTGGGAGCAGACCCATCCGCCATTGTGGACATGCGGTCTTCTCTTACCACTCGATCCTCCATCCACAACTAAGTGTTTGATTGATCCCCACAATTCTTTTTGGCCGTTGCGTTTAGCTGTACTTTCTAGTTCTATGAGATGTTAGATGCATTCCAGCAATATGGAATGTCTTCCCTGGTGCAGCAGAGGGTGTGAAGCTATTAACTCTGATCCAAGTTCTGATTTTGAAGTGTTAATGTGTCCAAGTGTATTAATTCCCAGTGATACTGAAGATTAATAGGGTAGAAATATGCTGATGATATGTAGCAGCTTGCATTGCATTTCAAAAGTTTTGTTCGTTTCTCTATGGAGCAAACATCCCATAATCTTAGACTTCCAAAAAAATTGCAAATTAGGCTCTGAATTAATACCTCAAGTTCAAGTTGAATCTTAAATTATTTTTTTGTAAAGCCTAACTTTAAAAATAAATCAAATAAATTCCTAAACTTCTTACTACCAAATAAATAGACCATTTCAAATAATAAAAACAAAAAAATGAATCTAAAAATATTTAATAAATTACAAATATATTTAAATAAATCAAGAAATTATTAAAAATAAATAAAAATAATTTGAAATTTTAAAAATGAAATGATAAAATCTCAAAATGAATTAATAATAAAAAATCTCAAAAAACTTAAATTATTTATATATAATAAAAAATTAGAAAATCTAAAAAAACATAACAAATAACCACATCTCAACAACCATTTTTACAGATTTACATTATTAAACATTTTTAAATCTAATTAGTTAATTTATTGATTTATTTAAATGTACTTATGATTTAATTTGTTGATTTTTAAATTTACTAAATATTTATAAAATTTATTTAGATAATTTATTATTAAAGAGAGTCATATTTATCATATATTTAAAATTTTAAGGGCTTATTTGACTTATTTTAAAGTTCAAGGGTCTAACTAGATAAAAATATATTTTAGGGTTTTATTTGAGCCATGTTATTAATTTCAGGGTTAATTTGTACACTTTCCTCTTCGAGATTCTTTTTTTTTTTCCTTTACTTTTTTTACTTAATTAATAGTTCGAAAATGTTCAATTTCTTAAGTTATGAGATTGATGGTGTTCAGTTCATCTATGTATTACTACACTCAACTATAATGTTTTCCTCCCACAATTGTCAATTATGTAATAAAATTTTGTTATTATAAGAAATTATTATTATTATTATTATTATTATTATTTTTGTATGAAGTCCAAATTAAAGTTTTATTTGATATTGTATATATAAAAAAACTTACATAATTTTTTAAATATTTGAAAAAATTCAAAGAAAAAAACATGAACCAATCACAAGCTGCCATCTATCATATACATATATATATATATATATTTTTTTTCTTTATACAGAAAATTACAAAACTAATTCTGAATTCGGAAAAGAATTTTTGATGAAATTTTATACTTTATAAATGGTTGTCTTATTATATTACTATAAAATTTAGAATGGTTTTCTAAAAAAGTTGGAAAATTGAGTGTAGTAATACGTAGATGGACTCCTTAGTCTCATAACTTTAGTCATTTGGAAAGTGGATTCGATCAATAAAATATGGAACACATGATTTTATGTGATTTTCAGTTGCATTATTTTATTCAAAAGTTTTATAATATTACAAAAGCCCAAGCCCAAGCTTAGGCCCATTCCCAGATTCAAGCCCAGCCCAAAAAGGAAACGACACGTGGGAGTGTAGAAAACAGGTGAAAGCAACTGTAAAAACTAACAAGATTCCTGTCCACTGTCTTTAATCACTCTCCCAAGCCCAACCATGATAATGTTGGGTCATCACCTTTCCCCTGTTTTTCCTCTTTCAAAACCAGCCCCCAAATTGAATTTCGATTTCACTGTTGGTTGTTGCATTAGCAATTCCAATTGTAGTAATGTGCAGAATTATTGTATTACAAATTTGAAACCTACAATTTGGTCTAAGAACCTAATCTCACTCGCAATTGCTGTGGCCCTTATTACTCCACTGCCCTCTTCAGCAATCCCTTCTCTCAATGCCAAATCATTTTCACTTCCTTCGACAACTACTCCGTTTTCACAGGCCCGGAATTTGCTTACTGGTTTGGAAAATGGGTCTCTCTCTCTCTCTGTTAATTTTTCTTTTGCTGATTAGAAGCCCTACAAATGTGATGCTATTTCTTTTAATACAATCGTTTTAGGTGTGTTTTTGTTGTGCTGGCATCTGTTGTTACTTGGAAAAAGATGCGCTCTATACTTGGCTTCTTTCTTTGGTGGGAGGGAATGTGTTGAAGGTGTTTGGTAGAATTCTTCTGATAAGGTTTTATTAATGAGCGATTCCAAATCTTCTTCTTTACTATGATATAATTCTCTATTATGATTTTTTCAGAAATATTTAATCATTAACCCTATGGTGGTGGCTTGGAGCTAGGTTCTTAGATTGATTTCCAATTTTGACTTGGAGCTAGGTTCTTAGATTGATTTCCAATTTTGAATTCTCATTTTCATCATACTTGTGCTTCATTAGTTTGCACTGCATCATTGCTTCCAATCGAAGTATGCTGTCTTCCTAGGTGAACTTCATTTTTTATTGTTTCTATAGTTGTGGTTCAAATTAGCATGCCTGTTATTACGTCAGTTGTGATAATAAGAACTGAGTTTTGACATACATCATTGTATTTAGAAACTTAAATATAGCTTGTAATGTACTTTATTGCAGAAAAATCAGGCCTTGCCCTTCGATAAATCCAGGCTGTGTCTCGAGCAATCCCAAGTCATCGAATTTTGCATTTCCATGGATGATACTAGGCTATTCTTCAGATAGTGCTGCAATTCAGGTTAGTCGTTTTTATTTCCTTGGCTCTCAATTTTGGGGGACTAAATTCTGCCCTCTGATACCAGCAATTGCAAGATGCACTTCTAAAAACTCAGAAGAATGTCAAGATTCAGCTTGTTGAAGATACACCTAGTGGTAAGCAAATTATGATTTTGGCATATTTACAGAAGGCAATTAAATGTAATATGTAGGAGAAGTAATGAAATCGACTCTGATGAATACCTTACAGAAAGGCAACCTCAATCACATGGAATACTGTCATAAGTTCTGAAACTTTAGAATAGTCCATCTATATAGCTTAGTGGGGGAAGGTGATCAATGGACTTATCTTAATACATGTTTCTATTATCCTTTTTAAATAGTAATTCTGTGTATTTTGGTTTGAATTCTTGATCTCACCTCTAATAGGTGACCCCAGGTACACCTCTCCCAGTGGTGGTAATCATCCTAAATATGTACTTATTAAGACTTGCTGAAATGGTTTGTGAGACTTGTGTTCTTACAGGGAATGGAGTGAACTATAATGCTACAACTTTTGTCCAAGATTGCAAATAATTAAGTTGAAAAGTATAGTTTTCTTTATTCCCTTTGGACACTTTTTGAATATAGGAAAATAATGCAGGCCAATATTTGCAAGCTGAGGTTGATGGAGGATTTGGTCGAGATGTTCTCGAGTTTTTGGTAAAGGGAGATGTTGTATCATTTAGAGCGATGGCAGCCAAAGTTACATATGTGTATCCCTTCACAACTGCCTTAGGGGACTCAAAAGGCCAGGAAGCAAGATTAAAGCAGATAATCGACGAATTAGGGTGGTATGCTCCAAGTTTTGATTCCATGGACTAGAGTTCTTATTCCAACTCTTAATCTTGTGGTCTATCTTCTTTTCTGTTTTTATCAAATTCAATGTCTAGATTGGATTCTTGTAATGTCGAACAACTTCTCTTATAGTATTCTTCAGTAACTGAAGAAATATTGACAAAAATGTATGAAAACTTAAAGAATCTTGGTGAATTGTGTTGTAAATACCAGATTCTGTGTACGTGGCCCTAGAGGAAAAATTTATTGAAGAGTTCAACTACAATGGAGTTCTTGAGGTGGATCCATATTCTGATGAAGAAATTCTAAATAAGTAGTACACAAGAAAGGCTATGTTACAACACCCTAAACAAAAAACAAATATGTAGGGACTAATGGAGCTTTTGTGATTCTTTCTCAAGCATGGAGCATGCTATCAGATAAAAGATCCAACTCAAACTAACAGCTCTGCCACCACCTGTCAACTGTGTTCTGTTGTCTTGCACCACAGAAGAAACACATCATGTAGGATTTACTTCAAGCATCCAGAAAGTCGTCTATGGACTTCTCCAGCTGTCAAGTCAAGGCAAACACCCCCTCTATGCTATTCGGGGAATACGTCCCTGCGCACAAACCCTTTTAGTTCACAATATGGTCCTTTCCACAACTACAACTCAATCCAACCCCTCCCACTAACAAACAACAAAGTTGCTCAAGAATTCCTCTGTTGTTTCCTAGACATTGAAACACAACACCACTCGCCTTTGCTATTTAGTTTATTCCTACTTTAAGGCCATCATTTCAGAATTATTTTGTTCTTTGTGCTTACTCTCAGCCGCAAATTTGGGCAACTGAGATGTCTGCTTCTAATCTGCACAACTAAAGTTGAAACTTTTGGCCCATCCTCCTCATCAACAAGGTGTGACAGCTAGTTCAAGTGCTCCGAGAAACATGCCAACCTCAGTTACCTGACCCTCTTAAGCTCTTTTAGGCCATCAATTTGGTGAGCATGCCAAAAGTAGGCACAAATACTGCATCATATACGAATCCTAAAAGCTCTATAAGTCCTGGTGAAGCTAGAATCTATTCGGTCAAGAAGTCCAATTCAAAACTCAATTTAAAGTTTAAATAGCTCATTAAACCTTAAATGGGCTCCTCGATATCACATGGTGAATCAAAGCATAATACCAATGCATGTCATTGTCATCATCATATGCAGCCCATACCTGGCCTACAGTGAATGATTCCTCTACCTTATCAAAATGTGGAAGTTCGCATCTGGAACAACCATTAACATAAATTCATCACGTGCATCTAAATTAGTGAGGAATCCTAAGGTAGCAATGTGTTGTAATGGTAACAAGACAAACCATCTTTCCCTTTATATGTCCTTGATCGACTAACATAATCAATTATGAAAAGCTTCCAAATAACCCTTTTCCCCTACTTTCCTAAAATTCGAATAGTTAGATTTTTCAGTCTTCCATTCATTTAGTCTGAAATTCCTACACACTTTTATTGTTCCTCTCCAAAATATCCTTCACATTTGTAGAAGCCCTTTTAATATTTGACCCTTGTTGTCTCCTTAGATTTCTTCTTTTGACATCGTGCCATTTTTGTCCATCTTTGACTCTTTCTTGTTGGTTTCTCTAAGTTAAGACCAGTTGGAACAACACAGAGAAGCTAGAATTGTTCCAACATTTTCCGAAAACTGGAGCCAATCTTCATGAAAACGTTCATTATCCGCTTCGACGTTCACTGCCTTCTCAGAGACACGGGCAATTATTGTGCATTCATGTTTCTCTCCGTTCATGTAGGCCATCTTGCAAGCAAGGAAAGACCTTATCAAATGTAGATGCTATGGAGATCATACACACCAAAGATGGGGAAATTGCAAAACTAGTCCTCTAATTTGTGGGTGGGCTCAAAATCAGTCCTTTATTTTTTTAATTACTCAAATTTGGTCATTTTTAATCAAAATAAAAAAAAAAATGTAGATTCACATTTTTCGTGCTAATATGTGGTTATGGTCAATTTTGATGTGTTTGATGTCATATTATTTATTACGAAGGACATGTTCATTTCACTTAATATGCTACAAAAAATCAAAACTCTTATTTAACATGGTAATGTATGGTGCATGTCCAAATATCCAACAAAAATTTCAAAATTTGGCTAAAAAATATGTAAGTTGAAGAAATTAAATAAAAAATTGACCAAAATTGCAAAATTAAAAAGATGAAGAACTAATTTTGAGACCACCCATAAATTATAGGATTATTTTTGTAATTTTCCCCGAATGATTAAGATTTTGACTTACACATCTCCAAAACTTTCCCTGAAAAATGTGGGCTCCGTTCACCTTAAATATAGATAATTCCTAATTCATTTTCACCACATTATGTTTCAATGTTTCTTTCAAAATTTTCAATCAGAAGTCGAAGGTTTCTTTCTGGTTTTCATGTATTCTCCAAAATCTTAAATGTTTCAATGCAAACTATGTTGATATGAGAAATTAAATACCTTTGGCATCCTATTCATTTAATTCTTTTTTATTAGTATCAAATTCACAAAAGGAAAAATGCATATTAAGTTCTTAATCTATTCATCAAGAAAAACTTATGATTTTAACGTTTATCAAATCTCCTACTGTATGGTTCAGAAATTGGAAAAAGATTCGAAAAATTTCAATTGTCTCAAGAAAAAATGTGCACAGTAGATTTAGTGCATGTGATGTTGTAATAATTGTATAGAATCTCACTACACAAAAAAGGGTTTTCGCGTCGAAGTTTTTTGCGTCTACTTTTGTTGACGCCAAAATATATCTTCAGTATCGATACGTTGACGATAAAAGATTTTTCATAATTATTTTCACAATAGTATATGCAACGGTTTGTTGTCGCAAATAATTAGCTTATTTACGATAACTTGTCATTGCAAAAATAAAATGCTCAGCATTGACGCAAATAGATAGTTAAATTTTTTTTAAAAAATAATTAATAAAGATTTTACATCGACAAGTTGATCCTAATAAAGTAAATATTTTTTCTTTGTTTTTTTTTATAATTTTACTTTGGGAGCTGCTATACACACCACCAAAAATGCTAAACACACCACACCACAAAAAATGACCAAAAAGGATATTAACAAAATTACCAAAATAACCCTCAGGGCTTCGGCCAACACTGGCCGAACGGATCACAATACGTTCGGCCAGTGCTGGCCGAACACACTATACCATGTTCGGCCAGTGCTGGCCGAACGCACTATACCATGTTTGGCCAGCACTGGCCGAACGTATTGTGATCCGTTCGGCCAGTGTTGGCCAAACGCCCTGAAACTTCGTGTTATACATTCTGTTTTTTCGGGTTTCTGTTTTTTTCGGGTTATGTATTTTGTACGTTAAGCTTTTTTTTCAACGAATGCAAAAATCAAGCTTAGTGTAGGCAAACAGAGTATCGAGCAAACATTAAAATTATAATTTAAAAATATTATGGACACCGAATAAAATAATAATTTAACATTCAAATGTAGAAAATTTTAATGTCATACATATATGTTTACAAAATCACTACTCTACTCATCGGAGTCACCCCCCTCATCCACCGTGAGACCCTCGAATATTCTTGTAGCCTCCTCGACTCTAGGCATCACGTAATCCATCGATAGCTGCGGATCCTGGGCTGTCCTCCTCCTGTTCTTCCGGCACGTGAGAAAGACCCGCCTCTTGCTGGGCAGCCCGTAATCGTCTATTTGAAGCGGTAGGCCGTCTTCTATTTCTTTCATAAACTATAACATAAGAAAATTAAAATGTTAACATACAAACTTTAAAAATAAAATAATACAGGCACACTGTCAGTCTGTTCGGCCAGTGCAGGCCGAACGCCTATCAGGATGTTCGGCCAGTGCAGGCCGAACGCCTAGCAGGCTGTTCGGCCAATGCAGACCGAACTTTGTTTGCTACGTTCGGCCTATTCTCACCGAACGCCCTGCAGGCTGTTCGGTGAACCAGCGCCGAACGCATTGCGATTTTATGGAAAAAGAGGGCGACAGAAATTACCTGGAGTCACGTTACTTTCGCGTTCGGCGTCCATGTCCTTCGAAGGGTTCGACGGTGGAGGGGGAGAGAGTAGTTCGGCGCGGTGGGTTTGGGGATGGGGATGTGTTCGGCTCTTGCGGTGGGTTGGGGGGGAAGCTGTTCGGCCTTGCGGTGGGTTCGGGAGGTAGGGTTTGGGTTTGGGTAGTTCTTTTTTTTTTTTTTTTTTAAGGGTTTAAGGGTATAATAGGTATTTTTGTGGTGTGTTTAGTAATTTTGAATTTTTAAATGTAATTTTATGTGGTGTATTTAGTAAATGTGGTGTGTTTAAAAATTTTGGTGGTGTGAATAGAATATGCCTTTTACTTTTGCTACCCAGAATTTTAGTCTCCCTCGGCTAAAACCCCCGAGAGCTCGATGGCAGTAGCCTGAAGGCGATATGCTTCGGTGCTGGTTTTGTTTTGAGGTGGTTTCTCTGTTTTCCAATTCCTTTAATTTTATAGGTTGGTTTACATTTTTTTCTAGCCTGCTAATTGGAATTGAAATTTTTGATTTTGGATGTTAATCTGAAAACCCTTACCCAAGAGACGCTGTCGACGGCTCCACTTCGGGCCTTCTCAGCCGACTCCTCCTGGCTGCCCGTGGCACATTGGGTAGTCCCCATAAGCCATTAAGCTGCACCGAAACTGTACTAGTCATCATCTTCTTCCATGGTGGAGCTTCATTAGAAATTCCTGCACGAGAAATCGTTCTCCGTCTGAAAGGTATGTATTTCTCCTCTCCATCTCCAAAATCTTCATTGTAGAAGTTGATATATCATCTTAGGGTTTATGTTTTTTCTGTATGCTTAAACCTTCTGATGATACTTTCCTTTGTGTTTTTAAATCTAATTAGTAGGGTTCTTGGTTGAGTTGAATTTGTATCTATTTGGTGATTGAGTACAATCAAATAATGAATTTATGAAAGGAGGTTTATACAATTGTGGTCCTAAAAACGTAAATCCATTCCCATTAAAAATACTCTACCTTTGTGTGTGTGCGCGCGCCAAGACTTGTTTATGAGAATTGCTTGAACAATGAAAAGCAAAAAAAAAAAAAAAAAAAAAAAAAAAAAGGGATTGATAAATTATAAAGCATGTGACTCTGATGTAATGTAACTCTTCAATTTTTGAATTCTTGAAAACAACGTTCTTCTCCAAACAGAGATTTTGATGAAATAAGGCTAATAAGACTTGGATTCCAATATAGGTGTGCTTGTGATAGTCGTTACTTAGATTTGTTTATGAGCGTTATAATATTATAAATCTTACCTTTCTTTTTTTGTTTTTTGTTTTTTGTTTTTTGTTTTTTTGTTTTTTTGTTTTTTTGTTTTTTTTGTTTTTTTGTTTTGTTTTGTTTTTTTTTTCTTTTAGTGAAAAGATATCACGAATTCTACTAATTAAACAGCCCTACTTATATATCATGCCTATGTAAGACTTGTAATATATTTTCATCCCTTGATTATTTTTTGTTAATCTATCTTATGCAGTTCACACCTGATGAGATTGCCAACATTGTGTAAGATTTCGACGATCCTGGATTCCTTGCTCCAACTGGACTATTTATTGGAGGAGCTAAGTTTATGGTTATTCAAAGAGAACCTGGTGCTGTAATTCGTGGAAAGATGCGGTTTCTAATCTATTTCTCCTTTAATATAAAACTAAGATGAGCATATGTACATTCTTTTTGTTGTAATGTTATGATAAATCAGCTTACTCCCAGTATATTTGTAGAATAACCGATAATTCTTGTTGGTTATGCTGTGTGTTCTACCAGCTTTCCTTTCTTTTCTTTTTTAAAGAAGAAGGGATCATAGAATGTATGATAATCTATTAGCTAAAACATTGTTCCAGGTTATGAATGGAATCTCCTATGTGATGTGCTGATCTGGAATCCATTCCACTGGAATCCTAAGAAAAAATCAGAATCTAGACTTTGTTTTGCTATAATAGTTAACACTTTCTAAAAGGGATAAAATGCTAGGGAGAAGTATTACTTAATTTGATTTAGCTTCACAAAGGATCCTTTAGTACGGTTTATGATTGCTTTCTGCTAGACAAGTTGATTGGATTAAAAAGCTAACAAGATAAATGGATATTAGGAATGAAGATGAAGAGCAGGAAGCACAAATTTATTCGGAGAGATATTGCAAGTGGAGTCTTGAATTCCTAGTATTTCTTACAAATGATGGTATATTATGAGAAAAATGGCTGGTTTTTATTGTACGGTTTGTACACCACTTGAACTACTATCTTTCCTTTCTTTTCTTTTTTAAAGAATAAGGGATGTGTAATGCAGAATTTGGATCCAAATTTGATTATCTACTTTAATTGGCTTATTCCTTGAGCATTTTGAGAATTATTCATCCAAAGAATGTTGTTACGGATCAATCATTAATAAAGTAAGTTGCATTTCTTCTATAGTTTGTGATTTTTATTTTTTTATTTTTTCATGTTTACTCAAATCATGTCTTCTATTAATGCTTATAGATTGTGTTTTTACATATATTATTATTTTGATCTACCAGGGTTTCGGAGCTTATAGATTGTGGGGGCCAAAAAATGACATAGAAGAAGTTACTGGAGAGGGACGACTTGCTTTAAAGGCTCAAAACCTTTTCCCAGAGCATGTGATCTATCTCAATTTATTAAGATAGTGGATGTGTACGTGGCACATGAGAAAAAAATTAATGGAGGGTCGAACAGTTATGGAGTTATTGGGGGTGGATCCACATTTAGATGAAGAAACTATGAAGAATTAGTGTAGAAGAAAAGCTGTTCACTGCATCCTGCTGAAAACTAATCTGTAAGTTCTGATGCAGCTTTTGTGATTCTCTCTTGAGCATGGAGCGTGCCATCAAATAAAGAGATGAGAAGTGCATACAACATGCAATTGAACATAAGAGATCCAAGTTAGACTAACTACTTAAGTTCAAAAAGTACTCTAAGAACTGCCAACATCAGCCAATCGTTTTCTTCTACGTCGCATCACCCAAGAAACACAACTGATGGGACCCATTTCTAACATCCCACAAGTCATCTATGGACTTCTCCATTTTTAAGTTCAGAAAAGAAGTTACTGTACATGGATATCATGGATCCAAAGAATTTAAATTATCTCGAAAAAAATGTGCACAGAAGATATCGTGTATGTGATGTGCAAAATTTGCTGTGCACCATTTGAATCTAAATTTGATTATCTACTTCATTTGTCATATTCCTTGAGCATTTGTGAAATATTCATCTAAAGAATGTTGTTACTGATAAAATAAGTTGCATTTCTTTTGTAGTTTTGATTTTCTTTTCATTTTTACTCATTTATATCATGTCTTCTTCTAATATCTATAGCATTTAATGCTCCTAACCTGTCCTTTTACTGACATTATTCTTTTGATTTACAAGGTTTTTTGAGGTCACAGGATTCAAGAAGCTGGCTTTAAAGGCTCAAATTTTTTCCCCATAGCTCAAAGGTAATGTCTCAATTTCTTATGATAGTGGATGTTTATGTGGCACATGAGGAAAAAGTCAATGTAGAGTCGAACTATTGGAAAACCCCACCCTTATAAATCTCAACTTAAATTATTTTTAACCAAATAAAATAAATATATTTTTAAAAATATCTTGTAATAATTTATGAGGTATAATTCATCTCACGAACAAAGACTCACCTACACATACAAACAAAGATCCACATTAGATGCAAAAATATCCATCACATTCACACTAATACTTACTTGTCAAAATTCTAGTAGTATTATACAAATCCAAAAAAAAAAAAATAATAAAGAAACCAAAAGCATTTTAGCTTTAGCATCAAAGGTCGTCATCCATGCATACTGATTCCCAAAAGCTTGCAGAAGTACAAACAACATGCCCGGTAAACCAGGAGCTGACACAACGCCATTAGGCTTACATAAAATGCACAAACTAGGTGAGCTAAAGTTTAGTAAACAAAAATCATAAATGTATAGTAATTTAAATATTTGCAGAAATTTTCAAAGAGATGTGGAATGTATGTCGATGAAACCCTAACATGTATTTCAGAATCATTTATCTTTATTGGGCCTTGACCAACCTGCTTTGCACCGGAAAGAGCTAGCTGAATAAATAATAATAATCTTAGAGTCTATCCATGTCTCACATGCCATCGGCCCGATAAATCGAGTCTATCCATCATCCATGTCTCATATCTCATTGACTCAATATATCATAAAGTTTATTCATGTCTCACATGCACCAACCTCGGTACACTAGTAGTGGTCAATAATACATTTTCCCTTCATTTTTAATCATATATTGCATGCAAAACACATTATATATTTCTTATGCATGCACATGCTAATGCTCGTAAATGCTATATTTAATAATACCATATCACCCTTTCACACCACGTAATTCATATCCACCAATATCAAGGAACAAGATCACATGCAATTCATAGAAAAATACAAAGCGTACTATATCTATGTATCATAGATGCAAATTAATTTCTACTTACCTGTATGCAACACAATTAGTTGAAACTTCTTATCTCTTACATCACTCGTGTAACTAATCAATAATAACAAACCAAGTAAGGTTAGTTAGTTGTTATTGTTGTTGTTTTTTTTTTTTGTTTTTTGTTTTTTTTTAATTTTTTAATTTATTTTTTATATAACTTTAACCTTTCCGTAGCACATCAGTAGAACAATTACTTCAAAGAGTTAAAATATCCTAAATTTAACTTAAAACTCTATGCTCCCATAATGTAATTGGAACAAATGTTACTTTCTAAAGTTTTCCATAATATCATTGTGTTATTAATAAATAAATTTCAAAACATAGAATAAATTTATGTTTTATATGTAATATTTTTTTTATGTAAAATAAATACATATATATCAATTATAAATAAATAAAATTGTATATAAAATATTTGAGATATTTAATGAAATATTATAATACATTTGTCTACCATTATTTTACGATAATTTGTTATAATAGGACATTTAAATTAATTTTATGCGTATTATTTTTAAAGCTTAAATTATGCATTTAATATTAAGATATATATATATGTGTGTGTGTGTGTGTGTGTGTGTGTGTGTGGGTGTGTATGTTATATTAGTGGACAAATTTTTTTTTCTTTTGAAATTTATTATATGTATACAACATTTTTATTTAATTATAAAGATAATTAATATTATTAATATAGTCAATATAAAAAATGTAATAATTAGAACTATAGTCAAAATTTAAGGATTTAAAATTTAGTTTTATATATAAATACTAATTGGTTTAAAAATTAATTTAATTATAAATTATTAAATTTGTTTTAATCAAAAAATATATATGTATTATTTTTATGTATAAATGTGATAATATATATAAGATATGTATCTTATATATAAAATTTTAAATAATATAATAGCATATATAATATGAATATATATACTTGAGTAAATAAATATGCATAATAATAATGTATATACATGAGTATGTATATACATCATGCATGCATAGTATATGTGTGTATATATATTATATGTGTATGTGTAGGCATTATATAGTATATGTGTAGTTCATATATTTAATAAAACTTAACAATCAAAATATCAGTGGGATTGTCGTTTTTATTGTAATTTTGATCAAAGTATAAAACATCAGATTCAAGGGCGTTTATAATATTTTGAAAAAATCATTTTAAATTACTATAAAATATAAATTTGTGAATAAAAGATGAAATACTCTCTTGAAATAGTCAATCTCCATATTAGAGGCTAGTAGGTAAGGTGTATAAAAAGTAAAATATTTAGTATATATAATATAATGTAAATATGTGTTTATGCATTAAATAATACATAATTATTAATCATCAAATTCTATACTTAACAATTTGCTTTTATATGCGCACTAACAAATATTTTAACCATAAAATATCATCTTGTGCTTAAATTTGAAAGTTTAAATGTCATTTTAATTTAATAGGAAAAATGCAAAATTAGTTTTATATCTTTTGGGTGGTCCTAAAATTAGTTCTGTATTTTTTACTTTACCAATTTCATATTTTAGTTTTATTTTTTTACGGGAATTAATATTGTTGTTTGAAAAAGCTTGTGTCTCTCACGTGACCTCAAATAAATTGGAGCCTTATAATATTCCGGCCAACTTGATTACGTGTTAGTGCCAACGTTGAATATCACACCATGTCAAACCAGATTGGAGGAATAATTATGTTGTTAGATTGTAATTCTTCTATTATGCAACGCTATTTCAGAAATAACATTTAACCATGAGAACCAAATCCCTTGTTCAAGCCAAATCTCCCCTCTTGTGTTCGACTGCAAGAAAGAAGAGTTGGAGTATAAAGTCTTCCAATTAAGCTCAAGCTACAGAAATCTTCTAAAGGAGAAGGTAGCAGCCGAAGCAAATACAAGAATCAACAACCTTGAGTGTGCTGTGGTGCCGATCTAGCGGTGCAAAGCCCTATCCAAAGATGATGAAATACGATAAATTTGCTTCCAAAATACTTAACAAATTCTTGCTACATTACTCTCCCAGTCTCATTGTTGGAAGAAGTGGTTGATTGATCCTCTGAGTGTGCTTTGGTTATGGCTGAGTTAACTTCCACATTATTTGCACTTTGCACTCCTTGTTATTTTTTGTATGCCTTGTACACGTGTCCATTTCTATCACAGTGCTCACAAAAGTAATTTGGTCTTTTCTTCTTTTATCAATCTAGTATAACCACATTCTCTGCCCATAAGGCAGTGTTTACTTCATGGAAAAAGGTTGGATAAGATATCCCATGTTTACTTTAAATGTTTAAAAAACACTTCAAATTTTGGGTCCTGGGATTGGCACCGAACTCGAGTCAAAATGGGTGAATTCGGTGTCCGCTCGAAACTGGACTGATATATAATCCCATGCTATATGACCCTGTACAATTACATTTTTACCTCTGTACTTCAACTCAAAATTCACCCCTTCTCACGCAAATCCTTTCCCCTTTCCTCACAACCCTTAGCGCAGCAGATGCGTGGTACCTTCTTCGACTGAGCAAATCTGCCGCCGCTGCCACTGCAATCAGAGGCTCCTTCGACGGCGGGACTGGATTTTCTAGAAAGGAAGCTGGTGAGGCAGCTGGATTTTACTGGCTTCAGTAGTAGCTAGGAGGAGGAAGTGAACAGCAATGGGAGGCTCAAATGTTTGCTAATGCTGCAGCATCATCAGGATTCCTACAGGCAACGACGACAACATTCTTGAGGCCTCAAAACTGGTTGCAGAAAAATGGGATCCATCCTCTCATGAGACCTTCATGATCCAGTCCATATGTTGCATTTTTCTGCTCTACCATTATTCTTTAATTTAATTCTGCTATTAGAAAATTTAAAAGAAAAATTCATCTCCATTTTTCTGTAAGTCTGTAAAGATTCAAGCTTTCAGCTTCTTTCATTTCTCTTTGCTTCTAATTTTTCCCTACATTTAGTGCGTGATCAGATTCAGGATATTGCAATGGTGAAGAGAAAGTAATATTGATTATATAAATGGGTCTTTTATTAATTTTTTTTTTCCTTCAGTTTAATTTGAGTTCTTATACTTGAAGTTTATAAAGCGCTTTCAGAAAAGAAAAATAAGCAGTTTCAATTTATTTTTAAGACATTAATTTGTTTTAGTATTTTAATTAATTAGATATTTTCATTAGAAAAATTGATAGCTAAGATAGCATAAATTATTGTACTTTAATTTTGTCAAATGCTTCAGCAACGTTTTTGACAAAATATCCCTGCAAATTCAGTTTTGTGTGGACTAATAGTTTACTTTAATTCTAATAACACACAAGGATATTTAGGTAAATTAGATCAATCTTCGACATCAATCCCATGAAGTAGATGTGTCACGGGATGCCATCCTTGCATATCCCGGGCCCCCGAGATAACCTTATTATCCGTGATTAACCCTACAATTCAGGCCATCGAACAGGCTGCCCCACACCCTTCGCCAATGGATGCCTGACTTCGTAGGAAGGCCGCCAACGCCCGCAGCTCACCCGCACTCTTTTGAAGTCCAAGTCTTTACGTGTAGGGCTTTTTGTATCATGTATATAGTTTTATCTCTACTTGGGATGTTGTGTTTTTCAGGTTTATAATGTCTAGTGCTGTCACTAGCCTATTTTTATTTTTCACTACTATAGAGGGGATAGGGTATTCGAAGAGAGCTGAACATTGACTGTAGGCCCCCCTCTCCATCATTGCTATCAATTGTAATCTGCATATTGTAATTGGTGCCTACATTCTAATATAAAGCAACATTTTTGCAATTAGTTCTTTTATTTTGTTATGCCACTAAAGTACCTCTGGTTGTTATTGCATCGTAATAGCACAAGCCAAGAGCGGGTTCCTGTTGACAAGACGAAAGTAGTTGAAGGTGTCGACTGCTAGCCGTACGGTATGCTAATTACTATTACTCACTACAAGCACCCCATAACAGGTGGTATCAGAGCCTCGGCTCGTGATCCACTGGGCCGAGGCAAGATGGCTAATGATGAGTCATTTATGAGGAGACCCCCGAATACAAACTAAAGATTGGGTGCCCTGGAGAAAACTGTGAGCCACCATGAGGAGAGAATTACGGAGCTCGAATCAGTGGTGACCGATCTGAAAGCCGAGCACGATGATAGTTGGCAGGCGTGCAATGCATTAACTGAGGCCATGAGGGCAAACAATGTAATTGACACGCATCAACAATTGGAGAAAATGGAAATCTAAATTAGCCTACTACAACGTGCGGTGAGCAACGCCCCTACTACTATTGATCCAATACCTAGGAATTGGGTGCCAGAGCCGAGAGCATACGACGGTTCTAGAGATGCCAAAGAAGTAGAAAACTTCGTCTTCGATATGGAGCAGTATTTCTTGGCTGCCAATATCGTAGAAGAGGGTCGAACCGCAATTATGTATTTGATTGGGGACGCAAAGCTCCGGTAGTGGACCAAATATAAAGAGATCTAAGATCACCGGAAGGAGCTCGAGACATGGGCTCAACTATAGAATGCCATTAGACAATAATTCTTCCCGAAGAATGTTGAATACAATGCCCGTCGGGTATTGAGCGCTCAAACATATTGGTTCTGTACGGGACTATGTGAAGGCCTTCTTGGCCCTCATGCCGAACATCCGTGACATGTCTGAGAAGGATAAACTCTTCACCTTCATGGAAGGCCTAAAACCATGGGCGAGATTTGAACTGCAACGCCAATGGGTGAATGACACTAATGCCGCAATGAGTGCGGCCGAATGCTTAACGGACTACACTGTCGAGCTCCGAAGCAACAACAACAACAACAGGCCAACTGCCGTGAGCAGTAGCCATACAAAAGGGGGCATAGCCAAATCTTTCAAGCCGAACTTCGAAAGGGATGGGGGAGAAAAACCATCCCATTCCCAAGGGAGCTCCAATCGAAAGCCTCAATAGGAGAACAAGTAAGGCTCATCATCCTAGAAAAGTGGTGGGTGCTTTCTCTGTGATGGACCCTATTAGATAAAGGATTGCCCAAAGAAGCAGTTGCTGAATGCTTTGACAAGTCTCACAGGACCTGGGCCAAAATCTAAACAAGCAGAGCCCCAACCGTCCAACTTTGATGAAGATGACTCCGTGGAAGAAAATCTCGGGGCCATTGCTCATTGGTGCAATACTTTATCCCACCAGGTAGCCGCCCAAAAGAAGGTGCCACCGAAAAGAGGCAAGACCGCACCAGCTTTAACGAGCCATACTGAGGAAGATCAACCACCAAAAGTCAAGAAGAAGAAAGGGTTGATGTTCATTGATATAAAAATCAATGGCAAGCCTATGCGAGCTATGATCGACACAGGTACTACCCACAACTATCTAGCTAGTGCCAAAGTGGAGAGACTCGGGCTTGTGCTAGAGAAAGGAGTAGGACAAGTCAAGGCTATCAATTCCTCAGTGTAGCATATCGCCGATATTGCCAAGTTTGTGCTGCTGAGACTTGGCCCATTTGAAGGAAGGACCAACCTGTCTGTTGTGGTGTTGGACGACTTCAAGCTCATTCTTAGGCTAGAGTTTTTACAGGATACCAGGATGGCAGTTCTCCCGTCGGTGGATTCCTTGATGGTGATGGGGAATAAACCATATGTTATCCCTACCTGGGCCAACAAGATGGACGAGAAAAGTCTGTCGGCCATGCAGTTCCAGAATGGTTGCAAGCACAATGAACCATCATTCTTGTGTGCCCTTTGCTTTGAGGAAATTAAGGAGAAATCTGGGCCGCTTCCTAGCATGGTGAGAAAGCACCTGGATGAGTATGAGGATGGGATACCGGATGAACTACCTCGGAAGCTCCCGTCGAAGAGGGCAGTTGATCATGAGATCGAGCTGGTGGCGGGCACGAAACCTCTTGCAAGAGCACCGTATCTCATAAGCCAACCTGAGCTTCAGAAGCTTAGGAAACAGTTAAAAGAAATGCCAGAGTGTGGACATATTAGACCAGCAAAGTCATCGTTTGGGGCCCCAGTTCTTTTCCAGAAGAATTCGGATGACTCCCTACAATTTTGCTGCGACTATCAGCACTGAACAAAATCACAGTGAAGAATAAGCACCCCATTCCATTGGTAGCAAACTTCTTCCACCACCTCAGTCAGGTAAAATACTTTACGAAGATTGATTTGAGATCGGGCTACTGGAAAGTTCGAATCAAGGAGGGAGACGAGTACAAAACCATAGTTGTCACCCGGTATGGGGCATTCGAGTTTTTGGTGATGCCTTTTGGCTTAACAAACGCCCCAGCCACCTTTAGTACCCTCATGAATCACGTTCTTCATGGTTTTCTGGACGAATTTGTGGGGGTGTACCTCAACAACATTGTGGTCTATTGGGAGACCTTAGCGGATCACTTGAAGCATCTCCGCAAGGTCCTCGCAAGGCTACGCGAGCACTAGCTATACGCGAAACCTTCAAAGTGCTCATTTGCCCAAGAGAGCTTCAATTTCTTTGGCCACATTTTGGAGAGAGGCAGGATTTGCATGGATCTTAAGAAGATTCAGACCATCGAGGAGTGGTAACCCCCAAACAATGTACACGAAGTCAGATTGTTCCTCGGGCTGGCCAACTACTATAGGAGATTTGTGAAAGGCTACTCCGAGATAGCACGCCCCTTGACAGACTTGCAAAGAAGTTGGGCTTGGAATTGGTCACCCAATGCCAAGCCACTTTTGAGAGCTTAAAGAAGGCCATTACGACCGACCCGGTGCTTGCACTTCCAGATCTGTCAAAGCCATTTGTGGTGGAGACTGATGCTTCAGGCTATGCGCTTGGGAGAATCTTGGTGCAAGATGGACATCCGGTTGCTTTTGAAAGCTGGAAGTTGAAGGATGTTTAGAGGCGTTACTCAGTGCACGAGAAAGAGTTGCTGGTTGTTATCCATTGCCTCAGACAACGACGACACTACTTATTGGGCTTATCTTTTATTGGAAAACAAGCAAGATGGCAAGAGATGCTATCCGAGTTTAGTTGTGCTGGAGTACTGTGCTGGCTCTAGTAACCACGTTGCGAATGCCCTTACCCACCAGACAGATTTGGTAGAACCCCAGGTGATAGCTACGCTTACTGCAAGCAAAGCTACCACCAAATTGTAGTAGCAGATACGTGAGCTAATTAAAGCAGATCATGTAGCCCAGTCTTTGTTGAATCTTGCCAAGAAGGGCAAAACACGACAGTTTTGGGTCGAAAATGGCATTTTGAGACCTAGAGAAACCGCCTCTATGTGCCTAAGGGCAGGGACCTACATAAATCAATTATTGTAGAGTGCCATGACACTCTTTGGGTAGGACATCCAGGGGAAGAATGCACGGGTGACCTTAGTTCAGCGAGCTTACTATTAGCCACAGATGTGAGATGACATTGAGACTTTTGTGCAAACTTGCCTGGTGTGTCAGCAAGACAAGGCAGATCGGCAGAAGAGGGCTGGCTTGCTGGAGCCATTGTCCATTCCCGATAGGCCCTTGCAGAGTGTTTTGATGGACTACATCACTGGTCCACCCAAAGTTGGAGAATTTGATGCTATAATCGTTGTGGTAGATCGATTATCCAAATATGCAACATTCATGGCAGCACATAAAAGCATTTCAACAGAACAGACATCTCAATTCTTCTTCAAGCATATTGTCAAACATTAGGGATTGCTGAAGTACATCGTCAGTGATTGGGACTCTCGATTTACTAGCAACTTTTGGACCGATCTCTTCAAACTACTCGACTCCAAATTGAATCTTAGCTCTAGCTACCACCTACAATCCGATGGGCAGACTAAGTGCTTTAACTCGATACTAGAATATCTTTGACACTTCGTAAGGGCTAATCAAAAGGACTAGGTGAAGCTACTAGATGCTGCTCAGTTGTGCTTCAATGCTCAAAAGTGCTCTACCACAAATCGGAGTCCTTTTGAGATTTGTACCGGGCAACAACCATTTCTCCCTCACACGATTGATACCCTACAAGGTGCAAAAACTTCTCCTGCGTAGAATTTTACTATGAAGTTGAAGCAAAATCTTGATCTTGCCTGTAGTTGCCTAGAAAAAGCTCAGAAGCTGATGAAAAAAGTATGCTGATTTGAAATGTCGCTTCATTGAATATCGCATTGGTGATAAGGTGATGGTTAAGGTCTCGGATCAAAGGCTCTCAAAATCATCTCGAGCTGGAGATCCACATGTAATGCAGAAATATATTGGACCTGTTCAGATCCTTAATAGAATTGGGAAGGTAGCCTACAGGCTAGCGTTGCCTCTCTGGTGGCGAATTCACACTGTTCTACATGTGAGCTAGCTAAAGTCATACCAGGCCAACAAGGATGATGCCAACGACAACCTCCCATGCCGCCCAAAAATGAAACTTGTATGCAGAACAGACAAAAGGATAGCAGAAACCATTCTCAATCACTGAGATGCAGGTAAGAGAAAGCCACACAAAGAGTACTTGGTGAAATGGCTTGGTTGCAGCGCAGAGGAGAACATTTGGAAGTGGGCAACGATCTTTAAGGCGTTCCAATCTCTCATTGATGCGTATCATGCTTTAGTGGCGCCGAGGACATCACTATCTTAGGTAGGAGAGAGCTGTCACAAGATGCCACCCTTGCATATCCTGGGCCCCCGGGATAACCTTATCATCCATGATTAGCCCCACAATTTGAGCCGCCCAACAGGCTGCCCTACACCCTTTGCTAATGGATACCCGACTTCATAGGAAGGCCGCCAGTGCCCGCAGCTCGCCAGCACTCTTTTGAAGTCCAAGTCTTTAGGTGTAGGGCTTATTGTATCATGTATATAGCTTTATCCCTTCTTGGAAATTTGTTTTGTTCTTCAGCTTTGTAATGTCTAGTGTTGTCACTAGCCTTTTTATTTTTATATTTTTCCACTATAGGGGGATATGGTATTCGAAGAGAGCTGAGCATTGATTGGAGGCCTCCCTCTCCACCATTGCTATCAATTGTAATCTGAATATTGTAATTGTTGCCTACATTCTAATACAAAGCAAGCCTTTTGCAATTGGTTCTTTTATTTCGTTGTGCCACTAAATCACCTCCGGGTGTGATTGCATCGCAACAACACAAGCTTAAGAGCGGGTTCATGTTAGTAAGACGCAAGTAGTCGAATGTATCGACTGCTAGCCGCACGGTGCACTAATTACTACTACTCACTACAAGCGCCCCGTGACAAGATGACTGATAGGGATAATACATTAAATCCTATCCGAGGAAGTAAACATAGGATAGGATAACGAATCTAGGTATATATTCCTCTTATAATACACCTATATCCTATACACCCTAATACATATATTTTAAAATAAACACTGCCTAAGTGTTTGATTTTCATAATTAAAATGTGTTTGTTCACCTCTTCCACTATTAGTCTTGACCATTATAGTCACATCTAAGCTATCAATGTGTGTAGTTTGGACTGCTTTTTTTTTTCCATTCAACTCGAAGCAACATGGAATAAGTCTTGTCAATTGATGGAAATGGTTTGATTGACAAAATCTGACTTCGTACAAGATCAAAACTAACATTTAAGCCATTTAAAAACTACATCAATTTGGCTCGCTCTTCACATGCTAGATTTTTCTTTCCAGCCGAGCATCACAAAGAGAAATAGATTCTAAGCAAGCATATTGATCCCGTATTTTTTTAAGCCTCGTTAGTAAGCAACCATTGATTTATTTCCTTGTTTTACAGTGCTAATCTCTCGCTGAGCTGATAAATCATTGGTCCATTACAATCCCCATATCGCTTACCAATATCGTCCACAATTCATGTGCAGTATTTGCATACATGAATGATTCAACAATCTCTCATGATAAAGTATTTAAAATCCTGAATATAACGATATAATATGTGTATTATCAGTCTTCATACTCAGATGGATCTTCAATAAGTTCTGAAAATTTTTCATTTATGAAGCCGATCTTCGACTTTGCACCAAGAGCTAATAACATTGATTTCTTCATGAGAGGAAATTTGAACCTGTTAAAGGATGACTAACTAAAATCAAACGAGGATGATCAGATCTTTGAAGATGAACCAGATCTTCTTTAGCAGTAATTACTCCCATATTATTATTTCTTTAATTTTATATAAAACCATACTTTTCCGACAGCTTTTAAACCCAAATCTTAATAAGAAATAAACAAAAAACATTGTTGTCATCGTTGCTTTATCCATTCTGTTTTTTAGTTTCTTCTTCTCCTACCACCAAGTTCTTCTGCTACTGGATAAGAGAAACAAATCAAAACAAAACGCAGAGAGGGAGAAAGAGGTGAGTTGATTAGAAAGCCATGGGGAGTTCAACCGGAGACAAAACCATGGTTCTGTTTGTTGTTATCATCACTAGTTTGTTACTAAATGGCTGCGAAGTTTCGGCGGAGTTTCAAAGATTTGAACAGCCCACAAAAAGGTATGGAAGGCTCTCATTCTTGGTTGCTGGAGACTGGGGAAGAAAGGGTCATTTCAACCGATCCCAAGTTGCTTTCCAGGTACGTACCCAAAATTATTATTTTTTTCCTTTCATTATATATATATATGTATATATATATATTGCAATGTCCCAAATTCACGTTTAGAACAATACTACTTGACATTTAATTTTAATATTTTTCAATGTTCTAAAAGATGGTACTTTAAAAGAAAGAAGGTTAATTGCGAAACCATATGGCGGAAATAAACATAATATAGGTCGTGCAAAATTTTACTACACAACATAAATAATTTTGATAAAATAATTAAATTATAAGACACTTGATTAATTGGAGAAGCCTATATAGTCGGAGTCGAAACCATGGCCAAACTCCTCCTTCCTGATCTCTTTACCTGAAAAGGTGAGGGGCTGAGTGTTGGAAAACACTCCATGGGCTAACTCTTTTACCACATGAAAACATATCAATGATCATCGCATATAAGCACATTGACATCGAAGCACTTACACATGACCATAATTAATGAAAATCCTTGTAATATGTATACTATATGCTTATTATAGTATACATAAAAGCACATTAATCTTGTTTGGGAGCGCTTTGTCCCGCTCGAGCATCATGAGTTTGGAAGCTACTCGAAGTGATCTTTCAATCATAATTTTGTACGGGTCATACCCACAAATCTTAGCCATATCTATGTACGGTATTATCCGTATACCTTACACCTTGTGTGGCTTTACCGCAAATCTTGAAAATAAGACATCACATATGTATGTCAAAAATTCTCTTCATAGAATCATGTCATCAAACCACCATTATGTCACATTTAACTTTCACAATACCATAACATATCTTAAATAATTACCATATAATCATGAATACTTCTTTAAAATAATTAAATAAACCACAACATACCCACCTCTTAAAGTAATATGGATAATATTTTCAACTATGCCTTGCCCTAAACCCGAGGTCTCTAGAGCTCTTACAATAGGAATGCATTATTTACTATTAACCCCTTAATTAAATAAAATCTTAATCTATGAATACTAAGATGCTACAAACTAGAAACTGTACCAATTGACTTAAAACATTTTAGGAAGTGGAAATAGGGACTAATATTTATAAAGATTGTGAAAACGAGCTTTTTTAAACTTAACCACATTATGTTCTCGAAGTTTGTGCATAGTAAATAAATTCAAAAATTTCTTTTTATCAACACCAATTATAGATAATGAAATTTGTGACATTTTGCCATCAATTTGAGTCCAATCGAATTTAAAACGAAAATTTTATGACCATTCTTTGTATATTCCTACTGCACAATAAGGAATGAATACTATCACAAATATACGGAGGAAAATGATGAATTTTGAACTGTAAAAACTAGACTCATATGGAAGTATTCTATAAAAAAATCGAATTATTTTGAGAAAAAATTCTATATATTTTGGATTTTTGAAATCCGAATAGCTGAAGCTATAAATCTTGCACAACCGTTGAAAATAAATAATAACTCATAAAATATAAACTGGATTGACTTGAAATTTTTATGAAAAATAAATAACACCTATAGGAACGACATATTAAAAGTAGAAGAGATTTGGATTACTATAAAACTTTATTTCGAATTTTCAAATAAAAACGTAGGACTTTATAAATCTAGATATTGAGTAATAAAAAATTCATATAAAATAAAATTGACGCCCAATTGACCTAAAATTTTAAATGTGAATTGAAATCATAGGAATGAATGACATATTGAAAATTCAAGGGATTTGGATATGTGAAATTTACAATCATAAATGCTAGAATTTCTAAACCTTAAGTGGTAGAAAATTCGTATAAAATAGAATACATATCCAATCTGCCCGGAATTTTAATTGTGGTTCAAACTCATAATAGGGAACAACATATTCAAATTTAATAGAATTTGGAGATGTATAAATAAAACTTTCTAATTTCTTTTCCATAAGAATACTTGAAAGTTGGAAGAAAGAAGAAAGAAGGATATTGAATGTATAATAGCGGCTCACTCGAGAATACCAAACTCATAAACCCTAGTAAATGAATATTAATCTATAATTAATTCTCCTATTCCATATATATATCCGAGCTTGTCATCCAATTGGGCTTCGTGGCTCAATTTATGGAATTCATAATATTAAATCTAATTTTATTAAACCCAATTATAGCTTAATAAATTCAAATCATGGCCCAATGTTAATTAAATAACTTAATCATATTTTTTTCTCAATTTTATTTGTACAATCATATAAAACATATAATTGCAGTATTTTCATAAATTGCAAATTAAATCATGGAATGATTTTATAAAATCATGAAATTATAAAATTTAATATATAATAACATTTCATAATCTCAATTACCATTATATTAATTGAAGTCAATAAATTATATATAAACCATGAAAATCAAAATCTTGTAATTGTACATATAAAAATGAAAAATTTCTATTGAATCACTTAATCATGCTCTAACTTCAATTTCACAAATAAAATCATAACGATATTAATTATAATACTTCATAATTAAGTCATAAGAATTCTCACATGAAGTCTTAGTAAAACTTTCATATTATGAATTATGAAATCATGATCATTAGTATTTTCATAGAAGCAATTTTAACAATACAATAAAAATTCGGGTTTACATATATATATATATGTATATGTATCATAATAGACATTCAAAATACAATAAATTTTTTGATTTCTGATTTCTGCAGATGGGAAGAATTGGAGAGGAGTTGGATATAGATTTTGTGGTTTCAACAAGAGATAATTTCTACGATGATTGGCCGAGGGAAGACGACGATCCTAATTTCTACGCCTATTTATAGTCTGGGGAATAAACCAGCTCCAGCTGAGCAACTAACTATGCCGCATGTGCAACACCTTACATGAGACAATGTATGCATGAAAGAGCAGTGGATGAGTAACTTCTATTCATTAAGTTCAGGCAAATTCTGCGTACCTACATACAAATAACAATAGGGAGAAATAATCACATCCCATCTTCTTTGGACCCATAAAAATATTAGTACATTTTCCATTCATTTAGCTGGTGAAGAATTTCCTTCTTTGCCTTTCCCATGAGCATAGCACGGATCTCAAGCTGAAACAATTCCTTCACAGTCCTGAGTTGGCAAGAAGCTGGAGCTGGAGACTGGTTTTTTCTCTACATCAAACGGTCAGAACCCCTTGAAGCACCAGCCACACCTACATTTAAGGTTAAGTGATAATTCAATCATTTACTAATGCATTGTAACACAATGAGTAATATTCTTTATGATTAAATAATATTACCATGCAACACGGAAAATAATATCTTTACAGTTATGAAATAATACATGTGTTTAGAATAAAAAATAAAAAATTATAATCTTAAAAAACATGACTTTTACTTTTTTTATAGAAACCCAGAGTAAAATATAAGGGCCAAAAATCAGTAAAATTGAAAATGCGAAGGGCTGACAAGAAAATAATAATAGTGCATAGGCAAGAAAGTAAGGGCGTGGGTTTTTCATATAATCAATGAGTATGAAATAATATCCAAATCTTGCACATTAATTACATGATTACCCTCCTTTTTTAATAATATTAAGAAATAATTCGATAAAAATAAATTAATCAAAATGGCTCAGTCTCATGCCCAGTCCGCGGAGACCAAAAAAGAAAGTGGGTTGGGCTATAGTTATAGTGACCCAACTTGAGTAGCAAGAAGCTAACTCTTTGTTTGTTTGTTTGTTTGTTTGTTTTTTTGTTTTTTTTTTTTTTTTTTGTAATGATCTTTTTTATATAAAGCTTTTTTGTTTTGTCCTATATAATAATTTTGAGTAGGTTTTTTTGTGCATTTGAAATTCGTGCAATTGAAATCACCCAAAACTTACTTAAATTTCATAAGTGAACCTCAAATTATGTATCAAATTAAAAAAATAAAAAATTTCACGTCCAGCTAGGCGCAGCTTGCGTCTATCATACGTGCATCTCGCGTCCAGTGATTCTAGATTCTCGTTGGGTGTGAGTAATACTTCTTAGTTAACCCAATAATAGGTTTTAATTAAAGAATCAATACCTTTCAATTAAACAAGTAATATTGGGCAATTGTTTTGTTTATTTTCATTGAATCTATATTAATATAATATAAAAGTAATCTTAAAAATAATTTACCATCTATTGGACCATAATAAATACATTTTAACTAATAATTTCTTAGAAAAATTATTAAAATTTTATTTTGATATAATTAATCAAATTATATTTTAATATTAATTTCAAAATAATATTATATAATTTAAAAAGTAATAGTTTTTAGTAGAATAAGTATTATTTAGCAATTTCTTGGTTCAATTTCTAAAAGCATTAATTAACTTTTAGCCATGAATGTGTTATTCTTTGCGCAGCAAGATAATATTATTTAATCATAAAGGGTATCATTCTTTGTGTTTCAATGTATTAGTTCATATATTAAAATATATTATCATTTGATCATAAATGTATAACTCTAGGTGTTAAAAAATATTACTATTTAACTATAAAATATATTACTCTTTGTGTTGAAGTGTATTATTTCTTAATCGTAAAGATATTCCTATTTGTGTTGAAAGATATTAATATTTAATAGTAAATGTATTGTTTATTTGTGTTGAAAGATGTAATTCCTTAACCGTAAATGTATTACTCTATGTATTGAAACTTATTACTGTTTAATGGTAACAATATTACTATTTGTTTTGAAAGGTACTTTCTTTTTTATCGTAAATATATTACTGTGTATGTTGAAACATATTATTGTTTAACCATAAATGTATTACTCTTTGTGTTGAAAGGTCTTACTTCTTAATCGTAAATGTGTTACTTCAAGTATTGAAACATATTACTGTTTAATTGTAAATGTATTACTCATTGTATTGAAAAATATTACTTTTTGACAATAAAGATATTACTCTATGGATTGAAACATATTACCACTTAACTTAAATGTATTACTCTTTGCATTGAAATATATTACAATTTAACTGTAAATGTATTATTATTTATTGTAAGATATTACTCTTTAATTGTAATTAATAAGTCCGCCAAACACACATATTTTCTAGGCGCAATAATCACTAGAACACATAAATAAAATCAATCATGTATAAAGAATAGACAAAGCACAAATGAACCACAAAATTTCTAGCAACATCCGTTCTTAAATAAGTATCAAGAAGAACCTAAAGATAAAGTTAACGATGAAAATAGACAATAAGCACAAAAAAATAAAAATAAAAAATAAAACATCAAAGTATAATTCATTAATCCCACGACCTGCTTACCCATTGTTCTTAATAATTTATCCATTTTGCTTTCTTAGATACCATTAAGAAACTTCTTGTTATTCTTGCTCAATCGTAAAACGTATTACTTATTTATGTAAAACATAATGATATTTCTTGTAATTAAAATTAAACTTTTCATATCGTAACTAAAATTTTGACATGAAAATTTTTACATAAGTAATTTTTGTTTGATACCAATTAAATAAATAAAAAACTACAAAATATGTTAATTTTTTTCAAAGAAAAAAAGAGAAAAATAGAAAATATTGAGTTAGGATTTGATTCATATTTGAAAATATTTTATATATTAATTTAATAAATATGATAATAGAATTTTATTTTTTAATAGTGACATATCAAAATTGATCCAAAAATTAGTTCCATAAATTAATCAATTAAGATGTAATTATATTATTTATTTAATTAATAAAATCCTATCACGACGTTTGAAGTTTAGATTTTTAAGGTAGGATAATTTATAGGAATAAATTTTTATATCTATGAACAAAATATATAAATAAATTCAAAACTTTATAAGTATATTATTTTTTAAGTAAATAATTTTATTTTTAATTATATTGAATATTATGGAAAATATAAAATTTATCTATATTGTAAAGTAATTTTGATTCATTAAAACAATTAAATAATTGAGCGCTATTTTAATATTTTTGTAACTCTACCCAATTTATTGATATAACATAATAAAGTTTTAAAATTTGTATAAATGGTTAGTTTAGCCTAATAGTAAGATGACGGGGTATGTTTTTGGAGGTCACTTGTTCAATCGAACAGATCAATCATTTTATTAAATTTTAGAACCATTTAATATAAATATAATACCTAGTGCAACCGATGCATAAAATATTTTGCCAATTATTTTACCTTTTGTTACTTGCTATATAATGATTTTACCTTCTCTTTCCTGTTATATATTGCTTTTGTTTCTAAAGTTGTATGGAACATAGTAATAATTTGAAAATGAAAAGTGTTTGTTTTGATTTTCTTGAATACTAATTTTTTACATCAATTTTTTTCCTTTCTTTTGGTGTTCTTACTTTCTTTTATATTTTTCTTTTAAATTGGTCAATATTATATTTATAAGCTACTATGGTTTTCCAATATTTCTTTATTTGTTGTCAAAAAAAATATTTGTATACTTAACTTTTCTTATTGATTAAGCTTACTACTTTAAAAAAAAAAAAAACAAATACAAAATGCATTTCGCCAAATTTGTTCATTAGCCTGAGGAGAGGTGACCTGTGCATGCAAGTGTTTCAGCAGCCCACATTATTCTTTTAAGTTATTTATTTTATTTTGGCTATATTTTTTGTACTTACTAACTTTTGGATAAATATATAATTATTTCTTGGTTTGATTGTTTTTTCTTTTTCTTTTTTGTTTTCAAGTTTTCATAGCCAACAAGGAATTTGATATTGACACCTTAGTGGGTTCATGTTCCGACATGGGTTAATCTTGGGATTGTAATTGATGAAGAAATTCGAATCAAAATCATTGTCAGGTAATTAATATACTCCAAGGTTAAGTATGGATAATTCTAATTTATTTTTCTTGTAGTCTTGCTGAGATTGAGACTGGATAAGATATGAGAGTGTAACGGTTGTGATCATTTTCAAAAAGATCGTCAACCTTCATGAGAAAATAAAATAAACGATGTTGCCCTTTGCTCATCCTCTAGAACTTATTCGTACATGACAACTTAGGTGTAACCTAAATCCCCTGAGGAAGAAGAACAAGCTAGGTAATTTATTGTTCCAACATGATTCTGCTATAACTTTGATCTTGACTTGAATAAAAGATAGAAGATGATTGAAAACTAGTTCAAATATAAGAGAAAGGATGATCGAAAACTTGAATTTTGAGCTAGATCATGCTAACCAAATGATAAAGATGTTTAGCAATAATAAAGCTGCAAACATTGTTCAAAATTTTTGCTCAAAATATGAAATTTATTACAAAGTTGCAGTTACCAAGATTTGTTGTTTGATGTTACCATATGTACTATGAACATAAAATATTAAGTTTATTACAAAAGTCACAATTTATTAATTAAGAAAGAACCCCTTCTTCCCTACATACCTCTTTTATTAGAATATGTGTTCGGATGCTCAAAAGATACATACTAGACTCTTTGTAAGAACTAGAACTTCACTATATTCTAATTACTACATATCGACACTCTTCTGACTTACTGTCCGGCCATCTAGATCACTATATGGTCTTTGAGCATTTGGATGCCCTAACCTACATTGATAATCTAGTTATGTCTTTCAAATCACTCTAAATATTCCTACTTTTGTAAGAACATGTGTACAAACTCGAATTACAACAAACCAAACAAAAAGAACGAGGTGTTTTTTTTTTTTATAAAGCTCTCAATTTTTGTTTGCTTTTTGGTACACAATGTATCATGAACTCTCAATATTTATAATATTTGAGTCCCAATGCTTGTATGACAAAATAGGTTTTAATTATAATGTGATAACAGTTCTCCTTCCTTCCATAGCTATCCAAATTTTTTATATAGCATAATTATTTGATCATAGTTGTGATTTTATTGAAACATTTCATCGAACACTTAGTGAAAGAAAGTAAATTTCCACCCTCCTATTTAGTTAATTTGCAATAAACTATAACTCCAGTTCCTAACAACTTAATTACAAAAATATTATAAAATAATTTAAAAAAATTGTTTTACTGTGGTTTTAAAAGATTTTCTTGAAATATGATAAATCACCACAGAGTCCAACGTTTTTTTACTTTTGCACTGAAAATTAAACGTTGGGTCCAGTTTTTATTTATTATATATGTATATACTAACACACACGTGCATCATATATATATATGTGTATGTATGTATAAAATTAAGATTTAATTTGTTTAATTTGATACGTGCAAAATAAGTTATATTTTAAACATTTTATTAAAAATAATAATAGTATTGAGTAACTTTATATCATGGTAACTTTTGTTTTTAACCAAATAAATTGATGTTAATTAATTAATATGTGTAACTTTTTTGTGATTCTATATTTTATTAAGATAATTACATTGCAATCTTTTTCAACAATAGCATTTGGTACAATAGTTAGTAATTTTTAATTTTTCTTGTGCGATCCTATGTTCAAGCCATATTCAACTCATATATTATATTTAATAAAAAGTCAAAATTAAATATGTTAAAAAGCAACAATTTTTTTTGAAAATTGTATAAAAACCAACCATTGACAATGGTATGCCATGCATGCACACATACATGACATGGCCCAATAAGTGACGATTTAAGAAAAACGTCCATTGACTTAACATTCCCATGATCTCTTGTGCTTAAGTATTCACCCACTGGAGCAAATGTTGTTACTATTGAGAGTCTTCTACAATATCATTGTGCTACTAATAAAGAAAATTCAAAACATAGAATAGATTAGTGTTTTATATGTAATTTGTTTTTTGTAAAATAAATGCATATATATATATATATCAATTACAAATAATTTGAGATATTTAATGAAATATTTGTTTACCCATCATTTTACAATAATTTAATATAATAGGACAGATTTAAATTATGCGTTCATATATATATATATATATATATATATATATATGTGTGTGTGTGTGTGTGCGCGCGCGTGCGCACGTATGTGTGAGTGAGTGCGTTACATTAGTGGACAAATCTGTTTAATTTTTCCTTTTGAAATTTATCATATATACACTATTTTATTTAATTATAATTATATTTAATATTAATAATATAATCAATATAAAAATGTAATAATTAAAATTATAGTTAAATTTTAAGAATTTAAAATTTAGTTTTATACACAAATACTATTTAGTTTAAAAATTAATTTTATTTTTAAAATAATAAATTTGTATTAATCACAATATATATACACACATATATATTATTTCTATGTATAAATGTGATAATATATATAAGATACATATCTTATATATATATAATTTTAAATAATATAATAACATATATAACACGAATATATATATGTACCCGAGTATGTGTGTGTGTGTATATATATATATAGATATATTATGAATGTATGCATGCATAGTATATGTGTGTATATATTATATATGTATGTGTAGGCATTATATTATATATGTGAATTTTCCATATATTATTGTACGTTTGACCAAAGTATAAAACATCAGGTTCAGTAGCGTTTATAATATTTTGAAAAGCATTTTTTATATTACTATAAAATATAAATTTGTGAACAAAAGATAGAATGCTCTATTGAATAGACAATCCTCATATTAGGGGCTAGTAGGTCAAGTGTAAAAAATAAAACATTTAGTATATATAATATAATTTAAATATGTTTTTATGCATTAAATGATACAACATTATTAGTCATCAAAATCTATGTTTAACAATTTACTTTTACATGCGCACCAAAAAATATTTTAACCATAAAATATCATCTTGTTCCTAAATTTAAAAGGATAAATGTCACTTTAATTTAATAGGACAAAATGCAAAATTAGTTATGTATTTTTTGGGCGTTTCCAAAATTAGTTCTATATCTTTTACTTTACCAATTTCGTAATATATCATTTTTAAAGCTCAATTTCAGTCTTTTTTTATAAGAATTAATAATGTTGTTTGAAAAAGCATGTGTCTCTCATGTGATCTCGAATAAATTGGAGCTTTATAATATTCCGGGCAGCTTGATTAGGTGGCAGCGCCATTGTTGAATATCACACCACGTCAGATCAGATTGGAGGAATAATTGTGTTGTTAGATTGTAATTCTTCAATTATGCAATGCTATTTCAAAAATAACATTTTAGCAATGAGAAATAAAGCCCTTTTTCAAGCCAAACCTCAGAAATCTTGTGGGCTGTGTTGTGTTCGACTGCAAGAAAAAAGAGTTGGAGTACAAAGTCTTCCTGCTAAGCTCAAGCCACATAAATATTCTAAAGGAGAAGGCAGCAGCAGAAGCAAATGCAATAATCACAGCCTTAGTGTGCTGGTGGTGCTTATCTGGCGGCGCAAAGCCCTATCCAAAGATGATGAATACGATAAGAACCGAGTCAACTATCCTTAACATCCTCGACCTAAGGACAAGGCTGAATCCGCCATTGCCATTGTCGTACTGCAGCAACCCACTGCTAGTGGCTTATGTAACTGCAAAATACGATGATCTGGAGAAACTTCCGTGCACAGAGGCGGTGATGAAGGTGGGGGAAGGACCGTCGAGAGTGATGGATGAATATGTCAAATATGTGAATTCCACGGTGGCGCTACCATATAATCTAGTTGGCCAGAATATTATAAAATCCCTATTTATATAAGGTCACGTGAGAGGCATATGTTTTTTCCAATAATATTATTAATTCTCGTAAAAAATAAGATTGAAATCGAGTATTAAAATGATCCATGATGAAATTAGTGAAAGGAAAAAACATATATGATTAATTTGGAACCAGCCCAAATGATATAGAACTAATTTTGTTCCCAAAAAAATAATGTATTGTTTGGATTTGTGACAAGAATCACATTAATTTATGTTATTTACAGTTGTCACATCATAAGGTTTATTAAATGATAAATGTTGCGAAGTAGAAAATGAGGGTGGTCAAGTGCATGATGCCACTGAATTTATCTTACAAAATTATATTGAATTTTAAGAAAAATAAAAAATTATATTTATATTAGTGATTAAAATTATAATTTATCTATACTTTAAAGTAATTGTGAATTATTAAAACAATTAAATAATTGAGGGATATTTTAATATTTTTGTAATTCTGCCCAATTTAATTATATAACATAATAAAGTTTCAAAATTTGCATAAATGGTCAGTTTAACCTTATGGTAAGATGACGGGATATGTTTTTGGAGGTCACTTGTTCAATCGAATAAAGCAATCATTTGATTAAATTTTATAACTATTTAATATAAATACAATACTCTGTGCAACCAATGCATAAAATTTTTTGCCAATTATTTTACCTTTTCTTACTTGCTATATAATGATTTTACCTTATGTTTCCTGTTATATAATGTGCACAGTAGATGTCGTGCAATTGTTATTTGTTGTAATTTCTCATAATCTATTGTGCACTAGATATGCCATATTGTCTCATTATTTCTAGAAATATTCATTTACGCATTACTACTATAGATAAATCATTAAGAAAACGATTGTTGTTGCTGAGGGGGGATGGCCAAAGATTTGAACTGTTTACATTTGGAGCAGGAATCTTCGTTGCCAAAAAAAGGTAAATTACAGTGACGACATTGAAGATTCTGATTAAGGTAAACTTTCTTGTACTCGAACAGTATGCGGCACCAAATGCACACCGTCCAAAACGTCTGTGATCCTGATAGGCAAGCGCTGGATGTTGGCTGATTTCTTAAAGGAACAAACCAACCCTGAATGTGTGGCCTCGATGCAGGAACAAACTGAGCTGCAGAGGCAGGTCGTGTTGGTGTCTTTCTTTTTCTGGGACCAGTGGGTGGAGTTGGAATGAGTGGTGATCGTGGAGGACCATATGGTGAACCAGCAGGCGCTGTGTCCATGGTTCTCCCCGGATAGCATGAAGGGGGAGTGTACCGGGAACTGGCAGCTGGTGCATGACTTGCAGGATGCTGGAAGGCTGTGTTTCTTCCACGGTGCGAGGCTGAGGCCGAATAAAATGGTTGGCTGGTGGTGCCAGATCCTGGAGTGCTTTGTAAACTGAAGCTGTTGAACAGCTTCATGTTGTAAGCATTTCTGCTCTCTTTATCTAACAGTACCCGCCAAGCCTCTGATAGTATGATGAAGGCTCCATCAGCCCTCTACAATTGACAGTGCTTTCCGTCTACAGTGCTTCTTCAGCAGTTCATCTTCCGAAGAGGGATCCACCCCAAGTACTCTGTAATAATTGGGCTCTCCATTTATCGTTTGATTTGTGCCATTGACACGTCAACTATCTCAAGAAAAGGAGATAGTCCTTGAAGCTCAGGGAACAGGCTTTGAACCTTCAAAGCCAGCTTTCTGGATCCTACGATGTCCTTTTCAAGCAACTTCTCTGCCATTTCCTTGGCCCTGACTGCTTCATCTCTGTTGCACTCCATTTTCAGGTATTCTTTTTTAGCTCCAAAAATCTAGTAAATTAAAAGAATTATGTTAGTAAAAAAACCAGAGTTTAGCAGAACTGAATGTTAACGGCATTATCAGTAAGCATGATCTAGATTTCTGGACAAATCATTTTTTATACACATGAAGGGAATATAGTGGAAAGACGTTAAAGGATCGGGAATATGAGAAGCAAAGTTATTCATAATAAAATCAAATTGCGCCAGCAAATCTAGAAATGGAAGTCTGCCTGTATTACCGAATTTAAGGTTCTCTAAATCAAGATTTAGTGTAACAGAATAAATGGTATGGCACAAACCGACAAATTGATCAAATGTATTACCGAAATTTAAATTCATAAACCATTTTGGCGCGGAAACCCCATGACGTGAAATTCAAAGTACAAACAACATATAATGATAATTCAAATGCCAATCTCCTAAATTTTCGTATTCCTAAATTCTGGATCTCTTGAGTACCCCTCACACCAAGATTTAACAGGCAAACCAAATTCATACACATAAATTTAATTAACTGAAAATAAATGAGGCATAAAATACACCAAAACAATCAACGGCAAAAGAGATTAGAATCACAGCCAAGTCCAATTGACTATCAGCCATTATCAGGGCATGCATTGATCTAACTTAAACCCTGTATTTCCAAAATCATCAGCGACATGCAGAAGAATACCAGCTCATAGAACATGATCATGATACAGATTAAAAAAAAAAAAAAAAAAAGCATTCTTGTAGCCGAGTAAATAAATTTATATATAAGTCGGCGGTTGTAATCCCTTCTCGACCCATGGGATAAAAATTATCCCATGGGATAAGAAATGGAAATTGACAGTTTTACCCTTATGCACATTCATAATTACAAAACTGTCCACATATATTAAGGGCAATTTTGTAATTTCGATATTATCCAACCTAATCTCAGGAAGTAAACGTTGGATAGTATAAAATTATCTTTAATTATCCTAATATTATCCTATGAAGTAAACGTAGGATAAAAATTTCGAAATATCCCTATCCCGAGTTTAATCACATTTTCTGTCATATCCTGTCCAATCCTAACTAGGGAAGTAAACGCAGCCTTAATTTAATAGGAAAAAATGAAAAATTAGTTCTGTATTTTATGGATGGTCCTAAAATTAGTTCTATATCTTTTACTTTACCAATTTCATCATGTATTATTTTCTAAAGCTCAATTTCTGTCTTTTTTTATAGGAATTAATAATTTTGATTGAAAAAGCATGTATCTCTCATGTGACCTCGTATAAATTGGGGCTTTATAATATTCCGATCAGCTTGATTAAGTGGCAGAGCCATTGTTGAATATCACACAACGTCAGACCAGATTGGAGGAATAATTGTGTTGTTAGATTGTAATTCTTCTATTATACAATGCTATTTCAAAAATAACATTTTAGCAATGAGAAATAAAGCCCTTTTTCAAGCCAAACCTAAGAAATCTTGTGGCCTTGTCGTGTTCGACTGCAAGAAAGAAGAGTTGGAGTACAAAGTCTTCCAGCTAAGCTCAAGCCACATAAATCTTCTAAAGGGGGAGGCAACAGCCGAAGCAAATGTAAGAATCAACAGCGTTAGTGTGCTGGTGGTGCTTATCTGGAGGTGCAAAACCCTATCCAAAGATGATGAATACGATAAGAAACGAGTGTCAACTATCCTTAACGTCCTCCACCTAAGGCCGAGGCTGAATCCACCATTGCTGTAGTCGTACTATGGCAATCCACTCCTAGTGGCTTATGCAACTGCAAATTACAATGATCTGGAGAGACTACCGTGCTCAGAGGTGGTGAAGAAGGTGGCAGAAGGACCGTCGAGAGTGGCAGATGAATATGTCAAATATGTGATATTCCATGATGGCGCTGCCAAATAATCGAGTTGGCCGGAATATTATAAAACCCCAATTTATTTTAGGTCATGTGAGAGCACATATTTTTTTCCTGATAATATTATTAATTCTTATAACAAAATATGATTGAAATTGAGTATTAAAATGATAAAGGATGAAATTGATGAAGGTAAAAATATATAAGACTAATTTAGAACTGCCCAAATGATACATAACTAATCTTGTTCCCAAAGAAATTATGGGTTGTTTGAATTTGTGACAAGAATCACATTCATTTATGTTATTTACAGTTGTCACATCATAAGGTTTAAGAAATGATGAATGTTGCAAAGTAGAAAATGAGGGTGGTCATGTGCATGATGCCACTGAATTTATCTTATTAAATTATATTAAATTTTAAGAAAAATATAAAATTATATTTATATTAGTGATTAGAATTGTAATTTATCTATACTTTAAAGTAATTGTGAATTATTAAAAAAATTAAATAATTGAGCCATATTTTAATAATTTTGTAATTCTGCTAATTTATTGATATAACATAATAAAGTTTCAAAATTTGTATAAATGGTCAGTTTAGCTTTATGGTAAGATGACGGGATATGTTTTTGGAGGTCACTTGTTCAATCGAACAGAGCAATCATTTGATTAAATTTTAGAACCATTTAATATAAATACAATACCCTGTGCAACCGATACAAAATGTTTTTGCCAATTATTATACCTTTTGTTACTTGATATATAAGGATTTTATCTTATGTTTCCTGTTATATAATGTGGATAGTAGATGTCGGGCAATTGTTATTTAGTGTAATTTCTCGTATACTATTGTGCACTAGATATGACATATTCTCTAAATATTTCTAGAAATATTCATTTACATAATACTGCTATAGATAAATCATTAAGAAAACGATTGTTGTTGTTGAGGGGGGATGGGCCAAAGATTTTAACTGTTTACATGTGGAGCAGGAATCTTCGTTGCCAAAAAAGGTAAATTACAGTGACGACAACGAAGATTCTGATTTAAGTAAAATTTTTTGTACTCGAACAGTATGTGGCACCAAATGCACACTGTCCAAAACGTCTGTGTTCCTGATGGGCAAGCGCTGGATGTTGGCTGATTTCTTAAAGGAACAAACCAACCCTGAATGTGTGGCCTCGATGCAGGAACAAACTGAGCAGCAGAGGCAGGTCGTGTTGGTGTCTTTCTTTTTCTGGGACCAGTGGGTGGAGTTGGAATGAGTGGTGATCGTGGAGGACCATATGGTGAACCAGCAGGCGCTGTGTGCATGGTTCTTCCTGGATAGCATGAAGGGGGAGTGTACCCTGAACCGGCAACTGGTGCGTGACTTGCAGGATGCTGGAAGGCTGTGTTTCTTCCACGGTGCGAGGCTGAGGCCGAATAAAATGGTTGGCTGGTGGTGCCAGATCCTGGAGTGCTTTGTAAACTGAAGCTGTTGAACAACTTCATGTTGTAAGCATTTCTGCTCTCTTTATCTGACAGTACCCGCCAAGCCTCTGATAGTATGATGAAGGCTCCATTAGCCCCCACAGACTTGTTTTTGTCTGGGTGCAGTGACAGAGCTTTTCGTCTATACTGCTTCTTCAGCAGTTCATCGTCCAAAGAGGGATCCACCCCAAGTACTCTGTAATAATTGGGCTCTCCATTTATCGTTTGATTATGTGCCATGTACACGTCAACTATCTCAAGAAAAGGAGATAGTCCTTGAAGCTCAGGGAACAGGCTTTGAGCCTTCAAAGCCAGCTTTCTGGATCCTACGATGTCCTTTTCAAGCAACTTCTCTGCCATTTCCTTGGCCCTGACTGCTTCATCTCTGTTGCACTCCATTTTCAGGTATTCTTTTTTAGCTCCAGAAACCTAGTAAATTAAAAGAATTATGTTAGTAAAAAAACCAGAGTTTAGCAGAACTGAATGTTAACGGCATTAACAGAAGACATGATCTAGATTTCTGGACAAATCATTTTTTATACACATGAAGGGAATATAGTCAAAAGACGTTAAAGGGTCGGGAATATGAGAAGAAGTAAAGTTATTCATAATAAAATCAAATTGCGCCAGGAAATCCAGAATTAGTAATCTGCCTGTATTACCGAATTTAAGGTTCTCTAAATCAAGGTTTAGTATAACAGAATAAATGGTATGGAACAAACCGACAAATTGATCAAATGTATTACCGAAATTTTAAATTCATAAACCATTTTGGCGCGAAAACCCCATGACGTGAAGTTCAAAGTACAAACAACATATAATGATCAAATTGCGCCAGCAAATCTAGAAATAGAAGTCTGCCTCTATTACCGAATTTAAGGTTCTCTAAATCAAGGTTTAGTGTAACAGAATAAATGGTATGGCACAAACCGACAAATTGATCAAATGTATTACCGAAATTTTCAATTCATAAACTATTTTGGCGCGAAAACCCCATGACGTGAATTTCAAAGTACAAACAACACATAATGATAATTCAAATGTCAATCTCCTAAATTTTTGTATTCCTAAATTCTGGATCTCCTGACTACCCCTCACACCAAGATTTAACAGGCAAACCAAATTCATACACATTAATTTAATTAACTGAAATTAAATGAGGCATAAAATATACCAAAACCATCAACGGCAAAAGAGATTAGAATCACAGCCAAGTCCAATTGACTATCAGCCATTATCAGGGCATGCATTGATCTAACTTAAACCCTCTATTCCCAAAATCATCAGCAACATGCAGAGGAATACCAGCTCATAGAACATGATCATGATACAGATTAAATAAAAAAAAAAATTAAGCATTCTTGCAGAAAATTGAGAATGTATACCTAAGGTGATGCTTCCAGGAGGCGCTGCGAATTTCTCACTGAAGAAAAGGAATTCAATGAATGTGGTTTGAAGGGTGTTTAAGAGTTCTGAGCAACAGAGTTGCATTCAAAGAAATTGGAGTTGGGGAATGTGAGAAGTGCAGAAAATGATAAACTTGAAACGGCTGATAGGCAAAAGAAAACTTGTAATTACTGACTGCAGAAGAATAGCTGTATATATAAGGGGACCAGAGCCCACCTTGTTTTGGGGGAAAGTTTCTGAGCTAACCCGTTTTAACCTTAATCATGGTTCAAATTGAACCCTGATTAGTTAGCCAGTTTTGTGAATTTGTTGAGTGTATTCCACAAAGCACCAGCATTAATTGTTGCATTTCTGTACTTTGTCTGGATTATATTTTGAATTTTTTCCATATATGCTGGATTTCAAATTTCCCAAATTCATATTGATATTATGGACATTTTCTTTTCTTTTATTCTGAATATTTGACGCTAATTACTGAAATTTTATTTAAGTTTGAAAAAATTAAAATATTTTCCAATATAAAATTTGAAATTTTATAAATTTAGCCATAATGTGTAATATGATTCGCAATTAATGAAATTTTCTTTTCAGGGGAGGCTGGTTGCTGGAAATCGGGTAAACCCATATCTGCATTGAATTCAACCATATCTGCAAGCATTAGTGTCCGTTGGCATATCTAATTTTCAGACAAATGTTCTGCTCATTGGTACCTTACTCTCATGATGTCAGCTTCGGTCCAGAAATCAAACGCACCGTCAGTGACTCACCAAACAATGACCTCAATCATTTAATCGCAGATCTGCTGTTGGGATATACATCCATGCATAATATATGTATATGCATGAGTAAGGTAGAATGCCTTGATTTCTCAGATTTTTGGATTCTACCAGGTTTGCTGCCTGATTCAGTAGAACGATGGAGAAGACGACCACACCCAAACAGTTAACTAAACATGTGACTTTTTAATTTTTTCAAATAATAATAGTTATTATAATTTTTAAAGATCAAATGGAGAACTTTTATGAAATGAAATGAGCTGGTGCAACAAAAATTATAGACTGCCACTTATTTTGGGATAGGGAAATTTTAATTTTGATATAAAATTATGCGTTTTAATATATTTTATTTATACAATATTAAAATATTTCAAATATAGTTAAATTTAAATATTCATTTAATCAAAATTTTATTTCAAATTATTTATTTTGGATATGTTACATATCGTGTGTCGTATGCCGATAAAATTAACTTTATTAAAGGGCCGTCTCGATAACATATAAAATGAAATGAGCTACTTTATATGGAACTTAAAGAAGAAAAATAAGATTTAACTATAATAGAACCCATCGGGTGCACCGTGCAAGTTGCAACTCAATCTATAATTTTTTTTAATTAAAAAATATTACTTGTGTACTAAAAAAATATTACTATTGATTTGTTATCTCAAAAAAATAATAATACATTTCAAGTAAACAAGTAATAATTTTAAGTTAAATAAGTAACTAGTGTGAGACCTGTGCGATGCACATAAGATATTTTTTTCTTATATTTTGTAATATAAGCATATATTCAAGTTATATGATATATCGTAGAATGTGTGGATTTGTAATTTAGTGATTAATTTTTTTTGTATAATGAATAGAAATTAAATATAATTATATGTTTTGTCTTTTCTTCGATTAGAATTAGTCTAGTTCACAAATTGATAAGCATGACATCCCCGTAGATGGTTGAATTAAATCAAAATAAAAAAATAGCGATATCAGCAAATTAAACAAAGTAAAGATTTATAATATCTCATAAAAATTGCAAATTACACAATCAAAATAAGGACACAAATATTTTGCAAATTGCTAATTAAATGTAATAATATTACAAAATTTTGAAATTAGATAGAAACAAATACTTTGAAAGCTAATGAAATATTGCACGGTGCATATACGTCGAAATAATTAGTAGATTTCAACAGAAAATCACAAGAACAATCAAACGAAAAATGAAAGAGATGGATGAACTTTTCGTTTAAAATGAAGAAAGAAAAACAGTTAAGAAAATGAAATATGTTTATGAGAAATTGAAAGAAACAAATGAATACAAAAATCTAAAAATTAAATAAACCTAAAAATAATATTTTGAAGAGTGTCAACTTTGGTGACAACTGAAATATGACACATATTATCATACTTGTCTTACCATTTATTTTCTCAAGAAAGAACACGCAAAAGATTTCAAGAGCAGGGTGAACAAAAAAAAAAAAGACCTTGAACATTTAGTGATAATCTTGATAAACTATATAGAAAGATGAGAGAGACAAAAATGAGAAATGATATTGAATTAGAGTAAAATCGGTGAAAATTTAATTTCATATTTGACAAAATCAGATTCTATCCACGTGATTGGGTGATTTTAAATAATTGATAATTTAATTATAAAAAAATTGTTAATGACTTTCCACAATAAAATGAAACAATGATTTAGCATTCCTAACAAATTTATTTCTTATTTGAATATATTATAAGTTAACAAAAATTCCTTTCGAATTTATTTATGCTGAACACAGAAACTAAGCAAATCCCGAACATTGTTGATATTAATCTCGTCAATTAAATTGTAATAATGTATCTTAAAAGTGTTCAATAAATATATAGTTTTACATATATATGATGGAAATTTAAGCCGAAAAAAACAAATTTAGAAAAGTCATTTTACTTCTATATAGATATATAGATATATTTGGTTTGATAAAATGAATCGAGAAAACCGAATCATATATTTACTATATTTCATATATTTCTTGAATTTCATAATTCAGTTATCTGATTAATATTCGATAAAATATCTAGATTTTGAATTATATATTAAATGTTGGAGCATATTCATCTTGATATCATCTAATTTAGAAACACCTAAATCTGTGGAATAATTAAAATTTTGAAATCGAATCAAAATTTCCAAAATAAGAACGTCTAATTTTATTTTAATAATAATATAGTTATTCTAAATTAAGTAATGATGTTTAGGTGGGAAAACAAAATTAGAAAAAAGTCAATATATATATATATATATATAGATTGTATAGATGTCAAATATTTGTGAAATAGGATAATAAATTATTGGTGCTGACATGCCATGAAATTCACATGTTGTGAAAAAGTTTGTTTTCAAATCATTTGTTATTATAAATAAATTGTGAAAATAACGAACATATTCTCGATATTTATAACTACTACTATTTCTCATGCGATGCACGATTTATAATATAATATAATAAAATATTAAAAAATAGTAATATAATTTTTAAAATAAAAAACATAATTACATAAATACATTTTGATAAAAATTGTTTAAAATAAAAATATCCAACAATATTAAAATATACCACAGTTAATGTGTGAAAATAATATTTTATATTTAAAAATTAATATTTTATTACTAGATATGCAATATGAATATCAAATTGTAGATTATGAAAAAATGATTAATTTGATATATTTTTCACAAAAAACAGAGTTGAGATGAAAAAGTTACAAGTTTTTAAAAATTAGAGTAAAAAGTAAATAAAAAAAAATATATGATTGGTTATTACAGTTTCTAAAAATAAAAAGCTGATTTTGGGCGGGGAAATAGCTGTAATAAATTAGTCTAATTGTACTGCTTTTATATAATTATAAATTATCAATACAATTTCATAAGAAGTTAAAATATTTTATTATTGTTTTTTTTAAATATTTACTAGTGTGAGACCTATGCGATGCACAGACGATATTTTTTTCTTATATTTTGTAATATAATTATATATTAAAGTTATATGGTATATTGTAGAAGGTGTAGATTTGTAATTCAGTGATTATTTTTTTGTATAATGAGTAAAAATTTATTGTAATTTTATGTTTTGTCTTTTCTTCTATTATAATTAGCCTCGTTCACAAATTGATAAGCATGATATCCACGATTTATAGAAGGTTGAATCAAATTAAATTAAAAAAATAGCGATATCAGCAGATTAAAGAAAATAAATAATTGTACATATCTCGTAAAATTTGCCAATTACATAGTCAAATTAAGGACAAAAATATTTTTCAAATTGCTAATTAAATGTAATAATATTAAAAAAATTTAAAATTTGATATAAACAAATACTTTGAAAGATAATGAAAAATCGCACGGTGCTTATATGCCGAAATGATTACCAGATCTCAACAGAAAATCACAAGAATAATCAAACAAAACATGAAAGAGCTGTGCGAACTTTTCGTTTAAAAATAAGAAAGAAAAATAGTTAAAAAAATTAAATATGTTTATAATAAATTGAAAGCAACAGGTGAACAAAAAAATCTAAAAATAAAATAAACGTAAAAATAATATTTTGAAAAGTGTAGGCTTTTGTTACTATTGAGATATGACACATATTATCATACATGTCTTATCATTTATTTTCTCAAAATAGAAAGTGCAAAAGGCTTCAAAATGAGGGAGAACAAAAAAAGAGAGACCTTAAAATATTTAGTAATAATTTTGATAAAATATATAGAAAGAAGAGAGAGGCAAAATACATCAATGATTTCATATTTGACAAAATTAGATTTTATCCATGTGATTGGGTGATTTTAAATAATTAATAGCTTAATTATAGGAAAATTGTTAATGAATTTTCATAATATAATGAAACTACAATCAATGATTTCACGTCCCTAACAAATTTATTTCTTATTTTAAATATATTATGAGTTAACAAAAAAATTTTAAAATTCGAATTTATTTATGTTGAACAACAGAAATTGAGCGAATCCCGAAGATTGTGGATATTAATCTCTTCAATTAAATTTTAATAATGTATCTTAAAAGAGTTCCATAAATATATATAATTTTACATTTATATGGTTGAAATTTAGGCCGAAAAGAATAAAATTGAAAAAAGTCATTTAATTATATATATATATATATTTTTTTTTTGTTTGATAAAATGAATCGAGAAAATTGAGTCATATATTTTTTAGATTTCATATAGTTTTTGAATTTCATATTTCTGTGATTTGATTAATATTAAAAAAATATCTAGATTTCGAAACATGTATCAAATATTGCAGTATATTCATCTTGATGTCATCTAATTTTGAAACACCTAAATTTGTGGAATAATTTAAATTTTGAAATCAAATCAAAATCTCCAGAATAAAAATGTCTAATTTTAATTTAATAATAATATAATTATTTTAAATAAGTAATGAAGTTTAGGCGGAAAAACAGAATTGAAAAATAGTCATTTTGTTTATATATATATATATTGAGTGTATGATGCACCTAACTGTGTTAATGAGCAAAGGTGGCTCGCGAGCTGCTCGAGCTTAACTTTAAAAACTTATAAAAAAAGACATGGAGTTAGAAGAATAGCAAGAAAGAAGATGACTGTTGGTTAATTTGTAATAATATTTTATTTATGAAAATATGAAGTATTATTGTGAGACTTTTTAATGGTGTAAGCTTTAAATTTTGTGTTGTAAGATGTGAGATATTTAACTATGAACATTATATTTCCTTTGTTAAATTTATTATTTTTGAATGTTTAGTTCATTTAATTTTCTGGGGAAGGTTGAAAATGTTAAAACATATATACATATATATGTATATATATATGTATGTATACATACATACATATATATATGTATATATACATACATACATACATATATATATATATATAAACAATAAGTCACCCTAAAAATAGCAGCACCAATTTATCCCGCCTAAATTGATTTCTAAATCGAAAAAATGTATAATTAAAAAAAAGTCAACATAATTATAATGTTATGAATACTATTCCTTTTATATTCATCAAACCAATAAATATTTCCATAAACAATAAATTATGAAGATTACAATACAAAAATTTCGCCAACTTCTATTTAGAATCATAATCTTTTTATATTAAAAGATTTGATTTTATTTGAATTATGATCTTCATATATTTCTTTGACACCATTGTATTATTATTTTTTATTGATTCTAATATATATATATATATATATGTATATTAGTACCTCTATAAATAAAATTTGTAACTTTTTTCGGTCGTAGCATTCTTACTAAATTTGGTTATTTTTATTTTTTATGTAGAATAAATGATATGATTAATTTTAAGTAGCTATAGAATACCACTATCTGTATGTATATATAAAAAGAGAAGAATTGCCTAGAAACCATTAAATTTTACTAATAAACTACTTTCTAATTATGATATTTATTTCTCTATACATCTCTACAATATCTATTTGTATATAAGATATAATAATACAAATTGATTAATAGAGCCACGATTTTCAATGTTAAAATTATACTTATTATTTTCAAGATATACTAAAATTATGTTGTATTATTATTATCTATCAAAATATATGTATTTGATTATTTTTTATTATTAATTTTATTTTTCACTAAAATTTTTAAAAGCTTATAAATTTGTTGCTTCAACTTTATTTATTTATAAAATTTATTGTAATTAATTCTATTTTAACAATCTTTAAGTAGACGTCCATATTGCAGATATAAATATATATACATAAAAACTTTAATTATTAAATATAAAATACTTTTTCTTAAGTTAATTGTTATATATTTTTATATTTAACTAAAATAACTAAGGAGATATTGAACAAATCATTCTCTAAGTATCAAAGCAAGAAATTAATCTTATAAGATTATGTATATCGTTTAATATGTGTCTATCTAAAGACATAAACAATTACAAAAATTAATAGCCTATGGTGGTGATTTTTTTGTTTTTTACTAATAATTTTTGTTAAGAAATTGAGATTTGTGTGTTTAATGAAATTGAAGAATATGATTATAATTTCTAATTATTTGACAATATTGACTCTTTTTTTAATATTATAATGTTAATGTATATTTATTTTTATCATTGATATATTGTTTCAGCATATACATATTTCGTTGAAACAATTTATTTTATCAGTAAATTTTCAAAGAAATTCTAATCTATTAGAGATATTCCACTAAAAATTCTTCTAAGGTATGTGAATATATATAGTCAAACATATAAATTTTACTACAATCACAAAAAATAGTTTTTTTTCTAAACCATTGCATTTTCACAATTATAAAAACTATTATGCAATATTTTTATGTGTTTACTGTAAATATACATATTTATATTGTGTTAAAAATATTATAATCACTTACTCTCTAAAGTATAATAAAATCATATATGTATATGTGGGGTATGGGGCGGAGCGAGGTGAATAAAATTATCATATCATATTAATAATTGTAATAATTTGCACTGCACATATTTGAGGCTAAGTATTGAATATACTTTAATTAAAAAAGAAGAGAGAGAGAGAGAGAGAGAGAGAGAGAGAGAGAGAGAGAGAACTACATGTAAATGTTATATAATACTTGAATTTCGTAATATTATATTACTAAATTAAATTAGAAATATTAACACAAATAATTTGTCTGTGTATCGCACGAGAGCTTAACTAATTATTTGAATAAAATACAAAAATAAATCTTTTAGAATAAACCTAAGTTTCGAGCTTCTCGATCTCTAACCGAGTCTGCCCGGGCTCAAGCTCAGCTCGGCTCATTGACAGCTCTAGGTGCACCCAATACACAACAAACTCACTCAATTATAGAAACCAGTCCATGAGGCCTTAATTACCAAAATATTGTAAAAGAAATAACAAATTCATGTTGTGGGGGTGGTTTTAAATTTTTTTTCTCAATATAATATAAAACATCAGGCTCGATGATGTTTGTTAAAAACATCACAAGGTTTGATGTTTTAAATTTTGGTCAAACTGAAATAAAAAATTGAAATTTTGCTTTATTTATTAATTACAAAAAATATATTTTTATTAAATGTAATTTAAAATAAATTATTTGTAAAATTTTTATAAATGAATTACTACATAATATAATTAAAAGAAATTGGAAATATTATAAATGAATTGTTCTATATTTTGAGATGACCTTTTACATTAATAAAATTATATTATAAATAAGTTCCAATAGTATCACCTGCTCGAGTGGTTAAGCACTTGGTCATTTTGTTTCATTTTTATTAAGAAGCAAAAACAGAAAAAAAAAAAAAAAAAGTTAGAAAATGTCCGGCCATGCGTACTTGCATGGGCTAGCCTAACAACACACACACACACACACACATATATATATATATAGTAACTAAATTAGAAAAAAAAATTATATATATATATTTCAAAGTTTTCTTGTTTTATTTTTATATTTATATAACTTATTTATTTAAAATTAAAAAGAAAATAAAATTATTCCTATATAAAAATATTAATTATATAAAATGTATAAGATATACATATATATATATATTTACGGTATTTAAAAATTTTTAAATTAAGGCATATTGATTAATTTTTTTCTAAAAAAAACACATTCTTTTGTTGTATTTTTTTATTTAATATTTGATATATATTTAAATCAGTTATATATGTTATTATTTATGAATAAAAAATATATATGATATATTTTAACACATAAATAAAATAAATAATTACTAATAAATATTCTATATAAAATTCTTTTTAAAAGAATTATATTAAGTATTAATTCATTTATAATATTGTGATAATTTTACTTTTAATATAATATGTGGTTACAATATTATAAATAAATAAATATACTTTTTTACACTTATTTCAGTTTTATTTATAGTTTAAAACATATTAAAATTATATATATTAATTATATATAAATATATAAGATAAATATATATATATATATATGTATAGTGAATGAAAAAAATATTCAAAACATTTATAAACAAATAATTATAATTTTTCACTTTTTTTTAAATTTTATTTATAATTTAATAATATTAAATATATTGATTATACATATATAAAAGATAAATATAAGTATATATTTATATATCTATATCCAATTCTACAAAAAAAAATTATTAACTTAAAACATCAGGCCCACTGATGTTTTCAATATTTATTTTCTAAAATTTTTTGTCGATTTATAATCTTTTAATGCTATATATAAATATATAATTATTAATAAAATTCTATTTAAAATTCATTCTTTAATTATATTATGTATTAATTAATTTATAATATTTTCATAAATTTAATTTTTATACAATATTTGGTAAAAATATTATAAATAAATAAATAAATATAATATTTACTTTTTTTTTCAATTTTATTTAGTATTTAAAATATAATAGAATTATATATATAAATATTACTTATATATAAATATATATTGTATGTATAAACTAGTTAAGCTCCCGTGCGAAGTACGGACATATTATTTGCATGAATTTCTTTAATCTAATATAGTTATATAATATTATTTAATTCAAGTATTAAATAACATTCATATGTATTTCTTTTCCTCTCACTTTTATTTTCTAATCAAAGTATATTCAATAGTTAGCCTTAAATATGTGCGGTGCAAATTATTACAATTATTAATACGATGCGATAATTTTATTAACCTCGCCCCGCCCCATCCCCCACATGTATGTATATGAATTTCTTATATTTTAAAAAGTAAGTGAATATAATATTTTTAACACCACATAAATATGTATATTTATAGTAAGCATATAAAAATATTGCATAATAGTTTTTATGATTGTGAAAAATGCATTGGTTGAAAAAACATACTATTTTTTTTTGTAGTCGTAGTAAAACATACATGTTTGACAAAAAAAATATATATTATATATATATATGTGTGTGTGTGTGTGTATATATATGAGTTGGTCTTCTGTGAAACCGTTGCACAGATCTAACAATAATTGGATCTTGTCCGACTGGGTCATTTCCAAGTTTGACATTTTTTTAAAGGTAGCAGTCAGACGTTAATTAAAGCCCTAACTCTGCGGTGGAACCAAAAGACAAAAAAATCAATCGGAGACTCTGAAAATTCAAGTTCAAACTCGAGAATCAGGAGGATTCTTCGTTTCAGCAGAGCCAAATTCATTACAGATATGCTCGATTCAGGAGCAATAATAGGGATTTGAAGGCAAAATGTGAACAACTGATTGGATGTGTTAAAGAAATTCAAAGTCGGCAATCGCAATGATTCTTCTCTGCAGTTGCTTCATTCCCTTCATCATCTATTCCATTTCTAATGGAAATCTTGAGGACAATGAATAGCATAGATTCATTCCACACTAAGGCAATCATCAATCACATACAAATTGTTGAAGAAATACAGAGTATAAATAAAGAAGGTAATTTCTCATTATTCACAAGTTTATATAAGTATCCTGCAAATACTTTGGTAGAATAAGAGATAGTTTAACGTATTGATGTTTATACTTATTCAGAGTAATTTTAGTCTTATGTTGAAATGTGTTGTATGTTACACAATAAAGTATTGTTGTACTGTAATATATTTTGATATAATGTTGTATGTATTTATAGGTCAATGTAAAGACATAATAATCATTGTATCCACTGATGATGATGAACATAATATTGTGACAACCAATGAAGCGAACAATAATGATTGTGGAAGTACTACTAGTTCTCTAATTGGGATTAAAAGAAAAATAATTGATAAAATGCATGAACTATACTGTAAGCATGCACGTTTAGTAAGGTTTAGTGTTAGAAAATCAACTAGCAGATTCACTAGAGACACTATCCCGATTCAAACAGGTAAGTTATTTGTTTGCTCTAGTGCTGAAGTGAAGAAATTAGCTGGTACAAGAATAATTAGAAGAAAAAAATGGGAGTTACAAGAACAATTGTAAAGCTTTGATGAACGTGAAGCTGAATGGTGATGGTATTTATAAAGTTTTACATCATGTTCTAGCTCATAATCATCCACTCACAAGGATAGAATGGAACCACCTATATAGATCAGAAAGATCAATTATATGTGAGAAAGGTAAAGCCATAAAGATATGTTATCTTCTGGGATAAAACCAACTGACTCATTTCGTTACATGGTGCATGAAGCTGGGGGTGAAAAAATGTTGGTCACACAATGAAAGATCATTTGAACTATATTATTCATTTAAAGATGAAGTCAATAGAGGAGGCGATGCACAAATAATAATAGAAATGATACAAGAGCAAGTTGCTGAGGAAGAAGACTTCTTTTCAAAAGTTAGATTAGATGATGAAGGAAGATTATTTAGTATTTTTTGGAGGGACTCTATGATGAAGGAGGATTATGACATATATGGTGATGTACTGATTTTTGATACAAAATATAGAACAAACAAATATAACTTAATATGTGCTCCATTTGTTGGTGTAAATAACTATAGGAAAAATGTGATGTTTGCTTGTGCATTCATGTATGATGAAAAAACTGAATCATTTGAATGGTTATTTGAAGTATTCAAGAAGTCTATGAGGGAAAAATATCCAGTAAGTTTGTTCACCGACCAAGATCTTGCAATTGCTAATGCAATAGAGAAGGTGCAAATTACTTCACATACTTTTCATGCATTACAGTAATACCTTTAATGTATCACAGTAATACCTTAAGTGTATGACAATAATACCTTAAGTGTATTACAATAATACATTTACATATTATATTTATGATATTACAATAATACATTTACATATTATATTTTTGATATTACAATAATACTTTTAATAAAAAGGCATTACAAGTTTTCCCTCAGATAAGGCATAGACTATGCCTCTAGCACCTTCAACAATATGCAATAACCAGATTTGCTTAGCTAAAGAGTGATACTTCGTTTAAGGATGCATTTAATAAATGTTTGTCAGGTTATACTAATGAAAAAGATTTTGAAAGATGCTGGACAAGTTTGATAACTGTATATGACCTTCAAAATCATCTGTGGTTTATCCGATTGTATGGATTAAGAGAAAAATGGTGTATAACACTGAGTAAGGATTTTTTTTCTGCTAGGATAAAATCTTCACAAAGAAGTGAAAATACAAATCATGCACTTGGATTCAGTGCTAAAAAATGTGCAAGTTTGACAGATTTTTATTGTATTTTCAAGAAAATAATAAAGCATTGGAGAACTAAAAATGAGCATGATGAGTTCCAGTGTTCTAGATCAGTTTGTGAATCTTTACTGCTAATGACTAGGCTGTTAAAACATGCTTCTGAGGTATACACACAAACTCTTTTCAGGGATTTTGAAGATGAGTTCATGAGGTGCACATCTAGTCATTCTACTGTTGTAGCAATTGATGGCAGCATGATGATTTATGATGTTTCGTTTGATAATTCAATCGGTTAGACAAATCAAGTACTATTTGATTTTATTATGGAAAGGATCACATGTATTTGCAAAAATTTTGAAGTGTTATGTTACCATTCTTTAAGAATGCTTCATATAAATTATGTGTAAACTATACTAGAGACATACATCAAATACAGATGGACAAAACTTCCAAAAACAAGGGTATGGGAAAAGTTGAGGAACGCGACAGGAAGCTCTGAAAAGTCTAATAATTGTATTCCTTGGAGATATGAAATGACAATAAAATATTATAATTTGATCTTGAAACGCCAAGAAAATGTAGAGGCAAGAAAAATCTTGCAAGAAGGTTACAATAGTGATTGTGCTTTTGTTAATTCAATGGAAAATTCAGTCAATTCTGTATAGACATTGGACATTTCACTGCATTTAGATTCATCCAATAATGTTCTTGATCCAAAATGTTCAATTACAAAAGGCCAAAGGCAAAGACTTAAAGGACATTTCGAAAAAAGGAAGAAAAGTGGATCAACATCATCAAACTTGAGTGTATGCAAGGAATTCGGTTCTACAACTCTTAATCCTCATTTGTGTTAGTAATATTTGTATTACATTGATTCATGTTGAAGTATAGTATTTACATTTTATTCTATTCGTAGTGATACCTTTTGAATAAGAAAGTAATACCTTTTTGAATAAAAAATATATACTTTCTGAATAAAAAAGTCATCTGTTTGTTTCGTTTCTAAAATAAATAGTAATACCTTCTTAATACGAAAGTAAGACTTTTTCAATAAGAGAGTAATACCTTTTAATTAAGAACTTATGTATTTGTTTCTCTAAAATATAACAAGTGTTATCTTTTTAATAAACCTTTTGAATAAAAAAGTAATACCTTTTGAATTAGAAAGTTATACCTTTTCAATACTAAAGTAATACCTCTGAATAAGAAAATAATACATTTTGAATAAGAAAGTGATACCCTTTGAATAACAAAGTGATACCTTTTGAATAACAAAGTGATACCTTTTGAATAATAACAAAGTAATACCTTTTGAATAATAAGTGATACATTTTGAATAGGAAAGTAATACCTTATGAATAAGAAAGAGATACATTTTGAATAAGAAAGTCATGTATTTGTTTCTCTTAAATATAAGAAGTGATACATTTTGAATAAGAAAGTAATACCTTTTGAATAACAAACTAATATCTTTACAATAATAATAAAGTAATATATTTTCAAGACGAAAGTAATACCTTTTGAATAATAAAGTGATATCTTTTGAATAAGAAAGTCATGTATTTGTTTCCCTTAAATATAAGAAGTGATACCTTTTGAATAAGAAGTAATACCTTTTGAATAACAAACTATTACCTTTTGAATAAAAAAGTAATACCCTTTGAATAATAAGCTAATACCTTTACAATAATAATAAAGTAATACATTTTCAATACGAAAGTAATACCTTTTGCATAAGAAAACAATACATTTTGATAAGAAAGTGATACCTTTTGAATAATAAACTAATACTTTTATAATAATAGAAAAGTAATACCTTTTCAATACAAAAGTAAGACATTTTGAATAAGAAACTGATACCTTTTGACTAAGAAAGTGAAACCTTTTGAATAAGAAACTAATCCTGTAATATTGCACAACAGCAAGAAACCTAACATGTTCAAATTAACGAAATCATTTCCTGCTACACAAAATATTTTGCAGACTTCCATATGCTTAGAATAAACAGTTACACACTATTGTTTGAAAGAAGAACATAGATAATTTGTTACAATAATGTTTCCTTCCTTTTCTTTGCATCTTGTTTCTCTTGGTCATCAGCCAATTTCTTTTTTTCAGAAACTCTCCTAGCAACAATCTTCTTCTTCTTTTCAACAATCTTTTGTGCTCAACAATCTTTTCAGCAGCAATATTTTTCTTCAACTCAGGCTTGTTCAAGTAAAATTGTTGAACCTTTGATCCCACCTCAGATCATTTATGTTAGAAAGAACGATGTTGGCACATATTTTTGCTCTCAATACCCGGCTTATAACAACCTTTACTTACATAATAAAATCATCACTAGAATATAAAATATATATACGTACCTCGGCAATAATACCCTATCTAATATATAGTAATATGTTCAAGAACATAAACTAATACCTTAGATAAGTCTGGAGTTGAGTAAGGTTCTCCATCAAAGTGCCTCAAGTGGTGCATCAAATATACACCACAATCAAGGTCAGCTTTGTCTGATTCCCATTTGAACAAAATATTTTCGAACTCGTATTGCATAATTTCCTCAGCTTTTGCATGTTTCTTCTTTTGCAGAAATTTTGTCATTTGATTTACCTGTAAAAATTATTTAACATACCAATAATTACCATATTATATATAAAAACTTATATAACACTTTGGAATATTACTTCTTGATAAGAATAATAATTACCAAATTCTTGGCACTCTCATAAAGTTCATTTTTTTCATCAGCATGAATCCTGTTATCAAGATACTGTATTTTTCCTTGAACAAAATTAATTGCAACTGCAACATAGTGCTTAAACAAACAAAACGGCAGTAGAATCTACATTTCAAAAATATAATAAAAAAGTTAAAAAACAAGAATAAAATAGAAAAACAAATATATGATTAACAAAAAATCTAACCATGTCAACATAATTGAATAAATATTGATTGGAAGTCAACCAAAATTCCCAAGACCCTCTGACAAGTTTATCATTCTTCTTCAAATCACCTTCCAAACAAATAATATTCTTCAACGCTCCCTATTCACAAACGCATAAAAATTTAATGTATAAAATTAAATAAACAAAACAAGAAAGTATAAAATCATATCACTTACATTGTGTTCCATATTGAACACGAAGCGACTATTCTGACTTTCACCAACAACATCATTATTAATCAACAGGCACCAAGCTGTAATAAATTTTCTGTCTTTGGAAACAAAGATATCATATCCACTCTTGATATGATATAAAAGTATCCATGGTGAAATATATTATCCCTGAAAAAAATAAAGCTAATTAACAAAAATTGTAATACATCTTGCATAATAATTAACACTTTATGCATGAAAAAGGTATACTCTTATATAAAAAGATAAATACTTACTCCAGATTATGCTCCTCATCATCTACATAGAACACGTAATCAAGAACTTCATTGTGCAATCGATTCATTCCAGAAAAAAAATATTTTTTATTTGAATTCATTAAGACAGAAACATATCCAAAATCATCATTCATTACTAACAATTCATCAACATCCCCTTTGTCCTTACCCTTTCCTCTAAAGCCAACATATTTCATAGCATTCAAAAGATCTTCATTGCAGATATTGTCTTCCCCTCTATTATTTCTTTTACAACTCACTCCTTCTCCAACATTCTGCCCTCCATTATTCTCACCACCATCTTTAGCCTTTGTCTCTAGAATTAACAATTAAAAATTCGGGATTTCAGATTCAAAGTTTTTCATCATCATGAAATTCTGGACCACCTCATTAATAAATTTATGGACGTTTTCATAAAAAAAAAACTTCTGCGACTCGCTCATTTATGGTGATGAACTACAAGGTTTTTTGTTTTTTTTTTATTTCTTTATTATCTCCAATAGCCTAGATGTGTAGTGGTTAGAGACTATTTACATATCTCTCTTGAAAGACAAAAACATTTCGTAAAACTCTTACAAACAAATAACATTATAAAAAAATTAGTAATTATAGCATTCAATTAAAAACTAATTCTTTAAAAAACTAATTAGTTAAGTTTACAAATATTACCCAAATTTTCAACTGATTTTAAAAAATTAACACTTAGAAGGCGGTTTGACGATGGTGTCAAAAAAAGAAGACAGACAATAGAGAACAAATAACCGCTTAAAGTCATCACCACCCTCAGAGAATTGATTTCTAATAACATCAACCAACAAACCTAAAGGGGCATTGGGTTGAATACCATAATTTTTCAAACGGTCTAACAAAACATAATCTTCACTCGTGCATATTTAACAACTGTACACCATTCATTTCTAGGTAGCATAAAAACATCATAAACATCATTTGTTGTAATAAAAAAAATGCAGTTCCTATCAAGAGATAGCATCTGACTACTACTATTAGAATTTCTAATCAGCCACTCCAACATCTTAACATTCCAGCAGATAGTCATACATAAATGTAAAAGGCCACCAAATACAATACTTTCAACATCAACCTTTTGTTTATCATTTAAGGTTTGAATCATAATATACATACATTTTGGTCTATATTGTGAAACAAACCCATTGCAAAACAAAAATAATAGGATAAATTTATCAATAACACTCTTAATATATTACACTAATAATTTTAATGCATTACAATAATACTTTTAATGCATCACAGTAATATTTTTAATGTATTAGAATAATACTTTAATCTGTTACCGTAATACTTTAACACTATTACAATAATTGCTTTAATGTATTACAGTAATAATTTTAATGTAATTCAGTAATACTTTTAATATATTAGAATAATACTTTAATCTATTACCATAATACAACAAAATGGGTAGCAACTTCACATACCTTACTACTTTTATGTTCTTCTTATCATCAATTTTCTCCTTATCTTCCAAGCTCTTCTTCTCATCAGTCTTCTTTGTCTCATCAATATTCTTATTCATTTTTCTCAGTCTTCGTATCAGAAATATTCTTCTTCTCTTCCACCTACTTCTTCCCATCATTCTTCTTCCCCTCATCAATATTCTTCTTGTTTTTCTCATTCTTCTCTTATCAACATTTTTCTTCTTCTCTTCCACCTTCTTCTTTGCATCATTCTTCTTCCCCTCATCAATATTCTTGTTGTTATTCTCCACACCAACTTCAGAAATCTTCTTTGCGTAAGAATGCGATCTCTTCTTCCTAGATCTATCTATCGATCGTTTTACCATCACATTAAAGCGAGGAGGAAAATTGGGCACTCTTGGTTATCCAGAATCATCAGCCATTTTACTCTAAAATATATTAACATCACAGATAAAGCATCGTATTAGAAACATAGCCATTTGCTACAGTAAAAAAATGATGCAAATACATACATTTACATATAAATAAAAGACATTAATGTATATAGATCTTCAAAAAATCATAAATAACAAAATATCAAAAGGAAATAATGTAAAATACATACATTTGCAAACAAACGAAGAACAAAAACTGTTCAAAAAAACCCTCGTTCGCACAAAACCCTCGTTCCCAAAAAACCCTAGTTTGCACAAAATGAAAGAAAAAGTTTATAAAAAAAATAACAAAAATTACAACAACATGCCTATGAACAGAGAAGAAATGATATAACTATGAACATAAGTCGAAGATTCTTCAAAATTTTCATTACAGAATATGGCAGAGAACAACAGAAAATGACGATAAGAGCTCTTCTTAGAAAAGTGAAAAAAAGTTTAAAAATCCATTTACAAGAATAACTCTCAATTTAATTAATATAATATAATAGAGTTTTAAAATTTGAATAGGTAGTTAGGCTAGCTCAATGGTTAGAGACCTTGTGGTTTCTTCAAGGTCACGTGTTCAAATATGAAAAGGAGTTTTTTACCTGTTATTTGGTTAAAATTTGCAACCATATTATATAAATATAATATAGGAGCGAGAATCAAATATGACATGCGAGCCCTTTCACACAAGGCTAAGACAATATATCAATGATAAAATAAATAAATGTACATTAACATTATAATATTAACAAAGAGCCAATATTTTCAAATAATTAAAAATTATAATGATATTCTTCCATTTTGTTAGATACACAAATCTCAATTTTTATTAACAAAAAAATACTTGTAAAGAAAAAAAAACATCACCACCATAAGCTATTATTTTTTGTATTTTTTATGTTATTAGATAGACAAATATCAAAAGACATACATAATCTTATAAGATTGATTTTTTTGATTTGATATTTAGAGAATGATTTGTTCAATAACCACTTAGTTATTTAAGTTAAATATAAAATATATAACAATTAACTTAAGAAAAAATATTTTATATATAATAATTAAATATTTATGTGTATATATGTATATATGTATATATGCAATATGAATGTCTATTTAATGATTGTTAAAATCTAATTAATTACATATATTTTTCATAAAATATAGAGTTGAAACAAAAAAATTAAGCTTTTAAAATTTCTAGTGAAAAATAAAAAATAATAAAAAAGATAATCAAATAAATATATTTTAATAGCTGATAATAATACCACATAATTTTAGTATATCTTGAAAATAAAAAGTATAATTTTAACATTGAAAAGTGTGGCTATACTAATCATATTGTATCATTATATCTTATATACAAGTAGATATTGATATAAATATATAGAAAAATAAATACCATAATTAGAAAGTAGTTTATGTATACATGCAGATAGTGGTAGTCTATAGTCTACTTAAAGTTAATTATATCATTAATTCTACATAACAAATAAAAACAATCAAATTTAGTAAGAAAGTTGCTATGGAAAAATGCTAAATGTTTTATTTATAGAAGTACAGATATATATATATATATATATTAGAATCAATAAAAAGTAATAAATACAATGGTGTCAAAGAAATTTATAAAGATCATGATTAAAAAAGATAAACTTTTAATATAGAAAGATTATGATTCTAAGTAAAAGGTTGGCGAAATTTTTGTGTTGCAATCTTCATAATTTATTGTTTATAGAAATATTTATTTGGTTTAATGAATGTACAAGGAATATTATTTATAACATTATAATTGTGTTGACTTTCCTTTTTTTTTTTTTTTGAAAATTAGATATTTTTTCGATTAAAAAATCAATTTAGGTAGAAAAAATTGTTGTCCCTTTTTTTTTTTGGTCGAAAACGCGGAATTAAATAAATAAAAAAAGAAAATATCATACAAAATACTCAGGCATACATGAGGGTGTACAAACCAAAACAATCAAGCCCGGCTGGGGTGGGAATCAACATAGCTCTCTAGAACTATGTGCAACCAGAATGTGCCTCATAATACAAAGGCCAACAAAAAACCTAAACAGTGACAAAAATCCGCGGAAAAAAACCCCAATTGGAAACGGGGCGGGCCTCATTAAAAACCTCGCGACCAAACGAGGAAAAGAGTACCCTAGTACAATGACAATTGATAAGGACAAAATAAGACAACGCACACACGAAAACACGGGTGCACTCCTCGGTGGACCCGAGTAGTCCCCACGCACGCACCCATCTCATTTTATTCCATAACCCAAAAAATTGTTGTCCCTTGTTTTCCTTCCTTGGAACCACGACAACTTTGGTTATCGTCTAAATAAAAATGTGAACAGTAGACAACGTGCAATTGTTCTTTGTTGTAATTTCACATAATCTATTGTGCACTAGATATGTCATATTCTTTCAATATTTCTAGAAATATTCTTTACATAATACTGCTATACGTAAATCATTAAAAAAAACGATTGTTCTTGTTGAAGGGAGATAGGCCAAAGATTTGAACTGTGTACATTTGGAGCAGGAATTTTCGTTGCCGAAAAAGGTAAATTACAGTGACGACAACGAAGATTCTGATTTAGGTAAACTTTTTTGTACTCGAACAATATGCGGCACCAAATGCACACCGTCCAAAACGTCTGTGATCCTGATGGGCAAGCGCTGGATGTTGGCTGATTTTTTTAAGGAACAAACCCTGAACGTGTGGCCTCGATACAAGAACGAACTGAGCAGCAGAGGCTGGTCGTGTTGGTGTCTTTCTTTTTCTGGGACTAGTGGGTGGACTTGGATTCAGTGGTGATCGTGGAGGACCATATGATGAACCAGCAGGCGCTGTGTGCATGGTGCTCCCTGGATAGCATGAAGAGGGAGTATACCGTGAATTGACAACTGGTTCATGACTTGCACGATGCTGGAAGGCTGTGTTTCTTCCAGGGTGCGAGGCTGAGGCCGAATAAAATGGTTGGCTGGTGGTGCCAGATCCTGGAGTGTTTTTGTAAACTGAAGCTGTTGAACAGCTTCATGTTGTAAGCATTTCTGCTCACTTTATCTGACAGTAGCCGCCAAGCCTCTGATAGTATGATGAAGGCTCCATCAGCCCCCGAAGAGGGATCCACCCCAAGTACTCTGTAATAATTGGGCTCTCCATTTATCGTTTAATTATGTGCCATGTACACGTCAACTATCTCAAGAAACTGAGAAAGTCCTTGAAGCTCAGGGAACAGGCTTTGAGCCTTCAAAGCCAGATTTCTGGATCCTATGATGTCCTTTTCAAGCAACTTCTCCTTGACCCTGACTGCTTCATCTATGTTGCACTCCATTTTCAGGTATTCTTTGTTAGCTCCCAAAACCAAGTAAATTAAAAGAATTTGTTAGTAAAAAAATCAGTTTAGCAGCACTGTATGTTAACGGCATTAACGGTTTTCCTGATTCAACGGAAGAAAGGTCACCCGATGCCCTTATTTCACTTACCAAACCAAGCGGACTATAGTCTTCAAAAAAGTGTAAACAAAGGGGACCATGCATAGGATCTGCTCTCGCAAACGAAAAGAGGAGCCCAGCAGCTCTAGGTTATGAGCCGACTTCCAAGGCTAAAGACGTCTAGGTGGTAGGGCTGGTATAAGTTTTAAAATTTGTATAAATGGTCGGTTTACCCTAATGGTAAGATGACGGGATATGTTTTTGGGGGTCACTTGTTCAATCGAACAGATCAATCATTTGTTTAAAATTTAGAACTATTTAATATAAATACAATGCCGGGTGCAACCAATGCATAAATTATTTTTGCCAATATGTTACCTTTTGTTACTTGCTATATAATGATTTTACCTTCTGTTTCCTCTTATATAATGCTTTAATTTCTAAAGTTGCAGGGAACATAGTAATAAGTTGAATATGAAATAATTTGTTTTGATTTTCTTGAATAAAAATTTATTACACCAATTTTTTTCTTTCTTTTGGTGTTTTTACTATCTTGTATAATTGTCTTTAAATTGGTCAATATTATATTTGTAAGCTTTTATGATTTTTAAATATTTCTATATCTGTTGTCGAAAAAAATGTTTGTATACTTATTTTTTCTTATAAATTAAGCTTATTTTCTTTGTTTTAAACAAAAATACAAAATGCATTTCGACGAGTTTTGTTCATTTAGAGCTGGGCAGGCAAGCATTTCAACAGCCTAAATTATCCTTTTAAGTTATTTACTTTATTTTGGATGTTTTTTTATACTTACTAACTCTTGAATAAATATATTATTATTTCTTGGATTGATTTTTTTTTCTTTTTCCTACATGACAGCTTAGGTGTAACATAAATCCCCTCAGGAAGGATAAAGCTAGGTAATTTATTGTTCCAACATGATTCTGCTATAACTTTGATCTTGACTTAAATAAAAGATAAAAGATGATTGAAAAATGGTTCAAATATAAGAGAAAGGATGATCTAAACTTGAATTTTGAGCTAGATCATGCTAACCAAACAATAAAGATGTTTAGCACTAATAAAGCTGCAAACATTGTTCAAAATTCTTGCTCAAAATATCAAGTTTATTACAAAGTCGCAGTTACCAAGATTTGTTGTCTGATGTTACTATATGTACTAAGAACATAAAATATCTAGTTTATTACAAAAGTCACAGTTAATTAATTAAGAAAGAACCCCTTCTTCCCTACATACCTTTTTTATTAGACTAAGTATTTACATGCTCAAAAGATACATACTAGACTCTTTGTAAGAACAAGAACTTCACTATATTTTAATTACTACATATCGACACTCTTTTGACTTATTGTCCGGCCATCTAGATCACTATATGGTCTTTCAGCATTTGGATGTCCTAACCGACATTTATAATCTAGTTATGTCTTTCAAATCACTCTAAATGTTCCTACTTTTGTAAGAACATGTGTACAAACTCGAAATAAAACAAACCAAACAATAAGATCGACGTGTTTTTTTTTTAAGCTATAAATTTTTGTGTGCTTTTTGGTACACAATGTAATATAAACTCTCAATATTTTAGAACACCATTCGTATATGAGAACAAATGATTATAAATAAGCAATATTTGTTGTTTGGTTTAGCAAATAAGAACCCCTCTTATGTCAAGTTATAGCCAAAAAAGCAATCAGTTAATGGATCAGGCAAATTATTATTCATTCTTACAGTGAGTAGCAATACTATAAGGGGCACTTAGTTCTAACAATTTAATTTTGTAACACCAAGGAACAACTTCTAATTTGAAAGAAATTACTAACTACTTCAAACTTCTTGCGATCGTTAATTTTAACAAAGTTATCAACAATTTGTTCCCTATCATCAATATAAAATACATGATGATTACATCTACTCATCATATAGTTGTGATTTTATTGAAATATTTCATCGAAGACTTAGTGAATGAAAGTAAATTACCACCCTCCCATTTAGTTAATTTGCAATAAACTAGAGCTCCAGTTCCTAACAACTTAATTACCAAATTATAATACAATAATTTTAAAAAAATTGTTTTACAGTGGTTTTAAAAGATTTTCCCAAAATATGATAAACCGCCGTAGGGTCTGACATTTTTTTACTTTTGAACTAAAAATTAAACGTTGGGTCCAATTTTTATGTGTATATACTTTATACACTAAGACACGTGCATCATATATATGTGTGTGTATATATATATATAAACCACACAAATAACATATTTTATATAGTATATTAAATTTATATTTATGTATTTAAAATAGTATATATATAATTATATTTCACCAATTCAAATATTTTTTAAAATTAAAAATATAATATATTTTGTTTATTGGATAAAAATAAAGATAATGTGTTCTTGCAATGTGATATCATAGTTCATAATTATATCTTATATTTTTAAGAATAAGTAGAAAATAACTAATAACACCCAAGATTATATAATTTTTTATTAATAATTATAAATAAATTTTATTATGTATTTACATATATATTTAAAATATATTATATTAAAACATAAAATAATGACAAAAAGAAAAAATTTCTAAGGAAAAAAATAAAAATTATGAATTATAAACTAAGAAATAAAATATCAGTTGGCTTGATATTCTATAAGTATATTTATTTATTTTATTTATTTACGTACTTCTTGTTTTGAGATTTATAAATATTTTTTATAATAGAAAATAAATTTTTAATACTAGACATATAAAAAAATTACATTCGTAAAAAATCAAATTTATTAAATATATTTATACAACTTAAAGAAATAAATTAATGAATAAAATAAAATAAACAAACATGAAAAAACTAATAGTATGTATGTATAAAATTAAGATTTAATTTGTTTAATTTGATAGGTGCAAAATAAATTATATTTTAAATATTTTATTAAAAATAATAATAGTATTGTGTAACTTTATATCACGGTAACTTTTGTTTTTAACCAAATAAATTGATGTTAATTAATTAATATGTGTAACTTTTTTGTGATTATATATTTGATTAAGATAATTACATTGCAATTTTTTTTTCAACAATAGGTTTTGGTACAATAGTTAGTAATTTGAATTCTTCTTGTGCGATCCTTTGTTCAAGCTATATTCAACTTATATATTATTTTTAATAAAAAGTCAAAATTAAATTTGTTAAAAAGCAACAAAAAATTTTGAAAATTGTATAAAAACCAACTATTGACAATGGTATGCCATGCATACACACATACATGACATGGCCAAATAACTGACGATTTAAGAAAAACGTCAATGAACTTGACATTTCCATAATCCTTGTAATTAACTCAAGTAACCACTGGAGCAAATGTTACTATTGAGAGTTTTCTATAATATCATTGTGTTATTAATAAAGAAATTTCAAAATATAGAATAGATTAGTGTTTTATATGTAATATATTATATTTTATGTAAAATAAATAAATATATATATATATATATATATTACAAATAAGTAAAATTGTATATAAAATATTTGAGATATTTAATGAAATATTTGTTTACCATTATTTTACAATAATTTAATATAATAGGACATATTAAAATTAATTTTATGTGTATTATATTTTTAAAGCTTAAATTATGCATTAATATTAAGACATATATACGTGTGTGTGTGTGTGTGAGTGTGTTATATCAGTGAACAAATTTGTTTAATTTTTCCTTTTGAAATTTATCACATATACACACCATTTTATTTAATTATAATTATATTTAATAATTATTACTATAGTTAATACAAAAATGTAATAATAAGAACTATTGTCAAAATTTAAGGATTTAAAATTTAGTTTTATACACAAATACTATTTAGTTTTTAAATTAATTTAATTTTAAATTATTAAATTTGTATTAATCACAATATATACACACATATATATTATTTCTATATATAAATGTGATAATATATATATATATATAAGATACATATCTTATATATATAATTTAAATAATATAATAACATATAACATGAATATATACATACATATTCCGAGTAAATAAATTTATATATAATAAAAATATATATACATGAGTATGTATATATATATATTATGCATGTATGCATGCATAGTATATGTGTATATATATAATATGTGTATGTGTAGGCATTATATTATTTATGTGTATTGTGCATATATTATTGTATATTTGATCAAAGTATAAAACCCCTGGTTCAGTGGCATTTATAATATTAGGGGCTAGTAGGTAAAGTGTGAAAAATAAAAAATTTAGTATATATAATATAATTTAAATATGTTCTTGTACATTAAATAATACAATATTATTAATCATCAAAAACTATGCTTAACAATTTGCTTTTCCATGTGTACCAACAAATATTTTAATCATAAAATATCATCTTGCGCCTAAATTTAAAAGGATAAATGTCATTTTAATTTAATAAGAAAAAATGAAAAATTAGTTCTGTATTTTTGGGCGGTCCCAAAATTAGTTCTATAACTTTTACTTTACCAATTTCGTCATGTATCATTTTTATAACTCAATTTCAGTCTTTTTTTTATGGGAATTAGTAATGTTATTTGAAAAAGTATGTATCTCTCATGTGATCTCGTATAAATTGGGGTTTTATAATATTTCGGTCAGCTTGATTAGTTGGCAACACCAATGTTGAATATCACACCACGTCAGACTAAATTGAAGGAATAATTTTGTTGTTAGATTGTAATTCTTCTATTGTGCAATGCTATTTCAAAAGTAACATTTTAGAAATGAGAAACAAAGCCCTTGTTCAAGCCAAACTTCATATATCTTGCGGGCCCTCTCATGTTCGACTGCAAGAAAGAAGAGTTGGAGTACAAAGTCTTCCAGCTAAGCTCAAGCCACATAAATCTTCTTACGGAAAAGGCAACAACAGAAGCAAATACAAGAATCAACAGCCTTAGTGTGTTGGCCGTGCTTATCTGGAAGTGCAAAGCCCAATCCAAAGATGATGAATACGATAAGAAACGAGTTTAAATTATCCTTAACATCCTCGACCTAAGGCCGAGGCTGAATCTGCCATTGCCATTGTTGTACTGCGGCAACCCACTGCTAGTGGCTTATGCAACTGCAAAATACGATGATTTGGAGAAACTACCGTGCTCGGAGGCGGTGAAGAAAGTGGCAGAAGGACCATCGAGAGTGACTAATGATTATGACTAATGATTATGTCATATTTGTAATTTTCCACGGTGGTGTTGCCATATAATTGAGTTAGCCGGAATTTTATAAAACCCCAATTTATTTGAGGTCACGTGAGAGGCACATGTTTTTTCCAATAATCACTACAACAAAAATGCTAATAGACAACGGATTTTTTCCATTGTCTTTTAAAACATATGACTGTTGTTGAATCCACCGTTGTTAAAGGTGGCGCTAAAAGACAACGGATTTTTTCCGTTGTCTTTTTGTATAAAAGACAACGGTTTATAACCGTTGTCTTTTTAGCGTTGTCTTTTTTTAAAAAGACAACGGTTATAAACCATTGTCTTTATAGCGTTGTCTTTTTTTAAAATGACAACGCTATAAAGACAACGGTTTATAACCGTTGTCTTTTACAATTATGCCCATTAAGACAACAGTTAAAACACAACGATTCATAACTGTTGTCTTTTACAAATTTATGCAAAAATGTTACAACAACAGTTTTTTTACTGTTGTTGTTTGCTTTTTTTTTTATACAATTTTTTTTATTTTGAATCTTTTTTATTATAATTATTATATATCCAAAATTTTAAAACAAAACGAATATATCCAAATTTATAAACTAATAAACATCGCTACAAAATGTACTTAGCCCACAAAAAATATCAACATAATCCTAAAAAATAAAAATAAAGTATCCAATTAACGGTTACAATAGTCATTTCTAAAAGTCACAAACTAATTAAAGATAAATGTCACTGCAAATTATGATATACTACTCCATATAGCTGCCCCCACATCACAACCTGTCAAATGTATAAAACAAATCATATATTAATTATAAGTAAACTACTAAATAACAACAAATGATCCATGTAAAGTGATACCTTTAACTACTCATATATATGTTCTTGAACACATTCTGCCCATTCCGTACGGACTTCATCAATATCAATTAGAGAGTACCTTTTCGTTTGTGCGAACTGTGTGACAAAAGATATTAATTATGTAAACTGATGATTAATTCTGAAATATCTAAATTTGTAAATAGATAGAAAATTATTACAATTGGCCGGAGCGAAATCATATCTGCATTTGCATCTTCATCAAGTAATTGTCTCATGTACCGCATTACATAAAAACCACATTGTTTGGAATCAGGTTGCATTGGGATCTACATTGGAGACATAGAAATTAATGGTTAATAGAAAAAAGTTGGAACACTTATTAGTCACAAGGTTTTATATTTGTAATATAATAAGTTATGAAAATACATCTAATAAGGTTTTAATTAGAGGGTACCTTTCAATTACTGGATCATTTATTAAATCATTCACTATGCATTGGCACGAATAACAGCTAGCTGTGAATTGTGAAACTCAACAATCAAAAACTTGTAGTAAGGCTATTATACACAAAGAAAGTCTGATTCATCAAGTAGGTGGAAAACATGATCCAAACTGTACTGCATCAACAGAAAATTACAATATAGAAGCATGTGATGAAATAATTTTATGCATTTCAAAGTACTACAGCACTGAGTTTTACCATTTACTGCCGAATAAATCTCATCTTCATTTTTAGCAACAGCATTGCCTCGTCCATCGTAAGCCAGCCTTCTACTCTTAATCATAAGAGGATAACCAAATATGTCTGCTGCTTTTTTAGCACCTTCAAGGTCATCAATCTGCAACAGATATTTTGCATCAAGCGCTTTTTTCTATGATATAGCATATATATTTTTGAAGTTAATCTTCAAATATACTGTTTTACAATTCAATTTCTTCACCAAAATCCAATTACCTGCATGAATTTGGACTTTTTGTTTCTGTTACTGAAAGCACGATATTGTTATTCATTATACTGTTATGAGTAATCCTGGCAGAAAATATTCAAGTCAAAATTTGAACCAACCAGTTAAACCTATGTCCCAGTGCTATATATACATACACATATATATAGATAGATAGATAGATATACATATAATAGAAAATGGTTCTCTACAATGAAACATCAGCAGCCATAAATTCTTCTTCTACTTAGACTGATACAGCAGGTGATAATTTATTCTACCAAATGAATCTATGTCCCCCTCTTTCATGGTTCCTCACAAAATTAAGATACCTTAGTCCCTTGCAAATAAGATTTGACATTCATGGACATTTTTGGAATCAGCATTGTACTAAAGAAGGATACTGTCTGCTCCAAGAAGTCCTGCCCATAAAAAGTTTATATCATTGTTGTACCATAGAATGAGATTTCCATTTTTGTCCCTAGGATTCCAAAATTCAGCCATTTTTAGGTTTTGCACCTCGTGTATTTTTCACGTACACATTTTATACACTCACATGAGAGTATGTGAGTCAGTATGGGTGTTCGTGGGGGGAGGGGGGTGAACACCTGTTGCAGTATAGAGGAGATCTTGAAAGCACGATATTGTTATGCCATAGACGCCAAGATTAAGCGCCCACTGCCCTCAATAACTAATTTTAGCTGCTGCATTGGAAGTGCCAAAATTCAATTAATGCTTAGTCAAATTTAGTTGCTGTATTGGAAGTGTTTAAATCCAATTAGTGCCTAAATTCATCTCTCTCTCTCTCTCTCACACACACACTCACTCACAGACACACAAACAAATTTAAAGTACAGCAATTATATGAATTTGCACAAAGCTGACTACATTTCTACCGTAGATTTGTAGATAATAGCACAATTTAAAGTTTAATTAACCAAGCTTAATTAACAAAGCTGACTGAATTTAAAATTTTGCAGCCCGAAGTAAATAATAGCACAATTTCAAATCAAATTTCCCGAGTCGGCATACCATAGTAAACCCTCCACCCAAGGTATCAAAGCAATTGTTCAAATCAAAACACAAAGATTTGTTGGAAAAAATACTCGGTCGGCACTGCAGCGGTAAATAAGTAGAGCGACATTAAAAATAGCTATAGATTCAGAAAACAAAGTAGAGAAGGCGGAAGAAGAAATACGAAGTAATCATCAATGATTAACACGAAGGAGATGAACTGAGGTGAGAGAGATTTTACCTGAGAAAGACGAGAGTGAACTGCGATTCAGAGAGAGAGTGAAGTACCTACGGTGTTCTTCGGCACAAAGACAAACAAGGGCTCAAAACTGATGCGGGCTCTGTTTGGTGGGAGGCTCTATTTTGGACTCATCAGCTAATTAACTTAATTAACTTATTAGCATTACCCGCATCTCCTGTTTTCAATATTTTTAAACAATTGTTTTTGGGCTTCAAATTTGTGAAGTTATGCTACTTTTAACCTTTTTTTTTTTTTTTTTTCTGATTTTCAAGAAATAATAATAAGTGGGAAATATTTTTAATGTAATAATTTGTCCTAAAAATATATAATATCTAAACGTATGTTCATATTAATTATTTGGGTAACTCAAGTCTGGACTCAATTAATATTTTTGTTATAAAATCCAAATTTATTTGTTTTGTCCAATTTCAGTAGAGATGTGCCATTTCACCTTTCTAAATTTTTTTTTCTTTAGAAAATTAAATGCCAACCCTAGCTTAAAGTGGATGGTGTTAGATTTAAATTTAAATAACAATGTTAAAAAATATGCTAATTTAGTACAAAACTTGCTACCGAAAATATTTTCTAATTTATAAATTTTATTATAATTGGGAAATTATTTAATCAAGTAAGTTTGTTTTAATTGAAGTTTATAAAATTCTAAAATAAAAATATTATTAAATGTATAATATTTAATAAATTATATAAATTAATAAAAAAATTATTAAAAAACAACAACGGTTTACAAAAGTGTTGTAAAAATCGTTGTCTTTTCATTACATAAAAAGTGAAAGACAACACTACCAAAAAGTGTTGTTTAAAAGTGTTGTCTTTTAGCGCTTCTCACGCTGATAGACAACGCATGAAATATTAATATTAGTAATTCTCCTAAAAATATAGAATTGAAATTGAGTATTAAAATAATACAGGATGAAACTAATGAAGGTGAAAATATATAGGACTAATTTGAAACCGCCCAAACGGTACAACTAATTTTGTTCCCAGAGAAAGTATGTGTTGTTTGAATTTGTGACAAGAATCCATTCATTTATGTTGTTTACAGTTGTCACATCATAAGTTTTAAGAAATGATAAATCTTGCAAAGTAGAAAATGAGGCTAGTCAAGTGTCAAGTGCACGATGCCACTGAATTCATCTTATAAAATTATATTGAATTTTAAAAAAATATAAAATTATATTTATATTAGTGATTAAAATTGTAATTTATCTATATTGTAAAGTAATTGTGAATCATTTAAACAATTAATTAATTGAGGGATATTTTTTATAATTCTACCCAATTTATTGATATAACATAATGAAGTTTCAAAATTTGTATTAATGGTCAGTTTAGCCTTATGGTAAGATGATGGGATATGTTTTTGGAGGTCACTTGTTCAATCGAACAGAGCAATCATTTGATTAAATTTTAGAACCGTTTACTATAAATACAATACCCTGTGCAACCGATGCATAAAATTTCTTGCCAATTATTTGACCTTTTGTTACTATATAATGATTTTACCTTCTGTTTTATGTTATATAATGTGCACAGTAGATATCGTGCAATTTTTATTTGTTGTAATTCTCATAATCTATTGTGCACTAGATATGCATATTCTCTCAATATTTTTAGAAATACTCATTTACATAATATTTTTAGAAATACTCATTTACATAATACTGCTATAGAAATACTCATTTACCGTGGTTTTAAAAGATTTTCTCGAAATATGATAAACCGCCACAGAGTCCAACATTTTTACTTTTGCACCAAAAATTAAACATTGGGTCCAGTTTTTTTTATTATATATGTATATATACTAACACACACGTGCATCATATATATATGTGTGTGTGTATATATGTATGTATATAAACCACACAAATATAAATATTTTTATCTAATATATTAAATTTATATTTATGCATAGAAAATATATATATATATAATTATATTTCACCAATCCAAACATTTTTTTAAATTAAAATATAATATATTTTGTTTATTGGATTAAAAAAAAAAAAGAAAATGTGTTCCTGCAATGTGATATAGTTCATATTTATATGTTTTTAAGAATAAGTAGAAAATAACTAATAACATCCAAGATTATATATTATTTTATTAATAATTATAAATAAATTTTGGTATATATTTACATATATATTTAAAATATATTATATTAAAACTTAAAATAATCACAAAAAGAAAAAATCAGTAAGAAAAAGAAATAAAAAATTATGAAATATAAACTAAGAAATAAAAATCAGTGGGCTTGATATTCTATAAGTATATTTATTTATTTATTTACGTAATTCATGTTTTGAGATTTATAAATTTTTTTTATAATAATAAATGTATTTCTAATACTAGATATATAAAAAATATATTCGTAAAAAATCAAATTTCAAAATATATTTATACAACTTATAGAATAATTAATGAATAAAGTAAAAGAAACAAACATAAAAAAAAACTAATAGAATGTATGTATAATATTAAGATTTAATTTGTTTAATTTGATAGGTGCAAAATAAATTATATTTTTAATATTTTATTAAAAATAATGATAGTATTGTGCAACTTTCTATCATGGTAACTTTTGTTTTTAACCAAATAAATTGATGTTTATTAATTAATATGTGTAATTTTTTGTGATTATATATTTTATTAAGATAATTACATTGCAATTCTTTTTCAACAATAGCATTTGGAACAATAGTTAGTAATTTGAATTTTCCTTGTGCTCCATTGACTTAACATTCCAATAATCTTTTGTACTTAACTCAAGTATTCACCCACTGGAGCAAATGTTACTATTGCGAATTTTCTGTAATATCATTGTGTTATTAAATAAAGAAAATTCAAAATATAGAATAGATTAGTGTTTTATATGTAATTTCTGTTATGTAAAATAAATGCATATATATATATATATGTGTGTGTGTGTATATTAAAAATAATTTGAGATATTTAATGAAATATTTATTTACCATCATTTTACAATAATTTAATATAATAGGATAGATTAAAATTAATTTTGTGCGTATTATATTTTTAAAGCTTAAATTATGCGTTAATATTAAGATATATATATATATATATATATATATATGTGTGTGTGTGTGTGTGTGTGAGTGAGTGTGTTACTTTTGAACTGAAAATTAAACATTGGGTCCAGTTTTTATTTATTATACACTAACACACACGTGCATCATATATATATGTGTGTATATATGTATATATAAAAACCACACAAATATACATATTTTTATATAATATATTAAATTTATATTTATGCATAGAAAATAGTGTATATATATAATTATATTTCACCAATCCAAAAAAAAATTTAAAATGAAAATATAATATATTTTATTTATTGGATAAAAAAAAAAGATAATGTGTTCGTGCAATGTGATATCACAGTTCATATTTATATTTTTCTTAAGAATAAGTATAAAATAACTAATAACATCTAAGATTATATATTTTTTTATTAATAATTACAAATAAATTTTGGTATATATTTACATTATATATTTAAAATATATTATATTTAAAATTAAAATAATGACAAAAAGGAAAAATCAATAAGGAAAAAGAAATAAAAAATTAAGAATTATAAAGTAAGAAATAAAAATCAGTGGGCTTGATATTCTATAAGTATATTTATTTTTACTTTTTATTTATTTACACACTTCTTGTTTTGAGATTTATAAATTTTTTTTTATAATAATAAATATATTTCTAATAAGTAAGAAATAAAAATCTGTTTACTTTTTCCTTTTGAAATTTATTATATATACACTATTTTATTTAATTATAATTATATTTAATATTAATAATATAATCAAATAAAAACTGAAATAATTAGAATTAAAGTCAAAATTTAAGGATTTAAAAATTAGTTTTATACACAAGTACTATTTAGTTTAAAAATTAATTTTATTTTAAAAATATTAAATTTGTATTAATCACAATATATATACACACATATATTATTTCTATGCATAAATGTGATAATATATATAAGATACATATGTTATATACATAATTTTAAATAATATAATAACATATATAACACGAATATATATATTTATATGTACCCGAGTAAAGAAATTTATATATAATAATAAGATATTTACATGAGTATGTGTGTGTGTATATATATATATATTATGCATGTATGCATGCATAATATATGTGTATATATATTATATATGTATGTGTAGACATTATATTATATATGTGTATTTTGCAAATATTATTGTACGTTTGACCAAAGTATAAAACATCGGTTCAGTAGCGTTTATAATATTTTGAAAAATATTTTTTATATTACTATAAAATATAAATTTGTGAATAAAAGATCGAATGCTCTCTTGAATAGACAACCTCATATTAGGAGCTAGAGGTAAAGTGTAAAAATAAAAAATTTAGTATATATAATATAATTTAAATATGTTTTTATGCATTAAATAATACAGCATTATTAATCATCAAAATCTATGCTTAATAATTTACTTTTACATGCGCATCAAAAAATATTTTAACCATAAAATATCATCTTGTGCCTAAATTTAAAAGGATGAATGTCACTTTAATTTAATAGGAAAAATTGCAAAATTAGTTTTGTATATTTTAGGCGGTCCTAAAATTAGTTCTATATCTTTTACTTTACCAATTTCGTCATATATCACTTTTAAAGCTCAATTTTAGTCCTTTTTTAGATGAATTAATAATGTTATTTGAAAAAGCATGTGTCTCTCATGTGACCTCAAATAAATTGAGACTTTATAATATTCTGGTCAGCTTGATTAGGTGGCAGCACCAGAGTTGAATATCACACCACGTCATATTGTAATTGTATTTCAAAAATAACATTTTAGCAATGAGAAATAAAGCCCTTTTTCAAGCTAAACCTCAGAAATCTTGTGGACTGTATTGTGTTCGACTGCAAGAAAAAAGAGTTGGAGTACAAAGTCTTCCAGCTAAGCTCAAGCCACAGAAATCTTCTAAAGGAGAAGGCAACAGCCGAAGCAAATGCAAGAATCACAGCCTTAGTGTGCTGGTGGTGCTTATCTGGCGATGCAAAGCCCTATCCAAAGATGATGAATACGATAAAAACCGAGTTTCAACTATTCTTAACATCCTCGATCTAAGGACGAGGCTGAATCCACCATTGCCGTTGTCGTACTGCGGCAACCCACTGCTAGTGGCTTATGTAACTACAAAATACGATGATCTGCAGAAACTACCGTGCTCAGAGGCGGTGAAGAAGGTGGCGCAAGGACCGTTGAGAGGCACATTTGTGGGCCGTGTTGTGTTCGATTGCAAGAAAAAAGAGTTGGAATACAAAGTCATCCAGCTAAGCTCAAGCCACATAAATCTTCTAAAGGAGAAGGCAACAACCGAAGCAAATGCAAGAATCACAGGCTTAGTGTGCTGGTGGTGCTTATCTAGCGGTGCAAAGCCCTATCCAAAGATGATGAATATGATAAGAACCAAGTTTCAACTATCCTTAACATCCCCGACATAAGGACGAGGCTGAATCCGCCATTCTTGTTGTCATACTGTGGCAACCCACTGCTAGTGGCTTATGTAACTGCAAAATACGATTATCTGCAGAAACTACCGCGCTCACAGGCGGTGAAGAAGGTGGCGGAAGGACCGTCGAGAGGCACATTTGTGGGCCATGTTTTGTTCGACTGCAAGGAAAAAGAGTTGGAGTACAAAGTCTTCCAGCTAAGTTCAAGCCACATAAATCTTCTAAAGGAGAAGGCAACAGCCGAAGCAAATGCAAGAATCACAGCCTTAGTGTGCTGGTGGTGCTTATCTAGCGGTGCAAAGCCCTATCCAAAGATGATGAATACGATAAGAACCAAGTTTCAACTATCCTTAACATCCTCGACATAAGGACGAGGCTGAATCCGCCATTGCCGCTTTCGTACTGCGGCAACCCACTGCTAGTGGCTTATGTAACTGCAAAATACGATGATATGGAGAAACTAACGTGCTCAGAGGCTGTGAAGAAGGTGGCGGAAGGACCGTCGAGAGTGACTGAAGAATATGTCAAATATGTGAATTCCACGGTGGCGCTACCATATAATCGAGTTGGCCAGAATATTATAAAACCGCAATTTATTTGTGGTCACGTGAGAGGCATATGTTTTCTCCAATAATATTATTAATTCTTGTAAAAAAATAGGATTGAAATCGAGTATTAAAATAATACATGATGAAATGAATGAAGGCAAAAATATATAGGATTAATTTGGAACTTGCCCAAATGATATAGAACTAATTTTGTTCCCAAACAATTATGTGTTGTTTGAATTTGTGACAAGAATCACATTCATTTATGTTATTTACAGTTGTCACATCATAAAGTTTAAGAAATGATAGATGTTGCATAGTAGAAAATGAGGGTGGTCAAGTGCATGATGCCACTGAATTTATCTTACAAAATTATATTGAATTTTAAGAAAAATATAAATTTATATTTATATTAGTGATTGAAATTGTAATTTATCTATACTTTAAAGTAATTGTGAATTATTAAAACAATTAAATAATTGAGCGATATTTTAATATTTTTGCAATTTTGCCCAATTTAATTATACAACATAATAAAGTTTCAAAATTTGAGGTCAGTTTAGCCTTATGGTAAGATGACGGGATATGTTTTTGGAGGTCACTTGTTCAATCAAACAGATCAATCATTCGTTCAAATTTTAGAACCATTTAATATAGATATAATACCCTATGCATAAAATGTTTTGCCAATTATTTTTACCTTTTCTTACTTTTACCTTATTTTCCTGTTATATAATGTGCACAGTAGATGTCGTGCAATTGTTATTTCTTGTAATTTCTCATAATCTATTGTGCACTAGATATGCCATATTCTCTCAATATTTCTAGAAATATTCATTTACATATTACTGCTATAGATAAATCATTAAGAAAACGATTGTTGTTGTTGAGGGGGGATGGGCCAAAGATTTGAACTGTTTACATTTGGAGCAGGAATCTTTGTTGCCAAAAAAGGTAAATTACAATGACGATAACGAAGATTCGGATTTAGGTAAACTTTCTTGTACTCGAACAGTATGCGGCACCAAATGCACACCGTCCAAAACGTCTGTGATCCTGATAGGCAAGCGCTGGATGTTGGCTGATTTCTTAAAGGAACAAACCAACCCTGAATGTGTGGCCTCGATGCTGGAACAAACTGAGCAGCAGAGGCTGGTCGTGTTGGTGTTTTTCTTTTTCTGGGACCAGTGGGTGGAGTTGGATTGATCTGTGATCGTGGAGGACCATATGGTGAACCAGCAGGCGCTGTGTGCATGGTTCTCCCTGGATAGCATGAAAGGGGAGTGTACCGTGAACTGGCAGCTGGTGCATGACTTGCAGGATGCTGGAAGGCTGTGTTTCTTCCAGGGTGCGAGGCTGAGACCGAATAAAATGGTTGGCTGGTGGTGCCAGATCCTGGAGTGCTTTCTAAACTGAAGCTGTTGAACAGCTTCATGTTGTAAGCATTTCTGCTCTCTTTATCGGACAGTACCCCCCAAGCGTCTGATAGTATGATGAAGGCTCCATCAGCCCCACAGACTTGTTTTTGTCTGGGTGCAGTGACAGAGCTTTCCGTCTATACTGCTTCTTCAGCAGTTCATCTTCCGAAAAGGGGTCCACCCCAAGTACTCTGTAATAAATGGGCTCTCCATTTATCGTTTGATTATGTGCCATGTACACGTCAACTATCTCAAGAAACTGAGATAGTCCTTGAAGCTCAGGGAACAGGCTTTGAGCCTTCAAAGCCAGCTTTCTGGATCCTATGATGTCCTTTTCAAGCAACTTCTCTGCCATTTCCTTGGCCCTGACTGCTTCACCTCTGTTGAACTCCATTTTAATTTGCATTTCTTAGCAAATTAAACGAATTATGTTAGTAAAAAAACAAGAGTTTAGCATAACTGAATGTTAACGGCATTAACAGAATACATGATCTAGATTTCTGGACAAATCATTTTTTATACACAAGAAGCAAAGTTATTCATAATAAAATTAAATTGTGCCGCAAATCAAGAAAAGGAAATCTGCCTGTATTACCGAATTTAAGTTCTCTAAATCAAGGTTTAGTGTAACAGAATAAATGGAACGGCACAAACCGACAAATTAAACATATGTATTACCGGAATTTAAATTTGTAAACCATTTTGGTGCGAAAAGCCCATGACGTAAAGTTCAAAGTACAAACAACATGCAATGATAATTCAAATGTCAATCTCCTAAATTTTTGTATTCCTAAATTCTGGATCTCTTGACTACCCGTCACACCAAGATATAACAGGCAAACCAAATTCATACACATAAATTCAATTAACTGAAATTAAAGGATGCATAAAATACACCAAAACAATCAACAGCAAAAGAGATTAGAATCACAGCCAAGTCCAATTCACTATCAGCCATTTTCAGGGTATGCATTGATCTAACTTAAACCCTCTATTCCCAAAATCATCAGCAATTGGATTTGGATTTGGGGAATGTGAGAAGTGCAGAAATGAAAAACTTAATTGAAACGGCTGATGGGCAAAAGAAAACTTGTAATTACTAACTGCAGAAGAATACCTGAATGTATAAGGTGACCAGAGACCACCTTTTAATGAGTCAAGTCAGACTTACTTATGCTCAGCTCGAAAGCTTGTGAACAGGCTCGATTATTTTTCAATTAATAAATTTATATATATAGTGTCCAACAAATGAGTAATAAGCAATTTTTTACTCAAAAAAACTTTTAAAAACTTATGAAAAAGACAAGAAGTAAGAAGAATTGCAAGGAATAAGACGACTATTGATTATTTGTAATATTGTAAAGTAATTGTGATGTATTAAAACATTTAAACAATTGAGCGATATTTTAATATTTTTGTAAGTCTGCCCATTTTATTGATATAACTTAATAGAGTTTTAGAATTTATATAAATGGTCAGTTTAACCTAATGGTAAGATGACGGAATATGTTTTTGGAGGTCACTTGTTCAATCGAACAGATCAATCATTTGATTAAATTTTAGAACCATTTAATATAAATACGATACCTGGTGCAACCAATGAATAAAATTTATTGCTAATATGTTACCTTTTGTTACTTGCTGTATAATAATTTTACCTTCTGTTTCCCATTATATAATGCTTTTGTTTCTGAAGTTGTACGGAACATAGTAATAATTTGAAAATGAAATAGTTTGTTTTGATTTTCTTGAATACTAATTTTTTACACCAATTTTTTTTTCTTTCTTTTGGTGTTTTTACTTTCTTGTATAACTGTCTTTTAAATTGGTCAATATTATATTTATAAGCTTTTATGATTTTTAAATATTTCTATATTTGTTGTCGAAAAAAATATTAGTATACTTCATTTTTCTTATAAATTAAGCTTACTAACTTTGTTTTAAACAAAAATACAAAATGCATTTCGGCCAATTTTGTTCAATAGCCTGAGGAGAGCAGAGCTGGGCGGGCAAGTAGTTCAACAGCCTAAATTATCCTTTTAAGTTATTTTATTTTATACTTACTAACTCTTGGATAAATATATTGTTATTTCTTGGTTTAATTGTTTTTTCTTTTTCTTTTTTTTACAAGTTTTCACAGCCAACATAGAATTTGAGATTGACACCACAATGGATTCATGTTCCAACACAGGTGATTTTGGGATTCTAACTTTTCTTTTTTTGTTTTTTATCTGAAATTTCTATTGTGTGAATAATATATTAAATTAATCATTATTTCATGATTTACAATTTGATATTCATTTTGTATATTTAATAATAGCATATTAATTTTTAAATATAAAATACCATCTTCATACATTAATTGTGGTATATTTTTAATATTCAATATATTTTATATTGTTGGATAATTTTATTTTAAACAATTTTTATCAAAATATATTTTATATTATATATATTTTTTATTTTAAAAATTATATTACTATTTTTATAATTTATTATATTATTATATTATAAATCATACATCGAAAGGGAGAAATACTAGTGTATTAATAAAAATTAAAAATTATAAACATATAAAACATGACTTTTACTTTTTTTATAGAAACCCAAAGTAAAATATTAGGGCCGAAAATCAGTCAAATTGAAAATGCGAAGGGCTGACGAAAAAAATAATAATATTGCATAGGCAAGAAAGTAAGGGCGTTGGTTTTCCATGTAATTAATGAGTATAAAATAATATCCAAATCTTGCACATTAATTACATGATTACCCTCATTTTTCATATTAATATTAAGAAATAATTCGATAAAAATAAATTAATCAAAATAGCTCAGTCCCAGTCCGCGGAGACCAAAAAATAAAGTGGGTTGGGCTATAGTTATAGTGACCCAACTTGAGTCACATGAAGCTAACTCCTTTTTTTTTTTTTTTTTTTTCTTGTAATAACCTTTTTTATATAAAGCTTTTTGTTTTGTGCTATATAATAATTTTGAGTTAGATCTCTTGTGCATCTGGAATCTGTGCAACTAAATCACCCAGAAGCCACTTAAATTTCACAAGTGAACCTCAAATTATGCATCAAATTAAAAAAATAAAAATTTTGCGTCGAGTTGGGCGCAACTTGTGTCTATCACACATGCATCTCGCGTCCAGTGATTCTAGGTTCTCGTTGGGTGTGATTAATACTTCTTAGTTAACCCAATAATACCTTTTAATTAAAGAATCAATACATTTCAATTAAAAAAGTAATATTGGACAATTTTTTTTTTTATTTTCATTGAATCTATATTAATATAATAAAAAAATAATTTACCATCTATTGACCCATAATAAATACATTTTAACTAATAATTTCTTAGAAAACTTATTAAAATTGTATTTTTGATATACGTAATCAAATTATATTTTAATATTAATTTCAAAATAATATATTTTAAGTAAATGAGTAATATTATTAAAAATAAAAGAATATTATATGATTTAAAAAGTAATATTTTTTAGTAAAATAAGTATGATAGAGCAATTTCTTGATTCAATTTCTAAATACATAAATTATCTTTTAGCCATGAAATTATTACTCTTTGCGTTGCAAGGTAATATTATTTAATTATAATGGGTATCATTCTTTGTGTTTCAATGTGTTAGTTTATATATTAAAACCTATTATCGTTTAACCATAAATGTATGACTCTAGGTGTTAAAAAATATTACTATTTAAATATAAAATGTATTACTCTTTGTGTTGAAAGGTATTATTTCTTAATCGCAAAGATATTCCTATTTGTGTTGAAAGATATTAATATTTAATAGTAAATGTATTGTTCTTTGTGTTGAAAGATATAACTTCTTAATCGTATATGTATCAATGTATGTATTGAAACTTATTACTGTTTAACGGTAACCGTATTACTATTTGTTTTGAAAGGCACTTGCTTTTTTTATCGTAAATGTATTACTTTATATGTTCAAACATATTATTGTTTAACCGTAAATGTATTACTCTTCGTGTTGAAAGGTAATACTTCTTAATCGTAAATGTGTTACTTCAAGTATTGAAACATATTACTGTTTAATCGTAAATGTATTACTCTTTGCATTGAAAAATATTACTTTTTAACAATAAATATATTACTTTATGTGTTGAAACATATTACCACTTAACTTAAATGTATTACTCTTTGCATTGAAATATAGTACAATTTAACTGTAAATGTATTACTCTTTTTATTGTAAGATATTACAATTTAATTGTAATTAATAAGTCCGCCAAATAAACATATTTTTCTAGGCGCAATAATCACAAGAACACATAAATAAAATCAAGCATGTATAAAGAATAGACAAAGCACAAATGAACTATAAAATTTCTTGCAACACGAAAACGGTAAATTCGTTCTTAAATCAGTATTGAGAAGAACCTAAAAATAAAGTCAACGATGACAAGAGAGAATAAGCACAAAAAATAAATAAATAAAACATCAAAGTATAATTCATTAAACGTGCCTACCCATTTCTCAATAATTTATCCATTTTGCTTACATAGATACCAGTAAGAAACTTCATATTATTCTTGCTCAATCGTAACGTGAAACGTATTACTTATTTACGCAAAATTTAATAATATTGCTTATAATTAAATTTAAACTTTTCATATCATAACTAAAATTTTGAGAGGAAAAATTTTACATAAGTAATTTTTGTTTGATACCAATTAAAAAAATAAAAAACTACAAATTTATAAATATGTTAATTTTTTTTTCAAAAAAAATAAAATAAAATAGAAAATAATGAGTTAGGATTTGATTCATATTTTAAAATAATTTATATATTCATTTAATAAATATAGTAATACAATTTTATTTTTTAATAGAGACATATCAAAATTGGTCCAAAAATTAGTTCCACAAATTAATCTATTAAGATGTAATTACATTAATTGTTTAATTAATAAAATCCTATCACAACATTTGAAGTTTAAAATTTTAAGATAGGATAATTTATAGGAATGAATTTTATACCTATCAACAAAATATATAAATAAATTAAAAAACTAATAAGTATATCAATTTTGTTTACGTAAATAATTTTATTTTTAACTATAGTGAATTTTAAGAAAAATATAAAATTTTATTTCTATTAGTGATTAAAATTGTAATTTATCTATATTGTAAAGCAATTTTGATTTATTAAAACAATTATATAATTGAGCGATATTCTAATATTTTTGTAAGTCAGCCCAATTTATTGATATAACATAATAAAGTTCCAAAATTTGTATAAATGGTTAGTTTAGCCTAATGGTAAGATGACGGGATGTGTTTTTGGTGGTCACTTGTTCAATCGAATAGATCAATCATTTGATTAAATTATACTAGATCAATCATGTGTTTTTGGTAATGATTTGTATAATTCTAATTTATTTTTCTTGTAGTCTTGCAGAGATTAAGTTATACTAGATAAGATATGACAGTGTAATGATTTTGATCATTTTCAAAAAGAGTGTCAACCTTCTTGAGAAAACAAAATAAACAATGTTGCCCTTTGCTCATCCTCTAGAACTTATTCCAGCATGACAACTTAGGTGTACCTTAAATCCCTTTTAAATTTATTGTTCCAACATAATTTTGCTATAACTTTGATCTTGACTTGAATAAAAGATAGAAGATGATTGAAAAATAGTTCAAATATAAGAAAAAGGATGATCGAAAACTTGAATTTGAGCTAGATCATGCTAACCAAATGATAATGATGTTTAGCCTAATAAAGCTGCAAACACTGATCAAAATTCTTGCTCAAAATATCAAGTTTATTACAAAGTCGCAGTTACCAAGATTTGTTGTCTGATGTTACCATATGTACTAAAAACATAAAATATCAAGTTTATTACAAAAGTCACCGTGAATTAATTAAGAAACAACCCCTTCTTCCCTACATACCTCTTTTATTAGAATAAGTGTTTACATGCTCAAAAGATACAGACTAGACTGTTTGTAAGAACTAGAACTTCACTATATTCTAATTACTACATATCGAAACTCTTCTGACTTATTGTTCGGCCATCTAGATCACTATATGGTCTTTGAGCATTTGGATCCCCTAGCCAACATTGATAATCTAGTTATGTCTTTCAAATCACTCTAAATGTTCCTACTATTGTAAGAACATGTGTACAAACTCGAAGTAAAACAAACCAAACAAAAAGATCGAGGTGTTAATTTTTTTTTTTTAACCTATAAATTTTTGTGTACTTTTTGGTACACAATGGAGTATAAACTCTCAATATTCAAAATTTTTATTTGTCATAATTATAAATTCAAAAATATTTTTTTACAGCAATACCAAAGGGATTTATAGACTACAGAAATTCATTAAGAAATAATAGTTGAAAAAATATAAATGCATTGAGCGTTATAAATAAGCAATATTTGTTTGTCTTTGAATTTTACAACACCATACGTATATGAGCACAAATGGTTATAAATAAGCAATATTTGATTTAATGGATCAGGCAAATAACTTTTCATTCTTATAGTAAGTAGTAATACTATAATGGGGCACTTAGTTCTAACAATTTAATTTTGTAACACCAAGGAACAACTTCTAATTTGAAAGAAATTACTAACTACTTCAAACCTATTGCAATCGGTAATTTTAACAAAGTTGTCAAAAATTTATTCCGTATCATCAACATAAAAAACATGATCGATTACATCTACTCATCATATATTGAATTATAATTGAGATTTTGTTGAAATATTACATCGAACACTTAGTAAAACAAAGTAAATTCCCACCCTCCCATTTAGTTAATTTGCAATAAACTAGAGCTCCAATTCCTAATAACACAATTATCAAAATAATATAAAATATCACAAAATTTTGTTTTACAGTTGTTTTAAAATATTTTCCCAAAATATGATAAACCGCCACAAGTTCCGACATTTTTTACTTTTGAATTGAAAATTAAACGTTCAGTCAAATTTTTATTTATTATATATGTATATACTTTATACACTAACACACACGTGCATCATATATATATATATATGTTTATATATATAAACCACACAAATATACATATTTTTATATAGTATATTAAATTTATATTTATGTATAGAAAATAGTATATATATATATATATAATTAAATTTCACCAATTCAAATATTTTTTTTAAATTAAAATATAATATAGTTTGTTTATTGGATAAAAACAAAGATAATGTGTTCTTGCAATGTGATATCATAGTTCATAATTATATTTTATATTTTTAAGAATAAGTAGAAAATAACTAATAACACCAAGATTATATATTTTTTATTAATAATTATAAATAAATTTTGGTATATATTTACATACATATTTAAAATATATTATATTAAAACTTAAAATAATGACAAAAGGAAAAAATCAGTAAGGAAAACGAAAAAAAAAATTATAAATTATAAACTAAGAAATAAAATATCAGTGGGCTTGATATTTTATAAGTATATATTTTTTTTTATTTACGTACTTCTTGTTTTGAAAGTTATAAATATTTTTTTTATAATAGAAAATATATTTTTCATACTAGACATATAAAAAAATATATATGTAAAAAATCAAATTTATAAAATATATTTATACAACTTATAGAATAAATTAATGAATAAAATAAAAGAAACAAACATGAAAAAAACTAATAGTATGTATGTATAAAATTAAGATTTAATTTGTTTAATTTGATAGGTGCAAAATAAATTATATAAATATTTTATTAAAAATAATAATAGTATTGTGTAACTTTATATCATGGTAACTTTTGTTTTTAATCAAATAAATTGATGTTAATTAATTAATATGTGTAACTTTTTGTGATCATATATTTTATAAGATAATTACACTGCAATTTTTTTTCAACAGTAGAATTTGGTGCAATTAGTTATTTGAATTCTTCTTGTGCGATACTTTGTTCAATATATATTCAACTTATATATTATTATTAATAAAAAGTCAAAATTAAATTTGTTAAAAAGCAACAAAAAAAATTGAAAATTATATAAAAACCAACCATCATGATATGGCCTAATAACTGACCATTTAAGAAAAACGTCAATGGACTTGAAATGTTAATATTGAGAGTTTTCTATAATATCATTGTGTTATTAATAAAGAAATTTCAAAACATAGAATAGATTAGTGTTGTATATGTAATATTTTTAATATAAAATAAATATATATATATATATATACATATCAGTTACAATTAAATAAAATTGTATATAAATTTGAGATATTCAATGAAATATTTGTTTACCATTATTTTACAATAATTTAATATAATAGGATAGATTATAATTAATTTTATGCGTATTATATTTTTAAGGCTTAAATTATGCATTAATATTAAGATATATATGTGTGTGTGTGTGTGTGAGAGAGAGAGAGAGAGTATGTTATATCAGTGGACAAATTTGTTTAATTTTTCCTTTTGAAATTTATCATATATATACACCATTTTATTTAATTATAATTATATTTAATAATTATTAATATAGTTGGTATAAAAAATCTAATAATTAAAACTATAGTCAAAATTTATGGATTTAAAATTTAGTTTTATACACAAATACTTTTTAGTTTAAAAATAAATTTAATTTTAAATTATTAAATTTATATTAATCACAATATATATACACATATATATTCTTTCTATGTATAAATGTGATAATATATATATATACGATACATATCTTGTATATATAATTTTAAATAATACAATAACATATATAACATGAATGATATATGTATGTACCCAAGTAAATAAATTTATATATAATAATAATATATACATGTGTATGTATATATATATATATTATGCATGTATGCATGCATAGTATATGTGTATATATATTATATGCGTATATATAGGCATTATATTATATATGTGTATTATGCATATATTATTGTACGTTTAACCAAAATGTAAAACATCAGGTTCAGTGACATTTATAATATTTTGAAAAACATTTTTTAGATTAATATAAAATATAAAATTCTGAATAAAAGATAGAATGCGACAATCCTCATATTATGGGCTAGTAGGTAATGTGTAAAAAATAAAAAATTTAGTATATATAATATAATTTAAATATGTTTTTATGCATTAAATAATACAAAATTATTAATCATCAAAATATATGCTTAACAATTTGCTTTTACATGGGCACCAACAAATATTTTAACCATAAAATATATATCTTGCTCCTAAATTTAAAAGGATAAATGTCATTTTAATTTAATAGGAATAATAAAAAATTAGTTTTGTACTTTTTGGACAGTCCCAAAACTAGTTATATATCTTTTACTTTACCAATTTCGTCATGTATCATTTTTATAGCTCAATTTTAGTCTTTTTTTTTACGGAAATTAATAATGTTGTTTGAAAAAACATGTGTCTCTCATGTTACCTCGAATAAATCGGAGCTTTATAATATTCCAATCAGCTTGATTAGGTGGCAGCGCCCAAATTGGAGGAATAGATTGTAATTTTTTTATTATGCAATGCTATTTCAAAAATAACATTTTAGCAATAAAAAATAAAGCCATTGTTCAAGCCAAACCTCATAAATCTTGTGGACCCTGTCTTGTTCGACTGCAGGAAAGAAGAGTTGGAGTACAAAGTCTTCCAGCTAAGCTCAAGTCACATAAATCTTCTAAAGGAGAAGGCAACAGCCGAAGTAAATGCAAGAATCAACAGCTTTAGTGTGCAGGTGGTGCTTATTTGGCGGTGCGAAGCCCTATCCAAAGATGATGAATACGATAAGAAACGAGTTTCAACTATTCTTAACGTCCTCAACCTAAGGCCGAGGCTGAATCTGCCAATGTCGTTGTCGTACTGCGGCAACCCACTGCTAGTGGCTTATGCAACTGTAAAATACGATGATGTGGAGAAACTACAGTGCTCAGAGGAGGTGCAGAAGGTGGCGGAAGGACCATCGATATTAACTGATGAATATGTCAAATCTGAGATTTTCCACGGTGGCACTGCCATATAATCGAGTTGGCCGGAATATTATAATACCTCAATTTATTTGAGCTCACGTGAGAGGCACATATTTTTTCTGATAATATTATTAATTTTTGTAAAAAAAAAAAAAGGATTGAAATCGAGTATTAAAATGATACAGGATGAAATTGATGAAGGTAAAAATATATAGGACTAATTTGGAAACACCCAAATGATACGAACTAATTTTGTTCCCAAAGAAATTATGTGTTGTTTGAATTTGTGACAAGAATCACATTCATTTATGTTATTTACAGTTTAAGAAATGATAAATGTTGCAAAGTAAAAAATGAGGCTGGTCAAGTGCATGATACCACTGAATTTATCTTATAAAATTATATTAAATTTTAAAAATATATATAAAATTATATTTATATTATTGATTGAAACTGTAATTTATCTATATTGTAAAGTTATTGTGACTTATTAACACAATTAAATAATTGAACGATATTTTAATATTTTTGTAATTCTACCCAATTTATTGATATAACATAATAAAGTTATAAAATTTGTATAAATGGTCAGTTTAGCCTTATGGTAGCATGACGGGATATGTTTTTGGAGGTCATTTGTTCAATCGAACAAAACAGTCATTTTTAAATTTTAGAACCGTTTAATATAAGTACAATACCCTTTGCAACCGATGCATAAAATTTTTTGCCAATTATTTTACCTTTTGTTACTTTCTATATAATGATTTTACCTTCTGTTTCATGTTATATAATGTGCACAGTAGATGTCGTGCAATTGTTATTTGTTGTAATTTCTCATAATTTATTGTGCACTAGATATGCCATATTATCTCAATATTTCTAGAAATATTCATTTACATAATACTGCTATAGATAAATCATTAGGAAAACGATTGTTGTTGTTGAGGGGGAATGGGCCAAAGATTTGAACACTGTACATTTGGAGCAGGAATCTTTGTTGCCGAAAAAGGTAAATTACAGTGACGACAACGAAGATTCTGATTTAGGTAAACTTTCTTGTACTCGAACAGTATGCAGCACCAAATGCACACCGTCCAAAACGTCTGTGATCCTGATGGGCAAGCGCTGGATGTTGGCTGATTTCTTAAAGGAACAAACCAACCCTGAATGTGTGGCCTCGATGCAGGAACAAACTGAGCAGCAGAGGCTGGTCGTGTTGGTGTCTTTCTTTTTCTGGGACCAGTGGGTGGAGTTGGATTGAGTGGTGATCGTGGAGGACCATATGGTGAACCAGCAGGCGCTGTGTGCGTGGTGCTCCCTGGATAGCATGAAGGGGGAGTGTACCGTGAACTGACAGCTGGTGCATGACATGCAGGATGCTGGAAGGCTGTGTTTCTTCCAGGGTGCGAGGCTGAGGCCGAATAATATGGTTGGCTGGTGGTGCCAGATCCTGGAGTGCTTTGTAAACTGAAGCTGTTGAACAGCTTCATGTTGTAAGCATTTCTGCTCTCTTTATCGGACAGTACCCCCCAAGCGTCTGATAGTATGATGAAGGCTCTATCAGCCCCCACAGACTTGTTTTTGTCTGGGTGCAGTGACAGAGCTTTCCGTCTATACTGCTTCTTCAGCATTTCATCGTCCGAAGAGGGATCCACCCCAAGTACTCCGTAATAATTGGGCTCTCCATTTATCGTTTGATTATGTGCCATGTACACGTCAACTATCTCAAGAAACTGCGATAGTCCTTGAACCTCAGGGAACAGGCTTTGAGCCTTCAAAGCCAGCTTTCTGGATCCTAAGATGTCCTTTTCAAGTAACTTTTCTGCCATTTCCTTGACCCTGACTGCTTCATCTCTGTTGCACTCCATTTTCAGGTATTCTTTTTTAGCTTCAAAACCCTAGTAAATTAAGAACAAATGTATGGCAGAATAAACCAAATTTAAGGTTCTCTAAATCAAGAACAAATATATTATCGAAATTTTAAATTCATAAACATTTTGGCGTGAAAACCCCTTGATGTGAAGTTCAAAGTAAACATAGAATGATAATTCAAATGTCATCTCCTAAATTTTTGTATTCCTAAATTCTGGATCTCTTGACTACCCCTCACACCAAGATTTACCAGGCAAACCAAATTCATGCACATAAATTTAATTAACTGAAATTAAATGAGGCATAAAATACACCAAAACAATCAACGGCAAAAGAGATTAGAATCACAGCCAACTCCAATTGACTATCAGCCATTATCAGGGCATGCATTGATCTAACTTAAACCTTCTATTTCCAAAATCATCAGCAACATGCAGATGAATACCAGCTCATAGAACATGATCATGATACAGATAAAATCAAAAAAAATTAAGCATTCTTGCAGAAAATTGAGAATGTATACCTAAGGTGATGCTTCCAGGAGGCGCTGTGAATTTCATACTGAAGAAAAGGAATTCAATGAATGTGGTTTGAAGGGTGTTTAAGAGTTCTGAGATCAACAGAGTTGCATTCAAAGAAATTGGATTTGGGGAATTTGAGAAGTGCAGAAAATGAAAAACTTGAAACGGCTGTAGGCAAAAGAAAACTTGTAATTACTGACTGCAGAAGAATAGCTGTATATATAAGGGGACCAGAGCCCACCTTGTTTTTTGGGGGAAAGTTTATGAGCTAACCGGTTAAAACCTTAATCATGGTTCAAATTGAACCCTGATTAGTTAGCCAGTTTTGTGAATTTGGTGAGTGTATTCCACAAAGCACCAGCATTAATTGTTGCATTTCTGTACTTTGTCTGGATTATATTTTGAATTTTTTCCATACACGCTTGATTTCAAATTTCCCAAATTCATATTGAAATTATGGACATTTCCTTGTCTTTTTTTCGGAATATTTGATGCTAATTATTGAAATTTTATTTAAGTTTGAAAAAATTAAAATATTTTCCAATATAAAATTTGAAATTTTATAAATTTAGCCATAATGTGTAATATGATTCGCAATTAATGAAATTTTCTTTTCAGGGGAGCCTGGTTGCTGGAAATCCGGTAAACCCATATCTGCATTGAATTCAACCATATCTGCAAGCATTGGTGTCCGTTGGCATATCTAATTTTCAGACAAATGTTCTGTTCATTGGTACCTTACTCTCATGATGTCAGCTTCGGTCCAGAAATCAAACGCACCGTCAGTGACTCACCAAACAATGACCTCAATCATTTCATCGCAGATCTGCTGTTGGGATATACATCCATGCATACATATATGTATATGCATGAGTAAGGTAGAATGCCTTGATTTCTCAGATTTTTGGATTCTACCAGGTTTGCTGCCTGAATCAGTAGAACGATGGAGAAGACGACCACACCCAAACAGTTAACTAAACATGTGACTTTTTAATTTTTTTAAATAATAATAATTAATATAATTTTGAAAGATCAAATGGAGAACTTTTATGAAATGAAATGAGCCGGTGCAACAAAAATTATAGACTGCCACTTATTTTGGGATAGGGATATTTAAATTTTGTTATAACATTATGCATTTTAATATATTTTATTTATACAATTTTAAAGTATTTCAAATATAGTTAAATTTAAATATTGATTTAATCAATATTTTATTTCAAATAATTTACTTTGGATATGTTACATATCGTGTATCGTATGGAGATAATATTAACTTTCTTAAAAGGCCGTCTCGATAACATATAAAATGAAATGAGCTATTTTACATGGGACTTAAAGAAGAAAAATAAGATCTAACTATAAGAGAACCCTAAAATTTATGTGCATTGGGTGCACGTGCAAGTTGCAATCCAATCTACAATATTTTTTTAATTAAAAAATATTACTTGTATACTCGAAAAGTATTACTACTGATTTGTGATAAATAGGAAATTGGGCATATTTTTAATTGATGAAATTGTATTTTTAAAATAATTAATTCTTGTGCACTCTTTATTTTCTACTTATTTAATTTTTCGACGAGAACTACTTTCTTTTTGTTTTTGTCGTCATTTGCAACATTTTATAAACAATTATGTACAATAATCTACATAAACAATGGGCCACTTCTTGGCCCACCCGACCAAGAAAGACTACAGATAAATTTATGGGGTAAAAAATTAAGAATTTAATTAATTTAATTAATTAAGCTCAAAACTTAATTAAGCCCATAATAATATATATGTTAATTAGGGCAGAGTCACGCATAAGCAGCCACATTGATTCATCCACCAAGACAGCAGCAAGGAGAGAGGGAGGAAGGCAATTGTTGGAATTGGCAGCCACCCTTGGAAGACTCATTCATTCATGCTGGAAAAGGAGGCCTGACGGCTGCTGGGAAGAGAATAAAGGAGAAAGATAATTCTCGCCGTCATCTCGGTTATTGGATTCAATTTTTCTTTTATCTTTTTATTAATTAATGATCATAAATTTTAATTTAAATATGGATATTTAAATTTTATATTCTAGTTTATGGGATGTTTGAACCCTATCTCATATTATGTGATTTAAACTTTTGTGACACAGTATTGATTTAATAGATTCAAATTTATTATGTTGATTGTTTAAATAGATTTATGATATAAATATTGTTAATTGTGAAAGATCAACTCAATTGATAATTTATATATTTAGTGTTAGGGTTTAAATTGCAATTCGTAATTTTTGTGATGTTGAAACTATTTGTAGCGACTAATAATATTTATTATTAGAATCAACGTAATTCAGGATTAATTGAATCGAGCGTATCAATTCGATAACCTGCCTACCCTATTATTCTAATTGATAATGCGTTTAATGAATTAAATCCAAATAGCGTATTTTGGACAGTTCGATTAAATAGATTACTTAGAGAGCTTATTATAATTAATTACATTTAAGAGATCAAACGAATCAACGAAGCTTGTTGTTGGTTTTGAGATAGGAATTCCACAATTAAATTGATAAAGTGTCTCATAATCATATAATTTGGAATGGAGAAAAATTGAACTGCGACCCGAAATTGCTCATTATATATTATTGTTTGCTATTTGTTTGCTTGCTTTATTTTAATTTATTAGAGTAGATTGAATTTTATTAGTTTAGTAAACAAATCAATCAATCCCATTTATTTACATTCGTAAAATTAACATAAAAAATATACAAATAATTCAACCAGTTTCTGTTGGATCAACCTTCTCACTACAACAAAATAGTAGAGAAAAGCGATGAAAAATAAAATTAATTAAATTTGACGTGCTCCGACAACATGGTCAAAATTTTGATATATATATATAAATATTTGTGAAATTTTTTTCTCTTTTTCTATTTTAGGCAGCTGGAGCAGGAGATAGTCACCCTCTCATATCGAATGACTTCACGTCGACCTTCTTCAATGACTTTACGTCGACCCTCCTCATTGTCCCAGTGAACAGTGACTCATTTCTCACATCCTATGGAATTTTATGTTTTTTTATTGTCCAACTTTCATGATTTTGTAGCATGCTATTAATGATAGTGTGAGGGAAGGTGATGAATGAATAACATGTGGTAGTTAGGAGAAGCTTGCAATGATGAAAATTATGAGGATATGATATTTACTTTCTAAGTTCGAATTGGCTCTTTGTGGCAAGTGTGATTAACTAATAGTTTTATAAACCTGTCTCTTTAAGCTACGGTTGAGTTATCTGTTGCATGCATGATTTACACAACTGATGCCGACGCCACTTCGTTGGCATTCATGGAAGCTTACGACCGAGTCTTTAGGCCTAAATTGTGTTAAGTGTTTATATGTACTTCTATATTTAGATATGTGATACTTTAGGTGGTTTTAAGAAGTTGGTTATGTATGTGGTATTTAAACTCTTTGTTGTATTCCTGTAAGGTGGTTATTGATATATTGAAATTAAGACTTTCTGGAGAATTTCACCTTCTTCAATAGTGTAATCTTCTATCTTCAAATTACGCTTCCACTACGTCAATTGGTATCAAAGCCCAGGCACGATGCCTCCTCGTCGTCAACCCAACGTTGACCCAAACGATGCCCGGCGTGATACGAAAATTGCTAATTTGACCCGGCAAATCGAAGCCTTAACAGTTGGGCTTGATGATTTGCGATCTGTTGTTACTGCTGCTATTCCAGGAGTGCACAATCGTCCTACCCATGATCGTGATCGCGCAAGGTCGCCTGTTGATTCTGATGGGGACGACGAAGAGACCGCTTCTGCAGTGAATCCATTTGCACCACGCCAACATATTGGGGGCGACGATCGACGCTGGGAAATGGGTTTCAAACTTGAGATACCCGAATTTTCAGGGGGTCTCGATCCATGTGACTTCTTGGACTGGGTTAATTATGTAGAGGAGTTACCTGATAACCGCCGAGTCCCTTTGATCGCGACGCGGTTGCGGGGACGGGCTTCTTCTTGGTGGTATCAAGTTAAAGTGTCACGTCGGCGACAAGGGAAACCCCCAATGCTGTCATGGTCGAAGCTTCGGAAACATATGGAGCGCGAGTTCCTTCCTTTCCATTTTGAAAGTATATTATATCAACGACTCCTTCATCTCCGTCAAGGATCGAAATCGGTGGATGCATACACCGACGAATTCTATCAATTGGTGTCGTGCATTGCAATCCGAGATTCGCCAGCCCAATTGGTCGCGCGTTATGTCGGCGGCCTCCGGCCCTCCATTCACGACACCGTCGCACTCTTCAACCCAATTTCCATCTCAGATGCCCACCAAAAAGCCATCTTGGTCGAACAGCAGACACGACGCCAACCCACTGTGATCGGCGCCTCCGTTCGTGCGGCTGCTTCAACGTCGGGGACGCCACCGCTGCCGTCGGGTCGTGCCCCACCACCGGCAGCAACTCCACTCCGTTCGGATTCTGATACCGCCTCTGTACGCTGCTATGGCTGCGGTGAATCTGGGCATAGGAGGACGAACTGCCCTAGGATGAATGGTCAGCGTTCTCTTTTGGTGGACCCCACAGACAACCCATTATTTGACTTGCCAAGGTACGATGAGGATGTGGATACTGATGCTCCATTACTTGAAGAACATTATACAGGTGATACTGGCCCTTTACTTATGATTCGGCGTTAATTCCTTACTCCCAAAAATGCTGTTGTTGAGAATGTTCAGCGTACACATATTTTTTAGTCTACCTGTACTATTGGTGGTAAAGTTTATCATTTTATAATTGATTCTGGGTCGTGTGAAAATGTTATCTCTGTTGAAGCTGTTTCGAAATTGCATTTGTCTACTGAACCTCACCCCTGTCCTTATACATTGGCTTAGATTCAGCGTGGGAATTCTGTTACTGTTGATAGGCGTGTATTCGTTTCTGTTTCAATTGGAGCTCGTTATTCTGATGATATCTGGTGTGATGTCGTTCCTATGGATGCCTGTCACTTATTGTTGGGACGTCCGTGGCAGTTTGACAGATCGATTTTCCATGATGGACGGCAGAATACATATAGCTTTATTTTTCGAGGGGCGAAGATTGTGTTACATTCTTTACCGCCTCGATCTCCTACCCCGGATCGTTCAGTGTTGTTATTGGGGAAATCTCAGTTTATAAAGGAATTGTCCACTGCGCCTTTTCTGGTCCTCCTGTTGAATGTTGCTACTTCTACTGAGGATCCTCCTTCTTCGCCGGAGGCTGCCTCTTTACTTCAGGAGTTTGCCGATGTATTTCCATCTGATCTTCCATCCGGTCTACCTCCTTTACGAGATATTCAGCATCAGATTGACTTGGTGCCAGGTGCTTCTTTGCCAAACCGCCCCCATTACAGGATGAGTCCAGCCGAGCATGAGGAATTACGCCGGCAGGTGGAAGACTTAGTTTGCAAGGGCGTTGTGCGGGAGAGTCTCAGTCCTTGTGTCGTTCCTGCTCTTCTTATTCCCAAGAAGGATTCTACGTGGCGCATGTGTGTGGATAACCGAGCTATTAACAGGATTACTATCCGTTACAGATTTCCTATTCCACGCCTTGATGACTTGCTTGATCAGTTGAGCGGTGCAGCTATCTTCACTAAGCTTGATCTTCGGAGCGGATATCACCAGATCCGTATTCGTCCTGGCGATGAGTGGAAGACTGCTTTTAAGACTCGTGAAGGATTGTTTGAGTGGTTGGTTATGCCGTTTGGGTTGTCTAATGCTCCTAGTACATTCATGAGGATAATGAATCAGACCCTGCGTTCCCTGATTGGCACTTGTGTGGTTATTTACTTTGATGACATACTGATTTATAGTCGATCTGTTTCTGAGCATGTTTCTTATGTTCGGGCGGTACTTCAGATTCTTCGGACAGAAAAGTTTTATGCAGCACCTCATAAGTGCATTTTCTTTGTGGGCTCTGTGTTATTCTTGGGCTACAAGATTTCTACAGATGGTATTCGGGTTGATGATTCGAAGATTGCAGTGATTAGAGATTGGCCTATACCTTCTACAGTGACTGAGGCTCAGAGTTTCCATGGTTTGGCATCTTTTTATAGACGGTTTATTGCCCACTTTAGTGCTCTCATGGCACCGATTACTGATTGTATTGCTCGTAAACCGTTTGTTTGGACTACATCTGCTTCTGTTGCATTTGAACAGATTAAAGCCAAACTTACCTCTGCTCCGGTTCTCCTTCTCCCTGATTTTGAGCTTCCTTTTGAATTATCGTGTGATGCGTCCAAAACTGGTATTGGTGCAGTCCTCAGTCAGGGAGCTCGTCCGGTTGCTTATTTCAGTGAGAAGATATCCGGCCCTCGGTCTCGTTATAGCACATATGATGTGGAGTTTTATGCTATTGTTCGTGCAGTTCGTCATTGGCGGCACTATCTTTTTCAGAGGGAGTTTGTTTTGTACTCGGATCATGATGCTCTTCGACATTTGTCTTCCCAGGCCAACCTTTATGCTAGACATGCTTCTTGGACTGCCTTCTTACAGCAGTTTACATTTGTTTTGAAGCATCGATCGGGTGCTTCTAATCGGGTGGCTGATGCGTTGAGTCGTAGGGCGATGTTGATTACGGATTTGCGTGTTGTTGTCCCTGGGCTGCATTTATTGACTGATCAGTATCCATCGGATCCTTTCTTTGGTTCGATTTGGGATTCTCTGCGCTCTTCAGCCTCTAAAGATTATGTGGTGCTCGAGGGTTTATTGTTTCGGGGTACCCGTTTGTGTATTCCATCTGGAAGCCTCCGTTTGTTGTTAGTATCCGAGCTTCATAATGCTGGCCATGTTGGTCGGGATCGATCTATTGAATTAGTTCAGCGCTCTTACTTCTGGCCGACTATTCGGCGTGATGTGACTCGATTTGTTGCTCATTGTCGTACTTGTCAGATTTCTAAGGGTTCTGCTACTAATGCGGGGTTGTATCGGCCTCTTCCCGTCCCTTCTCACCTGTGGAATGCCATTAGTATGGATTTTGTCCTCGGTCTTCCGCGTACTCAGCGTGGACATGATTCCATCTTTGTTGTTGTTGATCATTTTTCGAAGATGGTACACTTCATCCCTTGTAAGCGGACTTCAGATGCATTACATGTAGCTCAATTGTTCTTTCGGGAAGTATATCGTTTGCATGGTCTGCCTTCTTCGATTGTCTCCGATCGTGATACTCGATTTTTGAGTTTTTTCTGGCGAAGTTTGTGGAAAATGGCCAACACCTCCTTACAGTTTAGCAGTGCTTACCATCCGCAGACTGATGGTCAGACGGAAGTTGTTAATCGTTCTCTTGGGAATCTTCTTCGGTGCTTGGTTGGTGAAAATTTACGCTCGTGGGATGCCCGTTTGAGTCGGGCCGAATTTGCTCATAATTTAGCTGTTAATCGGAGTACAGGCCTATGTCCTTTTCAGATTGTCTATGCTGTTGTGCCTCAAGGTCCGGCTGATTTTTTTACCCTTCAATCTCCTGCTCGGGTTGATGCTTCAGCTGCAGATATGATTGACACTCTTCGCCACACTCATCAGTTCACTAAACAGAAGTTGCTTGATTCTAATGCGAAGTACAAGGAGATTGCTGATCATACGCGCCGCCATGTGGATTTTGAAGTTGGTGATTTTGTGTGGGCTATCTTGACGAAGGATCGTTATCCTGCTCATGCATACAATAAGTTGGCGGCTCATAAAATTGGTCCGGTGGAAATCATTGAGAAGATGGGTTCGAATGCTTATCGTTTGAAGTTGCCATCCCACATTCGCACTTCTGATATCTTCAACGTTAAGCATTTGATTGCTTTTGAGGGTGATAACGATGATGATACCGACGTTTCACCCTTATCTACTTCAAGGTCGAAGTCCTTTTCGGCGGGGGAGAATGATGCCGACGCCACTTCGTTGGCATTCATGGAAGCTTACGACCGAGTCTTTAGGCCTAAATTGTGTTAAGTGTTTATATGTACTTCTATATTTAGATATGTGATACTTTAGGTGGTTTTAAGAAATTGGTTATGTATGTGGTATTTAAACTCTTTTTTGTATTCCTGTAAGGTGGTTATTGATATATTGAAATTAAGACTTTCTGGAGAATTTCACCTTCTTCAATGGTGTAATCTTCTATCTTCAAATTACGCTTCCACTACGTCAACAACCCTGTTATTGGCATGAGATTTGAGCCTTTGAGCACTGATGATCACACTTAGTTGTTCATTCTAGAACTTGCTCGGCTATGCTTTTTGAAATTAATGTTTTGAGTTTGCACATGTTAGATGATAAAGGCACTTAGGATATTTTATTTGGGCCTTTGCACAACTACCTAATGCTTGATCTTTTAGGATATCCCGTTGAGCCTTGGCTACTTTTCTTGCTAAACCGTCCCCAATCAAATTTTGTCATACACCTAATCTTCATAATTGTTACAAATATTTGTGGATTGCATTCTTTAATATGAAGTTGAAGGCATCATGTGTACCCTTTGTCTCAGGGGGGGCTATTTACTGGTCATTGGCGGTTGTAGGGGGGCAGGTTATTGCATTGCACACTCCGTTTATTGTTACTGTGTTGCTGAACAAAAAAAAACTTCGTGGGGGCAGAACTACTACTGCAGAATATGTATATTGTTGCTGCCACCAAAAAAAAAAAAAAAAATCGTGGGGCAGAGCTATGGCTGCAGAATATGTATATTGTTGCTGCCACCCAAAAAATATTGTGGGAGTAGAATTATTGCTGCAGAATGTGCATATTGTTGCTGCCACAAAAAAAAAATAATAATAAAATTTCCAAAGCAGTGGAGTAATTTTGGGTCTGGATCATAGATACACAATAAGGTTGAGTTGAGAAAGTGTAAGCTAAAAAATATGTTGGTTGAATTTGTTAGAGTGCTTTACAATCCATTAATAATCATAACAAGTTTAGCCTAACTTTCTTCCAAATTTCACCTCTTTGATTTTACCTTAAACTACAACCACACTATACCCTGAGAAGACCTTTGATTTCATGAAAATTAGATATCCGAGCAAGCTTGTGGTAAATGGCATGCTCCGTGTTGATATGAGTGGTTTTAAATTCATCATCATATTATACACTTGAGTGAATGAGTTATACTTTTGTGAGGGTATTAAATCTTTGTATGTGTGAGTTTAACTTGATTGTTAGGTGATAATTGGAGGGATCGATAAGTAGGAAATTGTGCGTATTGTTTATAATAAAATTGTATTTTCAATACAATTAATTCTTGTGCACCCTCTATTTTTTACTTATGTAATCTTTCGACGAGAACTACTTTCTTTTTATTTTTATGGTTATTTGTAGTGTTTTATGAACAATTTATGTACAATAATCCACATAAAGAGTTGGCCACTCTTTGGCCCACCTGAAAAAAAAGATTACTGACAAGTTTGTGGACTAAATAATTAAGAGTTTAATTAATTAATCCCTTAATAATATAAGTAATTAGGGCAGCCACAAGTCACGCATCAGCAGCCACATTGATTCATCCACTATGACACCATCAAGGAGAGAGGGAGGAAGGCAATTGTTGGAATTGGCAGCCACCCTTGGAAGACTCTTGCATTCATGCTCGGAAAGGAGGCCAGACGGCTGCTGGGAAGAGAAAGGAGATAAAGGAGAAAGATAATTGTCGGCGTTATCTCGGTTATTTGATCCAATTTCTCTCTTATGTTTTTTATCAATTAATGATCATGGATTTTGATTTAAATATGTGTAACTAAATTTTATATTTTGGTTTACGGGATGTTTAAACTTTATCTCATATTATGTGATTTAAACTTGCGTGATACCATATTAATTTAATAAGGTGAGAATTATTATGTTGATTTTTTGAATGGATTTATAATATATATTTTCTTAATTATGACTCATCAACTCAATTGATAATTTATATATTTAGTGTTATGGTTTAAATTGCAATCCGTAATTGTTGTGATGTTGAAACCATTTGTAGCGACTAATAATATTTATTATTAGAATCAACGTAATTCTTGATTAATTGAATCAAGTGTATGCATTCGATAATCTGCCTACCCTATCATCATAATTGATAATGTGTTTAATGAATTAAATTCAAATAGCGTATTTGGACATTTCGATTAAATAGGCTACTTAGAGAGCTTATTATAATTAATTATGCTTAAGGAAAAAACGAATCAACAAAACTTGTTGTTGGCTTAGGGGTAGGAATTCCACAATTAAATTGATAACGTGTCACATAATCATATACTTTTTTGGAACTTATATTTCATACCGATTTTTCTATTTTAATAATTTACAATAAAATTTCCAATAAAAGTTATAAAATTTGAATGTCAAATTAGGTGTTATCATTTTTTTATAATAAGAGTTATAAAGAAATTGTAGGTATTAATAGTTAATAGACGTTGCAAACTTATTTGGCAAACAAAATTTTTATTTTGGGAAAATCAAATTGAACTTTGCATGTGTAAATTCATTTGAAATCCTTATTAATTTAATAAGTATGAATATTAGGAATATATATGTTTTTAATTAATAAGTCAAAATTTCCTTCTATGAGTTCTTATTGAATTATAAGTCAATCTTGACAATATGTAATTGGACTATTTTCTCTAATTAATTTTTTTATTTTAAGTAGAAATCTTAAATAATGTGATAATTGATTGGAAATTTGTACTTACTTATTTGCATTTAATCATATATGATTTTTACTTAATTAAAAGGTCAAATTTTCCTTAAGTTCTTTTCATGAAAAACATACAACTAATGTCTAACAAATTTAAAATAAATACTTTTATTGACTAGGTAAATGTTCAATTAATTTGATTGCATGTAGTATTCTGATTTTCTTAATTTAATATTTTGGACCATATTTTTTAATAAAATCTTAAAAATATGCGGGTGAAAATATTTAAATATATATACTTTTTAATTAGGAATATAATTAATATTTATTAGCAACCTAATATTTTTGTTAGCATTTATGTTATATATTTAGAAACATGTATTATGTATATGTTATAATACATATATAGATATTATAAGTATTATATTAACAGTTATATAGACATTATTATTATATTAAAATTACAAAACTACATCATTAAACTAACCGTTATATTAGTATTATACATGTGTGCATTTATGTATTATTGTTATTTGTAACTACTCTTATTAATGTTACTAAATTAGATAATTATGGTAATTTTATATAATTGCTCATATTTATTTTCGTAAAGTCAAATATATATATATATGCATATATCGCATTAATTCAATATTTGATTAAGAGTCTCACTACCTTTTATGTATTTTTTTCCTTTATTATGTCTATAAGTTTCATCCGTGGAAAGGTTAAAAAAAATTATTCTTTATTCCAATGATAATTCAATGTGTCAAATCCCTAATTTTTAGGATTATGATATGGCCCCTCAACTATTTAATTATTAGGAATGTTATGAATATATACGTATTTAATTATTAGGTCAGGCTTTCGTTCTATGAGTTTTTATATAAATCTCAAATTATTCAGTCATGTCATCCTATTCCTCATAAATTTTTGTAATTTTCCCATTTACCTCATCTGCCTAAGAGTAGGTAACTTTCATAATTTTGCCACTAACTTTGTTTTTATTTATTGTTATAAATTTTCATATTAAACAGGCACTATCGTCATAAGAAGGTATATTTTCTTAGAATATTATTTTCTCAATTGTTTTGGTGAAATTTTTTATGTATCTTTATTATCAACTCATCATTTGAATTATTTTATATTTTCATTCATTTTAAATTCATGAATCTTTAATTATTCTATCGTATCATCTTATTCTTTAAAAATCTTCTTAATTTTTTCATTTTGGGTCATCTCCATAAGAGCAAACAATCTTCATAATCTGCCACTAAGAGCAGATAATCTTCATAATTTTGCCACTGACTTTGATTTGTTTCTCGTCTTTTTAAATCATGGATTTTTAATGTCTTTGTGTGCAGCAGATCTCATTCACATCATTCACACTTGAAGGTTTGTTTATAATCTACAAGAGATTTACAGTTTATGATCATGTTTTTTTGAAATATATTCTACAAGAAATTTTTAGTTTAATATATTTAGAACCCGCTATTATTTTATTCTTAATTATGTAAATTACAATTATTTTTTTTACTTATTAAATGTATCAAACTATTGTTATTGTTACTTCTACTTATAAATGTTTATTAACAAAAGATTATTGTTAATTAAATGTATTAATTTTATTTAGTATTAGATTAATAAAAAATAAAAAAATTATTATACATAATAATAATTAATAATTCAATTACTAAAATGGACTCAAAGTATATATGTATATATATATATATTAATCTAAATAAATGAATGCAGTTAATTATGTTAAATGTACTAATTTATTAAAGCTATTGATTCTTTATCTATATATATATATATATATTAACAATTTATTATTATATTATTACTTTTAAATTTAGTTGGATTAATAAAAAATATTGAATAATTACTAATCCAATTACTATATTGCAAAGAAAAGTAATTAAATCTAAGTATCAAGCTGAATAAAAAATACAATTAATTATGTTATATTTAATAACTTATTAAAGTATGGATTCTTTATTTTATTCTTTATATAGTTTTAACATCTTTATTTATTTGTTTTAGGATAATAGTTAATTAAATTTATTAATGAATATTTTTTTATAATTCTATCTTTTAAATAAAATTAAACAAATTATAATACTAAGTAAACAAGTATATAAAAAAAGGTAGAAATAATTCTAAATCTAAAATGCACAGTCTTATTTACTAATTATATGATGTTATACTTTTTAACATTTGCATGTATCTTATTGTTTGTATACAATTTATGTCAATTTTAATATTATGGATATATTTTTTTAATTAAGATTATAATTAGTACTGTAAAAACTTATTACTAATCTCTAAGTACAAATAGGATTATATAACAATGAGTAATTAGGATTATAATTATATTACTAATCTATGATTCAAAATTCACGTATTAGGGCTTTTGAATTTTAAAACCAATGTATAGTTGTTATGTTAATGTATTATTATTTATAATTATATTTTAAAAATAGTTAGTTAGGTCATAATTATATTACTAATTTATGGTACATTAACATAGTAAGTATTAATTAATATGATAATTTAAGTTTATTTAAATTTATATATAATAAATAAATTTGAATAGTTAAATTGGTTAAGTCAAATTGTCCATATATGAAATAAAAGTGATAAATCTCACAAATATTTTGATAATATTATTATTAACTGGGAGTCACAATTCAACATCGGGAAAGTAAATAAATATTTTTAGAGATTTTTATTTGTAATAAAAAATTGAAACAATCATAAATATCATTCTCAATAATAAGCACACTATATACAATTTTGGTTTCTTAATAAGCTTCATCTCCAAGTTTTTCTCTCCTAAAGAAAATTTGTTATAAGTCAATTTTATATGCTTTTAATATTTTCATAAAAAAATGTGTATGTTATGTAAGGTTTTAGATTTTGTATTTATTGATTCCTACTAATAATGTGTAAAGGTATGTTACTATTTATTTATGCATGTAGTTTGTATTTTTCTAAGTATTTAGTTGTGATTCAAATTATTTAATTTATTTGTTTGTTATGTAATATGTTTTTTCAATATTTAGGCCTCAACATTGTACGTGCAATTTATGTTTTTTTATTTTTTATTTTTATTTATTGATTCATATTAATTTGATTTTTTTCTTTTTTTGTGCTACATAGCATTCTGGAAAATCAGATCTTCAAAGGTATATTCTCAGCTATTCATACCTTCAAAATCTTTAAATATACCCCATAATAATTATGAAAAAATTAAACATAAATAAGTTGACTAAAATACACTTATATATTTATATTTATGTTATTTTGTTCTTATCCTCAACTGCAGAAATCTCGTCTTGTTTTCTTGTTCTCCATGTTTCTTCAATACAGAGAAGTTGGAATTGCAAATTCATGGCTTTCTTGAGATTCGGCTTCAAATCTGAAATATTTCGCCGCAAATGCCAAATTTGATAAGCAACACACACTTAACACTATTCTTTAAAAAAAAATTCCCAAACTTGATTTTGTTTAGAATTTTGTGTACAAGGGTTCATATATATATATATATATATATATATATATATATATTCTTGTTGTATATGGGCACATTTGGTGGTCTTAATCAACAACTCTTTGGAGTCCGTCACATTGAAATCTAAATCACCCGCATACAACGAATTTGTCTATGATTGGGATGTCATTGCTCCGCCAGGGGCCACCACATTCTGGTGTTGAACATAAATTTATGTCATTTTTCAATTTCAGCGAGAGAAAAAAAAAACTGGAATGTTTTTTGGGAAGGCAAGAAGCTTTCCAACTTTGATTTGTGAATTTATGTTGGGAATTACAGCGGGTTGGGCAATTAGATTGGGATACTATTTATTTTTGTTTTTTTAGTGAAAAGGGTATAAGGGGCATTAATGGGATATATTTAGTAAAAAGAAGAGAATTATTAATTTTATGTATTTAGACTTCAGAGTATGTTTAAAAATTTCGGGGATATGAATAGCCGCTCCCTATCTTTTATTTTTTGTTTTATTATTCAGTATGTAATTTATATTTTTCTAAATAATTAGTAGTGATTCAAATTATGAATTTGTTTGTTTATTGCGTAATATGTTTCTTCAATATTTGGGCATTAACATTATACATGTAATTGTATTTTATTTGTATTTTGTATTTTTTTTATTATTCAGTATGTAATTTATATTTTTCTAAATAATTAGTAGTGATTCAAATTATGAATTTATTTGATTATTACGTAACATGTTTCTTCAATGTTTGGGCGTTAACATTATACATGTAATTGTGTTTTATTTGTATTTTGTATTTTGTAATTTTTCATTCATATATATTTGAATCTTTTTCTTGGGTTCTACTTAGCATTCTCGAAAAAATCCATATCTTTAAAGTAGACAAAAACTTGTGTGAATTTTTTTTTTTTTTACTTATATTGTTGTACCCTGATCCCTTTTGTAAATATTGAAACTCTATTATGTTATATCAATAAAATTAGCAGACTTACAAAAATATTAAAATATCACTTAACTGTTTAATTTTTTAATAATTTATAATTACTTTACAAAATAGATAAATTACAATTGTAATCACTAAAAAAATAAAATTTTGTAATTTTCTTAACATTCATTATAATTAAAAATAAAATTATTACGTAAAAAAATTGATATATTTATTAGTTGTGGAATTTATTTATATATTTTGTTAATATGCATATAATTTCATTCCTATACATTATTATCCCTTAAAATTCGAAACTTTACACATTGTGACATAATTTTTTTAATTAAAAAAATAATATTTTTACATTTAAAATTATAAACCACAAATTTTAAATTGTTTTTAAGTGGATTTTATTCCATCAATTTTTTTCCTTTTATTTATTTTTCACTATAATTTTCAAAAACTTATAACTTTTTCATTTTAAGTTTGTTTTCAATGAAAAATATGTCAATTTAATCATTATTTCATGATCGGCAATTTGATATCCATATTATATATATAATTAAAATATATTTTTATAGATTAATTTTAGTATATTTTAATATTTAATATATTTTTTATTGCGAGATATTTTTATTTTAAATAATTTTTATTAAAATACATTTTTTAAATTATGTATTTTATTTTTAAAAACTATATTACTAATTTATAATAATTTATTATCTTATGATTTTTAAAATTATGCAATGCAAGGTAGATATACTAGTTATTCGAAATAATAAGAAACAAGATGTTCGTCTATGCAATGCACGTGATATAATATATTTTATTATATTAAAAAATTTTAGTAAAGTCATATTTATTATTATTATTATTATTATTATAAAAATATACATAACTTATTATTAATTAATTTACTTTTTTCTTTGTTTGAAAAATAAAATATTTATATATGTATTTAAAAATTGAACAAAAAAATTGCTCAATGTTACTATTTAATTTTTAAAAGAAACAAACACATGACTACTTATTAAATTCTAGTAATATTTTATAATGATAGAATGATGTCAAATTTTAACAGGATTACTTTCTTATTCACAATGTATTACATTCTTATTCACAAGGTATTAGCTTATTATTCAAAAGGTATAACTACTTATTTTTTAAAAGAAACAAGTACATGATTGCTTTTATTAATGTGAAAATGTCTAGGATTCTCTCTTTTGTCGAATATTAAGAGCATTATTTTCTTATTGAAAATGTATTACTTTCTTATTCAAAACGTATTACATTCTTATTTAAATGTATTACATTCTTATTCAAAACGTATTTCTACTTGTTCTTTTTTTAAAAATAAATACATGACTGCTTGTAAAATTCTAGAAAATATTTTATAGTGGAAAAAATGATGTGTACTTGTTAATCTGAAAATGTTTAAGATTTCTTCTTTGTCGAATATTAACAGTATTACTTACTTATTCAAAAGGTATTACATTCTTATTCAAAATGTATTACTTCTTATTATTTGTATTTGTGAATCTGAAGATGTCTAGGATTCTCGCTTTTCTCGAATATTAACAGTACTACTTTCTTATTGAAAATGTATTACTTTCTTATTCAATAGGTATTACATTTTATTCAAAATGTATTACTACTTATTGTTTACAAGAAAAAAATACATGATTGCTTGTTAAATTATAGGATATATTTTATAGTGGGAGAATGATGTGTATTTGTTAATATGAAGATGTGTAGGATTCTCGCTTTTGTCGAATATTAACAGTATTACTCTCTTATTGACAATGTATTACTTTCTTATTAAAAAGTATTACTTTTTGATTCAAAATGTATTACTACTTATTTTTTAAAAGAAAAAAAATATGATTGTTTGTTAAATTCTATCATATATTTTATAATGGGGCATAATGTGTATTTGTTAATCTGGAGATGTTTAGTATTCTCCCTTTTGTCGAATATTAATATTATTACTTTCTTATTGGCAAAGGTATTACTTTCTTATTCAAAAGGTATTACTAATTATTTGTTAAATTAAAAAAAGTAATAATATCAATATTGAACAATTTTTTAGCTTGATTTGAATTGAATCTATACTAATATAATAATAAAGTATTCTAAAAGAAAATTTTATCATCTATTTATAGTTAATAAATAAATATTACCTAATAATTTCTTATAAAACTTACTAAAATTATAATTTTTAATATAATTAATCATTTTATATTTTAATATTAGTTTCAAATTAATATATTTTAAGAAAATGAGTAATACTGTTAAAAGATAAAATAATATTATTTGTTTAATTAAAAAGAAATATATCATAACTTAAGTTTATAATTTTAAGGGATAATAATTTGTAGGAATGAATTTTATACCTATCAAGAAATAATATATCAATTTTTGTGTAATAACTTTATTTTTGATTATATTGCATTAAGAAAAATATAAATTTTATTTTTATTAGTGATTACAATTGGAATTTATCTAGATTGTATAATAATTGCAAATGATTCAAAAAATTAAATAGCTGAGTGGTAAATGTAATAACAAAGTATTCTAAAAAACTATTATTGAGTTAACTAAAAAGCATTACTCGTAATATTTATTTATTGACTTTAAATAAATGATAAATTCCTTTTTAGACTACTTTGTCATTATATTAGTATAGATTCAATTCAAATTAAACAAATTGTTCAATATTACTTGTTTAACTAAAATGTATTATTTGTTTAGCTAAAAAATATTGTTAGATTAACTAAAAAGTATAACTCACGTCCAGTGATAATAACCGTAAATGTGCTATTTTATTTATCTGAAATATAGTAGCATTGTTTGTTTAATTAAAAAAATCATTTAATAACCAGTGATGTTTAAAATTTTTAAACTAAAATATTATTGAAATGAAGCTTCAACATCAAAACCAAACAAGCAAATAGAAACATATTATTATTCTCAATATTTATTCTTTAATTTTAATGTAATTAAATTCAAAATAATGATAAAGTTCGAACAAGAAGCAGTTGAAGGACAAAATGATGGAATTAATTTAGATCTTTAATGTCAACTTTTCATCACTCACACAACGTTAGACAATTTAGATATTCTTTTCAAGTTTATCAATTACGATATGAATTATTATAAATATATAAAATTTGTTAAATTTAATTATTTCTAACATGTGCTATAATATAAAACAATTTTCTAAAAAAAACAAGATTTCATCGGCTTATTGGTAAAGGATAGAAAATTTTAGGATCTACTCTTATAGAAAATATGGATTCATATCCAACTTATTTTATATCTAATATTTTAAAATATTTGGCTAGGGTATTGATATAAATTAATATATGTTTAAAGTTTACATAAAATTTAAACTTAGCCTGGTTGTAAGAGAAGGAGATAATATCTCCTTTCTTTAAGGAGGTCAGTGGTTCAGGCTTCAAAATAATTAGTATTAACTCAAATAATTTATTTATTTGTATACATAAATATATACAAATTATTCGGCATATTATACATAGTGGTAAATGAATATGCATAATGAATATATTTATTTATAATCTCAAATAAAGAAATTATTTTTATCTTTATTAAAGTCAATCAAAATGACAATAATTACTTGCATAGTAACAACATATTATTGATTGAAAACATAAGATATTAATCAATCAAAGTATTTTGACATTCTTCTTGCTGTAATAAAAACATAATTAATACATATTGAAAAATATGAAGATTCCAAAATCAAAATTCTTAAATTTTGTGCTGATTATTTTATCAATTTATGTTTTATAAATTAAAATATAAAATTTGAATTTTTAGGAAATCTTTCGAATTTATTGTATAATTATCATCTAGACAGATTTGTATTGTGAATAAAATATGAAATATTCTTTTGATAAATAAAAATGAGCCAATAAAATCAGAATTTGAATAAAATTTGGTAAGTTTAAAAATTAAATCACGTTAACTTTGAAATAATTTCACTTTATTTTTCCAAACTTCACGTTTGTTATTACCACTCACTCACACCAAATTCTACAATATAGCATATTACTTGAGTATATACGCATATTCCAAAATATATTTAAAAAATATCTTTTGTGCAATGCACAAGTCTCACACTAGTATTATAAATGAATTAATACATAATATAATTAAAAAAATGAATTTTATATAGAATGTTTATTAATAATTAAATATTTTATTTGTAGAATTAAAACAATTATAAATCGACAAAAAAATAAAAAAAATATTGAAAACGTCAGTGGTCTTGACATTTTAAGTTAATAATGTAATTTTACTTGCATCGTTGGACATATATATATATATGTATATGTATGTATATACATTAATCTTTTATATATGTATAATCAATATATATAGTATTATTAAATTATAAATAAAATTAAAATAAGTAAAAAATTATATTTATTTGTTTATAAACGTTTTGAATATTTTTTCATTCACTATACATATATATATATATATATTTATATATAATTAATATATAATATATAATTTTAATATGTTTTAAATTATAAATAAAACTGAAAAAAGTATATTTATTTATTTAGTTATAATATTTTTACCACATATTATATTAAAATTAAATTTATCAAAATATTATAAATGAATTAATACTTAATATAATTCTTTTTAAAAGAATTCTATATAGGATGTTTATCAGTAATTATATATTTTAATTTGTTTTTTATTTTTATTTATGTGTTATATTTATATATATCATATATTTTTTTTATGTATAAGTAACAACATATATAACTAATTTAAATATATATCATAAATATTAAATATATAAAAAATACAACAAAAGAATGTTTTTAGAAAAAAATCAAAAGTTAATCAATATGTCTTAATTTAAAAATTCTTAAATACTGTAAATATATATATATATATATATATATATCTTATACATTTTTTATATATAATTATATTCATATATAGGAATTATTTTATTTTCTTTTTATAATTAAATAAATAATTTAAATAAATATAAAAATTAAACAAATGAAAAAAATAAAACAAGAAAAACTATATATATATATATATATGTGTGTGTGTGTGTGTTGTTACGCTAGCCCATGCAAGCATGCATGGCCAGACGTTTTCTCACCATTTTTCTTTCTTTTTTTTTTTTTTTTTTTTTTTGCTTTTTTATAAAAATAAAACGAAATGACCAAATGCTTAACTATTGGAGCAGGTGTTACTATTTGAACTTATTTATAATATAATTTCATTAATTTAAAAGGTCATTTCAAAATATAGAACAATTTATTTATAATATTTTCAAGTGTTTTAATTATATTATGTAGTAATTCATTTATAATATTCTTATAAATAATTTATATCAAATACATTTAATAAATAAATAAATAAATATATATATATATATATATTGTAATTAATAAGCAAAGCAAAATTTCAATTTTTCATTTCAGTTTGACCAAAATTTAAAACGTCAAATCCAGTGACATTTTTAACAATGTCATCGGACATGATGTTTTACATTAATTTTGAAAAAGTTTTTAAAAACACCCCCACAATGTGAATTTGTTATTTTTTTTACAATATTTTGGTAATTATGCTCTCTAGACTAGTTTCTATTATTGAGTAAGTTTGTTGTGCATTTGGTGCACCTAGACATGGGCACGGTTCCACGGTTCCAGTTTCGGTTTTGGAACCGACGGTTTTTGGAATCGTGGAGGGCGGAATCAAAACCGAACCACCATAGAAATTCCGGAACCAGCGGTTCCCCCAGTTCCGATTCTGGTTCCACGGTTTTAATTAACTTTCAAAAATAATTTTGGTCTTTTGAATTTGATTATCACAAGAGATTGAATTGAATATATAGTTAACTTAACTAAAACAATTACATTTTACAAAAAAAAAAAAAAAATTACAACAATCAAAACTTAACTTTACAACTTATAATAAAATTACAAAAAAAAAAAAAATAGAAAAGTTACAACAAAAAATTAACTTACCTAAAAACATTTACTTCATTTAACAAGAGACTACAACTTTACAAGTTTTCAATTACAGCATATTAAAATAAAATAGAAGAGAGAAAGAAAAAAAAACTTGAGCTTAACTTTAAATTAGAAATTAAAATTTAATTTCTAATTTAGAATTAAGTTGCCTACGTATCCTCATAGTTGAGGAATCAAAGTCGACGTAATTCTCTTACCTTCTTGTAATATTAGTACCTTGATGCTTGAGAAGTGGTGTGACTCAATCACTCCCGGATGTGGTCGAATACTCGTTTCCATCTTCATCCTCATCCTCTTCATCAAAATTTACTTCTTGTTTTCTTACCTCGGCGGACCAATCATGAAGTAAAGCTTGATTTTCTAAATTTTCCACCTTTAAATTGGATCTTCGAAGATCCAAAATGTAACCGCCGGTGCTAAATGTTTGTTCAACCGAGACGGTGGATGTCGGGCACGCAAATATTTCCTTTGTCATTAGTGATAAAATAGGAAAGTTTTTTGCTCTTCGAGACAACCATCTCAAAAGCTCGTTAGGTGTATCAAATTCAAGTTCTTCAAAAGTAGTAGATAGATAATTATCTAATTCTTGATAAAGACTATTACTCCTAGATTTTTTAATTTTCTAATAACATAAAACCTATAATATTGATTAACGTGTTCAAAGTTCGGATCTTGATGATGATCGGGTTGATCCGAAACCGAAATACCTCCACCAATATCTTCATTTCAGTGACCGCTTTCACTATTTAAATTATCACCATAATAAATTTTATATTTTTTAAAACAATCATAAAGTAATTATTTTGTGTTACCTACAATTATATGCGGATTGGGAGTGTCATCATCTTTCACCGGAAATAATGCACATAATACATTCTTAGTAATTCTTCTAAACCATCTTCTCTAATTCTAGGATTTAAAAGTTTTGCAACTAAAAATAAATCGGGAATTTCTTGATAATATTTTAACCATTTACTTCTCATGCTTGCAATGCAATATTGTAAAGTGTCATGCAAATAATATGATTGTAAAAAAAGTGCAATTTTAACACAATGATCTATAACTAAAGGAGAAGTGGGATAGTAACATCCGGATAATTCTTCCGTTGCATCTTTAAAAACTTTCAAAAGAGACATTAATTCAACACATGTATCCATGAACTTGGAAATAAAGGAATGCCTAATTGTTCTTGTGAAAAAAATATACATAATTCATTTCTAACCTCATAAGAAGAATTCAACATTTTATATGTTGAATTCCAACGATTAAGCACATCTTTAGTGATTTTTCTGGGTGCACTCATACCAAATGCTTCACAAAATCTTCTCCATTTTTTTGCATAAAGTTGCATGTCTAGCTAAATATCCAATTGTTAATCTAATAGGACCAATATGTGCTTTAAAATGTTCCATGCCATCTTGTACACACAAATTTAAAACATGACACATGCATCTAATGTGAAAAAATCTACCCTTAAATGATGGTTGACAAGTTTGAATTAATAATGGCAAACTAGCAGTATTAGCACTAGTATTGTCAAATGAAATTGAAAAAAAATTTGTAACTAAATTATATTCTTGCAAAATAGTATGAATTTTATGAGAAATATTTGCGGTCGTGTGTGTTTGATCAAATTCTCTATATGCAAGTAATCTTTTTTGCATTGTCCATGAATTATCTATCCAATGACAAGTAAGTCATAAAAAACTATGTTCTCTCCAATGATCCGCCCATATATCCGTACAAATTGAAACTTTTTGTTGTAAAGAATTAAACATATCAATTAAAGACAACTTAAATGCACCTATAATTTTTTCAATATCACGAACTAATGTTCTACGTGAAACACCGGACACTTGAGGGTTCATTGATAGTGACACAAAGTTTTTATACTAATCATTTTCAGCAAAATTAAAAGGTAAAGACATGCGACAAATCATTTTTGATAAATATTTTCTCATTGTTGGTTTGGAATATTTAAATAAAGAAGTCATACCTTGTGATTCATCGGTGAATCCAGAGAATCCTCCACGAGGTATTTGTGTTTGATGCCGATCGTTTTCGACTTTGTTCGGATGGTGACGTTGCAAATATTTTTTGAGCGTGCCATAACCTCCTCCTTTTTGAAAAACATATTCCACCCCGCAATAGTTGCAAATTGCTTTATTATTTTGCATATCTCTTTTGAAGTGAACGGCAAAGATATCCGATCTTAGTGCCTCATCTCGTTCATTTTGAGTTTGTCGCGTACTTTGACTTTAACTCTCTTGAGTTGGAAGACGTTCTTCTTCGGTAGATTCATTTTGTGCACCTAAATTGATAATCATAATAAATTATTAACCATAGATAGTTGAGAGAGATATTTAAAATAAAAAGTATAAAATAATATTTAAGAGAGATATTTTATAAAATAAACACAAACCTAATTGAGCTTCAAAATTTTCTTGCCACTCGATCGGAATTTCAATATATTCACCATCAAGATTGAGATACCTTGGAACCAAAGGAGATGGTGGTGGTAACCGGTTCCGGCACTTGTACTCGTCGGCGTGGGTGATTTTTCTTTTGCTTGTCGAGATAAAGAAGATGATCCTCTACCTCCACGTCCTCTTTGTCTTGAGCTCGACATTTTGAGAGAAATTGAGAAAAATGACAAGATAAAGATAATTGAGAGAGATTTAGGGAGATTGAGAAAAATGACAAGATAATCGGGAGAGATTGAGGGAGATTGAGAAAGATAACAAGATAATCGGGAGAGATTGAGAGAGATCACAAGATAATTGAGAGAGATTGAGAAAGATGTTGGGAGAGATTTAGAGAGATTGAGAGAGATCACAAGATAATTGAGAGAGATTGAGGGAGATTGAGAGAGATTGAGAGAGATTAGATATTGTGAAATAAAATGAGTAGGAAGGGGTATTTATAGAAAAGAATCTAAAGAGCCGTTGGGAACCGCTGGTTCCCGGTTCCAGTTCGGAACCGACGGTTCCCAACGGTTATACCATCTCGGCCGTTGAAGATCAATGGCTATTTAATCTCAGCCGTTGATCTCCAACGGCTATAATTTTCAAATTCAATCTGGAACCGAACTGTAACCGGAACTGGAACCGCTGGTTCCGAAAAACTGAGAACCGGAACCGAACCGTTACTCCGACAGTTTTGGTTTCGGTTTCGGTTTGAAACCAAAACCGGGTCGACGATTGAACCGAACCGTTGACTGGCGGTTTCGGTTCCGTACCGGAACCGTGCCCATGTCTAGGTGCACCTAGAGCAATGACCCAAGCTGAGCTTGAGCCTGGGCAGACTTGGTTGGAGCTCGAGAAGCTAAGCTCAGGCTTGGCTCAAGCTCGTGATATGCAATTGCAAGCTCGGCTCGGCTCGAAACTTTGGTTTATTCTAAAGATTTATTTTTATGTTTTATTAATACAATTTATATATGTTTTAACATTTTCTTAACAATTTTCAATCTTCCCTAGAAAAGTACAAGAACTTAACATTCAAAAATAATAAATTAACAAAGAAAAGACAATGTTTATAGTTCAATGTCTTACATCTCACAACACAAAATTTAAGCTTACACCATTAAAAGTCTCACAATAATATTTCATTTGTTTCATAGTAAAATATTATTACAAAATAACCAACAACCATCTTCTTCCTTGCAATTCTTCTTACTTCATGTCTTTTTTCATAAGTTTTACATGTTGAGCTCGAGCAGCTCGCGAGCCACCGTGGCTCATTCACACCCTTAGGTGCATCATACACTTGATTTACAATATTGCATATTTAACTTAAATTTATTATTTATTTATTTGAAATGTATTATTATTTTTTTGAGGTAACAAAACATTAGTAATACTTTTTGAGTACACAAATAATATTTTTTAATTAAATAAAAAATATTGTAGATTAAGTTGCAACTTGCACGGTGCAGCCGATGCATATAAGTTTTTTTGGTTCCATTATAGTTAGATCTTTTTTTTTTAAGTTCCATGTAAAATAGCTTATTGCATTTTATATGTTATCGAGACAGTCCTTTAATAAAGTTAATATTATCTCGATACGATACATGATATTTAACATATCCAAAATAAATTATTTTGAATAAATTTTGATTAAATCAATATTTAAAAATTAATGGTTAACTATATTTGAAATATTTTATTATTGTAATAATAAAATATATTAAAACTCATAATATTATATCAAAATTAAATTTCCCTATCCCAAAATAAGTGGCAGTCTATCATTTTTGTTGCACCGGCTCATTTCATTTCATAAAAGTTCTTCTCCATTTGATCTTTAAAAGTTATAATAATTATGATTATTAAAAAATTAAAAAGTCACATTTTTTAGTTAAATGTTTGGGTGTGGTCGTCTTCTCCATCGTTCTACTGATTCAGAGAGCAAACCTGGTAGAATCCAAAAATCTGAGAAATCAAGGCATTCTACCTTACTCATGCATATACATATATGTATGCATGGATGTATATCCCAACAGCAGATCTGCGATGAAATGATTGAGGTCATTGTTTGGTGAGTCACTGACGGTGCGTTTGATTTCTGGACCGAAGCTGACATCATGAGAGTAAGGTACCAATGAACAGAACATTTGTCTGAAAATTAGATATGCCAACGGACACTAATGAGTGCAGATATGGCTGAATTCAATGCAGATATGGGTTTATCCCTTTATTAGATTTTCAGCAACCAGGCTCCCCTGTTTAGCATTCTCTCCAAAAATTTCATTAATTGCGAATCATATTACACATTACGACTGTTTTTATGAAATTTCAAACTTTATATTGGAAATTGTTTTAAATTTTTCAAACTTAAATAATATTTCAATAATTGGCGTCAAATATTCAGAAAAAAAGAAAAGAAAATATGGATAATTTCAATATGAATTTGGGAAATTTGAAATCAAGACAAAGTACAGAAATGCAATGCTGGTACTTTGTGATTACACTCACCAAATTCACGAAACAGGCTAACTAATCAGGGTTCAATTTGAACCATGATTAAGGTTTTAACCGGTTAGCTCAGAAACTTTCCCCCAAAAAAAGGTGGGCTCTGGTCACCTTATATATACAGGTATTCTTCTGCAGTCAGTAATTACAAGTTTTCTATTGCCTTTTGCCTATCAGCCGTTTCAAGTTTTTCATTCTCTGCACTTCTCACGTTCCCCAAATCCAATTTCTTTGAATGCAACTCTGTTGATCTCAGAACTCTTAGACACCCTTCAAACCACATTCATTGAATTCCTTTTCTTCAGTGAGAAATTCACAGCGCCTCCTGGAATAATCACCTTAGGTATACATTCTCAATTTTCTGCAAGAATGCTTAATTTTTTTATTTAATCTGTATCATGATCATGTTCTATGAGCTGATATTCATCTGCATGTTGCTGATGATTTTGGAAATAGAGGGTTTAAGTTAGATCAATGCATGCCCTGATCATGGCTGGTAGTCAATTGGACTTGGCTGTGATTCTAATCTCTTTTGCCGTTGATTGTTGTGTTTTATGCCTCATTTAATTTCAGTTAATTAAACTTATGTGCATGAATTTGGTAAAGAGATCCAGAAAGTTCTTGTGTTCAAATTAAAATTAGGATGGTGATGACATTTGAATTATCATTATATGTAAATGTGCAGCAATTCTGAGATTTGTTTTCAATTGTTCCAAATTGTTGTTGCTGTTCAGCTGTTGATTCTTCAGTTTTCGCTTGAATAAGTTCTCTCATTATTATTATTATTAAAAAAATAAAATTAGATTTGGGATTCAATGATCTTTTCCACTGTTAATGATGATTAGAATCATTGCATTGCACCGCTGAATATTAATTGTAATTGTTTAGCTCTGATCGTTATGTTTTTTGTACTTTGAACTTCACGTCATGGGGTTTCCGCGCCAAAATGGTTTACGAATTTAAAATTTCAGTAATACAGTTGTTCAATTTGTCGGTTTGTGACATACCGTTTATTCTGTTACGCTAAACCTTGATTTAGAGAACCTTAAATTCGGTAATACAGTTGTTCAATTTGCCGGTTTGCCACATACAATCTATACAGGATACCGTTGACTGGACACGTGTTGAATTTGCAGTGACGGGCAAATTTCCTTTTCTGGATTTGCGGCGCAATTTAATTTTATTATGAATAACTTTGCTTCTTATCATATTCCCGATCCTTTGAACATCTTTCGACTAAATGATTTAGGCAGCTACAGAAAAATGGTTACTCTAAAATTTCCATGTTTTTCATTAATTACTTTCAGCGGTTGTGATTCCGCTACCAATTCTTTTGAACTTCATGAAATCCTTCTTAGTAATAATAAATGCACGCCCTTTTACATTACTGTAACACCCTATTAAGCATGCATATACTTATATAATCATTCATATGTGTACATATAAGCTTTACAGACTCATAATGTTCGATATGCAGCTTTAATCCCAGAAAGTTGCTTCAAAATACAAATCGTGTTCAATTTTTCTGTTCATATTCTGATGCTTCTTCTTAAAATTGTTGGTTGTCACTTTCTTTTTGTCATATCTTTGCTTGGTCCAGATCAAAATTTTGTTATCTTATTTTTCCATAGTCAATTTGTTAACTTACTACAAATTGATTTGTCCAAAAATCTAGATCATGTCTTCTGTTAATGCCGTTAACATATAATGTTGCTAAACTCTGGTTTTTAAACCAACATAATTCTTTTAATTTACTAGGTTTTTTTGGAGCTAAAAAAACTTGAAAATGGAGTGCAACAGAGATGAAGCAGTCAGGGCCAAGGAAATGGCAGAGAAGAAGTTGCTTGGAAAGGACATCTTAGGATCCAGAAAGCTGGCTTTGAAGGCTCAAAGCCTGTTCCCTGAGCTTCAAGGACTATCTCAGTTTCTTGAGATAGTTGATGTGTGCATGGCACATAATCAAACGATAAATGGAGAGCCCAATTATTACAGAGTACTTGGGGTGGATCCCTCTTCGGACGATGAACTGCTGAAGAAGCAGTATAGACGGAAAGCTCTGTCACTGCACCCAGACAAAAACAAGTCTGTGGGGGCTGAGGGAGCCTTCATCATACTATCAGAGGCCTGGCGGGTACTGTCAGATAAAGAGAGTAGAAATGCTTACAACATGAAGCTGTTCAACAGCTTCAGTTTACAAAGCACTCCAGGATCTGGCACCACCAGCCAACCATCTTATTCAGCTTCAGCCTCGCACCCTGGAAGAAACCCAGCCTTCCAGCACCCTGCAAGTCATGCACCAGCTGTCAGTTCACGGTACACTCCCCCTTCATGCTATCCAGGGAGCACCATGCACACTGCTCCTGCTGGTTCACCATATGGTCCTCCACGATCACCACTCAATCCAACTCCACCCCCTGGTCCCAGAAAAAGAAAGACACCAACACGACCAGCCTCTGCAGCTCAGTTCGTTCCTGCATCGAGGCCACACATTCAGGGTTGGTTTGTTCCTTTAAGAAATCAGCCAACATCCAGCACTTGCCCATCAGGATCTCAGACATTTTGGACGGTGTGCATTTGGTGCCACATACTGTTTGAGTATAAGAAAGTTTACCTAAATCAGAATCTTCGTTGTCGTCGCTGTAATTTGCCTTTTTTGGCAACTGAGATTCCTGCTCCAATTGTAAACAGTTCAAATCCTTGGCCCATCCCCCCTCAACAACAAGGTGTGGCTGCTTCTTCGAGTGGTCCCGAAAGAAGGCATGAGACGGTTGTGAACCCTGAAAGGGATGCTGACCGTTTGATGAAGAGTAGCTCAGCTCAACCAAAAAATGTGGAAACAGCTCCAGCTTCTTGCTCTTCTTCTGGTGGTCTTAACAGTCTTAAGAAAGAGGAGCCAGCAAAAAAGAGACAGAAATATAGCCAAAGTTGTCGTGGTTCCACAAATGTGAGGGAATCTGGAGATGAACAACTCAGGACTGTGAATGAATTGTCTGAGCTTGAGATCCGTGCTATGTTGATGGGGAAGGCAAAGATGGAAATTCTTCACCAGCTAAATGAATGGGAGTCTGAAAAATTAGACTCTTCACGTTTGAAAAAAGTGGCGAAGAGGGATCCGGTGGTAAGGACATGCAAAAGCAAAGATGATTTACCTAGTGACCCCAAAAATGCATCGCATCCTCCAGGCTCCTCAACTCTGGAAGAGACTGATTTTGATGCACCCGATGAATTTGTTTCTATGGTTGTTCCAGATGCGAACTTCCATAATTTTGACAACGACAGGGTAGATGAGTCGTTTATTGAAGGCCAGGTCTGGGCTGTATACGATGATGACGATGGCATGCCCCGGTACTATGCTCTGGTCCACCATGTCATCTCCAGGAGCCCATTAATGGTCCAAATCAGATGGTTGAACTCTAAAACGAGTTCTGAATTTGGACCTCTTGACTGGATAGCTTCTGGCTTCCGCAAGACTGCTGGAGTATTTAGGATTGGTAAATCTGAGGTCGATAAAACGTTAAACTCCTTTTCTCATCAGGTTAAGTGGAAAAAGGGACAAAGAGGAGGGATTCAGATTTTTCCAATGAAGGGGGATGTTTGGGCGCTGTACAGGAACTGGTCCCCTGATTGGGATGAGTGCACTGAAGATGAAATAGTACACAAATATGATTTGGTGGTAGTACTTGAAGACTACATTGAAGATAAAGGTGTTTTGGTTGCTCCTCTAGTTAAAGTGGCTGGCTTCACATCGGTGTTTAAACAAGTTTTAAACCACAGAGAGAGCCGGACAATTCCAAGAGAAGAGATGTTTCGATTCTCTCATCAGGTCCCTTTGTACATGCTGAATGGGTTAGAAGCTGAGAATGCTCCCAAGGATTGCTATGAGCTGGATCCTGCTGCTCTCCCTTTGGAACTTCTCAAGGTGATGACAGATGCTGAGATAGCAGAGAGCGAAACTTGCAGTAAAGTGCATAATAGTGGGGAGCCAGCTGAGAGAAGAAGTTTTGAAGATACCAGGCACATGTTTCAATACTCTAGAAGAAATGAAGGAGAGAAGGTTGAAGGGAGTTTCTTTCAATCCCTAAACTCAACAAGCCTTGATGCATGTTAGGTAGTTCTTTTTCCAATTTCTGAACCATACAGTTTAGATAGGAGTAGGAGACTTGATAAACGTTAAAGTCATAAGTTTTTCTAGATGACTTGTTTGTAAACTTACTGAGAATGATTTAAACGTTTCAATCATAACTGAAAGCTATCCTGATCTTGAGGAAGCTATCAAATTTCTCTAGTTTTTGTTTTGTTGTCATTTGCATCTTTGTACACATTCTTGGAAGGTCGGGTGATTTTATTTGCTTGTGTACTTTGGTTGTGCTTGTATTTATTTATATTCTACTAATAGTTGACTTGAATTTGTAACATCTGATTCTTGCTTAAGCCATAAATGGACCTCTATAGACCATAATATTTTCTCAATCAACTAGTCATCACAGTTTCTGTAGCAATCGAAATTAAACATTCAGATTTTATTTAATTTTATGAGCAGATTCATTCTAGTTCTGAATACGTGCTCTTAGTTCCAATTTTGGCTCTCTGAATTACTTAAATTCTTTTTGTGTAATGTTAATTGATTGATTTAAAATCACATGGTTGAACACACGAGCTCCCTATCTTTGGGCTCATATTTTGTTTTGTCTCCGTAAGCAAAAGCAAAGATCACACCGGACAAGGGTATGCTGTTGAATCCACTAAAGTATATTTTCTCAAACCCTCTGTAAGGAATACATTAAACGTCCAATTAATATTGTTGGGTTCATAAGACTAAAGGATATTTATTCCGCATATTAGCTTATGAGACTACTCAATCTGTCAATGATATTCAGATGTGTTTCTATTTGCTTCTGTATAGGAAAGGCACACAGGTATCAATCCAAAAGTTGTCCTGTAATGCATTCTAGAGAAACATGGAATATTTTCCACGTCTAGCTTTTCACATTTTAAATCTTTCTTGGCTCAAATGTGCAGATGTCCTAATGAAAGTATTATCTACTTTTGTTAAAAATATTTTCTATGAATCAGGCCATGGTCGATCATAACACAATCCTCACAAGAGGCTTGAGAAGTCTACTAAGATGTGGTAACTTGCTATCCTTTGTTTTCATCAATTCCTTGCAACAGTTAGTTTATGAATATATTTCAGTCTCTTCTTGGACTTTTATTTAGTTGGATTATTTCAGTCTCTTCTTGGACTTTTATTTAGATGGATTGTGAAGCTTGTCTACATTATGTATGAGGTGAAAGGCCTCCTCTATTAGACTACTTTTTTTATACGTTGAAATCATATATTGGCTTACATCTCTTGTATTAATTCTTCTCGATCATTTTACCTAATGTTTATATTACATTTTTGTGAAGGTTCCATGATTGAGGATCTGCGATATGAAGCCCTTCAAGAAGCTTTCTTTGAATGAAGTGGAGTCCTGACTTGCTACAGCAGGCGGCAGCTACATGCTTTGGACACAATGCTGGGAGAGATGGGTTTTATATCTTCGATTGGAAATGTCCAGAATCAGTTTCGTTAAATAACCAAGGTCAGCTAACATTTAGAGCATATTGTAAAATGAACTCAAACTCAAGGTCATAGAAAGAGATTAGGCTTAAGGATCTAAGGCCCTTCTAACATTATGCTTTTGTGAATAAAACTAAAGAATCTCAGCTAGGGGCCTCAAAGAATTTAAAACAGACGATGAGTTTAATTTCTCTGTTAGATTTGATCCAAGAAGAAGCATCTTCAAATTCTTCAGGCACAGCTAATAACTACTTCTTGTGGTGCAGAACTAGGTCCAAACTCGAGGCTATTAATTGAGTCAGATTTTAGTCATACTATCCAACATTCTAGGCAAAAGAACTTGACAATGATATGTCAAATAACACTCTACCTTACTGAATTCTACCCTTTGAGGATGACTATCCTCTTATGGTAATGCACAGCTAAGAATTTTTTTGTGGTCTAGCTCCAACAAGACTTTGGCCCAATAATTCTTTAATCGTAGATAATCTATTATAAACAAACTTCATTGTGCTCGACTAACAGTTGTAGCAAACATTCTTTAGTGAAATTTTGCACATACTGAAACAGTGATGATGAGGGATCCTACTGAAGGACTACATTTTGGCCAAGAAATTTATAAGCTCTCTTCAGGAGAAAGGTCCTTGTGCTTTTTCTTCGGATCTGCCCCAAGCCAAAGTCTGCCAAGCTCAATAACAATAATCATGATACCCACTCAGGGTCTAACCCTGCCATCCGTCGTTGAATCTCTTAATACTAGTTTGTAGACCAAAACCACATACCATCCATCAAGGCAAAGAGCACGTACCCTGAGACCTTATAAGAACCTCATTTATAACAGTAAGAGCAACTTTTCACTTAATTCGTCTTTTTTTACTGGTACTGTGACCTTACATCCATGCTACATACTCCTGACTTCAGCCATTGTTGGAGGGCTATAGCTAGGGGCCACCCTAGAAATCTAACAACTTTGTTTTGCAGGGAACCTCGTTGTTGAGCAAGTAAATCTATCTTTAGCAGATCTTGGCCTATAGAATGCCCGAACTAACATCCAGCCCATAGAATTTGATCCCAGTACTTTCAAGTGACTTCATCAAATTTTTATGATTGAATTTGGTTTAGTTGTTTGCTTTAGTATAAATTGGTTCCCTAATTTCAATAGAAATCTGCATGCCACTATGCATCCCTCTCTAGACATCTAATGATTCCTCTTGGAGCTGCATTTGCATGTAAGATTTTACTTGGCAAATGCCACTAACATGCACAGGTGTATGGTTGAAAATTAAGCAACTCTATTGTTTAAGATTAAATGCTATTCCTTTGTGGCATTGCTTCGCTAATCACCCAAGGAAAAAATCCAGCAGTTGGGTGGAAAACTGCAATTTTACTTGCGAAAGGAATGAACATTTTGTTGTACTTATCCACACCCAAATGTTAGATCACTCTGTTAAATCATTTCTGGTTATGTTGAATAACTGTATGTCTAAACTGTATACTCTCTTATGATTTATTTACTCATCTCCTGGGCCACAAATCTATTTATAAGTTGTTCGTTTGGCCATGTCCAGACTTCAGGCAGGTAATCTTTTTTATTTGAAATGTGTGCGTGTGTGTATTGTGCATGATCATGCATAGCCCTTTCGTCGAGTAATTTTAATTGAATGATGTACAGCATTTCTATAGCTAACCACCTTTATCTGTTTATTTCTCTTGTATTACGATATCTGTTAGAATTTATGAGTCTCTTAATTGTTTGTTAGTTTTCATGTTTTTGAGTTCCAATTTAGATGGAAACTTGTCGTGTGCTAGTAGGACATTCTCTCTACTGTCTCTCTCTCTCTCTCTCTCTCTCTTCCCCCCCCCCCCCCCCCTTGGATGTGTTCGTATGTGCCCTACTCATCTGTTTACTTTGGCTGTGTAGCATGCCTACATGTTTGTTCCCTCTTTTAAGCTGGGTCTCTTGTTGGTACACAAGTTTTGGGTCTGATGTTGATTTATATATTGGGACCAGACATTAATGATTTTGTTTTTATTCTTAACTAGGAACATGTTTGATGCCAAAGCCAGCCAAGATTTAATGACATTCTTGCAAAATGGGAGGTTTCATTCATAATTTGTTGTCTGTTAAATAATTGTAACCCATTCTTTCACATTCCAGAAGATGAAATCTATGCCTATTTTAAATATTAATGGCGACTATGGATAAAGTATGGATAAAATGCAGAAAAGGGGAATATAAAACAGGCCATATGTTACATTGGATTATTCCCTCTTCCAAATTATTCAACCCCTCGTGAGTCATTGCACACTAGTCTTTGAAGTCCAAAATTCAAAAACCGTCCACCATACGTGCTGCATCCCGGAGTTCTTGATTCTGGTGCGGATGAAGCAATATATACACCTTGACAAATATAATGGAGCTCAATTCAACCATCACGTGCACATAGCAAAACAACCAAATCATGAAGGCTCAGAAAGGTAATCCATATCTATGTTTTTATATTGCTCGTTCCTTGCAAAATTGTAGAACTGACTTCTTCTCCGTCTTACATGGCGTATTTTCTTGATGATGTGTGAATAGGTTGGAGCTGCTTATGGAATTGCACAACAAGAACTTAAATCAAGCAGGTTACCCCTACGTTGATTATGAATGGAGGATATTGTGTAGACACGTGAGTTTTAGCAGTTACTTTAACTCCCCTTAGGAACTTATTGCCTTATCTCACCTGCCAAAAATAAATAAACTTGGAGCTTATTTTGGTGTTTGAATCCTTGCATAATTTTCCTTTCGATATGCGCTTCTGTTCTCTGATGTACGATCTCATTAGACTGTTTCGTGTTAAGAATATTCTCCATTCCAGCAAAACAATGAATCCTGAATTAAATGACTATGCTAGTTTGTCTTGAGCTGTATGACTAAAGATCCAGTATTATTACTGTTGGCTATTTGCACATCCATATATTGATTTTAGATTAAGGAAAGTGTTGGTGGTCATGTGATTTGCAAACATGTATCTGTTACTAATAAGAACCGAACCAGAAAATCAACGGAAAACTCCGCTGCCCAAAGCCTCCAGGCTAATCACAGTTTTATTCATAAGATAATCCCAAATTAAACCCTAATCAGGGATTTAAATACCCTCCTCCTAATTACCAAAAATAGAAAATCCTAATAAACATAATCAGAAAATCCAAATAACAAAATTAAAAATAAAATATAAAACTAAAACTCCTCAGCTCACGAACAGCCCACGAACAATGGGCTCAAGCCCGTCCCCGCCGTCGGTAGACCAACAAGGGCCTCGGTCCCTCCTCCAGGCCGAGCCCCTGCTCCCGCTCCATATCAATTCCATCCTCCTTCGAAACAACCTTGTCCTCAAGGTTGAAATCCGGAAACTGAGTCTGAAAACTAGTTTTACTCAACCAAGTAGCATCATCAACCGGCTGCCCCACCCATTTGACCAACAACTGCTCCTCCTCCACCCCCTTCTCACGACCAGTACTCCAAGCCAGCACCTCCTCGGGCTCAAACACCGGCCCCACAGGTAACTCCAAACTCTCTGGCAACTCCGCCTCCACGGGATGGTTCTCCACCACCCGCCGCAGCTGTGACACATGAAATACGGGGTGTATACGACTGGTGGGTGGCAAGGACAGCCTGTACGCCGCTGTCCCTATTCGCGCCTCAACCACAAACGGCCCATAGAACTTGGGTGACAGCTTGTGGTACGACTGGCGGAACACCGTAGACTGCCGATGAGGTCGAACCTTCAAGAATACTTTGTCACCAACTTGAAAAACCACCTCCCGTCGATGTTTGTTAGCCTGCTTGACCATACTGTGCTGGGCCTTTTCCAAATTACCCTTCAAGCACGCCATCATAGCATCGCGGCTGCCTAGAACATCCGCCACGGCAGCCACTCTACTTTCGCCGGGCAAAAATCGGCGAATGGTGGGAGGTGCCCGCCCATACACAATCTCAAACGGAGTAACCCGGGCAGCCGTCTAAAATGCAGTATTATACCAATATTCAGCCCACGGAAGCCACCTTAACCACATCTGCGGTTGCTCATAAGTAAAGCAATGCAAATAAGTCTCCACCACCCGATTTAACACCTCTGTCTGGCCATCCGTTTCCGGGTGGTAGGCGGAACTAAACTTCAAATGTGTCCCAGATAATGCAAACAACTCCTTCCAGAACGCACTGACAAATAAGGAGTCACGATCACTAACAATCGACCGTGGAATCCCATGCAACCGCACCACTTCCTTAGCAAATATTTCCGCTACAGAACGCGCCATGACAGGCGGCTTGAGTGCTATAAAGTGCCCATACTTGGACAAACGATCCACCACCACCAAAACCGATGTATAGCCCTTCGACTTGGGCAAGCAGGTAATGAAATCCATCGAAATATCCTCCCAAATCAGTTCCGGAATAGGCAATGGCTGCAGCAGCTCGGCCGGCGACATCGCTTCATACTTGGCCTTTTGGCAAACCAAGCATTGGGCAACATACTCCTGGACTCGACGGAACATGCCCCTCCAATACACATTTAACGCCAATCTCCTATAGGTGCGATAGGTCCCTGCATGCCCCCCTTCCGGTGTATCATGAAATTCTTCTAACAAACGAGGAATCCACTTAGAGTCGAAGGCCAGCACCAAGCGCCCCTTAAAGAATAGTCGGCCCCCCAACAGCTCGAACCCCGGCTTGCTTGTGGGGTCTGCTTCCAATGCCCGAACTATGCCTCGCACAAACTCATCCTGCTGTTGCTCTACCCCAACATCAGCCAATCCCAACCACTCCGGTCCACTAACCGCAACCAATGAGGCCTCTTCTCCCCTTCTCGAAAGGGCATCAGTCGCGACATTTGAGACTCCCGTCTTATACTCAATCACAAAATCATACCCCAGTAACTTCGCCACCCAAACCTGCTGCGATGGCGTCGCCATACGCTGAGTGAGGAGATGTTTGAGGCTGCGATGATCTGTTCGCGCCACAAATCGCCGCCCAATCAGGTATGGCCGCCAATGTTGTACCGCCAAGGCCAATCCCATCATTTCCCGCTCATAGGCCGACTTGGAGAGGGTGCGGTCCGCTAAGGACTTGCTGAAATATGCTATAGGCCGCCGTTCCTGCATAAGCACAGCCCCAACACCCGTGCCCGACGCATCACACTCCACCACAAACTGACGATCAAATTGGGGCATAGCTAACACGGGCGCCTCAGTCAATGCCTTCTTAAGGCGCTGAAACGCCTCCTCGGCCTCTGGTGGCCACACAAACTGAACTGAGGCCTCCTTCTTCAGAAGGGTCGTGAGGGGGTGAGCAATGAAGCCATACTCCCTCACGAACCGCCTATAATACCCTGTCAATCCCAAGAATCCTCGGACCTCGTGGACCGAACGAGGCCTCGGCCAATCCACCACAGCACTGACTTTCGCCGGATCCATCGCCACCCTGATAGGTTGTCAATCCACCAAATATAATTAACCTACTTCCAAAATACGAGTATAGTGGTGAGCAGGGTCGAATCCACAGGGAACGGGAATTAAATTCTTTTGAATAAAATAAAATAAAAATGGGGGGTTTTGAAGATTTTTTACCTAATCTACTAAATACTAAATTAATCAATCTAACAATTACGAGCTTACAAGATATTAATGCACACAAAACAATTTGGCAAGATAAACTATTAGAATAGAGATAATACTAAGAAGAGAGAAATTTGATTTAAGGGTTCGATATTCAATTATACTATTGATCATAGACTTAACAAATAAATTCTTGCAAATTCAAGCAATTAACCTTGGATTTATTAGGATAGCCTTCTAAATCCTTTGTTTTCCTAATTAATTAACCAAACCTAGCATCCGGTCAATTCTTATTACTAATCAACTGGGCACGATAGCGTTCCATGTTAATTAATAATAGCATTAATTTTAATGAAATCAGGTTAATACTAATATTAATAATTAGGATAGCCATAAATATCAATATTAGTCCTATAGGTTCAATTAGGATAGACAATTTATGATAGTATAATTTACCTATTCTAATGCTACAATTCTTCATCCATTTACACTACTAGGAGTATAAACTCATGAATAGCTTTAGGAGAATAAATATTCATTTGATTTGTCAATTCAAATTAATACAAACCTCCATTAATAATCATTTGAACATATTAGTACTTGAATATAAATCAAGATAATCAATACATATCCAAAAGCCTCACAATAATATAACCGAAATACGAAACCCTTAAATCAAACCGTAAAATTAGCCACTCATATTATAAGAAATCCTAAACATAACCAATATCATTAATACAAGAAATAAAATAAAAGAGAAGAAATAAGATGTGAAAACTTACAACAAAAATGAAGAAGAAAATGGTCTCTTCTCCTTAAAAAAATATCTCTCTACAAAATTTAGCTCAAAAGAAGAATAGAAGGTGGAAAATGTATTCTCTCTCTTCCTCTCTCCCAAAATGTCTCATGGCTAATGGTATTTAAAAGAAGTAAAGGAGAGCAAAAAGAATTTCTCTCTTTTCTTCCCACATGGTTGAATAGCTCAAAAGAAGGAAAATAAATCAAAAGAATTTCTCTCTTTTCCTCCCACATGGTTGAATAGCTCAAAAGAAAGAAAATAAATCAAAAGAATTTCTCTCTTTTCCTCCAACATGGTTGAATGACTCAAAAGAAGGAAAATAAATCAAAAGAATTTCTCTCTTTTCCTCCCACATGATCTTTCCAAAGGTTGTAATGACTCAAAAGAAAGAAAAAAAAAATGTTTCTTTCTCCTCCTCCCACATGGTCTTTAATTGGAGTGAAGAATTTAGGTGAAGGAATTTATATTTCCTACTTTTAACTTGTTGGGTCATTTTCACATTGCTCGTTTCTTTCACGAATTGCCCTTTTTTTCTCGATTTTTCTCCAACTGCAATTAATTATCTTCCTGAAATAAATAATGATTAATTAGATCAATTAATTACAATTTTGGAGATAAAAAATACGGAGGATATGAACATAAAATATGAAATATTATAATCATATCAAATCCCCCATACCTAAATCATGCTAGTCCTCAAGCATGCATAATAAATTAGCACAAGGTGATAACCAAGAAAAAACATTTTCCTACAATGTTCTCAAATTGTTATGCAATGACGAAATTAAGATGATAATTCTACAAGAGTGATTGATCATAATTCATTTAAATTAAAGAAAAATTCATGTCTCATCAATTCTTAGCAATTTCAATAAGCTCCAATGTGACTAATTCAACACCTCGCTAATGGGTTCACTCAATTCGCTCTTTTGTGTATGAATGGACATTTTTATATTATTACACTCAATTTCAAAGCATAACACATCATTGCCATAAGCTTGCTCATCAATCAAATCTCTACCACCTTATCATATATTCATGCAAAAAAATCAAAGGGTCTTTCCAAAGGTTGCAATGAGGCCATGGGTAAAGGTAGGATAAAAAATGAAGGGAATATAAGCTAAACAAGTCAAGAAGATATATGAATTTATACACCAAGTCCAAGATGACAAAATAATCCACCTCCATTTGCACTATTCAACATGAAAACTCTTTATCCCATTCTCACTTAATATTCTCCCCATCAAGCTCAAACATATAAAAACAACCAAGTAGTAATATGTATATTACTCTCTTTACAACTCCCAATCACCAAAATAATATTGCACTATGCACTATTAGGGAGTATGACGAAAAACAAAATTTTTTTTTTTTTTTTCGAATTTTTTTTTTTCGATTTTTTTTTTTTCGATTTTTTTTTTTCGTTTTTTTTTTTTTTTTTTTTTGGGTGCTCAACCTCCAACTCTTTAAACACTATTGCATTTCATTCACATATTTCTTGACAAGAAGGGTTCGATCAAGGTGAATAAAATGAACAAAAAAATGATTAAAGAGGTTCATCATGTATTTGTTAGAACAAAAATTTGCTAAAGGCACAAATGAGCAAACTAGGGGGAATTGCATAAGTATGGATTCAAAGAAAAGGTCTTCAAGTGGTTAAGCCTAAATGCCCTTATCATTTTTAGTGCATGAACACATTATGTGGTCTTAAAATGCATATTAAAGCAAGTTCTAGAATGAATATGATATGTTTGAATCACACACAAAACAAAAGATAAGGCTCGAAAGCTCACAAAAAGAGGTGATTATGTGTTGAACTATGCACATTTTCGTTTTATCTATTGAAAAAAATAATAATGAGACACATCATTTGAGCATAGACAAAAACTAATCAATTTCCCTTGTAGATATTATCACTCTCATTCCAACAAAGCACAACAATTTAACAACCAAAAGTAGCATTTATGCACAAATCCCCCCACACCTAAACTCTACATTGCCCTCAATGTATACCACCAAAGCTCGTCAATCAGAAAACAAAATAAATAAGAAGATAACAAAAATAAAAATAAAGATAAAAGGAAAAAGACAAAGAAAGAACTTCCCTGAAAGACGGCCGACTATGGAGAAGACTCGAAGGTAGGCTTGTAGTGAGAACTTCCCTGAAAGATGGCGAGGCTCGACTGGCACTGGTGGAAGGTGAGAGAAAGAGAAGGTAGAAATGAGAGAGAAGACGGCAGGAGGAGAAAGGAGAGAGAAAATCCTACCCTGCTTTCTCTCTCTTTTTTTATTTATTTATTTATTTTTTTTTTATTTATTTATTTTATTTATTATTTTTTTTTTTAAAAAATGAATATTTTGGCCGAATTTTGGTGAAAAAAAAAACAGAAGACTAGGTCTTGTTAGGCGTGATCACGCATAACACTCCACTTTCTATTGAGCGTGATCACGCTCAATTCAACCTTGTCCACAAAATATTCAAGAAAAACCAATCTAATTTAAGCGTGATCACATCCAAATAAAAATAAAATAAAATTTGGGTTGCCTCCCAATAGCGCAATTTTTTTAACGTCGTTATGCTCGACGGTCTTCCTTTCTCAATTTGTCAAATACCGAGGGCTTTCTAACTCCACATCCACTAAGTAAGATATGTCTTCATTCTCATGGAATACCTTCAACCTATGTCCATTTACCTTGAAATCCTTCCCGGTTTCTAAACTTTTGATTTCCACTGTACCGTAAGGAAAAACATTAGTAATAACAAATGGACCGAGCCATTGAGAACGAAGTTTACCTGGCATGAGCTTAAGACGAGAATTGAACAATAACACCTTTTGTCCAACCGTAAATTGTTTCCGGATAATTGAATTATCATGGAACAACTTGGTTTTCTCCTTGTAAATCCTAGAATTCTCGTAAGCTTCTAATCGAAGTTCTTCTAGCTCTTGTAATTGCAACTTCCTCGACAAACCAGCTTCCTCTAAATTCATGTTGCAACATTTTACAGCCCAATATGCTTTATGCTCAATTTCAACCGGCAAATGGCAAGACTTTCCAAAAACCAACCTAAAGGGGGACATTCCTATAGGGGTTTTATGTGCCGTTCGATATGCCCAAAGAGCATCGTCTAGACGAAGACTCCAATCTTTCCTTCCAGGATTGACCATTTTTGCTAAGATGGATTTTATCTCTCGATTAGAGACTTCTGCTTGGCCATTGGATTGTGGATGGTAAGCTGTGGCCACTCGATGATGCACGCCATATTTCTTCAACAATGCTCCAACAGTTCTATTGCAAAAATATGCATCTTTGAATAAGGTTTCCCAATATAAACCACTATCCAAGACCTTTCTAGCCGTTCTTTTCGGACCAAAGTGACCACCACAAGCATAATTATGGCAAAAACTCAAAATGGATCTATGCTCATTTTCAGGTGTACACCTCCTAACTATTTGATCAGAACAAAATTTCCACAAATGAGGTTCATCCCAAACATAGTATTTTGACTCATATTTTATCTTTTGCTTGCGTGATTTACTAAGATCATTAGGTAAAATTCCCGTAACCAAATAATTAACAATATCTGCATACCATGGAATAATACCTTTCACCAGAAACAAATGTTCGTCTGGGAAGAACTCAAAAATGGGCAAAGATTCTTCATCTTGCACTATCCTACTCAAATGGTCGGCTACAGGATTTTCGACTCCTTTTCGATCCTTGATCTCAATGTCAAACTCTTGAAGTAAGAGAATCCAACGTATCAGTCTAGGCTTTGACTCCTTTTTGGCTAAAAGATACTTCAATGCTGCATGATCAGAGTAAACATAGACCTTAGAACCAAGCAAATAAGATCGAAATTTATCTAGAGCAAAAACAATTGCAAGAAGTTCTTTTTCAGTGGTTGTGTAGTTGCGTTGAGCCGAATCCAAGGTTCTTGAAGCATAATAAATGACATGGCTCTTCTTATCAATCCGTTGGCCTAAGACAGCTCCCACGGCATAGTTGCTCGCATCACACATAATCTCGAAGGGCAATTTCCAATCGGGTGATTGGATAATTGGAGCAATGGTCAACATACACTTTAGCTTGTTAAACGCCGACTTGCAATCATCACCAAACTCGAATGGTACCTCCTTTTGGAGTAAATTGGACATTGGCAAAGCAATCTTCGAAAAATCCTTGATAAACCTGCGATAAAATCCTGCATGCCCAAGAAAAGCTCGAACCTCTCTAACATTAGTAGGATAGGGTAAACTTTTGATCAAATCAACCTTTGCTTTGTCGACTTCAATTCCTCTAGGAGAAATTACATGACCTAATACAATGCCCTCAGTTACCATAAAATGACATTTTTCATAATTCAGCACCAAGTTAGTTTCAACACATCTTTTCAAAATTTTTGACAAATGCCCTAAACAACCATCAAATGAATCACCATAAACGGTAAAATCATCCATAAATACTTCAATGCATTTCTCAATAAATTCCGAAAAAATACTTAACATACATCTCTGAAATGTACCTGGAGCATTGCAAAGTCCAAATGGCATCCTTCTACAAGCAAATGTTCCAAAAGGGCATGTAAAGGTTATCTTGTGTTGATCTTCTTCAGCGATCACAATCTGATAATAGCCTGAATACCCATCAAGAAAACAAAAGTAACCTTTACCAGCCAATCTTTCTAACATTTGATCAATAAAAGGTAGAGGAAAATGGTCCTTTCTAGTAGCTAGATTGAGCTTTCTAAAATCAATAACCATTCGCCATCCATTTTGCACCCTCATAGGCACCAATTCATCATTTTTATTTCTTACCACAGTGATGCCCGTTTTCTTGGGTACAACATGGATCGGACTCACCCACTTACTCTCCGGAATAGGATATATGATGTTAGCTTCATAAAGTTTCAAAATCTCTTTCATCACGACCTCTTTCATCACCGGATTTAGTCGTCTTTGGGCTTGTCTTACTGGTTTTACATCAGTCTCCAAGAGAATTCTATGCATGCAAATTGCCGGACTTATGCCCTTGATATCTGCCATGGTCCACCCGAGTGCAGTCTTATATTCTTTTAAAACTTGGGTCAATTGTTTTTCTTGATCCTCAGTTAACCGGCTCGAGATGATCACCGGTAAAGTTTCCTTATCTCCCAAATAGATGTACTTCAAGTGTTTTGGTAAAACTTTCAACTCCAACTTGGGGGCCTGCACAACAGAAGGTAGCAATTTTTCTTTTGAAACATTAAATTCATCAGTTAAATTTGTTACCCCCATGTGAGTTTCCATCAAAGATTGAGACATTTCGCAGGCTTCGGCTATTTCTTCCCCCACGTCCCACTGTGCTTGTATATCGAATCTTTCACCCTCGTAGTCTTCTTCAAACACATCCTGCACCATGGAATCAATTATATCAATAGAGCACACAGAATGATTTTCTGAAGGATATTTCATAGCATCAAAAATATTGAATTTAACAATCTCTCCGTCAAACTCGACGGAGAGTGTTCCTTCATCCACATCGATCTTTGTTCTTGCAGTCTTCATAAATGGTCTTCCCAACAAAATAGGGGCAGAGCTAGTTATGGTGTCTTCCTCCATTTTCAAGATGTAAAAATCTGCTGGAAAAATCAACTCGTTAACCTGCACCAAAACATCTTCAACGACCCCTTCAGGATAAGCATTAGAACGGTCTGCTAGCTGGATGACAACTCGAGTATCTTTCAAGGGACCCAAATTCAAAGCACAATAGATTGAGTACGGCATGACATTAATAGATGCACCTAAGTCTAGCATGGCACGCTCAATCTTCATATTTCCAATAACACAAGGCATAGTAAACATACCGGGATCCTTGCATTTATTTGGAAATGACTTTTTTATCACAGCAGATACATTTTCCCCCACACTAACCTTCTCATCATTTCTCAATCTCCTTTTGTTAGTGCACAACTCCTTTAGAAATTTAGCATACTTTGGGATTTGCTTTATGGCATCCAACAAAGGAATATTTATCTCCACTTTTCGAAAGGTTTCCAATACTTCTCTCTCATGATCATCCTTCTTGGATTTTGCTAACCTGCTAGGAAATGGAGGAACAACCACATTAGAAGTACTAGGTGGAGAGTGTGGGAAATTTACCTTTTTGTAGTCCTTGGGTTTTTCCTTGATGATTTCTTCCGCTTCTTTCTCTTTTTCTCCTTCATTGATACTTTCAAGCGAAGATGGTCCCGATTGTATTTCCTTTCCACTTCTCAATGTCATTGCACTTGCATTTTCTCTTGGATGTACCTCCGGTTGAGATGGAAGTCTTCCCGAATTTTGAGCTTCCAATTTACCAACAGATGTTGCCAATTGGCTAAGTTGGTTTCCAAGCCTTTGAATGCTAGCTCTTGTCTCTTGTTGAAATTTTTGAGTGTTTACTGCTAGAGCTTTCACGATATCTTCCAAGGACGTTCCAGATTCTGAAGGTTGAGCCTGTTGTGGTGGTGGTGGTCTTGTATAGCCTTGGTGAGGAAAATTTTGTTGGCCTCCTTGATTCTTGTAGCTAAAATTCGGATGGTCTCTCCACCCCGGATTGTAGCTATTTGAATAAGGATCATATTTCCGTTGAGGTTGTCCCGGAAATCCTCCCATGGCATTGGCTTGTTGAACATCTTCTGGCAATGAAGGACATCTATCTGAACCATGTCCCCCTACAAACTTTTCCATCAAAGATGTTAATGCTTCCAACTTTTGATCGAAGGAGCTCGTGTTCACTTCATTAGCTTGGTGTGGAATACTATCTTGTCGAGTTCCAAACTGTTGTGCATTAGCAGCCATGCTCGAAATGAGACTTCTAGCAGCTTCTGGTGTCAAGCTAACCAATGCTCCTCCACTTGCAGCATCAATCATGTTTCTATCAAAAGTCAAGAGCCCTTCATAGAAGTATTGGACGAGTAATTGCTCCGGAATTTGATGTTGAGGACAACTAGCACATAATTGCTTGAACCTCTCCCAATACTCATATAAAGTCTCACCACGTTGCTGGCGAATTCCACATATATCTTTTCTAATATTTGCTGCACGTGAAGCTGGAAAGAATTTTTCAAGGAACTGCTTCTTCATCTCATTCCAAGTGGTAATAGATCCGGAAGGTAGATAATAGAGCCAATCCTTAGCTTTGTCAGCTAGAGAGAATGGAAAGGCCCGTAGAGAAATTTGGTCTTCCGTCACATTTTGAGGCTTCATTGCAGTGCACACAACATAAAACTCCTTCAAATGCTTGTGAGGATCTTCACCTGCAAGTCCACGAAAGGTAGGTAATAAGTGAATAAGACCGGATTTCAACTCAAAAGTAGCATCTGTAGGAATTTGAATGCATAATGGTTGTTGATTAACATCAGGGTTAGCCAACTCCCTTAAAGTCCGTTGAGCTGGAGCTTCCATGTCTTCTTCCTTTATCTTACTTTCTTCAGATTCAGTATCTACTTCAGATTCAGACTCGATCCAATCTAAAGCCAAATTCAAACTAGGGGATGAAGAAGATGATTGTTGAGCTCGTAGTCTAGCTTCCTTCCTTAAGGCTTTTGCAGTTTTCTCGACTTCTTGATCAAATATCAATTCACCTGTACGAGAAGAACGAGGCATAAACCAGAAACAAGGAAAAACCTAACTCAAAAGAAATTAATTAAACACCGTTCCCCGGCAACGGCGCCAATGTTGTACCGCCAAGGCCAATCCCATCATTTCCTGCTCATAGGCCGACTTGGAGAGGGTGCGGTCCGCTAAGGACTTGCTGAAATATGCTATAGGCCGCCGTTCCTGCATAAACACAGCCCCAACACCCGTGCCCGACGCATCACACTCCACCACAAACTGACGATCAAATTGGGGCATAGCTAACACGGGCGCCTCAGTCAATGCCTTCTTAAGGCGCTGAAACGCCTCCTCGGCCTCTGGTGGCCACACAAACTGAACTGAGGCCTCCTTCTTCAGAAGGGTCGTGAGGGGGCGAGCAATGAAGCCATACTCCCTCACGAACCGCCTATAATACCCTGTCAATCCCAAGAATCCTCGGACCTCGTGGACCGAACGAGGCCTCGGCCAATCCACCACAGCACTGACTTTCGCCGGATCCATCGCCACCCTGATAGGTTGTCAATCCACCAAATATAATTAACCTACTTCCAAAATACGAGTATAGTGGTGAGCAGGGTCGAATCCACAGGGAACGGGAATTAAATTCTTTTGAATAAAATAAAATAAAAATGGGGGGTTTTGAAGATTTTTTACCTAATCTACTAAATACTAAATTAATCAATCTAACAATTACGAGCTTATAAGATATTAATGCACACAAAACAATTTGGCAAGATAAACTATTAGAATAGAGATAATACTAAGAAGAGAGAAATTTGATTTAAGGGTTCGATATTCAATTATACTATTGATCATAGACTTAACAAATAAATTCTTGCAAATTCAAGCAATTAACCTTGGATTTATTAGGATAGCCTTCTAAATCCTTTGTTTTCCTAATTAATTAACCAAACCTAGCATCCGGTCAATTCTTATTACTAATCAACTGGGCACGATAGCGTTCCATGTTAATTAATAATAGCATTAATTTTAATGAAATCAGGTTAATACTAATATTAATAATTAGGATAGCCATAAATATCAATATTAGTCCTATAGGTTCAATTAGGATAGACAATTTATGATAGCATAATTTACCTATTCTAATGCTACAATTCTTCATCCATTTACACTACTAGGAGTATAAACTCATGAATAGCTTTAGGAGAATAAATATTCATTTGATTTGTCAATTCAAATTAATACAAACCTCCATTAATAATCATTTGAACATATTAGTACTTGAATATAAATCAAGATAATCAATACATATCCAAAAGCCTCACAATAATATAACCGAAATACGAAACCCTTAAATCAAACCGTAAAATTAGCCACTCATATTATAAGAAATCCTAAACATAACCAATATCATTAATACAAGAAATAAAATAAAAGAGAAGAAATAAGATGTGAAAACTTACAACAAAAATGAAGAAGAAAATGGTCTCTTCTCCTTAAAAAAATATCTCTCTACAAAATTTAGCTCAAAAGAAGAATAGAAGGTGGAAAATGTATTCTCTCTCTTCCTCTCTCCCAAAATGTCTCATGGCTAATGGTATTTAAAAGAAGTAAAGGAGAGCAAAAAGAATTTCTCTCTTTTCTTCCCACATGGTTGAATAGCTCAAAAGAAGGAAAATAAATCAAAAGAATTTCTCTCTTTTCCTCCCACATGGTTGAATAGCTCAAAAGAAAGAAAATAAATCAAAAGAATTTCTCTCTTTTCCTCCAACATGGTTGAATGACTCAAAAGAAGGAAAATAAATCAAAAGAATTTCTCTCTTTTCCTCCCACATGATCTTTCCAAAGGTTGTAATGACTCAAAAGAAAGAAAAAAAAATGTTTCTTTCTCCTCCTCCCACATGGTCTTTAATTGGAGTGAAGAATTTAGGTGAAGGAATTTATATTTCCTACTTTTAACTTGTTGGGTCATTTTCACATTGCTCGTTTCTTTCACGAATTGCCCTTTTTTCTCGATTTTTCTCCAACTGCAATTAATTATCTTCCTGAAATAAATAATGATTAATTAGATCAATTAATTACAATTTTGGAGATAAAAAATACGGAGGATATGAACATAAAATATGAAATATTATAATCATATCACACCCCAGCCTGAGAAATAATATGCCCCAAGTATTCCACCTTGAGACAACCGAAGGCACATTTCTTCTGGTTAGCCCTGAACTGATTCTCTGCCAAGATACTCAACACTAAATTCAACTGTTCTCGGTGGTCCGCCCACGACCGGCTGTACACCAATATGTCGTCAAAGAAAACCAATACAAACTTCCTCAAGTAAGGCCGGAATAAGTCATTCATGGTGGACTGAAATGTGGCCGGAGCATTCGTTAAACCAAAAGGCATCACCAGAAATTCGTAGTGCCCGCTATGCGTCCTGAAGGCGGTCTTGTGGATGTCCGGTCCGGCCACTCAAATCTGATGGTAACCGGAACGCAAATCTATTTTGGAGAACACAACAGCTCCTGCCAATTCATCCAGCATTTCCTGTATCATCGGAATATGATACTTGTCGGAAATAGTGTACTTATTTAGCTCGCGATAGTCCACACAGAATCGCCAACTACTATCTTTCTTTTTAACTAACAGGACCGGGCTCGAGAAGGGGCTCGAGCTCGGCCGAATAATGCCTGCTTGCAACATGTCACCAACCAGTCTCTCAATTTCATCCTTCTGCAAGTGGCCGTATCTGTATGGTCGAACAGACACGGGCTTGGCCCCCGGGACCAACACTATTCTATGGTCCGTCGGGCGACGTGGGGGCAGCCCCCGTGGCTCCTCAAACACCTCGGCGTGCTGTCCGAGGACACTATCCAACTCCCCAGCTGTAGCATCAGATAGTATTGTAGGTTCGCGGTCAAGAACAACCGCCCAAAATTCGACCTCCGTGGTCTTGATCAGGGTGCGAAGACTCACCAAATTCCGGCACATCGTCGGATCCCCCCTTAACTCAACTCGACTTCCACCCCACTCGAAACTCATGGTTAGAGTTTCCCAATTCGTGCGAACTTCCCCCAACGTGGCAAGCCACGCAACTCCCAGAATTATGTCAACCCCGCCTAGAGCGAACACATAACAGTCGGCCTTGATAACACACCCTGGCAAAGAGATCGGTAGTTGTCTACACACCCCTTCCGACTCCTGTCGATGCCCGTCGCCTAACTGCACCCCAAACCTGCCCGTCTTATCCGGATTCAGCCGAAGTATGGAGACCAAGGATGAGGAAATAAAATTGTGGCTCACACCACTATCAATTAATATCGTCACCGTGCATCCGCCTACAACCGCCCGAAGCCTCATAGTGTGGGGACTAAAAATTCCGGCCATAGAATAAACCGGAAAATCCCCATGTTCTCCATCCGAACCCACTTGGTCTTCCTCAACTTCCTCCTGCCCCGTCACCTCACAATACTCATACTGCTGAAGATCCAGCTCCCCATCCTCCTCAACCAACATCACTCGCAGATGTTTGAAAGGGCAGTCATGCCCGGGTGTAAAAGGTTTCTTACACTTAAAACACAGCCCCTTCGATCTAAGATCATCTAATACCTTCGGCGGAAGTCGAGTGAATCTGGAACGGGTAGAGGACTGACCGGACAGCCCGGAGTTTGTTCCCGGTGACTGCCCAGCCGCCCTAGAAAAACCGCTGGTCGACCCCCGCACACTGCCGCCTTCTGCTGTCGTACTATCTCCCCCAGCCGGCCTAAAAAAATTGCTCGAACGCATCCCCGAACCACTAAAAGTCTGACTCCCTCGTCCTCCATTCTGAAAAGATAGATTATCCTCAATATCTCTGGCTAGTTCCATTGCCGTCTCCAAATCATTTGGGCGAAGCAGCCGTAATGAGCCCCGAATCGGGCCCTTCAACCCGTTCATGAAATAGCCTAAATAGTGTGCCTCAGTCAATCCTGGAACCTGACCCGCCAATTGGACAAACACAGAGATGTAATCCTCCACCGTTCCGGACTGCCTGACCCCTGACAGTCGCTCGAACCTGCTGCCCTTGAATCGCGTGTCAAAACGCGCCACCAGCGCCTTTGTGAACTCGTCCCACGACATACCTGGCTTCCGCGCCCGCATCCACGCCAACCAGTGCAAAGCAGGCCCATCCATGGCAACCCCAGCTGCTACCACCTTCCTCTCCGGCGGAGTGCAGTTCAATTCGAACTGCTGCTCAGCCCTAGCTATCCACCCAATCGGATCTTCCCCCTCAAACGATGGTAGAAGCGCCAAGGCCGCGCCCCTACGCGTCTGATCGACCACGGGCTCCACCACAGGGGGTATGGCGGACGCCGCCACCTCCTCTTGTGTTGCACCAGCCGCTGATTCCCCCCCCCCCCCGACGGCGGCTGCAGAATCACCTTCGACAGCGCAGCCAAGTAAGCTGCTATTTCAGAAAGTTGCGCACCATGCCCATCCAATTTCTCCCTCACCTCGGCCTGATCGGTCTCCAGCCTATCCAAACGGTCGCTGTTTGATCTCGTCATTCCGGCGGAAATGGGATCCGGCAGGTCGGACCAATTAATAAGAACCGAAACCAGAAAATCAACGGAAAACTCCGCTGCCCAAAGCCTCTAGGCTAATCACAGTTTTATTCATAAGATAATCCCAAATTAAACCCTAATCAGGGATTTAAATACCCTCCTCCTAATTACCAAAAATAGAAAATCCTAATAAACATAATCAGAAAATCCAAATAACAAAATTAAAAATAAAATATAAAACTAAAACTCCTCAGCTCACGAACAGCCCACGAACAATGGGCTCAAGCCCGTCCCCGCCGTCGGTAGACCAACAAGGGCCTCGGTCCCTCCTCCAGGCCGAGCCCCTGCTCCCGCTCCATATCAGTTACACCCTGGTGGCTTACACTGTGTGAAGCATCACCGACCCCTTGATTTCATATGTGTGTGTGAGTACGTGCAAATCAAGGGTAGGTATTAGGTGTAATACATCGGGTGTAGGATTTAGGGACCAAAACGAGATAAGGATGAGCTTGGGATTCCTGCTATCTCACACTATAAAATGCTGTGCTTGTATGCTTAAGTCGGGAAATATTTTGTGAAACTAAAAGCTGTCAACAACCATTTTGTAATTTATCAACTAGTGTATAAAGAGAAGAGATATATGGTGCATCAACAAAGAACACGTTCACGGTGGATAGGTGTGTGGAACTAATGATTCCCATGATTGATGTGTAATTAATAACAAATTTATAATCATGAATTTTGTGTGCCTTGTTTTTATCTTGAATATGTGAAATGATATGTAGTTTTAAAAAAAAAAATTAATATTTATTTATCTTTTATATGATCTCCAACTATGTGTCCTATTACATGTGTGTTATGACTTAATTAACTATGAATTTATCTTTTTTCAAAGTTATGATGATGTCATACTTTAAAATTATTTTATATTAATTATATGCTTGAAAAGACACAATAATAACTAACTAAGATGCTGGAACTGAGACTAATTTAGTTGTGACATTGAATTTTTAAGTAAGACTAGCTAAAAGCATGTGATTATTGTGATTTCATTTTAGAAGTATATATGTAATTAATTTTTAAAATCCTAGATACATGGATTATTTTATGTTTAGGAAGTCTAATAAAGATGACAGATATATAATATATGAAGAGAACAATATTTAGTTTAATCAAAAAATTAAATAAGGTTTTGCATGAAAATCTTCTTTTGGTTTACTTGAGTGGTAATGATGCAAATTTTGCAAAGCTCTGTGATAACAACGTCTAAAAGAAGTTTTGTGACTGGTGTAAAAAATGATAATTTGATTGATAATAAAAGATAATTTTTCGTCATTTTGCGTGAATGATCACTTAGGTTAATTTTATAGAGATGTATTTTTTAAAACTAAGCAATTTGATCTTTTAAATGGCTATCGAGTACGAGTACAAATCTAAAATAATTGTTATTATTTTTTGGGTATTGGCTCAATATTGTTGTAGCCTTTTCAGCTAGGCCTAGGCCGAAGGCCGATGAGCCCAGCCCATTCCTACCCTAGTCTACTTCCCTTGTGATCCCACATCAGCTTATGTGCGTTTAGTCAAGGCAGTCTTCTTCCTTATTAATGGAGTTGAAACTGCGGATGCGAACAATCATGTTCATTCTGTAGTTGTATGTTTCTCTCTAATTTATCATTCCACTATCTTCTTCTTCTCTACTGAGTGTCTTATCTCTTGTGTGAGATTCAAAGTGTATAGGGTTTGATTCATTGAATGAATAAGGAATTGAATGAGAAATACGATCCGGTGAGGGTTTGGGTGCTTTGTGGGAAAAAAAAAAGTTTTATGTGACTTTTATTTCAATTCGATTGTTTTGTGTAATCGAAATCGAGGCTTGCTTTGTGGGAAAAAAAATCTTGTGTGACTTTTATTTCAATTCGATTGTTTTGTGTAATCGAAATTGAGCCTAGCCTAGATATCCCTAAGTCCTTGACTATTCCATACAGCTTAGGACATTGATACTCAACAATAATCTTTATTTTTATTAGATTAAGAAATGATTTTTTTGTTTAATTATCTTTTTTCTATACATTATTTTCATTTTGAATTGTATGATTTTATGTATTGTTCTGTATATTATCCTTCCTTTGGTGTATGCCCAACGGGGCCAACGTCGGCCCAAAATTGTTCAAGCAATGACAATGGGCCACTAAATTTCTTTAAAAAATATGCCACATAATTTATATGCATCTCATATTTATGTTGAATTCTAAAAATAAAAGGAAAAATCTTTAAAAATATATTTTTTTTTTATGAAACTCACATATTTGACGAGTTCAAGAAAGAAGATATATAAAATATTAAAAAAATCAATTAAATAGTTGGAACATCGCACCTTATCAACCTATATTCTAGAAAATCATAAAGACGTAACTTAAAAGTTGTCTTTAAGATTGTTTGATAAATGAATTATGTTATGATATATTGTTAAATACACAATATTATCTTCTCACTTATGCTGTTTTTACCTATCTAACTTACTAAATAGTTATTTAATATTAAATGGGCAATATTATACGTTTGTCACTTATATAATTGTATTCTTGTAAGGGAAGGGGTGGAACGTAAGAAAATAATTACTTTTCTTGATAATTCTTTTATCAACAAGTAGCTTATGGTCCATTGATTGTCCTTTTGAAACTTTGCCATCAATATGAATGATAATAGAACTAAGAACTTATGGGCTTGCTTTTCGAATGTGGTGATGCAATATTGAATTTATTTATTTTATTTTATCATAAACTACCTTTTTTTTTTTTTTGTTACATAAATATTTTAATTGTATTACTTGTGTTTTGTTCTTTATTTTATTTTAGGTGTTATGAAATTTTATTTGTGCTTCTACATTTATAAAGAAGTTGGGCAATATTTTAATTTCATGTTTTGATAATTTTATTTTTCGTGATTATATGATTGTGTTGATATTCTTTTGCAATGCATGGATTTTTTGTTTAATAGATGATTAGCATGTTAAATAAAGATTAAAATATACTCATGCCAGACGACAACAAAATAAAGATTAAAAATATACACATAATCGCATCGAGTTTCCTGTTTTGTCAAGGCCGATCTTCATACCCAGTTTGAAAATTCTGCATCTGCCATTGGAAAGAAGGATTAGGGTTTTTTCTTTTCTTTTTTGTTAATTGATAGAATTGGTAGATTGAGTCTTATATTTTAAATAAGTAAATAAAAGATTTATTTTTTTGAAAAAATATGTGGTATATAAAGTAATAGTGTGAAGAGGGATTATCCACCTAATAGAGTAACACCAAATTGTAGCACATCAATTATAATTGTTCAATAAGAAAATTACACGTCACCTTTAATTTTCATGTCATTACTTATATAATAATAAATTAATTTAATATACATATAAAAACATTAATTTATATTAATAGTGATCATCTTATTTATGTTAAATAAAATTCTATAATTTTTGTACTTATTTTTTTTTAAGTTGCAAGATTGATATTAGTAATTAATATGTATTACATTATCAGTTTATCTTGTAATTTATTAGGGACTTCATTAATAACTAAAATTGATGTGAATAACAAATAAATGTAATAATCATCATATTCAAAATTACAAAAAAAAAAAAATTATTTAGGCTAGATTATTCTTATTCAAATATGTATATAATTTTCTTAATCCTTCTATATTATTTATTTTATATTTATTATAAATAAGTCATGGTATGCATTCTCATAATTCACACTTGCAATAAATTTTTTGTGTAATTTAACTCAATGTTGTATTTAATTATAAATAAAAATTCTATTATGATATAACTGAAGAGGTTGTTCTTAATGAATTGTCTGATTATTAATTCGTTTATTATATTATAAAAAAAAATTATTTTATTACAATGTTTTTAACATCAGTGAATTTTACAGGTTCCCCATTAGTTGTGATTTAAATAGAAGGGTTAATAACTTTAATTACTTTACAAAAATCATGATTTAATTACTTTACAAAATTATGAAATTTGTATTTTAATCACGGTATTTTAACTTTTATAATTTCAAGCCTACCTTTTAAATTTTTGCAATTTGCTTCACACAATAATTTTTCAATGAATTTAAGGTGATGTTGTACCACCGGCGGGTGATCTTTGCAACAAAGGATAATGTGTATTTATAATTTTGATTTCATTAAATATTAGAGCATGTAACCAATAAATAACTAATATGTCAAATTTATAAATTTATTATAATTGAACTTAAAATTAATATATTTTAGTCTAATTATGATCATGAGTCTTAACCATAAATTTTCAAATGGAAAAATTAGATAATTATTTATGTATGAATTCATATATACTCTATAGAACTAAAAGAAAAACACATGCTATGATTTATCATCATTTTATATGTAATAAATATAATATTTTAAATATTTAATAATATTAATTATTATTATTATACTTTAAACTAAATATATTAAAAATTAAATATCATTATTTACGTATCTTGAATTACAAAAATTAGAAAGACAATGCTTAACATTAAAAAATAAAAATTAATATTATTATTATTTAAATTCCATTAAAAATTTTATTATTTTTATGCAATTTTCCCTAAAATCGAAACACCCTTGTAATTTTTTGTCCTCTAATTCAATAAATATAGATCAAATCATACCCGAAATAATACACAATCGCGGCCACCGGATCCGTATTCGCACCCGAAACCTTCCCCTACAGTCTACAGCTTCAGCTTCAGCTTCATTTCCATTTCCACATCGTTTCAACTCTCTCTGCAAAAGTAAGAAAAAAATCAAGCGAAGAAAGGAAGAAAATGGCAACCATAGCCCGCGTATCGAGAAGATTGTTGCCGCGAACCCTCTCCGCCACTCCTCCGGGCCGGGCTTTCTCAGCACAGGCAGCCCGATCGGCCGAAAACCCGACCCAACCAGCTCCCATCATAAGGGAGTCACCGGATCGGGTGAAATGGGACTATAGGGGCCAGAGAAAGATCATACCTTTGGGGCAATGGGCTCCTAAGATCGCCGTTGATGCTTACGTGGCTCCGAATGTCGTTTTGGCCGGCCAAGTGGTGGTCTACGACGGCGCTACCGTTTGGAGCGGCTCCGTTTTGCGTGGGGACCTGAACAAGATAAGCGTTGGGTTTTGTTCCAATGTTCAGGAACGCTGTGTTGTACATGCCGCTTGGTCTTCTCCTACAGGTCAGCCTTTTGAATTATACCCAGCTCATTGTGGTTGACAGTTACCGTAAACAAAAATAATTAATAGTCGAGACTTGGTGTGATAGGAATTGTATGTATAATTCTGCTCGGTAGTTCATTTTCCTTTTTTACGATTTAATTGCATTTTTATATTTGCTTCAGTTAAGAATTAAGTGTATTCACCAGAATGATATGAATGGGTTTTGCTTATGGCTTACTACTTGCTTGTTATCATGACTAGAATGACCAGTGTGAGCGTCTTCTTATTTATTTTCAAAGTAATTTATCAATACAATTTGGCCAGAGTTTGGGCTTAAATTTGGCAGAAACTGGTATAGACATGAAATTGTTACTCCCTCCGAATTACTTATAGATACATGACTCTTATTTCTGGGATGGAGGGAGCATATGGTAACCTCAAATTTCGTACTGCTACTAGGATGTTTGGTTTCTGTATCAGAAACAAGCTTTCAACCTTGACTGTGAAGGGCTTCATAAGAAGAGGCTGTGATTTGAGAATCTTGTCATTATTTCTCTAGTTGTCTGACCTTTTAGCTGGACCCAATTATTGATCTGTTTTTGGCGTAAGAGCTCTTTCAATTTATTGTCCTTTCAGTTGTTAGTTGTAACATGAGGAAGAAGTTACTAGTACCATTTAATATTTCACGGAGTATTCTTTTAAGAGTTCACGAGAATTTATCTTGGGCCACATCACATACTTCACCTATTATACACTTAAGCTTTGGTGACAAGATTGTTGTCAAACTTATTCCTTTTGTTCGCTATTCCACGTACTTGACCTAGTTCAGTTTGGAACTGATTAGTGCAATAAACAACCCCCATTTCCTTAAAAAGTTGAATTCTTTTTGGATACATAAAACAGTCCTGTAATAGTTTAACCTCTCAAATGAAAGTCGTTCTTGTTGTTTAGCATACTTGCAACCTTAGATTTATAGGATGGCAGGGATAGAACTGATTGTTGAATAGGTTCCGCATGAGATGTAAACAGTAGTAATGTCATCTCTTATAAAAAAACAGTAGTAATGGCATCACTTTTAGGCATTCCAAATCTCTATAGATAAAGACTGTTTTGCTCTGGACTTCAGTCTCAAGTCTCGACTTTAAATAAGGATGCTTATAATTTATTTGAGTACCATGTGGAATTAAGTGGATCTATAGGAAAAGATAAACAAAATATGAACAAAGTGTAGTGAACGATACAAAGAAATAATGGGAAAGTTTTCCCCTATCTAACCCCTAACCAAATGTTCAATTCCCACTTGGACCAACCCTGCTCCCGGAAAACAAATGTGGAAGATAATGCTTCTAACACTGGTGAATGATTGACAGTTACCGTAAACAAAAATGAAGCTTTCATTTACGCCATGTGGTGCCTGCCCCCTAAGCATGATTCTGTGATTAGATATACACTCTACTTCACCCAATTACTCCCTGTTGAGGCAATTGGCTCTGTCTTATGATGCCCCTGAACTATCCTTCTAAGACCCTGGCTGAAATTTAAATTCCTGTATCAGTGCAAATTTTTTTAGTTGCAATATAAACAGAAGTCAGAATGTATGTCCAGAAAAGTATGCTAAAAACAAATATATCCAATGGATTGGTTCAAGCCTGATGACCTATGGACCTGAAAATTCATATCGTTAACCGAGATCACAATGTAGAAGGTCCAGCACTTACTTTAGTGCATCAGGGTCTTCAATCGGTCCTGCTTTAGGGAAAAGTCAGTATTCAGAGCACTGACTTATGAATCCCTTAAGTAAGCCATTTATGTGATGAGAAGCGGTGCATAGCCTACTTACCCATAATTGTTTAAAAGCCTAAAAGGTCAATAGTTAAGCGAATTGGGTCTTTAGCAGTGTTGTGATTGTTGATTTCCTGATTAGCCAAGGCAGGGAGTTCCAAAGATGCATTGAAGCAATGCAGGAGGATATTGTTATGATGAGGCTATGCCAGTTTTTCAGTATATATGTTTGAGCTTTTGGAATCCATGCTCGAGGGAGCTACAATATTGTTTCTTTCCTCTTAGTCTCTTAATGGCTCAACTGCTGAAACTTAGGCCATGGGGCCAACTAAAAGTCGAAGTGCCTAGAAAGGAAGCTTTAAATCCAAGTTGCGTGTAAAGTAAAAGAAGTAAATGAAAACCAAATCTGTGAAATAGACATTAAAGAACATGTTGAAGCCATTGTGGAGAAACGGTTATTCTTCGTCCATTGCAGTGTTTTTCTTGGCTTCTTCAGTCTCATTTAATTCTCAATTCCTGCTATCGTTTTCACTGTTTCATGGAAGATTATGTCTTCTCAAGGTTAGTATTGTCATATTACTTGGTTCCTTATGCTTTATCACAACTTCACCTAACTTTTTAGTTAACTTTTCCCCTTCTTTTTAGAATAATTTCTGTCGTTTTCTTTCTTCTTTTGTCCTCTAAAAGACAATGCACATGCTATTATGTTTTCAAGAGTCACAGTTGTCTGCCTTTCTTCTTTGCATTACTTTATTCTTATCTGAGTTTTTCTCCTCATGTTTTGTATAGCTTTTCTTTGTTTCTTATTTTTATAATGCCTTTCATTGTTCAAAATATTGAAGAAATATATAATGAAAAGTTGCCTGGTGGAAACGGCCCGAGTGCAGAAAATGTATAGTTTTGTCCATTTGCCTCTAAAGCTCTATACAATTGGGTTCAATTCTGCATCTTATTTATGTAGACTGATGATGAATATGACCATGCAGATATTGGACTGAGGGATAATCTCATTTTATATCATACATGCACCTGTCCGCATCTGCACTTCTTAAAGTTTAAACATTGTTAAATTGTCTGATTTCATTTAAATACAAATTTGAGGCAGCATGTATTGCAATGGCTAATCTATCATGTAGAGTTTGCATTTTTGGGTTTGTGGGCTGGAGTTTAAATTGTTACAAAATACACCATGATCATGCTGGTTAATATCAGACTAATTAATGATGCACGGACAAACTAGCAGTAAGTTTTGTTTGTTGTATGGGTATAACATACTGATGCAATCAGGTGCACTTTGCCAATTTTCTGTTTAATTTGTCTCCATTCTAAATTTTGTATGTGATAAATTTAACTATATACTCCAAGTATGATCATTAATATGCTGCTTTTCTTTCTAGTGTTTACTTAGTGTAATATTGATTTGGTTCTGTACTCTATTCTATAGTGTTTTACAATCAGACACACCTTTGACCACGCTCCATTGACCTTCGTAATTTTCTTACAAATACCCCTCAATAGGGGCACCGTGGTTCTTTTTTCTTTTACTTTTTCTCGGTGGGGTGGGGGGGGGGGTGTCCAAGGTTCACATCCTTTAGTTTTGAAGAGAGTTTTGTTTTTGGTTTTTTCTTGTAATTAGGTTGAACATCCGAGGTACTTTTTGTAATATTCTATTTTATATGCTTAATTTTATTTCATCATGCCAAGCATTTAAGAAAATACCAACATGAGAGCTCTTGCTGAAAAATACTGCATGTTTGACAGGGCTGCCAGCAGAAACATTAATTGAAAGGTACGTGACTATTGGTGCAAACAGTCTCTTGAGATCCTGCACAATCGAGCCAGAATGCATTATTGGGCAGCGCTCCATTCTTATGGAGGGCTCTTTGGTCGAAACACATTCAATACTTGAAGCTGGTTCTGTTGTTCCTCCAGGAAGGAGAATACCGAGCGGCGAGCTCTGGGCCGGAAATCCAGCTAAGTTTGTGCGGACTTTGACCCATGAGGAGACTCTGGAGATCCCCAAACTTGCAGTCGCTATAAATGATCTGAGCAGAAGCCACTTCTCGGAGTTCTTACCTTACTCGACTGTGTATTTGGAAGTTGAGAAGTTGAAGTCATCCCTTGGGATTTCCATCTGAAGTCTGTGACGGCTGGTACTTCTCCGGGCCGCTCGTCTTTTCTGAGAAGAAATAAGCAAATGTAAGGCTGGTGAAAGCCTTGTTGACTTGGTTTGCATGTCGTTTGATCTGTGATGCAACTGAATGGGATATGAAAATGGTTTATTGAGTTATTTAATCTGCCTAATCCTTGGCTCTTGACATAGTATTCCTACAATGTTTTTGTAACGGACTTGTATTCTGTTTCTTAATGAATTATTACCGGTTGCAATTAGACAGGTGACAAAGGTAACATGTGCATCTTCCTATTTACTCCTCCAAACCACAGTATCGTGTCATTGGATGCATCTGAGTTCGGTGCTTGAAAAGGAATAAGTTTGAAAAAATGCTTATAAAATTATTTTATATATTTGGTTGGGCTTACAACTTTTTTTGAAGTAAAAATATAAATTTTAGGCAATTTTTCTTAGAATGGAGGAAGTATATAAATTAAATCAAGGTAAGGATGAACAAGAATTAAATTTATATGATAATGATTAGATGTGTGTTTCTGTGCATCTACACTATCCACTGGTTATCAACATTATTAATGTCAACTAAATAGTTATTTATTTGTAGTAGTCACTGGTATAAATATATACACTAAATCTTTCGTGAATCGGTGGTATGGATTTAGGATTCATCCAATCGGATCGTGGTTCATATTCATTAATTTTTGTGTGGACTGAACCTTAAAAAATGCATTCAATTAAAAAAAATTAAAAAAAAACAAATCCGTATCCAGCGTGCATCTAGTTCACATTTAGGACACGCACAATTTGTACCCCAACGATTCTGAATTTTTCGCTAGGTACATAAAACTTTTTAGTTATACTAGTAATATTTTTTAGATAAATAAGGAATATATTTCGGTAGGGCGTAATACTTTTAATATAAATAAGTAATACCTTGTACAATTAAATTAGTAAGTATTGAGTAATTTTTTTATTCAATTTCATAACACATACTATTGTTTAACAGTGAAGTTCTTACTTTTTGTATTGCAATATATTATTGTTTAATCGTAAAAGCATTATTCTTTGTGTTCAATGCATTAACCTATATGTTGGAACGTATTATCGATTAACCTTAAATATATCACTTTTTGTGTTAATATGTATTACTTTTCAACTGTAATAATATGACTCTATGTGTTGAATAATATAGGTAGTATAACTTAATTTTAAATGTATTACCTCTTTTGTCAAAAATAATATTGATTTATTGTGAATGTACGTATAACTCTTTGTGTTGACTAATATCACTACATAACCATAAATGCATGTTCATTTGATCATAGGTGTGTTAGTTTTTGTGTTGAACTGTACTAGTATTTTAATCGTAAATGTATTATTTTGTAACCATAATGATATTAAATATGATAACTTTATTTAAATTATAATGTAGATTATGATTATATTTTTCATTCTTCTCTGGCGTGAGTAAGCCATCGGGATACTCCTTTACCCACAAGAATATGGAGTCGACTGTAGAGTAGGAAGTTTCTACACAATCTTTTGTAGAATCAATGTTTCAACCCAATTATTGTTTTATTGTTGGTTTCGAGTGCTTGAAATCATATTCTGGAAGCCCCATAAGTTTGTCGATCTATAAGGATTAGGTCATCGGGCTTTGAACTCGACTCCATCCTTCAGCCTCCATGCTGCACTATTATGTCACAGCTCTCCAAGTTTGAATGTGTTAGATCTAAGTAAGAATACTAATCACTTTTTATATGATATGATAATCCATTGCAATTACATTTATGAAAGACCATGACCACCACAAATCACCAAAAATATCTAAATTAAAAGAAGTAATAAACGAATAATTAGAATTAATTAGATTCAGAAATTTGGGATAGGTGTCACCGATAGAATTAATTAGATAAGGCATAGTAAACTCCTTCAAATGATTCCATCTCCATTGACGATGAAGCTTCACATATCGAATAAAGATTGAATAAAATCGGGGGTGGGGGGAGGGCAAAGAAAAATTTGCTGGAGATATGAAAAAAAATTAAGTGAATTTGAATGTATTTGAATGTATAAGAATTCGAATGTATTTGAATGTGAGTTACGCGAGGTGAGTTGCACAGATATCTGATACATAAAAGTTTTTGTTATATATATATATATATATATATATATATTGTTTAATTTGGACTTATATTTATACATCACTTGGGGGGGGGGGGGGGGTTTGGTGCACTTTTTCTTCCCCTTATTTATTTGTGAAAGACTAGTTGCAAGTAAAGCCACAATTACTCGTCGGCAGTAATTACTAAATTAATATAGGATAGTGCATAATTGAATTAAGCCTATATTACATTTGTTGAGGTTTCGATGATTCTATTTTAATAAACTAACCTTTTTTTCATGCATTTGTAATATCTTTTAATAATAGATTTAATAATAACCAAATAAAACAAATTGAATAATTTTATTTTTGAAAAATAAAGAATTGTAAATTATTTAATATTATTTATTTTAGAAAAATATTAAAAAAATATATGCAGTAAGACCCTAAATTTGTGTTCAGGTACAAAAAACATTTGGAAATATTTTAAGGTGCTCTATTGGAATTTTGGATATATATATATATAAACATAAGTCACCTTAAAAATAGCAGCAACAATTTTTTCAGCCTAAATTAATTTCTAAATAGGATAAATGTCTAATTTTAGTAGAGAAAAAAAACAAGTCAACAAAATTATAATGTTATAAATAATATTCCTCTTACATTTACCAAACCAAATAAATATTTTCATAAACAATAAATTATGAAGATTTAATACAAAATTTTCATCACACTTCTATTTGGAATCATAATCTTTTTATATTAAATGATTTGATTTTCCTTGAATCATTATCTTCATATATTTCTTTCATATGTATTTATCATTTTTTATTGATTCTAATATATATATATATATATATATATATATATCAGTACCTTTATAAATAAAATTTATAGCATTTTTTGGCGTAATTTTCTTATTGAATTTGGTTTTATTTTTTTATGTGGAATAAATCATATAATTAATTTCAAGTGGTCTATGGACTACCACTATATGTATGTATATTTAAAAAAGAAAGTATAACCTCACTTACTTTTTAAAATATAATAAATTCATATATGTACATGTGGGGATGAGGCACGGCAAGGTAAATAAAATTATTGTATCATATTAATAATTATAATAATTTGCACCGCACATTTTTTATGCTAACCATTGAGCATACTTTAATTAGAAAATAAAAGAGAAAGAGAGAAAAAAATACATATGAATGTTATATAATACTTAGTTTCATAATATTATATAACTAAATTAAATTAGAGAAATTAACATAAATAATATGTCATATATATATAAAGTAGTGGTTAATCCATCTTAATTAAATTTAAATGAAATATTTATAATCTTTCCAAACAAATTTGAGTACCTCCTTTAGTACGAAAAAAACTATGGTTTATGATTCAGTTGGATAGATTCTCAAATGTGGTTGTTGTTATTAGTTCGTTTAATAGAGGAGAGAGATGTTGCTATTCCTCGTTTCTGACTAATTATGTTTATGTGATTTCTTACAATTATTGATAATTATTCTAGGTTTATAGCTTTTTTTTTTTTTTTTAATATCAACACACACACATACATATAAATTACAATGAAACTTTGTGTCATTTTTGCCCCTCATCACAAACTTTAGAGTCCTTTTGTCAACTTTTTCAATATTTAATTTATTTTTATATGCCCAATAATTAATCAACTAGCTATCCTTTATTTTGAATTAATTAACTATGAGTTGATAATTAATATAATATATTATGACTAAAAATAAAGTAGAAATGAATAAGTTATTTGTGTTTTACAGGTTTTGGAAAATGTTTATAAAAAATATAATAAAAACAAAGTAAAGAAAGAAAATGCTACAAAAACTAGATTGGTTATTGTAAAAAAATAATTACTAAAAATTATTTAATAAATTTTCTAAAAAAAGATTAATTTGCGGCAAATTCAATACAATTGATCTCCATAATAAATACACAAATGTAACCTAAATAATCAGCAAAAAAATAATTATATTATATAATCTAAAATGTTAATTTTAGTTAAATTTTGTTTAAAATAATTATTTTATATAATCTAAAATATATTATAAAATAATTTATTTAATTCAATAAAATAACTTTATATTACTATCTGTGCCCTGGAGGGAGTACAAGCTAGCTGAGATACTGAAAGTAATAAGGGATAAACTAATACATGGAGCAAAGTGATGCTAAATTAATACTTGTGGGATAAAGTTAAGTTAATTCAAATTTATTGGCAACAAAGCGTCAACTTTGTAATTCATGATTTTACTTGCAATTTAAACAAAATAAATAAATAAAGATCACTTTGATGTTAAGAAATAGAAGGAACGCAGTTTGCATACATCCAACTGATTTATAATATAAGGTAATGTGGTTCCACAATGACCATAACAAGATTATTGTATTTGGAACGATATTATCTTGCCATATCTATCTCTACTTCTACAGGATAAATTACACGTCTGGAACTCATCAGACACATCCATAGCCAGAGAGACGGCATCAAAGTGAACATGAAAACTCTCCTCTAATGTTGTGGTGAAGGACTGTAAGACATCACTAAGTACACAGCACTGTAAACATGCTGACTGCAGCTGACAAGATCGCCTTCTTCATTGTCTTGGTCATATACGTTCAAATCCCCACGACAAATTTCCCCAGCGCAATATGTTCCCCCAAATGTAACCCCAGGAAAGTTCTTCAGGAAAGGGGAGCTGTCAATGCCAGGCTGTCGGAAAAAAGAGTCACCCCGTCCACAGCAAGAAAAGATAATACCCCCAAAGACTTTCTGTTTGTCACATTCACCAAGATGCCTGAGGCTATCGGAGATTTTGTTGCAGGATGAAAGAGCAGCTTTTGAGTCCGAGATGTAGAACCAGAAGGGGTCTCCAGTGCTAATACCCACTGAATTAACAAATAGGTATTCTTCATCTCCTCTGGGGAAAAAAAGAAGTTACTACATTATCTGTAAAATTGAAGAAGAGCGAGAAGACAAGAGAATAGTTGGTAACTCTTTACCTTAAACTAATATACTTTCAATCATGCATGTTATTTCAAGCAAATCAAAGCACGCACTTTATCCTAAGGTTAATGTCCTCGGACATACACATTGTCCACAAGTGAGGTTTGGTTAGAAGTTAAGTTAAGAAACTCCTCAGAGATCTCACGTTTCATTTCTGAAAAAATAAAATAAAAAAATAAACAAACTACAAATCAGATTTGAGTCAACATGGACCAGAAAAGTTTATTAACAGCCGATGAGGGCTATTTTAGCTTCTTACGATCAAACCCACATGTACAAGCACCCTGTGCTGAGGATCAAGTTAGTTCTGAGCACGAATCATTGAACTATGACATTCTGATGCATCAAATGCTTTAGAATTGCCAGGAGCAAAAGAGATTAAGATCTGATTATCTACTGATCAATCATTCCAAGCTTGTTTAGCAGTTGTCCATATGGCCAATTTCTTCTCGGTGAAGATAGTGTTTTCAGAAGATTAGACCAAGATTAGACCTTCACCTTCAAACAATTCATAAATAGAAATTGTATTAAATTGTACCTGTAAACAATTCATGCATTACATACTTATAATTCTAATTATATTGACACTTCGCCCTAAGGTAGAAAGAATTTAAAATCAAGAAAGCCATTCCCAGATAAATGAGATGAAAGAAGAAAAACATAGTTGCTTGTACTATACCCACCCCAAAACATCATGGAATTCATGAAATTGCATCCGTTTTACTCTTTCGTTCCCAACTGAGCATTTTCTTCTTTTTGTTACTCCAATGTAGAAAGCAGGATAGTGAATACGATCTCCAAGCTGCACAATAATCTATGTCAAGAAAAAATCTAAAAAAATATAATGACAAACTTGGACATCAAACTGCTTTTCCTTGTGCCTTCAGGCACAAAGCAGCAGTCACATGGGAAGAAGACAGCACTTGATAGAAAACGGAGAGCACAATTGATGTCTGAGCATTAATACTAAGCCAGCTCAGCAATATGTCATTAAAAAAAAAAAAGAAAAAAAAAAGAAAAGAAAAAGATAAAAGTTTCATGAGGATTTTCTTCTATTTATAATATCTACAGAGCAGTTATGCAGTAAAAGGAAAAGGTCTACTGTATCCTTCCAAATGATTGCTGATTGCTATCGATTAAATAGCAGACTAAGAGAACACCCCTCACTAGTGCTGATGTGCAATAACAAATTGCTCGAGTTTCTAGAATAAATTTACTAACCTACGCAAAACTATGATAACCACTCATTTGGGTCACCCTTTCCAAATACATTAAGGATGCATTTTGATTAATGGATTTGAAATCCATAGCATCGAATCCACGGTGATGCTTGGATTGATGTGAATTTGAAATCCACAACTTTCAGTTTGAATTAATTTTGGAAGGATTTGGGTGGATTTGAAATCCACTCCAATGTGAGTGGATTTCAAATCCTTACATTTGAAGTCCCTCAATCCAAATGCAATCTAAATTGTGTGGATTGAAGGATTTAAGGATGGAATTGAAATCTACTGTAGCAAATCCATTGGACGTTATTTGGAGTGAGATGGGTTTGATTGATATCCATCACTCTCATTTTGAACTAAATTTTGAGAGATTTTTGGTGGAAACCCAATCTAGAGTGAACACATAATTCTAAAGTTAGGTCCAGGTTACTGATACCTCATCATAAATTTCCTCTAGAATAGCTTGGCCATCCAGATGCTCACCAACTTCTCTCGATGCAGTGAGCCAAGTTGAATTCTTTCTACATTTAACAGAAGCTGCCTTGTATGCAGCACCAACTGGTGAAATGCCAGTTGATAACATGACATGAAATTGAGTTTCACCAATACCTGCAAACAACAAAGAACAGTGATACTGGAAATGAGTTAATTAATGTAAAAAACACCAACGCATAGCAATTCATTAATGGGCTCAATAGTTATATTTTGACAACAAGAGATGTTTGATGATAGATTCTGGTCAGAATGCCAAAATGAAGAAATGAACTCACCTGAAGACCTGTTCCTGTCCCTTGCAAATAATAGGGCAATTGCAGCACAAGTGGAATCTGGCGAATTAGTAGTACTTTTGCTGCAATCACTTCTATATAAGAATTGACTACCTCCATCACCAACAACAAAAGTGTCCTCGGAAAAGGCATATTCTAAGGGGAAAATAAAAAAGGCCAATAAGCAAGAGCAAATATTCATATAACCTAGTATGCAACATCAAAATGGAATTTCATTTGGTTCCTTAAATGTAGTCTTCGTTCTCTGCACTACATTGCAATGTTAGTACTTAGTCCTTTGGGTACAAATATGGATCTATATCATGAAAAAAAAGAATTGCAAGAACAGCATCCAGTCATAGTTCACTCACCAATCGTTTGAAGAACTGGTTTGATGTCTGTTTTCCGGTCCTAGCACATCATTTAATCCCAATGTCAGACACAAAATGCATAATTAGATTTCTTAAGAGTATCTATAAGAAGCTTCTAAAACCCTCATAAAATTATCAAAAAGCCACATTTCTATGTACATGTATCACAAGTTGTCTTCCATCAATCAATAAACCATTTAGAGTAACTGCCTGCCTGGTTTGTTTTGGGAGAAAAATTGACAAAGAAAAAAACAAACAATCTTCTGATACCCAATTTAGCCATATAACAAGAAAAGAGCAATTATTTATAACCCAATAGTTATGGAGAATTAAATCTACTGTAAGTCCAAGGAAAATGTAACATGAACAACTATATCAAGAAATAAGCACCAATCAATATTTATTCCAAGGAAAAGCACAGATAGGAAATCAACAAGAAAATTTACAAAAATTTTAACTCACAGAAAACAATATGATCCCAGCAGGAGATGTAGAATCTGCAACAGCTGATGCAGCCTCTCTGATATCCATCACAAATTCATCAACAAGAAGGCTTTGAGATCCCTGATATTTGAATCATCTCAACATAGGTTAGCCAAAAGTAAATTACTTCAACTTTGTAGAAGGGGACAATAGTTAACAACTGATCAATCAATAAAATAGAAAGAAATTACTTCTAACTATTTTAGCAACCTCAAAAGGACAGGCCATTTACCTTATGCTGAAACAACAAAGGGATTATATGTGCCTTTAGTCCTGGTAAAAATCCAGCTGTCAATATAATGCCTCGGTTCACATTCTCCGCAAGGAATTCAGCACCATAATCTTCCTCCTCAGTTATTTCCCATTGAACCTAGACCAATGAGTCTGACATATCACAGGAATATCCTAAAACCCAGTCTTATAAAAACATAAAAAAATAACCAAAATCTCCCAATTACATACCAAATGGACTAACTCAATATTTTAACCACTGAAATTCATAATTCTGGAGCACAGAAGAAGCCAGATAGCATAAAGTTACAGTGCATGGGTTGTGCCTACTTCTTATATGTTTCTTGACTTTTGTGTGTGTGGAAGTGGGTGCTGGGTTGGGGGGGGGGGGGACAAACAATAAACAAAACTACTTCTTAGAGGTTTCATGACTTCTGGGAGAATCTCTAATTAGAAATAAAGCAGCTGTGGAATATTACCTCTACAAACTGATCTGTGAGTACATCCCTACCAATAACTCCCTCGGACACATTGACAATTACGGGAACCCTGGAACCAAATTTCCTGTCAATCTGCATAAATGTCACCTTCTTAAACTATCTACTCAGAGATAGGCACGTCTAACTCCCTTACACATAGAAGACAAAACAGTGTAATCATACCAGTTGTAGAGCTTCTTGCAAGCTAAAGTAGGGACCAACAGAGGCCATCACAAACTGAGGGCGAATGGGCTCAGCTAAAACCTTGTCCACAACCTCATTCACAGCATTCTACCACCATAAAACTCAAAAAACATTATTGATGTGGAGAACGAAGATGAAAATTGCATTTAGTAAAAACTAAAGAATTCCAAAATGAGTTCCTTTGATAAACTGCAGCTCGTGAGCACTCAAATATTTTCACATTCATCACAGTGTAATCCATACTAGCATACTTCTTATTGCTCTAATATAGTCGTCAAAGAACACAAACGTGAGAATAACCTAATCCTGTAATCCAGAATACAACAACTATGTGTCACAAGTTATACCATAAGAAACGGGGCTCTTGTGATTGGAATGAACACAGGCTGTAAAACTACAATTCACAAGATAAGCAATAACTCGAATCCAAAACCTTTTACAAAAGAAAGAAAAGAACAAAAATTGAGAAAGAAATAAAACCACAAAGACTGAAATCGAAAAATGGGAAGGAATATTATCAATAGGGGCCACAAAAGAGACGGTTTTCCTGAATTAACTTACTCAGAGGAGAGGAAGAGAGGGAGAGAGTTGGAACCTCGAGGGAAGGGCTAAAGGAGACAGCAGAGGAGAGCCTAGGAAAGGAGAGAATGCGGCTGCAGAGAGAGTTCCAGGAGCGGCTAACACACGCCGCCGATGCGAAGGATAGAGCCGGCAACCGGCTGAGGATGTTTTGCATCACATCATCTCCTAAATCTTCAATCCCGGCGACAATATTCCGGCAGCTGGTTTGGGTTTTCCCCTTCGTTTTCATCGTTTTCTTCAATGATCGAAGCGACTGCAGTTCGTCCATGATCGCCTGCTATTACAGAATCAAGGGCTGAAAGTTGGTACCCGGATAGAGCAGGCGATATAGAGGCGCGTTTGGTTCGATGATCTCCAAATGGGGGGCTTTGTTTACGGTAACATAATTATTTGTTTCTAGTTTAACACCCAGCGATGTACAGGAGGTATGATTTGTTTTCTTTGTACATTTTATGTTTTTTTTTTTTACATTTTTACCCCCACATTTTTTTCCCACATATATATATATATATGATTTTTTCTCCTATCTCCTTGACATGGTATCACCAATTGAGACATGACAAGACATGACACATGATTCTGGTTTAAGCTAAAATTTGGTTTTAAATTGAAATTTGAATTAAAATAAAAAATTTGTGAGTTGAATTTTAATTTTAGAAAATTTCAATTTCAATTTCAAACCATCTGTTACATGTTTGATTTCTTTCAAACGCATAAAAGAAGATGCATACTAAATATAAAAGAAGATGCATACTAAATATATCACATTTATACCAATTATATTTTTTTAATTAAAAAATAAAAAACATAAAACAAAACATTAAAAAGAAAAACAAGAAGAGAAAGAAAGCCCCAAAGAAGAGAGGAAGGAAGAAGAAAAAAGCCCTCCAAATCAGCGGTGGAGGATCCATTTCACAACTCCATGTCTGTGGCGTCCCTCACCACCACGGCCCCTGCAGATATCCTTCATTGTGCCCAGAGAATTTGGATCATCTGTAGTGCTGTCATCTGTCTCATATTTTCGATTGAAGTTAGAAAATCATGAGTTTCGTTGCCTGTTAATTATTCTACAACTTGAGCAGAGCTACTGATTTGGTTCGACAGTGGTTCTTCAGCTACTTCTGTCGCTTTCTTCATTGGCCTCAAGATTGCTCGATGGTTCGTGCAGCGGTCATCCTCGTCTGAAGGCTCTATGTGCAGCATTGGAATGAATTCCTCCAAACAATCTTCTCTTTCTTTCAAGGTTTTCTGGATGTGTGTCTTGAAAAAAATTCATCACTTGGACAGCGTACATCGAGGCTATCACAAGATATATATATATATATATATATATATATATTGCGAGTTTTGGAATACAGATGGTGTTCTGTGTTCCACAGATTGTAGAGACTAATTAACTCGCCAAAGATAATTTTTTGTTGATTACAACTCATAGTTTATGAATTTATCTGTTTGCAACCTCCAATTTTTTGGTGGGAATCCTTTTTTTTTTCTTTTTTTCTTTTGGGTTGGATCCTTTTGCATGAATTAGGGCAAAAATATTCCTACTTTAATTAGGATTCATCGAATTTATGCAATAATTGTAAATAATTTGAGATCAATCCTATCATAAAGAAATATTTGGAGTTGAAGAAATATTGGGATGACAGAAATTAGGTTAGTTTTAAATATATATCATAATTATTTTGGGGTGCATTTAAAAAAAAGATACAACTATTTATACCCCAAAATCTCTAAATATATTCCATAATAATTATGATAAAATTAGACCTAAATAAATGGAATAAAATACCTCATATATTTATATAGAATCTTTAAATGTTTACCCACTCATATTTAATACCTAATGCATTATCACTAGGTTGGTTGATTCTCATTTTTATCTTTGTTCTAACTCTCAAATCTGATATATATAATCTGATGATCTAAAATCTCGCACGCTCCACCTTTTATAGGCAATGACTAAGGTTTTCATAGCCACTAAATCTCTGTTTTGAAATAAGAACATATGCACCAATTATGGCAAATGGTGACGGCTAGACTAGAGCACGGCTCGTGCTTCACCGAGCATGGTCCGTGCTTCACCTAGCAGGGTTCATGCTTCGTGGCCCTATTTCTTGGTTCGCGTGGAAGTTCGTCCGACTCGTGGCGCAGTCTGTGCAACCTTAAATGTTCGTTTTCTGTCAAAATTTCAACAAAACACGTGAGGTAACAAAATATAACAAAATCATCATCTTGGCTTCACACCAGGTCTAGTGGTTTAGGATATGAACTCGTCACTTAGGTACACGATTGGGGAAAATTGCAAAATTAGTTCTCTAACTTGTGGGTGGTCCCAAAGTCAGTCTTTTATATTTTTAATTGCTCGATTTTGGTCATCTTTTAATCAAAATTCAAAAAAATTGCTCGATAATTATATTTATACACCATAATCATATCACATTAGGGATTCACATTTTTCTTTCTAATATGTGGCCTCTATGGTCAATTTTGATGTGTCTGATGTCATATTATTTATTAGGAAGGACATGTCTATTTCACTTAATATCACAAAAATAAAAACTCTTATTTAACATAATAATGTGTGGTGCATGTGCAAATATCCAGTAAGAATTTTATATTTTGGCAAAAAAATGTGTAAATTAAAAAAATTAAATAAGAAAATGACTAAAATTATAAAATTAATAAGATAAAGAACTAATTTTGGGATCAACCATAAGTTACGAGACAATTTTTGTAATTTTTCTATGCAATTGTCTAAAAACTATACATAATAATTCTAAATTACATGTAAATTTTATGTTTATCAACGAATTTGCCAAACATAATTTAAAAATGTATAAGCTCTTAAAAACACACCCAAATTTATACGTTCATTCTTAATAGCTAGTGGGGAGTTCTAACAAAGAGTCCTTTATCAGTCTTAATAGAATAAAGATGAACATTAGTAAAATAATTGAATTATTTCTCCATAATTATGAGAGAGGAAAAAAAAAGGTTAAATTAAACTAAAATAAAACCACGTAATAAAAAATCTGTTTAGTTATAAAGGGCTCTAGTAACTTTGGGCAGGGCTGAAGCCACCGCTGGCCAGCTGATAATCCACCCCTTATTCATGTCATAACAGCTTAATTAAAGCTTGAATCCAAAATGTAAGGAAGAAATGCATTTTTGTCTTTCATTTTAGTCCGACGATTATAATTTTACAATTTCAGTTTTATAATTTTAAAAATTATATAATTGAAGCTTCAATTTAATCAGATAATCATATTCTTGGTTGGAAATTGAGACTTCAATTGCGTTATTTTAAAATTATTTAATTAAAATTGCAAAATTGTAATAAATGAGACTAAAAGGCATTTGACATAAAGTTATGAGACTAAAAATACATTTTTATTTATGTGGATGTTTAAAGAAAAATATGAGATGAATAAGCGAAGATTCTCAAATTAAAAGCTCACGTGAAATTCCCGCAACGTTATGAATATCCGACTAAACTAAAATTTAAATTGTACAAATTTTAAAATTATGAAATCAAAATTATAAAATTACAATTGTCTCAAACAAAAAATACAAGTTACTTAAAATTACGAGACTAAAATTATATTTTTTTAAAAAATTTTACAATATATCCTCAACAACTTTCGAAACCATCAATCAAACAGCCACAAATTATATATTATATTTATGAAAAATCGTACGTTTCTCATTCCTTCAATGTTCATCATAATGCATATGCATGCAAGAATCTCAACGGTTTTGTGGCCTAATGTTGCATATGGATCCCAAAAGTTATTATTTCATGTATAATATTTGCATGTGTGTGTGTTTGTGTATATATATATATATATATATATATATATATATTCCACTTCAAGTCCAGTCATATAGGAAAACTAGAATCTACAGATAAAGGAATGGCCATGTCAAGAAATTGGAAACAACATGTGATAGATCATGATGATCAGAATCTGCAGGGTGAGTATTTCCTTGCTTTGTCTGAAAGATTGTGTTTTTCTTCGTTTTTTTCTTTTTATGAATCTTGGAATTTTCGATTATCTGATTGTCTGTCGGATTCTGGTACATAGTCGAAGATTGTATGTTGCTAGTTAATTAATTATATTTAGGGAAATATTTCTAGTTAATTTTTGGTTATTGATATTCTGATAATGTTCTAATCATTGATGTAAAGAAACCAATTTCTTGACCTAATCATTGCCCTTTAAATTATTTTTTATCATTGATATATAATTACCTGAAGTGGATGCAATGAAATTGCTTGTTAGTGTCTGAAACTTTAGCCTTCACTATATGGTTATAAAAATGTGGTGGTGTTTTGTAGGCCTGAAATTGTTAATATGCAATTCAGACGCAGCATCAAAACGACACACAGTGTCAAGGAATCAGCTCGTTCCCTTGTTGCTTAGGTATGTTTCGTTTCATATTTCATTTTCAGTTCCTTTCGGGCGCATTTCCTAGCATTTGGATCCTGTATTCATTCTCTGTTTCATCTTATTTAATTACTTTTAATATATGTCATATGTTAATTAACAAGATCATTAAATACACGTGACTGAGTTGTGATGATCTTGAAATACAAAATAAATACGAAATAAAATTGCATATTTAAATTTCGTTCACTAGGATACCATTGAGAGTACTTTTAAAAAAAGTTAATTCTCTAAAATGAACATTTCATATGTAGATTACAAATATCTTTTATATTTGAATGGCGCTTCATTTGGAGCGATGTTTATATTATCTCTAGTAATACAAAAACAAGTAAATCATTTGATGTGCACTAAGTGAGAAAAAAAACATTGAACCCATGCCAATAAAAAAGCCAACATATTTATCCTTAATTTTTGTGAGTTTTGTCTATAACTTTTATATAATTCAATGATACTTAATTCATTCTTACTTATAAATGTCTCTTAAATACTTCTATGCTTATTATACACTATAATTTAATTATAATGATACATCCAAATACATAATTTATCAAGTTTCCAAAACAAAATTATTAAGTAAATAGGTATGGTAACAAATGAACATAATACATGCTAATAAAATTGATTTTGGTTTTGGAATCATCGGTTCCTGGAACCTTGAGGGATAGAATTGGAATCGAACCGGCATATAACTGGTTCCGATTCCAGTTTTCAATTTATTTTTTTCTTACTTTCTTTTTTAAATTTCACTCCTAAAACTGCATGTTTGAAACCAAAATCAGCAGTTTTTAATCGAAATAAGAGGTTTGAAACCACCAATTCTTGAATTCAGCTACCTCAAAATCGAACTCGAATAAATTTCAATTTCTATTTCAGTTTGAAATCAAAATCGAAACAACTATTAAAACAAATCGTTAACCCATAATTTAAGCCGGAACCATATCCATATCTAGATTACTTTAATTCCAATTCCCCTCAAACTCATGCTAGGAATATAAAATAAAATTACATCATCCCATTCCATTTATAATAATAATAATAATAATAATAATAATAATAATAATAGGCTACTGTACTCATTTAAAATAGTCAAACTTTTTTTCTGATAAAAAAAATTTATATTTTGTACCAACATTTATGATTTTAAGACCAATTTACCCGAATTTTCATTTCATTCTCTTTCCTTTCTCTTAGCCTTTCTAATGGTGAAAGCCCCTCTCATTTTTTCTCTTTTTTCCTTCAACTTGAATTTTCTCTCTTTTTTCCTTCAACTTGAATTTCCTCTCTTTTTCTTCATTGGGTTTTATGATTAAACTTTCAGGACTTACACAATTGTGAAATCTATCTCTCCACTTTTCTCTCTCTTCTCTTTCCAATTGTAATTGAACTTTCATGATTTGACTTACACAATCGTTAAATCTCATCTCTCCACTTTTCTCTCTTTTCCCTTTCTAGTTTCCAGTCACGATTTAGCTTTTGAGCTTTCACGATTGAACTTACACTCATCTCTCCACTTTTCTTTCTCTTCTATCTTCCCTTTTCAATCTTTCCAATCACGATTGAGCTTTCACAATTGGACTTACACAATCGTGAAACTTCATCTCTCTTCTTTTCTCTCCTCTCTCTTTTCATTTCCAATCGTGAAAGTTATTTTTCTCCTTTTCACTCTCTTCTTTTTCTCTCTCCTCTCTGTTGGCCTTTTTAGTGGTGAAACATCATCTCTCTGTTTTTCTCTCCTCCCTGTTAAAGTAGTCGTGAAACATCATCTCTCTGTTTTTCTCTCCTCCCTGTTAAAGTCTTTGTCTTTGCCCTTCATCTTTACAATTCACTGTATAAGTTTATGCAGGTGGAGCTTTAACGATTGATCGTGAGAGAACTTTCACGAGTTTTCACCACTGACCGCAAGAACTTTTATGATTAACTATAAAAACTTAAAAAGAATATTTTTGAGTAAAAAAAATCTTTTTTTTTTTTTAATTTTTGAACACATAAATCTTTGGACTAAAGTAAATGAGTATATTAAAATTTGAACTATAATAATAAAAGGTGCGGCTATTCATACCCCGGATTCTCTAAACATACCCCCAAAGTCTAACTATACCCCATTAAAAAATTTCAAGAAAACCAACTTCTCTATATTGAAGAAACATGTAGAAGAAGAAGAAGAAGAAGAAGAAGAAGACAAGGCGTGATTTATGATGTTGAGAATAGGAACTGAGAATAAAAACAAAATATATGTATATATAAAGGTATTTTAGTCAACTAATTTATATTTAATTTTGTCATAATTATTATTAGGTATATTTAGAGGTATTGGGGGTATGAACACAGCCAATTAGAGATGTTAATAGGGCTAGTCCTGTCGGTTTCAGGCTAGCCCTAACGGGTTGGGTTAATCGGGCCTTGATTTAATCGGATAATTTTAAATGGACTTGTATTATAGTAAACCTAACCCTAACTCTACCGATTTTAGGGCTAATCGGGCCACTATCGGACTATGAGTTGAAATAGTCAAATTATATATTTAAATTTAAAATTTTAATTAAATTCATATAATACTCTATTTAAAACATAATTTTATATAACATTAAAAAATTATATATTTATAACCTCTATATCATTATACAAAATTAAAGATTCAAACATTTTGAAACAAGTGATTATATTATTTCATACTCTCAATTTTAGCTTTAATAACATTCACCTCATAAAATTTGAAATCATGTTATATTTAACTATTTCATGTTTTCAATTTTAGCTTTAATAGCATTCACGTCATAAAATTTGAAATCATGTTACATTTAAGTTCTAAATTTAAATGACAGTATTTAGAATCTTCTAGTAGTTAAACATAAATTTTAATATCTTTTACTAAAAATCAAATATAGTATATAAAAATAATTCAAAATGATATATATTATTATTTCGATATTAAAAATTAGTCCGACTAGCCTTAACCCTAAGCGGGCTATCCCTATAATAATTCAAGCTCAAACTAAATAGACTAATTTTAAACGGACTAATAAAATCAAGCCATAACCTTTTATCATTTTTTTGAAGTTAAAATGGGAGAGCTATAATCCTTTTAAGATACCCACCCCCAATAATAAACCACATCATCCAAACTGCTTGAAAAAACAAAAAGAGTAAAGCGCTACAGTTCACCAAAGTTAATTGGTTCTCTCAGTTCAAGCCGGTTTCATTTCAGACTTAGGGTTTATCATCCCTCTTAAAAGCCTCCAATTGCTCTCGGTAATTTCAGTCTGCAGTTGGAAATGGATGGCGAGGAGTTGACCGCACAAGAAACTGCCCTTTATGATCGCCAAATTCGCGTATGGGGCGCTGATGCTCAACGGAGGTACTTATATTTGTAAAACTTTCACGTTTCTGAAGGCCCTTGTGTGTGCGCTCTTTTGTTTTGTTTTGTTTTTTGACTTTGTTATAAACTTACTTGTTTTTGGTTATGTTTATTGTTAGGCTAAGCAAATCCCATATACTCGTTAGCGGATTAGAAGGCACTGCTATTGAGGTTCTTTCTCTCTTATTATAACCATAAAGTTCCCATTTTTAAGCTTTTAGATGCGTCCTGTGAATTTGCAGTGAAATTGAGACATTCATGTATGTCTGATTTATTATTTTGATACTTACTTTTGCAGTTTTGTAAGAATATTGTGCTAGCAGGAGTAGGTAGTGTGACATTAAATGATGATAGAATAGTGACTGAAGAGTTATTGTCGGCCAATTTTTTGATTACTCCTGACCAAGATGTCTACTCGGGGAAATCTCTTGCTGAGCTTTGTAGTAATTCCTTGAAGGATTTTAATCCCATGGTTCGTGTTTCTGTTGAAAAAGGTGAGCACCCTTTCAATTAATTTTGTTTGATTATCTTATAGGCGATTCTGAAATGGGGGCTCTAGCTATTGGTATTGCTTATGTAATGAGTTTCATCATAAGCCTAATAGTGTCACATGAGAGAAAAATTTCTGAAATAAGCTGTCACATGACAGAAAAATTTCTGAAATCAGTTTGTAATATAAGGATGTATAGGTAGCCAAAAGTGTCGGGCAGAAATTTGTTTTAGTGAAATTCCAAACTATATGTTTTTATTTTAATCTATAACATAATATATTCATGTTCTTTTTAGTGGAGTTAACCTGACTACCTGAGTCGAGAGTGGGTTCTGTCATCTGTCTTTTTAAAAAAGGCTCAAGGTTAATTTTTTCCTAGTAAATCTTTATAAAAAAAGGCTCAAGGTTAATTTTTTCCTAATAAATCTTTACTCTTGTCCTATTATAGGACATGCCACTTACATTTTTGGAAGTTCTGGTCACTTCTGTTTGATGAAGAACTTTTTATTGTTGAATGCCTAGCAGCTTTCCATTATTCACATTGTCACAATCATTTATCCACTGACTTGAATGAATGCAGGTGAATTGTCCAACTTTACTGTTGAGTTCTTTGACAAATTTGATGCTGTGGTTATCAGTTCTTGTTCTCTATCTTCAAAAGTACAGCCACCTTCTCAATTTAGCCAGAGTTCTCTTTTATTCATTGATTGGCTTATTTATATGGAGATTAATATTTATTCTTTTAATGTAATTGTTGCAGAAATCAGTTAATGAGAAGTGCCGCAAATTGTTAAAACGTACTGCATTTTATACGGTGGACTGCAGAGACTCCTGTGGTGAAATGTTTGTCGACTTGCAGAATTACATCTACTCCAAGGTTATATTTTATATTCTGCAATATTTGTATCTGCCTTAGATGTGTCTGTCTTTTTATGACATTCTACCGTAATTTGGAGTTTGAACTGCTCTTAAAGTTCGATTCTTCTCCATCCGACAGAAAAAAGATGATAAAGCAGTTGAATGCCATCTGGAGTATCCAAGTTTTGAGGTATGAAGCAAATTTTTTTCTAATAGTCAATTGATATTTAATTCAGTAAGTTCAGTTTTTATTGTGTTACAGCACTGGGCGATTTTGTTTCTTAAATTGCATTTTTATTATGGGTGTTTAACATTGCAACAGATATGCCTAGAATTTTGTTTAGCAAATAGCTTCTTTTTTGTAATAACATCATTTTAAAAAATATTTAGTCTGTCTTCATAACAAACCTGTTAAAATGAACTGTAACAATATGAAATGAATATGTTGGTAAGAAAGTAGATGTAATGTTCCCACTATTTTAGAGTGTTGGACACTTAATTGCCATCTCGTATTTGTCTTCTAATGCAAGCTTCTTCTTGTTTTTCTTTTCTCCAGGAAGCAATCTCTACCCCATGGAAATCTCTTCCAAGGAGGGTTTCGAAGTTGTACTTAGCCATGAGAGGTATAACAACAGTTCGCTTGATATGTTTGTATGGATATTCTAGAATATTTGTTTTCATAGAGCATTTTTTATTGTATGCTGCCTTCTTCAGTAGGAGAACTATGGATGTAACTTGTTGACATATGTGCCAGCAGCCCAGTTGGACAATTAGGAAATGAAGAAGGCATTGCATTTTATTAAAAAAAAAAATTCATAAGTTTACAAGTGATTGGTTGGTATGGTATTCTGAATTGCACGTTTGGAAAAGAGGAAAGAATTTTTGTATTGTTGGTTTCATAAGTTGATGATCAACATATATTAGATAAGGTCCACTATAATAGGAAGTGATAGAGAAAGTGGCTTAGTTTTGTTTCTTTTCCACTGAAATTCAGATTATCTTTTATTTAGTTGTGTGTCTGGATGGAGTAACTAGGAGTTGCTGACTGAAGCAGCTAGCATTTCATTTTATTCTCCTCTAGTACTGTTCGTCCTTGGTTGAGTTGTAGAAATTATGTGCTCTAGTTAAGTCAACCTCACTTGAGCGTAGAGTGTGCGTTAAAGTGTTAGAATATATGTTCTAGAATTATCCACAAGATATTTACAATAGAAGGATCTACATGTTCACTCTAGAATACTCTACTTCATTGGTTAATGGCCCTTTTTGTAATATTCCACATTGATCATAATAATTTGTCAAATGAGAAGAAAATACACACAAATGTATATACACACACATCATTTTAATTAATAACAAGGAGAATTATTCTTTGTTCAAAGCAAATGCTTCCCACTATTATCTTCCATCTTCCTGAATTATGCTGTTCACCATGACGACAAGAGCAATCAGATTTCAGAACTATCATTACATGCAATTTGTTACCCTGATAATTCATTTCATTACATTAATGATGTTTGCAATCACATCTGTTCTTTTTTTGTCCCATATGTGAAGCATAATCCTTCTTTTAGCCTTAGTTGTAATAGCAATCTTTACTTTCAGTGGTAGAGAAGTTTGAGGAGCTGGAGGGACGCAAACCTGGAGAAACTTCTGCTGCTGACTTGCTGAATGTTCAGAAGCTGAGGAAAGAACTTTGTGATGCACAAGTAAATCTCGATCACATAATTAAGCAGTAATCACATGCTTATCCTGCTTTTCAATTGTTTAATTTTACATCACGTTGACCCATGCAGTCATTTGATGAATCTCAAATCCCGGATTCCCTTCTTGAGAGATTGTTGGAAGGCAGAACAGAATTCCCACCTGTTTGTGCCGTTATTGGAGGTATCCTCGGACAGGTAATCCACACTCTTTCAGCTAGTTTCTCTTGAAAATAATTGTACCTACCGGCTGCTAACCAAGTTGTACGATGATGAAATGGGTGTAGGAAGTAATTAAAGCAATATCAGGGAAAGGAGATCCATTGAAAAATTTCTTCTTCTTTGATGCAATGGATGGGAAAGGCATAATAGAAGACATATCTAAACTGAAGGCGTAGTTAAGAAAGATGAGATGGTTTATTTATGATTCCTGTAGATTTAGAGAATGAAGGTGTTGTTTGGACAAATGTAACTGATTCATTGAGTGTGTGTTAGTGGAGGCAGGTCAAATGCATATTGCTTGTTCAGACAAGAAATGACTGCACCACATTCGGTGTCTTCCTTTTTTTGGCTGTCAGAATGTAAACAACGATTCAGCTGATGATCCAAAGTGGGATTACTATTTTCTACTGCCTGCCAGAGAATTCTTATGGGATGAATGATTTTCACCAAATCTCCTTTTCTAGTTTAATGCTACGCTACAACTACATAAACTTTTTTTTTTTTTTTTTTTACTATTTTCAAAAGTATATTTCCTTACATCTAATTAAATATTTAATATGACTTTAGCGGCTACCAATTCATTTAAATATAATATTATATAATTTAAACATTATCATTTAATGCGACGTACTAATTACATACTATTTTAATAAAATATTATATTTAATTATAATATTTAAAATGTGGGTTCACCATTACCAATTTATCTATTTTAATAAAATATTATATTTAATTATAATATTCAACATGTGGGTTCACCATTACCAATTACCAATTTATCTAATATGATATAATGTATTTCAGATATTATTATTTAATGGAATTTACCACTTAATATTCTAATAAAATATTGTATCCAACCATAATATTTAAAGAGCGAGTATTATTTATTTATTTATTAAATATGTTTATCTAATTATAAAAAAAATATAATTTCATAAACAACATTGAAACTGGAAAGGAAATATATATATATATATATATATATATAAAGCATGTCTTTCGATTTGTTTTTCTGTTTAAATGTAATGCCTTTTTTAGCACATGTATTAGCTTAAAAAGTTTTCAAATATGTACATAATTATTTTAAATTATAAAATGGAAAAACATGGAACAATTTCATATTATAATAGTCAGATTTATATCTATATATATACATATAATAATATGAATGTTTTTATTTTTCGTTTTTCAGCCTATACGTGTTTTCTATTTATATATATATATATATATTGATTAACTTTATTCAGTAAACTTTAAATTTGCAGTGTGTTTGAAAGATTTGAATTTTTCTAAATTATTAAATAATTTTCATATTATAGCAGATTTGTTGATATGTAAATAAAATATATTAAATATTTTATAAAACATTATTAATATTAGTGATAATAAAAACGTGTATAACAAAATATTTTAATTATTTAAATATGGTAATATTTCATGATCGATGAAATTATAAATTTAGATATTAAGTATAATTATTTCTTTTTGCTAATACTTTTAGTAATAAATTATATATTTTTTAGTAATAAAATAATACAAAAATACTACTGTGCATCGCATGGTGTTTCATACAAGTATATATAATAGTAAAATGAATATTTTTCACTTTTCTTTTTCCGCCCAAAAGTGGTTTTTATTATTGTATATATATAATAAATTTATTAACTTTATTCAATAAAATTTATATTTGCACTAGATATATTTGGAAATTTTGATTTTTTTTCAGATTATAAAATAATATTCATATTTGTAGTAAATTTGCTTTTATATAAATAAAAATATATTTTTATCTTCATCAAAATATATTGACATTAATGACATAAAAAATGTGTGTTACAACATATATTAATTATTTAAATTCCATGATATTCCATGAGCGATGAAAATCTAAATTTTGTGCAAATTTAATATTGTAAGTTTGATGTAATATATATACACACAATAAAATGTTATTATTATTATTTTTTTTTTCGTTCAATAACATTTCCTAAATTTCCTTATTATTATTTTTCTGTAAACTATAATTTTGTAGATATGAGATCTTTTTGACTAAATCTTAGCATGACTTTACATATCTCTAATAAAAAATAATTTTTCTTAATATTTGTATAATCAGTTTATAATTTTTAAATAAAAATAGTATTTTAGAAGTATGTCTCCAATATTGTTGCATAATATCCGATTTGAGAGTGATTACAAATAAAAATATGAAATTTGATTTTATTAATAATACAAAAAAATATTCTAAATTAACATTCTTGCTAATGCAAAACCATCAATCTTATCAGTATCTAGATTTACTATAAATTTAGTAAGTTTAAAACTATAGAAAACATTATCAATACTATTTTATTTGAATCTTTTAAATAAATTCATACTCAAGTATGAAAATTATAAACTCAAATATTAAGTATAATAATTAGTTTTTTGTTAATATTTTTAGTAATAAATAACATATTTTTTAGTAATAAAAACATAAAAACATAACTTTCGTCCATTGCACAGGTTCTCACGCTAGTTACATAAAATTAATATGTATGCAACACAACATATGTTCAAATTTATAAATATATTAAAAATATTTTTTATTAAATAAATATTTTTAAAATTACAAATAATAATCCTAAAAAGTTTATAAATATGAAAGCTTATAAAAAAAGAAAATTTGATACTACGAGATAAAAAAATCTAAAAAACTTGAAATTATAAAAAATGAAAATCTGAAAAAAAAAAAAAAGAAAACTCGTGTTTGAAAATTGAAATTTGAAATTGCAATAATTTTCTACAAAAATTGAATATTTAGAAACTATAAAAATGAAACTCTAAACATTAAGAATTTCATCATAAAAATTAATATTACAAATGATCTAATTTAAAAATTTGCAAAGAAAATACTGAAATTTATTTTGAACATGTTCGATTCTTAAAAATATGATACATGAGAAAAAATATGTAGAAGCAAATTGAAATATTTTATTTTGATCAAACGAAGGTATGACTGAAATATATAAATTACACCGTGATGTATACATTTTAGATAATTTGAATATTTTAAATCAAAGACAATATTATATATATATTGAGAATATTATATACTGTATTTTTGCATAACAAATATAAAATTACTATATAGTATTAGATAATAATATGTAAGTATTAAATATAATTATAGTAAAGCAAATCAGCCCTAAAACCATTAGGTTACAATATATATGAATACGCCTCAAATATTGTGTTATAATGGGGGCTAAAAATGAACTTTCTCGTTTCTTGAGTCCAAACAGCAAAAGAAGTGATTAGAGAAGAATCAAAATCATTTAGAATGGAAGATAAAGCAAACACCCTCACATTTTGATTTTGTTATCCAAAGTTTAAATTTGAAAAGGGAGAAATAGTAGGACGTGGGTGGTTCAAATCCCCCCATGTTCGCATCAACCCCACCAAACGCATAATTACCCTAAAAAGGAGATGACCAAGAAGAAGAAGAAACCCCACCATGGAAAACTCATCAAAATTCGAATCCAAAGAACATACACCATTAATCCAACAGTTTAAGAAGCTTGAAAAACAATGGAAATCCTTACAAAATTCCAAACCACGCTCATGTTTAATAAGTTCAGACAGCAGCGATATCACCACTTTTGATCAGCTGTTGGGAAACTCTCCCAGAGAGCTCATGTCTTCTCTGCAGAAATCACCAGAAGATCGAGTCTACCGAATGAGAACACGCAATATGGCGGTTGAAGAAATACTCAGGGACAGAAGGGCCGCGATAATGACCGGAAAGCTCAAAGGGAGGCGGCTGTTTGGGGCGGCGGCCGAAGAGGAATCTGACTTGAATTACGGTAGCGGCGGCGGCGGTGTATGCAGTGACCTTTCTTGTTCATTTTCAGGTTGTTCTGCATCAGAGGAGAAAGTAATGGTGGCTGAGGAGAAAAGGGTGGTGGAGGTCGGCGATGGAGCGGCGAAGAGGCGCGTGGTGCCAATGGCTTGGTTTGCTGTTGTGTTAATTCTGATTACACTGGGCCTTGTTTCCATGAGCTGTAATGGCAAATACCTACACAGAAATGCAGACATTTTTCTTGTCCCAACATAGACGACCACATGCATAATCTATGGCTCTTTTTTTTTTTTTTTTTTGAGGAATTATATTATCTGTTCTTATGAAGCTTTTGAACCCACAATTCTTTCATTGAGGTTTTTGCATGAAGTATCTCCAGAACTCCAAGCTACCCGCTCATAGAAATCCTTCAAAGGATGTAGGTTCGGCCAGGTCGGTTCTTGATTTTTTTTTTTTTATATAAATTTTTTAAAGTTTACATTTGGAACAGTCAGTTCCTGGAAGAGTACACCTCCAGAGAGTGTGATAAACTTTTGTTGCAATTTTGAATTGTGTTGAAACATTTTGCGATAACCCTATTTGTTGTAACCTTACATAAAAGATTATCTTTATCATTGCAGCATATATTTTCTTGCCAAAAGATTACTTCTCCCAATCTACATTTCATTATTAATTGTTAGTTTGTTTGCATTTTTTGTTAGAAGTTGGAACATCCTTAAAAAAAGAGGCAGACTATTCATATCCTATACGCCAAAATTTCTAAACGTATCCCATAATAATTATGATAAAATTAGATATATATATATATAAAGTGACTAAAATATCTTTATATATTTATATATTTAAAAGTAATTTAAATTTTTTTTAAATACAAAACAGAAATTGCAGATTCATATTTACTATTTATTGCTCTTCTTATTCTTTGTTTTTTGAATATAGAAATACAAAGTTTTGCCCCAAATTTAATTTTGTTAAGAATTGTGAACTTGGAAAAATTAGATAATGCCAACAATGTTACATTTATCCTTTGAAAAGTTGAAAGTACTGTAGAAAATCATGAACTCCACAAAAAGAAAAGAATTATTAATTTTACTTGAGTGTATTTAGAATTTGGGTATGTTCATCCTTAAAAAATAAATGAAAAATAGTTCAAAATATTTATATTTAATTTTGATGATACCAAATATATATTGTAGTAAGGATTATTATTCTTTTATTGTAAAATTGAGTCAGGTAGTTCCATTGAGGTAAGTCGCAACAAAACGACAGTTTTCAAATTAATATTAAATAAGCGATTCATGACGGTTTTGTAGATGATTTATTTTGTAATATAATATATAATTATTTGTAACATTAGCAATAAATATTATAATTCATAATTATTAAACTTTGATTTTTTTTCAATCGAAAAAAAGTACATATTCACGCTAAAAGTGACTATTAAAATAAACTTAACTACAAATATTAATAAAATTTTAACTAGACATATTTCATAATATTAGTAACTATTATATACACACACATATATGTATTATGCAGACGGTGCACTTTGAATTTAAAATTATATTCAAAGCGATGCGATTTTAGTAAAATATTTAAATGGTGCAGTCGGTTTTGGCGGGCTTTTAATGAGCATCCCTAATAGTGACTATTACTTATTGCAACATTGCGAAGTGTATGGCATAAGAACTCAAGTTCAAATCATCTGAAGTCATAGTTAGAAGAGATAAGATAGACAATGAAGAGTGTGCTAACAAATTGCAGGTGTAGAATAGGAAACAATAAGTGGACCTCGGAGAGAGATTCAGTCCGGCAGAATATCAAACCCATAAAAGGAAAAGAGAAATACTAAGACAACAACAAGAAAACTATGGTTGAATGAGCTTCATTTTCCTGTGTGTAATTTGGTGTCCTAAACTAAATTATATTCCTATAACAAAAAATAAAAACAATTAATATACTGAATATTCAACAAATTTCATATTATAATAGAAATCACCCAAAAATTATTAAAGTTTAATTACAATAATAATATTCAGATAATATATATATATATATATATATATATATATATATATATATATATTTCCTACTGAGATAAGTCTTGGGTAAGAAATGATCTAGCAATTTATTTGTCTGCACACTGGGTTTCATGCTATAAAGAGGGGCCTTTTTATAAAGTTACTTTGTGCTATTTATTCGATAAAAGCCCACAACGAATTAGATTATGGTCCACTTATGTAATATCTGTTGAGCTCTTATTTTAATATTTTTATTCACTCTTTTCTTAATTATTGAATGTTTACTGCTAATTCATTATACACTATATCAATGTTTAATTATAAATATTAGTATAATTGTTTTAAGTATTTTATAACATATTTATCGGTTGTTTTTCTTTATTTTTTAATCACCTTTGTATTTTATGTAACAACAGTAAAAAGTAAAAAAAATATAAATAGAAATATATTAAAAAAAAAAAAAACACCAGAATAAAAATCTCAATGGAGCATGTATACCGTTATTAAAATGCTGTAATAGTAAGTCTTAAACAATAGATATAATAACTTAAGTTCTCTGAGCCGTCAAAAGTGATAACTCATTTCTACAGTACAATATATAATGATAAAATAGACGATTAGTAAGATCTCTGAATGCAATGGAATGTGTAGCTGAGCCAAATAAAGTAAGTCGCCCTTCTCTTTCTCCCTCTCTATTTGAGAAACTGAACCAAAGTTTACTTCTTTTGGGAAGAAGCTCCATTCTTGCTGCTAGCAGCAGCAGCAGCAGCTGGAGCAGATGAGTTGATCTCATCCCACGCATCGATCCAGGTCACCATAGCATCGGCAAGCTTCTGAAAGTAAGGATCCATGGGACCCAGCTTCTCTTTGACCAGCTTCGACAGCTCAATGTAGCATTTCTGCACTGTGGTGCACTCCTTTGGGAGATTAACAGATTGAAAGAATGGAATGATGTCCTCCTGCCAGTATATGCCTTTGTATTCCTTCTTCAGATTCACAAATGGGTTGCTGGCCTTGCTGTGCCAGATATACGGCAGCCCCGTCTTCACTCCCAGCCCCAAATGGTCAGTGATAACCTGGAAAAGTAAAATGTCAATCCAGTTAGCATGAAGATTTCTCAGTTCCATTTCCTTCCCAGGTTCTAAATTAATTCTTCTGAATAGAGAATTGCAAATCAATAATAGGGATGAATTCTTGAAATTTGAAAGTAGAACTGTCACCATTGTTGGGAACCATGGTGTTCTCATCCACACAATGCGTTTTTCAATAATTAATTGTAACAAGCAAACATTGTTGGGCAAAATAAGGCTTCTTGATATGATTATTCAAATATGTAACCAATAATTTGAAAATGTGGATAACTGGCAAACTATTTGGATGATAAAAGTCTGATAGAAGTGCGTGTGAAGGGAGGCACCTTAGTACACCAGCCAGCCCACATGTCATCGTATCTTCCGATGGGCTGACCATCGCCCATAAGACCAAAGTACATAGCAGGGCCAATCAGCTCCCTGTCGAATGCAAGGTTCATTCCACACATTGGGAACAGGGTTCCTTTAGGAATTGTCAACACAGCATCCACATACCTGTGCAAGAAGATACCATTTTACAAAATTTCAACTATTTATGGAAAATTTATCAAACAAACAAGAAAATATACAAGATTTTCCACAAAAATATTAGCCATCTTTCCAAGTTTAAGATTCTAACCTGGTGTTGCGCTCGAGGGGTTTGACCAGCTGAGTTGGGGCATCATAATCAGGGATGTTGAGCCAGAGCCCATGGGAGACAGCAGTTGGTGCGCCTTCCCTCATGCTAAACGGGTAGCCACGGACGAAATCAGCACCATCTCTGAATGGATCATACAATGTGTTGAAAAAGAACGGAGTGGATGGACAGAGCAGATTATGTATGTGTTGTGCCAAAGCATTGATCTCTTTTCCACTTGGATCTTTGGCCACCTATTATCATTGCAATTGCAATATATGAAGACTGTGAGATATTCACTCTTCATCTTTCTCTCAAGAAAAACTATTTACAAATGCATTAAAGAATTTATCAAAGAGTTAAGAAAAATAACTGAAAACCACATAGAGATACAACCACTTGCCTTATGGTATCACTCACAGTTAAAAAAATATTACTTTTTATTATTTGCGTCTATTAAACGACAGAATGAAAAATAGTGTGGAAGTTCGTTAATCTTTAGATTTCAGTAAAAGACAAGAAAACTACACCGCGAATTCAAATTCAAAATCAAAACCAAATATTTATTTAGATCCTTTTTTTTTTTTTTGGTTGGCCAAAAAGACAAAAACATGATTGTAGGATACCTCATCAACAAAAACAAAGCCCAGATCCAGCATTTACCAGTCAAAAATTATATACATGCAACGTGTCATAAAAAGGGAATGGACCACTGTTTCTTGGTGTTCCGCCATCTATTGTAGTACGACAACCCCCACCCCCCACCACCCCACCAAAAAAAAGAAAGAGAAAAAAAGAAATTCTCGCAGTCCACAACTATTTTCTTCTAAGCATATTCTCATGGACCGTTGACTTCCAGATCCCCAAACGAAACGGGAAAAAAATTAAAAATAAAATCATCCACAGTCCCCACACTCAGATCCAATCCACAAGTTGCTCTCCTAACTCACTGATTCAACTTATTAGACATTCACACTTCCGACAAGCAACATCAATTTCAAAATTGAACTCAAATGAAGGCAAATGAAAGGGAACAAACTCACAAAGCAATCGTCATCAATGGTGAAGATGTACTTCTTCTTGGAGACGAGGAACCCGAAGCAGCGGCATGCGGAGTCCTTGAACGAGATGCAGGAGGCCTTGGGACCCAGGATCCGATTGATGTCGTTGCGATTGTAGAGCTCATAATCAAAACCCTCTGGGACTTTGATTGTCTTCGTCGGGTCCCCATCCTGGACGATGATCAGATGGTACGGCTGGAAAAACGGCCGCCACATCTCGAGGAAGTCCAAGTTCCTTATGGTCGGAATCACTATGTCAAGCTCGTCTTTGAGAGGCGGCGACACCGGGGTCGCGGGCTTCGACATTTTTCTCTCTTCGTGAAGGAAAAAGTGCAGATCTCGGGAGAATTGAGATGGGGAGTGTGGTGGAAAAGTGGTGGGGTTGGGGAGGGATTTATAGGGGTGGGTGAGAGCGGGGGATTCGTGTCATATGAACGAGGAAGAGGTGAAGGTCGCTTACATACAGTGTGGGGGGGGGGGGGGGGGGGGGGGTGAATTTAATTTCAAAAGACTTTTATTTGAATTTATTGTGTAAAATTCACATGGGTTGCCTGTCATTCCACAATTTTTAGGCAATTATTATAGTTTTTACTCAAAATATTTTTAGATATTACCAAGTCAATATATTATCAATTTAAATTGGAGATGAAGGTACCTAAGTGGATATATATTATATTTGCATTTTTGACTAGGTGTATCATGTTAGGTGATTGCCCAATTCTGGTGTGATTGGGAATTTGTTGAAAACTTTTATTATTACATTATAATTAGGTATGAGTATTAGTGTTCAAAATTATGTAAAAATATATTTAAATTTATTTAATATCATTATCAAATGAAATTTAAATCAAATTTTAAGAAAATAATTTGATTTGATTTAGAACCTAATGACAATAATGGCAAAATGATTTACTTTTAATTGAATTTTATTGCTAACATTATATATATTTTATTAAATAGTGTAACGTGAATTAATAATTATTAGGTTGATAGGATCCTTGACCCATATTTTGTGGAGAAGATTGTAAGTGTATGAAGAGACGTTTACTTTATAGGCCTTCACGTCTTATAAAATATTTCGTAAGATTTTATATATTTGGATAAATATGATTATGGCTATTCAAATGTTAACACATAATTTAGTCATTAAGGTTACAAAAATTAAAATAATATAATATGATTATGACTTTTCAATCATTAAGCTTACCAAAATTACAATTATTTTAAAAACTTATATATTTGCATGATTTGATTATGCCTTTCAAAATGCTAACGCATCATTCAATAATTAAGGTTACCAAAATTAAAATAGTATAATATGATTATGAATTTTAAAATGTTTGAAGATAATTTAATAATTAAGGTCACCAAAATTTTAAAAAAAATATAGGATTTTTAGCAATATTCACGACTTTAACTAATTTTAGCAATTTTATCACATATTTCTAAATAGGATTTTGAGGATGTTATACTCAAAGCTTGATGCTTACTACAAAAGACGAACCAAGGAGAAGTGTGTAGATAAATTATTAAAATTTTAAATTCTATTGTTTCTTGTAAAATGTTAAATTTATTTGCTCAAATTGAAATATGTGCTTCATATTATTTCTGTAAAAATTGAATATACAATTATCTTTCACAATTTTGTTTAGAAAAAATAAATTTGAAGCAAATATTTTAACTCATCAAAATACATTTAACCTTTTATCAAGTTCTTTTTGAAAATTTAATAATTTATCTATCAAAAATGAAACTATCAAAGTTTTAGGATAGTAATTAAGTAAAAATAAAGAACTTCATGACTTTTTAAAATTAAGAAGAAAAAAAATACATATATATTGAAATAAAAAATCTATGAGTTCAAGGAATGGTCGAATGTCGAGTTTCGGGTATAACATCATCAAAATTCTATCAAATTTTTTTTATCATGCAGTAAATTGTCAAAATAAAAAAGATAGGGTACTAAATTGTAATATTTAAAAATATCTAATTAAATTACAAAATTGGTGAAAGTTTTTCTTTTTTTTACAATTAACCCTTTTCTAAAATAAAAATTTGGAGTAATATTGAAGTTTTTTTCTTTTTTCTTTTTTGAGGAAAGTAATGATTTATTTAGAAAAGTGTTACACATGCTCTAAACTTTATAAGAAATTTAAACTTTTTATAGGACAGTAAATTACCCTCTTAAGATGTTAAGAAAGTGTAATTGTGAAAATAGACACACATCATTGGAAACATATCAGCACTTTGTTTAATGATACTCCATTTTGATGCATGGTTTCTAGAGAATACCAAAACATATAAATTACGGAATACACACCAAATATACAATGACTAAGAAAGAAATATTGTTTTCGTTGCCCTCAAAACTTAATGCATAGATTCAACCATTTTTAGTATAAAATCGACACCAACTTATAAATCAACGCGTTATTCGTGAACTTTTCCGACCTTTTCCAATTTAAGTTGAACGGAGCCTAAATAAAAAATTTCTTACAACGAACTCTTCTCATATTATTTCAATAAATGAAATTGTAATTTCTTTACAACAGTCCAACAATTTCAGGCTCCCTATTGGTAGAGAGGAGACCTTTTTTTTTTTTTTGGCTAAATAAGCAGTCAATGGAGAAAATAGGAAAACAAAACGGCAATTATATTTTATATTAAAGTTAATCTTTTATTGACATAAGTATCATCCACGGTTACAGTCCTACTGCTTCATTACTTCGATTCTCATAAATATTTAAATATATCAATAATTATATTTTTACTGGATTTTGTTATGCAAATTACCTCATAGCGGAAAGTTAATTTTTTAGCAATAGCTCAATAATTACAGAGGTATGCGTATTTTTGTTAAGATAGTATTTACTATAAATACATATATATATATATATAAATTCCACATGATAAAAAATAATTCAAATATATTCTCAATTTGGTCGGTACTTCTTTAATTCTAGTTAGTAAGTTAATAAGAGAGATTTTGAACTAAAAATAGACCCTAGAGGGCCTAAACGTGTTTCAGTTCTGATGTGGCTTATCGTCTGAAAAGACTTCAACGTCTTTTTTATTTATAAAAATGAGATATTTAGCCAGCACTGAAGTCTTGTCCAACCGTTAAGTCGGGATGCTTTTGCAACTAACGAAATTACATACATTGTAAAAGAGAGAAGAAAAGGCAAATTAATAGAAACTCCAAATTTAATTTTGTTTATCAAAAGGATCCTAGTGAATTTTGTTAATTATGAATACATGCATGAAACACATAAAAAAAATCACAAGCGCTCAAGATTTTGATATATATAAATAAATGTGGCCTTTCAATATGTGTATCCTTCTTAAAGTATTTTATGGATCTTCTATTCTTTAAAGAGGAGAAACTAAAATCATTATTGACGGCATTGTTTTCACAATCAAATCAGATCAAATTGTTTGATTCAATCAATTTAATAAAAATTAGTTTGGGTTGAACACATCCATAACGATATTGATAATAATGTTTTTACAATTAAATCAAATTGATCGATTCAATCAATTTAACAATACTTAGTTTGGAATGATCACCTCCATAAAGATTTTCTTAATTTAAACTAGTAAGAATAAAAAAACAAAACTCATGAAATTTTAAAAAAAAAAAATCTACAATAGTCGTACATAAGAGAAAAAAATGAACTATAAAAATGGAGAGTCCATGCTTAACGTACTCACAATGGTTGAGATGGGTTTTTGAAAGGATGCATGTGACCGACTTTAATTGTTTTGTGCCATGTAAGCTACCCTAATTTTTTTTATGAATCTAAATTAGGCCTCCATTAATAAAGCTTTTACTTCATTTGGATGAATGATGATCATAAATATGAAATAGAGGTGAAATTTGGGGGAGATGTAGGATATGAAGACTTGTATTAATTAAGTGGTTGCACAGGATGGAGTGAAGGGACAGCATACTGTAGGCCTTTCACTTTGCTTCTAATATATACTAAAGACTGCCCGTTTATCAATGTTCAATTACAACAAAATAAATTAATAAATATATATAAATAAATAAAATTACAAGAGTCTCACATGGAAGACACCTCAATCTATAAGTTGTAATTTTCGATTGGTACGAAAATTAAGGTGATATTTTGTTATAAAAAATAACAGTTGAAAATAAAAGTGTGAATGGATCAAATAAAAAACAATTAAGATTAATATTAGTGACGAGGCTAAGGGATGTCTTGAACCCTCTTAATTTCAAAAATTAAAATTAATTGTTCATCTTTTCATTATCCGCATCAATCTTGGAATATTTAGGATAAATTATCTATATAAAAAAATTCATAATTTATTTTTTGCTACAAGTACCAAATATAGAAATATTATTTATGTTTTTTCAGTTGTTATTATATTAACTTTTTTTATTAATTATTGAATCATTTAAATTTAAAATAAAGTTTCTTTTTCTTTTGCAATTTTTATTGTAATTTATAATAGTAATAAATGCACGACATTATTTAATTTGGATATTAATATTTAATAGAGTATATTAAGTTTATTATGACTGATTACAAATTATATTTTTTACAAATGATACGTACATTATATATAGTATTGCCTCTTTAAAAATGTTACATGAACTCTTATTAATTGGACTTTCCAAAGTTAAATTTCGTCACTGATTGATGTGATGTTTTTCCTTCTGTTTTTTTTTATTGAATAAGAGTGTTGCTATATGTGATTTTGTTTTTCTTTGGGAGTAGGTAAAAATGATTTTATTTTATAAATTACATTTATATCTGTTTTAACATAGATAAAATGAGGTATTTTTTGTTTAAAATGTTTAGTTAATATAGTTATATCAAGATATATTAAGTTATATATATATATATATAAACAAAAATAGGACACCAGATGCAATTTGTAGTACTTCGAAGGGAGTTAAAAATAGTATTTTGAAGACAAAAAGTGTCCCTCGGTCTCAAGATAAAAAATTATGTATGTTTAAAATGCAAAATTTTAATTTTGATTAACTAAATGAAATGCAAAATTTGTTACACTCTACTAATGTTTACATATGTTATTTTATTTATATGTTTATTTGACGTTTTAATTACAATAAATTAAAATTATCATTACAAGAATAATAAAAAATTTTACTCCGTAACTATTTTCCATTTTTACCCAAATATACGAACCAACAAGTTGAAAATCCTATCCTATATTGCTAATAAAGCAATAAAATGTGCCAAATGACGCAAATTGACCTCACTCAATTTTATTAACTAATACAAAAATATGTTTTGACAAGTTGTTTTTTACTTTTATGTTGTAATATAATTTTTTTTAAATATTTTATTTTTGTCATAATAGAAACATTCTTTTTGTCATTGTATTATACTAGATGTTAATTATAGTGGTTTAGAAAAATACAATTATATAAGGTATGTAATAAATAATTATAAAAACTTTGAATAATCTACCATGTATAATGCATGATAATAATAGTAACCTAATCACCATCACCATTGTTATTGACATAACATTAAAATAATTAAGAATCGATTTTACAAAAAAAAAGAATTCATATTGTGTTGGTACGAATATTTATTGTGCATATATACTAATATTTTTATATTATATCCAAACTATATTTAAATAAGAATGTTGTTGGTAACTCATCTATATAAATTTATCATTTCGCTCAAATTTGCATATAAATATATAATAAAAATTATTAATTATCAATATATTATTCTTTTTATTTTTAGTAATCAATATTGAATCAAATAAATATTATTTAGTGCTTTTTAACTAATTCATGAATTTTATGAATTTTGCAGTAGTGATTTGTAATCGTAGACTGATAAATCAATGTAATTACCCAAATCAATGTTTCTTTCTATAACTAATCGGTCTTGCTTTAGATTAGCCGGTTCAATAGGTCGGATGTGTTCAACCTGCAGTACATCAATTTTAATAAAATTGATTTTCTTGTATTTTTTGTTATATTATACAATATATATATATATATATATATTTGTCTGTTTCTGTGTGTTGTATGATACACCCTAAAGCCATGGAAGCCCAATAAATATTTGGGTTGATAGGGCCCAAGAATATCAGATGCTTGACTGGACCAACAAGAGGGGTACAAAGCCCAAGCCCAAGCCCTATTGCGACAATAGCATAAAAGAAAACCATTAGCATGAATGTAGAAGAAAAATATACATTATTACCCTTCCTCGTCTAATAGTTCTATCTCTTTGCTTCTTCTTTTTTTTTTTTTCTTCTTTTTTATATCATTTTTAGGAGGTTGTACTATTTCATACGTCAAATTTATTAGTTTAATATCATATAGAGGTGTATTGCTTTTGGTATTGGTTGGCAGTTTAATATGCGGGATCGATTTAATCAATTTATTAATAATAATTACAATAAAATTAATATTATTTTTGTTATATGATGCAATATATTATTTGTGTGATTATCAAGCTTTGACAAAATAAATAATTTATAGTAAATGTATGATAACTCAAATTTTTATTGCATTACTAAAATTGTTTTTATGAAAGTATCAATGATCATGATTTTATAATTCATAATATGAAAGTTTTTTTAAGATTTCGTGTGAGAATTCTATAACTTCATAATGAAATATTCTAATAGATGTTGTTATGATTTTATACGTGAAATTAATGTTAGAGCAGGACTAAGTGATTCAATAAAAAAATTCATTATTATATGTACAATTAATTTTTTTTTATTTTCATGGTTAATGTATAATTAATTGACATATATTAATAGAATGATAATTGAGATTATGAAATGTCATTATATATTAAGTTTTATGATTTCATGGTTTTATAAATCATTCTATAATTTTCAATTTATGAAATTTTTGCAATTAAATTATTTTATGATTGTATAATTTTTATGTGGAATAAAATTGAGAAAAGCATAATTAAATTATTTAATTAACATTGAATCATGATTTGAATTAAGCTATAAATGGGCTTAATAAAATTAGATTATACATTAAAAGTCCAAGTTCCAAGGCCCAAAGCCCAATAGGATACCAAAACTTGATATATATATATATATATATATTGACTAGGAGCATTAATTAAAGATTAATACTCATATACTTACATCTAAAAATAGAAAAAATTAATGTAGATCAATTCCGGGTTGGTCAGTTGAGCCGTCATCATCAACTCAATCTTCATCTTCTTCTTTCTTCCTTCTTTTCAATCTTCAGGTACTTTTATTTTAAAAAATTCGAAAGTCCTATTTCAGCATCAACAAATTTTATGAAATATTAGTATATTGTTCCTTCTTGTTAGTTCGTGCCACAATTAAAATTTTAATCGAATTGGATATCTATTTTATTTTATATGAATTTTCTATCACTCCATATCCAGATTTATAAAGTTCTACGTTTTTTATTTGAAAATTCAAAATAAAAGGTTATAGTCATCCAAATCCGTTGAATTTTAAAGATGTAGTTCGTTCTTATTGTTTAGAGTCACGTTAATTTCATCCCAATCAAATAACTATTTTATTTATATGAATTATATATCCTTCAGATCCAGATTTACAAAGTCCTATGTTTTTATTTGAAAATTCATAATGTATGGTTACAGTTATCCAAATCTATTGAATTTAGAATTTTGAATTTGTCATACTTATATGTGTTATATATCTTCCATAAAAGTTTCAAGTTAATCATGTTTATATTTTATGAGTTATAATATATTTCGTACGACTGTGCAGAATTTATAGCTTTAGCTATTTTAATTTCAAAAATTCAAACTCTATAGCAATTCTTCTTAAAATGATTCAAAAATTTTTTATATGATACTTCTATATGAGTCTAGTTTCTACAGTTTAAAATTCATCATTTTCCTCCATATATTTTGTAATTTATAAAACATTCATTCATTGTTGTGCAGTGAATAAACACATCGAATAGTCATAAAATTTTCGTTTTAAGTCCGATTGAGCTCATAGTGGCAAAATGTCACAAATTTCGTCATCTATAGTTTGGTATTGAGAAAATGAATGTTTATTATTTGTTTACTGTACACAAACTTCAAGAACGTGGATAAGTTCAATAAGAAACTCATTTTCACAACTTTTATAAAAGTCAGTCCTTGTTTTCATTTCATAAAATCTTCTAATTAGGTAATAGAATTGTAAAACTTCCAAGTTTCTCTTAATGGTTAAGTAAACCTATACATCATTTTAAAGATTATAATAAAATAAATTTTCTTATTGTAGGAGTTCTGGGGACTTAAGAAACTAGGACAAACTTTATTAAAAGCAACAACAATTAGTGTCCGTCTACGAAATGGGTGATACTTTCATACTAAATCATGTATTGTGGTTAGTTAAATTACCCTATAAAGAAATATGCATGATTATATGACAATTGTCTATGATATTATCTATGATTTTTACGTGTTTAAAATTTTATGATATGACATATAAACGAGCCCAGTACAATATGAAATGATTATGGTGTGTTGGTTATGCTTTGGCATTGTGAAAGTTAAATGTGACATGATGTTAGTTTTGACGACATGATTCTATGAACATAATGTTTGATATATATATATATATGTATATATAATTTCTTATTTGCAAGATTTGTGGTAAAGCCGCACAATATGTACGGTATATGGATAATATTGTATATAGATATGGCTAAAATTTGCGGGTATGATCCATACAAGATTCTGATCAAAAGATCATTTTGGATAACTCCTGAACTCATGATGCTCGAGCGGGACATTACACGTCCCAAGCAAGATTGATGTGCTTTTATGTGTACTATAATAATTAAATAGTATAAATATTACATAATTCTCATGATTTATGGACGTATGTGAAGTGCTTCAATGTACAATGTATTTATATGCATTGTAAATTGTTATGTTTTCATGTGTGTGTACTCTTATGGGTAAAATAGTTAGCCCACAAAGTATTTTCCAACACTCATCTCCTCTCCTTTTCAGGTAAAGATGCTAGAAAGGTTGAGCGTGGCCCTGGTTTCGACTCTATCAGTGTAGTCTTCTCCAATTAATCAAGTGTTTTAAAATTTAACTATTTTTATCAAAATGATTTATATTGTGTAAATGAAAATTTTGTACAAGCTATATATGTTTATTTTCACAATATGATTTCTCAATTAAACTCATTTATTTTAAATTAGCATATTTTGGAATATTGAAAAATATTTAAATTAAAATTTAAATAGTAATGTTCCAAATGTGAATTTAATACATTACAAAATGAATAAAATTCAAAATACAAATTGATATTAAAATACAAGTAATAGATTCTTTAAAAAAATAAAAGTTATTGTTTCATGTTACAGTCATATAATGATAATAATAAGATATTATTATTCTTATTATTATTATTATTATTATTATTAATTTCATTAAAAAACTGTGACCTTCTACAACATTTTCATTTTAATAATGATCTTTTAATTTCTGCCACGTCAAAATTATATTTTCAATTTTAGAAATTGAAAACATGCAACAGCATTTAATAAATCTATGATGTGTGTGTGTATATATATACACACACACACACACATCGGTCTAAGACTTGGGTTTCTTCAACATGTAGCTTTGTAAATAAAAATTTAAACGAACTTGGTGTTTATATGTGTTTTCTAATCTGATTTTTAATATATTTTTACACTTAATAATGAAGGAATCATTTAACATTTTCTCAAATATAATTTTTCTAATTTTGAAATCGAATTTGAACTTTTCAAATTTGTCGAAATTTTAAATTTTGTGCCTCATTATGTGGTAGTTTTGTCTTTGGCGGTGTACATCACCAAAAATTTATTAAAAACTGTTGCATTTTTTAAATTGTATAAAATAATTGTTTTTAATTAAAATAAACACCCCACATTTATTTTCATTATTTTTTTAGTATTATTAATTTTTTTAATTATTTATTTTAATTATGCCATGCTTCATGATCCAATAATTTCAATTTCGGGCCATACGACCCAGTTGTGCCCGAAGTTGGTGCATTTTTTATTTTTTCAAGTCCGAGAATTATTTGAGAGCTCAAATCTTGAATTGATTCTCTATGTCTCAAGCCCATTATATATTATGTTTATTATCAAGCTCAAGTCTCATAGAGAAATTCAAATCTTGAATTGATTCTCTATATCTCAAGCCCATTATATTTTATGTTTATTATCAAGCTCAAGTTTTATAGAGGAATTTAACTTCATCCACGTAGGGCCCAATATTTCAAGCTCAACTAGAAGCAAAGCCGAAACCTAGAACCCACAATATTAAGATATATGTAGTTTTTAAAATGGATTGTTGATGGGAGAGTGAAGTGTTAGTTGGTTAGTGAGAAGAAAATAGTATTTGTAATCACCCAACCAACGGAATATGTATATTTTCACGTGATCCTCATTTTATTGAAAAGTAAAATGTGCAGTATTTCCCTGCAACTACTCTACAGTTAAAAATTTCTGATAATTCCTTTTCAACACTGTTTTGACCAAAGTCCCATCAATTGCATCACAATCTTACTATACCCAAAAGTCGAGACTTTCATCATTATATCTCTTCTCCTTAATGGTGAAAGTGGAACAAGCAAATAAGTCCAACAAAGATTGGTGGTCTATTAGCAATTTCTACTATTTTCCCATTATCGGGCATGTTTCATCGCCGCGAGCTACAACCTACAAGAAACATCATTATATAAAATTCAGTATATGCAATTAAGCAAGAAACAATCCTTAGTAATCATCATCTAGTACAAGGGTTCACTTCAACATCAAACAAAATAAATAAATTTACCCAAAGATAAAACAAAAATAATGACCATCCTTGGTAACATTTAGTAAACTAGTAATTCTCCCGTAAGTTGCACAATTTGTAATATTTATAATAATATAATAGTAAATAATTATTAATAGTAATATAATTACTAGATAATATTTTTTATTTTGTTTTGCGTTATTTTACAGTGTCATGTGAAATTTTGTTACTCTTACGCAATAAATAAATAATTTTATAAAAATAAGAATATATTTTTCTAAAAATAAAAAACATAATATATAAAATATATTTTTAATAATATTTTATTTTAAATAAAAATATCTTACTATTTTATTTTATAAAAAATATTTTAAATATATTAACTTATCTATATGTATATATAATAACAGAAGTACGAGCTATTTTTAGTAGCCACTCATTTTCTCGCCCATTTCCTTTCTACTAATAGTTATTGTATTTATTTTTTAACAGATTTTTAGTTCGATATTTTTGAATTGTATGATATGTATAATATATTTGGTACTATGTGATATCAAATAAGTTTGAAAATTAAGAGATTTGAATATATAATATTATATATATATATATATATTGAGAGAGAGAGGTTTTTTTTTTTTTTAATTATATGATATCAACTAAATTATCAATTATTATCTAATTACAATCTTATACGATTTAATAATAGGAGAACACTAATTGTATTATATTTAATTACTTAATTATTTATACTAATAGTTATTATACTTATTTATTCTTTTAGCAGATTTTGAGCTAGATAGTTTAAAATTGTATGATATCTATAATATATTTGGTACGATATGATATCAAATAAGTTCAAAAATTAAAAGATTTAAATCTATTATTTATAACTTTATATATATATATATATATATAGAGAGAGAGAGAGAGAGAGAGATTTTATAATGATATCAATTAAATTATCAATTATTATCTAATTACAATCTTATACGATTTAATAATAGAAGAATTATATTAATTACTTAATTATTTGTACTAATAGTTATTATTTATTTATTATTTTTAGCAGATTTTTAGTTAGATATTTTAAAACTGTATGATATGTATAATATATTTGGTACTATATGATATCAAATAAGTTAGAAATTAAGAAATTTGAATCTATAATATTATTTATAATTTTATTTATATATATACACACACACACATATAGAGGGTGGGTTTAAATATAATTATATGATAACAATTAAATTATTAATTATTATCTAATTACAATCTTATACAATTTAATAATAGGAGAACTTTAATTATGTTATAATTAATTACTTAATTATTTGATTGTTTAAAAATTGCTTTGAATTATCAGATTATCTTTAACATAATTTTCTATACCAAAAATTTAAATAGTCAAAGATTGATATAGATTGTAATTATCTTTCCATAATGCTATCTTTAATTATAAATAAAAAATATTTAATATATTTGTGTTGACCACTTTGAGTTCGAGGAACTTCAACTTCCTTTTCCACTTCTTACACCAAGTTCCTTCCACGAGATGACTCGGGAACATCCTCTAGTCTTTTTCCACCACTCAAAGTGATTGCATTTGTATTTTGCTTTGGATTCACAATTGTCTGACATGGTAATTTACCTTGAGGCTCCATTTGGCTCACAGAAGCCAGTTGGCCCATTTGGTCTTCTAGCTTCTTCATAATTGTCCTTGTTTCCTGTTGAAATTGTTGTGTGTTAAGTGCAAGATTTTTAACAATTTCTTCAAGAGACATACCTGAATTCGAGGAAGACTGTTGCTGATGACGAAGAAGTTGCTTAGGCTGAAAGTTTTGGAATTGGGGCGTTGAACCGTAATTGAAGTTTGGAAGATCTCTCCAACCGGGATTGTAGGTGTTGGAGTACGGATCATATTTTCTTTGTGTTTGTCTAGAAAATCCTCCAACTGCATTAGCTTGCTTATGGGGCTCATCTTGAAGCGTCGGGCACATGTCAGTTGGATGTTCCATAGAAGCACAAATCCCACATGTCTTAATTTGTTGGACATTTCCTGAAACCATTTTCTGAACAAGTGTAGTTAGATTAGCAATTTGACTTTCAATAGAAGAAGAACTTACCTCATTCACTTTTCTGTAAGAAGTATCATGCCTAACTCCAAATTGTTGAGAATTAGCAGCCATGGTGGTAGTTAAGTCTCTAGACTCGGTAGACTTTTTGTTCTCTATAGCACCTCCACTGGCGGCATCCATCATTCTTCTCTCTATGGGAAGCAATCCTTCATAAAAATATTGTATGAGAAGCTACTCTGATATTCCATGTTGAGGGCAACTTGCACCAAGTTGTTTAAACCTCTCCCAATACTCGTGAAGCCCTTCTGAATGTTTTTGCTTAATTCCACAAATTTTCCTTCTAATACTTGCAGCTTCGAAAGCAGGGAAAATTTTGTCAAGGAACAACAAAACCATTCCTGTTCATGTAGTCACAGATCCAGATGGTAAATAAAATAGCCAATCCTTTGCTTTATCGGCTAGGAAAAATGGGAAAGCATGTAGCTTTATTTGTTCCTCCGTGACACCCTGTGGTTTCATGCTAAAGCAAACTACATGGAAGTCTTTTAAATGTTTGTGGGGGTCTTCATTTCTATCCCATGGAATCTTGAAAGAAGATGGATTAATCCGGATTTAAACTCAAAGTCACCCTCCACAGCTAGGAATTGAATGCAAAGTGGTTGTTGAATTAGATTTGGTGGTGTAGCCAATTCCTTCAACGTCATTTCTGCATTAGCCATGGTTGGCTCTATTTCTGTTTCAGAATCACTTGAAGAGTCAGCCAACGATACTGCTAAATTCAATCCAGGTTAGGATGATGATAATGCTTCCTTTCTCAATTTCGTTTCTCTCCTCAATCTTCTAGCAGTCTTTTCAATTTCAGGATCAAAGTGGAGTTCACCTGTATGAGAAGAACGGGGCATAAAAAGGAACAAATAACAAAATAAAAATAAAATAAAAGAATAAATCAACTTGACGCCAATCCTCGGCAACGGTGCCAAAAATTTGTTGGCTGTCGAGACCAACAAATAATAAAACACTTGTTCTTAAAGATTTGTGATAGTGATGAACAAGGATCGTATCTATAGAGTTTGGTAGTATTTATTCTTTTGTTGTAACTAAAATCAGGGGGGGTTTGAGATTTGGTGAATGACAATATTCAATTGAACAAGAACAATGTGTAATGTGAATAAAATTCAGTTTAAGTAAATTCAACCAAGGGTTAACTTTAGAATATGTTCGTAGAATCGATCATGGATACAAAAATGGTTCTTTCATTCAATCATTAAATTGGTTATAGTTGCTGATACGACCAAAACAACCTATCTCTCCTGAGTTGTTCGGTAATCAGGGTACGACCTCTAATTAGATACAATCATAGAATTTAATTTACCAATAACATTAGGTAGAGAGAGACCACAAATTCTAGCCAACAAACGCACATGTAGGTTATTTAAGCTAGATCATATATCTCCATAACAGATTGGTTCAAATAATCATGTTATTGTACCACAAATATTAGAATGGTTAAACAATTACGGATTTAACAATCTAATTGGCAACATATTGTTTCAACAGTCGAATTGGCCACCTCATTCAATCATCAAAACAATAAGATTTATCGCTCACAGAATATATATGAATAACGAAGAATGAAAGAACATATAAAAACTAATTAGATCTCACAATTCGGACGAACATAGTTTTCTGTAATTCCCTTGGATGAAAAAATGAAGTTTAGCCTTCCATGTAGAATTGCAGCAAAAATAAAAAATCAAAAGAGTGCCTCCAAATTCTAGGTGTTCCTTCTCTCTATAATTCTGCAAAATATAAAGTCTCTCCTATTCCCCACTAATTCTAACAATAATTATCATTTAAATCAGAAGTAACTGTCATCACTTAGTGGAGAAATAAGAATGGGCGGTTATGTTCATTTTCGTTAGTGGGCATTTCGAGCTAAGGCGTGCCTTACGTGATTTTTCTTTGACTGCTTTATCCGAAGGTAAGGCGTGCCTACGCCTTATGTAAAAACTTAGGCTGGTCCTTGCACATCTTCAAATCCACCATTTTATATCCAAAATGCATCAATCCATCCAATTGCCCTACAAAACACAATCTTTAATCCAAATTCAAGAACTAAGCATGATTATAAACCAAAACCAAGGGAAATAAGATAAAGAAATATAGATAAAATATATCCTATCAAAATTCATATATGTATATGTGGGGATGGGGCGGGGCGAGTTGAATAATATTTGGTATCATATTAATAGTTGTAATAATTTGCCCAACACATATTTAAGGTTAACTATTGAATATATTTTGATTAAAAAATAAATGAGAGAGAGAAAGAAATATATATGAATGTTATATAATACTTTAATTTCATAATATTATATAACTAATTTAAATTAGAGAAATTCACACAAATAACATATTCGCGCATCGCACAGGAGCTTAACTAGTCTCAAAATATAGCACAATGAACCAAAATATTTCATGAGATAAAATATTTTTTATTATATTGATAATATATTATAAAATTATATTATTATAAAAAATTATAAAATATATAAATGATATAAAAAATTAAAATATATAATAATTATATAACAAAGCAAAAGATCATGATACATATAACATACTTATGAAATATAAAATACAAAGAAAACAATTAATAAATGTTGCGTGTGACTTGCACATATTTGTAGTTAATTTTTTTACATGATAATTTTTTTTAAAATACTGTATTTTTTAAATATATTTTGTGTGTATTTATTTTTCTATATAATTTATAATTTTTTCTGCTTATAAAAACCAAATATCAAATAGCATTCGCAATAAAAAATTAAAAAGTTTAACTTTTCACTCAAATCAATTTCAAGTATAATTTCATATAAATTTCTCTAAAAAGTTTCTCTAATAAAAAAAATATAATAAAATAAATTTTAGAATTCAAACTCAATCCAACTTACTATAATTTCTCAAAGTCAATACAAATATCTAAAATTAGTAAAAATATATTAAAATAAAAGAACTAAATATATAATTGAATAATATAATATTTTTAACTTATGAAAATATTTATTATTATCGTTATCATTCTATAAAATATAAAAAATTATTATTTTTTATTTGTCTCTAATTCATATAAGATTTTAACCAATTTTTTATTTAAACTTAACACCTATTTCAACTAAAAATAAATAATTTAACTCATAAAATATTTATTTAATATTTTAAATGTAATTTTGAGGCTAATTTTTGAGGTATTTTGAGGCTAATTTTTGGAACCATGTACTTATATAGGTGGACTCATTAGATGATGTTAATCAAAATTTGCATTATACCATGATAAATGTTTAATTTACATGTTTGAGTGCAAACAAACGAAATAAACATGATTGTTTTTTTTCTTGAGGTTGAAAGATTGTTTTAATTTTAAGTTTAATAAATTATATTCTTAGAAATATTAAAGAAATTGATGGGATTACTAACCATAAACAACGTAATTCAGAATAGAAAGCAAACATTTTATAATCTCAACGATCAAAATGAACAAATTATTTGACTTGGTGACAACGTAAAAGAAGCAACCTAACAAACAACTTCAAGTAGTGTTTCTCTGTCTAGCCCAACAGGGATAGAAAAAAAAAAATTCAGTCCAATTGGTGGCCCGCAGCCTCAGCAACAAAAGGCAAATACGGAGTCTTGCCAAGAATGCTGGACACCAGCCCATACACAAAACAGGCCACGACCAATAAAAAAAGCCCAGAATAGGCCCAAGCCGTCAGCTGCAACCCGATACCCGACCGCCCTGGAGTAATTATCCTCTGCAGCAATACCGGCACCACCAGCAGAACATCCAGAACAAGAGCCTGCAGCGCGTTAAACCTGGCGTAGCGGCTGAAATTAGGGTTTCTGACGATGCCGAGGTAGAGCGCGAAGAAAGTGACGAAGCTGGCGTAGGGGATGGAGTGGTAGAGTGAGAGGAGAGGGAGGAGGGGCTCGAACGGGGCGGCGAGGATTGGGTACTTTGCGAAGAGGAAGCGGCCGTACTGGAGGCCGTTGAAGAAGGGAAGGAAGTAAGAGGTGGCGGAGATTAGACGGTCGGTGACGGGGGTGGGAGGGTAGGAGCAGGTGGTGGTGGGGCGGCAGAAACGGGAGGATAACGAGAGAGCAGGTTTGAAGGAGAGAGCAGACTTGAGGAGGGAGAAACGGAGGAGTGGAATAGAGGCGGCCATTTTATTTTCAGAGTGGGCGAGGAGTATTGGAACCTTAGTTTTGTACAAAGGAAATGTGAATAATAGGTGACATCTGTCTTTTTTGTCCCATATGTTAAGCATAAGACTTCTTTTAGTTGTACTTGTAATATAGCAATTTGTACTTTCGAAACAACTTTGTGATCACATGCACACATTGACATATGTAGTCATTTTACGAATCCCAAATCCTGGAGAAGGTTCTTACAAAATTCTAAACCTATTAATCTAGGAAAATCTAGAATTATATTATAAAAAATGGAATAATGTGATAGAAGAAAGTATTGTAAGACAAACATTCTACTATCAATAAAAATCATTCCCGAACTTTCTAGAAGAGATCATCATCAAAATATTGAAGGTCCCCAGGTTCAGATTTCCAGATATCTCAACTTGATACAGTATTCTCAAATTCATATTTGGGCATCTAATCTTGATGATAGAAAATGCAGCATAGGTTTTTGTGTACTGTTGGGAAGTTTTATATCAAAGTGTGCCAAGAAGCAGATTACAATATCAAAAGATCAAGTACCAAAGGCGAGAGAGAAGTTTGTGTGAAGTATTTTGGGTGGACAAATCAGTAGTTCTAGATTTTTGTCCTAACCCACTCCAGCACTGAAGAATGGAACACATTCATAGCGACGTCAAGAAATTGGATGAATTTTGGAAAGATGTTAGGTAAAAGATAGAATTAGAATCCCAAAGGCAGGCAAAGGTTGAGTCATCGTGGGTAGACATGGGCACGGTTCCACGGTTCCGGTTTCGATTCTGGAACCGCCGGTTTTTGGAACCGTGGAGGAGGGAACCGGAGTCGAACCGCCATATATACGGTTCCGGTTTCGGATCCGCCGGTTCCCAACAGTTTTAAGATCTGGACCGTTGATCATCAACAGCTATTTAATCTCAGCCGTTGTTCCAAATGGGCAGAACCAAACCGGGAACCGAAATCACCGGTTCTAAACCGGTTCGGAACCGCCGGTTTCAGTTCCAAAAAAATGGGAACCGAAACCGAACCGTCCCAAATACGGTTTCGGTTCCAAACCGGAACCGGAACCAGTCAACGGTTCAAACCGAACCGTTGACCGGCGGTTCCGGTTTGAAACCGGAACTGTGCCCGCGTCTAATCGTGGGGACATCCTACCACAGCCCCACCCCCAAAATTAATACATTTTCAGACAGCACCCATATCACCACTTTTTCTTAAAGTATTAATCTAGAAAAATTTTAAATTATGTTATCAAAAATGTAATAAAGTAACCTACAAACAATCTAGTTAGGATCTGGTATTTTAGCCTAAGAAAAATTTAATACAACCTAAAAACACTCATTATGTAAAAGCTAAGTAATAATCTAAAATAATCTAGAATATAGTTGACTACTACTACATCTATATATATATATGCACAAATTAGATGTAATGTGATAAAAGAAATATTGTAAAATAAGCATTCTCCCATCCATAAAAATCTTTCTCAAATATTACTCTCCCCATTTACTTATTCGCATTATAATAAATCATTACCTTTGAAATATTAAAGTCCATTACAACTTTCGAGAATAATATTATTTTTCCTATATATTCTTATGGTTATTTATTATTTAAAATGTTTAGTTAATATAGTAATATCAAGATACATTATGTTATATATCTTTATGATATAAACAAAAATAGGAGACAATGGTAATTTGGTAGATCGAATGGAGTTAAAAATAGTATTTTACACAAAAAGGGTCCTTCCGTCCTAGAAAAAAAAAATTATGTCTGAACTACAAAATATATTAAGTTGAAGGATATTGAATTTTTTACCATAATAGCTATCTTCCATTTCTACACAAATATAGGAACCAACAAGTTGAAAATCCTATCATATATTAATAATAAAACAGTAAAATGTGCCAAATGACAAAAAAAAAAAAAAAAAAAAAAAAAAAAAAACAAAACAAAACAAAACAAATCAAAAAAAACAAAAAACAAAAAACCTCTCTCAATTCTATTAACTAATAGAAAAAACTTATTTGGAGCCGTCACTTTCTGTTTGTGTGTCATTATATAAAGTTAAAGAAATTATTTATTTATGTAAAAATTAAACATCTTTTTTATGTTAAAATAAAAACTTTTTTTCTATAATTGTATTATACTAAATGTTAATTTGGTTTAGAAAAATAAAATTATATAAGGTATGTAACAAATTAATTGAAAAATTTTAATTGTACTACTAAGATGGTAACTGACAAACTTTAAAATAGTTTATAGGGGTCAACTTTTTTTTTTTTTTAGGAGTTTATACTCACTTGAAGTAGTACTATTTTTACATTAAATTAATAAGTTATGGATATTACTATTTTATATGCAAAATTTATTAGTTTATTATCATAGAAAGGTGTATTAGTCTAGTTATTGGTTGATAATTCAATTGGTTGGATCAATTCAATTTATTGTTCAATAATTATAATAAAATTAATAGTATTTGTTGTTAATTTATGCAATATATTATTTTGTATGATTATTAAGCATTAACAAAATAAATAATTGGTAGTAAATGAACACAAATTATTGTTTCATGTTAATAAACTGATTTGTGTGTGCATGTGTGAGTGCGACCTCTAAACAATGAAAATTCACAACTCAACACAAATAATAATAAACTAAGTAATTTTTGCTATAAAAAGAACAGATGAAAAAAATACAGAATTAGGGTGGTGCACCATACATTTAAGTTAGGATATTTGAAACTATTTCGTTTACCGAATTTTATTGAAAATTTGTACCTTATTATAATATTAAATTTCGGTATTTAGTATCAAAATTTTGATATGATTCATTAGGATTTTGGATGCTAACGAATTCGATTAGTTTGAAACGGAAAATTCAAATATACAAAATGTTATATATAATAGAAAAGTTAATAATTTATGATTCACTAATGCTACACAAAAACTTCAGTATATGTAATTAACTCAATTAATAAATATAAATTTGAATTTCTTTTTAATATTGTGAATATTAATGATATTCTATTACATATACCATTTAAATGATAACAATGAGTCCTAAATGTTCATCTTTTATTAAAACTACGTTAATGAGCCCAATATTAAATGATGTTAATGGGCCCAGAAGATAATTGGGCTCACCTGAAATCAAATTAAATACCAATAGCCCAACGTGAAAATGGTATAACGAGTCGATTTGGGCTCATGGTGGGCTTGAGAGAAGTGCAACCCCATTACAAAGCTTTTATTTATATTCTATTTGTTTTATTAATTCAGTCTAGTACATTGTTTAACTCCAATTTAGATACATACCTTTATTGTATGACTAATTTTTTTTTCTTCCATCTTTTATTTTTTTACCTTTCCTTGCTATATTTGATCGAATTTAGTTTTATTGTGTCACTTATTAAGAAAAATCAATTTTTAAAAATGAATTAAAATTTAATATCAAATTTCATTTGAACAATAAAAATTATTAAAATTATGAAATAAATCCTCATGACTAATTTTTAGAATAATAATTTCCACAATAAAAGTATAAATGATGAAGCATGAATCGTAAATAAAATATATACCCGGGAGCGGGAGCGGGAGCGGGCGCGGGCGCTCCAAAATAAATGCATGGAGACTATGATAGAATAAAGTGCTACATTTTTTAATTTATTAAACTAATTTTTAAGCTAGTAAGACTACATTGCATGGCGAATACCAGGTAAAATTTTATCTCTTCCATCCTTCTCTTTTTCTTTCTTTCTTTTTTCTGATTTTTGCATTTTTTTAAATAGTTTTACTTTAAGAAAAATATGATTTCTTTTTTATAATTTAAGGATATTTTTTTAAAAATTCAATATTAAAGATATTCCGTTACAAATTTTTAAATCAATTTTTAAAATATGTTTTATTTTAAAATAAACTTCTAAGTTTTATAAATATTTTTCGATTTCTTAAAAATATTTTTCTGTTTTTTAGAAGCAATTTTCACTTTTTGAAATAATTTTATGGTTTTGTTTAATTCCCTTTATATTTTTAGCATACTTTTCTGATTTTTTCATATAATTTTCAAAATTTTGATATCACTTTAAAGTTTTATTTATTATTCTAATCCCCACGTAAAATTTTCGGGCTAAATGGGCGGGCGCATTGGGCCATGACCCATTTAACCTCCCTACATAAGATTAGTTTCACTTGCAGATTGAGCTTGTATTATTGTCTTATAAATTTTAACCGTCTTTGTTGTTGATGATGGTTTGATGCATGATTTGAGAATTGAACCATTTGTTGCAAAATTTTTGGTTATTGGAAAGGAAATTTATCGAAGAGTAAGCATCGAGTATGCCTTACTTATTTTTTTAAATATATTTTTTTAAGAACAATAACTTTTATTAGAAGGAAGAATCCTGCATTACAATAGAGCGTAGTTTAACAGAACACTCCTCAAGTTGAAGTACATGAGCCGGAGAGAAACAAGAGCCCCTTGCAATTCAGTGAGCGACTTAATTTGTAAATCTTTTAACAAAACGTAAAGAAATATTACTACTAGATAAATTAGTTTGATAGTCTTGAACTAGCAAACCAAACTGAGATGGCATGAAAATAGTAGTCTTGATACTCTTGGCGTCTTACCTAGTTAAATAATGGTTAGGTATTCAGATTTGGTTTTAAAAAAAATCTTTATATTCTGATCGAGCATATTATAATGTGCCTCCATTTAATAATGTATAGTCTTTTAGCAAAATTGCAAGGAAATTAGAGAGAACAAAGTGTGAAGAAGAATGAAGGAATCAGATCATGTGTTCTTCAAATGAAAGTAATAATACAACTTTCCAACTTCAAAATTACATCTTCAAACCTAATAATTGTCTAATATCCAAATATTGCCAATTATTAGATTCAAACAACACATCATACCAAATATTCTCAATTGCTCGCTGTTCTTTGGAATTGCTTTCTCAAGGAACCAGATTGTACGTTGGACAATTAATTAACAAATGTAATTATTATTATTATTATTATTATTATTATTATTATTATTATTATTTAAAAAAAAAAGGTATTTTGTTCAATATAAGTAAAATAACTCGACTGAGAACCAAGAAATTCTAGATTTGCTAGCTTAGCCTTAATAGTAGAATTAGAAAGGTGGGCCTACATATAGTTGGGGTCCAGCAAGGCAGGACAATTAGATTTAGATGGGTAATGTGATTATTGTTGCCTTTATTCCAACACCTTTCACGTTTTACCTTGCAAATATGTTGTTGGCAAAGCAATCAGTGATTAATACATTTACGATGTTTCTCTTCATGTATAAATAACACAAAGGGCTTCTTCGCCTATCTTGAATCGCACAACATTAATGGGATAAAATTTATATACATTGTAACCTTTTTAAAAAGGAAAGATACCTTATTTATACCTATTATATTCTTTTTAGTAAAAAAATAAAAAATAAATCAATATCCTATCAACTCACAATTGCAATAGAAATTCACAAAAGTAAAACAGAAAAATTTTATGCCCTCCCCAAAAACAAAATTTAAAAAGTTTTTCAATCAAATGAATGGTGTTGACACTTTGTTGCAGGCTGTGGCCATGTATACGTTTAAGAATTCAAAGACTGTCGATGAAGAGGAAATGATGAAAATTTTGTTCAGATTTGTGTTGTTTGTTAATACCATTAAAGAATAAGGAGAAGTTTGTGAAAACATAAGGGGTGGAATTGATGAGTATTATGAACCCGAAGTTCTACAATCCTTTTAATTTATCAAATCTAAATACCGTCCTTCTGATGCTTTCAATTTATCAAATCTAAATACCGTCCCTCTGATGCTGAAAAATGTTTTCCAATTTTCTTTCCAGATTCTATGCGCCATGAATCAAAATCAGACAAAGGAATATATAGGAACTCTTGTACACATAATTCTTAACAAAATTAAGTTGGGAGAAATGAATTTAAAGAATAATGTTAAGTGTGTGTAACTTATCAAGTTTGACTTTTGCCGTGAAAGATTTTAAATTTGGAGACGAGCTCCAAAAAAGACATGAATCATTTGTAAAGTTTAGTATTTCTATATTAAAAAATATGGAGAAGAAGAAAAGTAAAATGAATTAGTATGAATCTGCAATTCAGTTTTGTATTTGTATATTGAAAAAATATGAAGGGTGATTGAGGACTGAAAATTCTGCAGTTTAAAGAAAATTTTTTAATTATTTTTAAATATATAAATATATAAAAATATTTTAGTAAATTTATTTATATTTAATTTTATTATAATTATTTTAGAGTATGAATAGCCGCACCCAAAATAAAATATATATTTATAATCTGTTTTTCTTTAATTTATAATTTTATTAGTCTATTGTTAACGAAATATTCCATGATTTCATTAATTATTTAATGAATAGGGCTGACTTTGATTGATTGGGGTCAGTTTTTTTGGACATTGTGGTCAAATCACAATTTCGATGGGACCAAGTGTTCTTTTTCTTTTCTTCTTTTTATACTACAATACTTCACTGTTCTAAAAATTTACATAACTTGGGAAAAAATTGTTATTTGAAAATTGTGTTACTTTCTCATCAAAACTTAAAATTATACTACCAGATATTAGTAATCTACATAATTTTGACTTTCGATTCATCTTTTTCTCAAAATTGTGTATATTATAAATTAAAATATACTTTAAAATTTTTTCTAATTCATATGTTATTAATCTCTTTTAATTTCAAATCTTTATATGGTAGACAGATGGAAAAGTCAATCTTTATTTATATTAGTTTTTCTTTAATTATCATTTTTCCTGCAGAACATTTTGATGGTACTAACAATATGTTGGATGGGGTAATATGAAAAAAACAAAAAACAAAAACAATAAGTATATGAACTTCTAAGTGTTTCGTAGTAGATTTAATATAAAAAGAAATAGCGAATATATTTTTTATTAAAAAAAGAGTGCGGAAACAACTTATGTTCATAAAATTGAAGATTGGAATAAAATTAAAGTAGTTAAGGGTATAAATATTTTTTCAATCTTAATATGTTGTCACAAATAATATATTGAATATAAATATAAAATGTTATTTATGTATTATTAAAATTATAAACATAAAATTTAAAAAAGTACTACATAATAAATCTTAATCTTATATTATTCTATGAAGTGAAGCCATCGAGCCCGAATCAAAATTTTGAAATACATTAAATAGTTGTGTGTCTAATTTGTGGTGGGGCTAGGCATCAAGTGGTGTTAACGGGCCACGTGAGGGAGTATTTTTGAATTAGTTGATAAGTGGGCCAAAAAAGGCCCATCATCCAGACATCTCACGTGACCTTCTCAAATCCTGAGAAGAAGAAGGACCTCAATTTTGGGGACTTAATTAAAACATATTTACCGACATATCAGCCACGTCTGCATATACCAACTCACGAGTCCAAGACATAGATTCACAGGACATGCTGTTTTAAATGTAGACAGCGCCCTGCTCTACACCACAAAGTTTAAACACAACAAGTCAATGTCATTAGATTAGTCTAATCCAAAAATCAATATCTCCCTCAAATTCTTTCTTTGCAAACAAATTGATAAAATAAAATGGTCAATTACATTAATTTCATAGATGTAAATTCGGGAGGTAATTTAATGTTAATTTGGGTATGAATAAATTGAGACCCAAATTCCCATGGGAATCTGTTCATCAAATAAGAAATCTCCATTCTTGTATCAAATTTTACAAGCGAGGATGGTAGTTAAAATAACATTACGATATGGAGATGATAATTTTAATACCACCTCCAATACCGACTATTGACATTCCTAATGTAAATCAAGAATAGTTGACATGCTACAGTGATAAAATTAAGTTGGGATTAAATGGAGACATTACTAGTTAATTGTTTCATACATCCGAAACCTCTAAACATATCTCAAAATCTAAATACACCCCATGTAAAAATTTTCTCTTCTTCAGATCAGTTACAACGAGGAGAGGAAAAAAATTCTTGCTAAAATTGAAAAATGGCATAAATTTAGGTTCAGCATCAGATTGTGGTGGGGGCCTGTGGAGCAATGACAGCCGAGTCGCAGACGATCTCGTTGTACTTGGGTGACTTGAATTTTATTGTGACGGACTCCAAGGAGTTGCCGATAAGACCACCAAGCGTGCCCACATATAGTGAGGCGTGATCGAGAAAACAATTGAATTGACTGTAGAGTGAATATATATATATATATATATATATATATATATATAAACTCTTGTACACATAATTTTAAACAAAATAAAGTTTAGAAAATGACGTTTAGAGAATAGTATTAAAGTGTATATTCCATAAACATGGAGAAGAAGAAGACAATAAAAATAAAGCAAGTAATAAATATGATTTAGTTAGTTTGTGTTGAATAATTCTTCACCGAAGTGAGATATATATATATATATAAGGGTATTTTAATTAATTTATTTATATATAATTTTATCATAATTATTATAGGGTATGTTTATAGGTTTTGAGATATGAATAGGCAAACATATAGTAAGTTTGACTTTGCTTTGAGATTTACTCCTAATTTTGAAAATATTGTACATAACTAATGCGTGATTTAGAAAATATATCATTCATTTTGTGCTTTACTTAATGCATTCATTTTCTTCAATTCTCTCAAAGATGACATATATGTTTTACATACAAGCTGGATGTAAAAATAACTTAATTTTTCACCTTTTAGGTGCAACGTGTCATTCATACCCTTATGCTTTCATAGTTTTATGTATATAATAAAAAATAAATAATTATCAAAATAACTCAAATAAATTACTTTATCTGTACAACAAATTGGAATAATCAATTTACAACACATATACAAATTTCAGATTAATAAAATTAGAAAAGAAATATTGGATTTATTCTAAAAGTTGAAACTAATTAAAAAAAAAAACTTCAATTAATTAAAATTAAAACTTCAAATTCTATTATAAAATTTTAAATTAAACTGCCAATAAATCTTAAAATTAAAAATAAACCTTGAAAATTAGATGTAAATTAAAAATTACAATTAAATTATGAGAATTATAATAAAAATAAAAATTTAAAAATATATTTTATTGGGAAAGTTACAAATAAATTTTAAAAGATACAAACAATATATGATAATTATAACATCTTAATTTCCATGTTTACTTATTATTTCACGATTTAGTTTTTATTTTTATACTTTAGTTGTAGTTTTCTAAATTTACTTATCATTTTTCAGGATTTCTTTAAATTTAATTGTAATTTTTTAATTTATTTTTACACTTTAGTTGTAGTTTTCTAAATTTATTTATCATTTTTCAGGATTTCTATAAATTTAATTGTAATGTTTTAATTTATTTTACATATATAGACCATATCAAAGATAAAAAACCCAAAACACATATATCCCCAACAAAAAACACAAAAGGGGCAGAAATCACCATTTGAAAATTAGAAATGGATTGAAGAGTGTCCCAGAACTTCAGCTTTGTTTGCCGTTATAGGATATTCTCGTTTCTATAACTATACTACTAATTAACCCGTGCGTTGCACGATTATTTATTGTTATAAATTTTAAATAATATATTACAGATTTTAAAAAAATATATATTTGTTTATATAACTATCATATTATAATTTAATAGTTTATATAAAAATAATACACTATGTATTAAAAAATTAATTCCGAACAATAAATAATTTTTATTAACAATATTTTTTGCCTATATAACCATTCTTATTGAAATCTGAATCCACAGCTAATTATATATAGATATTTTTATTTTAATTATTTTCACAACAACTCATCTTTTTAATATTGAAGAAATAAAAAATAAATTTATTTTGTTCATAAAACAACAGATTAATACCAAACATAACAAATTAAATAAAAAAAAATTAAACATTACGGAATACTTCTTGGAATACAATATTCTTAGTGGTATTTCTAACAATCTTATCATCCGAACATACTAATATTTTCAGCCCTTTTCGATTTGTAACTCTTGACACAGCAACATAAAGCTGTCCATGACTAAATACAGGCTTCTTCAAGAATAATCCAACATTAGATAAAGATTGTCCCTGACTTTTATTTATTGACATTGCATATGAGACAATTATTGGATACTGTCTTCTTTGAAATTTAAAAAGCAATCTTGGATCAGAAGGAGTCAATGTCAATCTGGGAATTTAAAACCAGCTCACCGGCATTACTTCCTGTAATTACTTTGCCTTCAAGAACATGTTCACCAAATCTTGTTATTACCAATCTTGTTCCGTTACATAAGCCTTTTGAATGGTCTATGTTCCTCAACAACATAACTGGTGTACCGACCTTTAGAATAAGTTCATGATTTGGGACGCCATAACACTTTAATGTATTTAAAAACTCAGGTGTATGCACATCTACCAACATATCAATATTTGCATCTGATTTGCACGCGGTATCATCACTCAAATATGTCTTAGATTCGTTAGCATTCATATTGATCATATGCTTATTAATGGAATCAACAATATCTAATGTAGGTGCCAGTTTGCTCTGCTTTGTAGGTACAGTGGGTAATGCAAAATATTCTGAAAGTCTGGATAAGTGCTCTGTACAATTGTTTCAATTGGATCGTCTCCAGAAGTCAATAAAATGCCTTCTAGTATCTCAATTTCAGCACCACCGCTGTCATTTATTTCACCAATTCTCCCATCTCCTAAAGCAGCCAATCATTCTGAGAAATCTCTCAATTCATTAGAATTTTGAATCAAATTCATGTTTTCAAGCCTCATGTTTTTTGTTAGTCTTAAGACTGTACATTCATCCCAAAGGTACGATGAGTTAATTGTCGCATGAACAATGTCTTGTCTACTACCTTTAGGAACAACTGGAAGAATTTGTCTGAAATCTCCGCCTAGAACAACCGTTTTTCCATCAAATGGCAATTTACAACGTGATGGAGAACTCAACTACATTATGTCTTGCAAAGTTTTGTCCAGGGCTTCAATGCAGTTTCGATGTACCATTGGAGTTTCATCCCAAATTATCAAATTGCATTTAGTCATAAGTTCTGATAGCTGGCTGCCTTGTTTGAAATTACATGTTGAGCCATCAAGTATATCTCTCAATTATAGATAATTTATGTAATTATACAAAATATTCTATAAAAATAAATTGCAACATATGAAAACGTCAAATAAATAAATTTTATGTAATCATAAATCATTTAATTAAATATTAAATTATGAAGATGTGGTCTTACCTTTCAAACATGAAAATGGAAGAAATTTTTTCCCAAAAGTAAAGCCTAATAATTGGAATTTTTTCTCTCAATCCTTAATTATTAATCCTATAAATTGTTCCATCAAATTCTATTATTTGTGCATTTTATTTTATGTATGAATATTACTTAATTAATATCTTTTAGTATATATATTATATATATAAATCAAACATAAACTTAATAACTAAATATTTGCTAATTAACTTAAGGCACGTCTAACGACTGACTCCTAAATTTTTACACATATTTTAATTAATGTCTATAATTAATAATGTAATATATATAATTAATATATCTTGCTTTATTATATATTTAAAAAATAAAAAATCAAACATAACATTAACAGAAAAGTGTTTGTTTATTAAAGCAAGACAATGGTTAGACTGCTTGAGTCTAAAAATAATCAAAAAGTTTAAATAATATAATTATTTTATATATATAATTAAACCAAAATTGTTTTAATACCTAATTTTTTAAATAATAATTATTAACTAAAAAATTAATATATCATGGGTTATTAAATTGAAAAATATAAATACCATTTTAGTGTTAAAGAATGGAAAGTAATTGTATTATAATGATTTGGTTGTCCAAAAAATGTGAATTAATTACATGCAACAAAAAACTTTTTAAATTAACTTCATATAAATGCACTTTGTCTTACGGAATGTGGGTGTGTATATATTTAACTATTATGTAAAATTAGTAAATGAAACAAAAATTTTAAAAAATATATCATAACAAATGAAACCAAACATAAATAATTGATTCATTCATCGAATAACAAATAACATAATTCAAAATCATAATCATAAACAACATTTGATGCTGACAACTATTTGATACTGATACATTAACTAAGATACAAACATCATAATCAAATATATGATGTATATTTTCTTAAATACATCAGGATAAAAATGCATAAACTCATATATTAAAAATTACCACCAAACAATTTGGGACGGAACATCTGCAGAATAATAACTGGTGGCTCTTCACTTCATCCTATCCTCAATTTATTTATATCATCAATAAAGTCTTCCCAAAAAGTAACCTTCAAATAATTATACCTATTAATATAAAAGGTAAATCAAATATACCAAAAAAATAAAATTAAAATTAAAATGTAATACATAATTTTAAATAAATGAAATAATATACTGGTCATCCTCTAGACTAATCTCCATCATTCTGGTTGTTTTTCCTTTAACATCCTTCCACTAAATTGGTTCAATTTGAACAATCCTTCCAATCATATCTGAAAAATATGACATTTAATTATTTGAATTTTTGTTTGTACATCTTTTTACAAAAAAAGATAGGAAAATAATCTTACCAATAAGGAGATTTTCATCTAATGAAGAGGCCGACAAAAGTTCTCCAAAGCTCTTGAATGCATACATGATGCACGGAAAGTTGTCATAAAAAAACTCAATAACCTTCGTTGATGTAATGAATAAAATCTTCTTCAGATTCCCCGTTGTCTTGAACAAAAGACTGGTCCTAGTGACAATAAATTTACGAATTATATACAAACGTCCCTCACACAGCTTCTTCTTAAATTCATCTATTCTATCAGATCTTATAATGACATGAATATGTTCACCCTAATCATAATAATCATTAAAAAAAATTAACGAAATAAATAATTAAAATTGATATCATGAAATAAAATATAAATATATCACATTGAAATAAATGTTACCTCAGAATCGTGAAATAGACATTCAAGATTCCATATACTATTATTGAAACCATAAGCAGGTGCATGATATACTCGTACACAACGCAAATTTATTGTCCAATCAGTAGTACTGGTCTCGATGTCCTTGATCAATGAGTATTTTGATGACATTCTAAAAATAATATACAAAATAATTAATTTAAATTATAATATAATTTAACCAAACGAATAAAAAATATTCTAATTGATATTGAATTAAAACTACCTAAATAGAATGTAATATATTAACAAAAAAATAGAATTGCTTTCAACACTTAAAAATCTGACATAGTATATGTATATTATAATTAAAAATAATAATAAAATGTGTGAGGATAAATTCATATAAAAAATTGAAATAATACCTGCAATATAGATGCCTAGTATTTACCTTGTAGAAGCTTTGATATTAAATGAAGAGATGAAGAAATGAAGAAGAAGACAATCTATATATAATATTCTAGAGATTAGATTGTAATTAAGTACTATTATTAATATTAAATTTTTTTATTATAATTAGGGATCCATCGTATAATTATTTATGGAAAGAATTAATTATGTAGAATTGGTCTTACTTTCCAAAATATTATCCTACTCTTAAAAATATTATCTATGTAGATATAATTAGTAGTGATCCATCGTATAATTATTTATGGAAAAAAATTTATTATGTAGAATTGGTCTTACTTTCCAAAATATTATCTATAAAACTTTGTGCACTATATTTTAAAAGTTTTACGAAAATAAATATAAATTATAATGATTCTTTACTAAAGCCATTATATATAATTAAATATTATTATTAAAGTATATCTCTCACATATAGATAATTTATGTAATTATATAAAGGATTCTATAAAAATAAATTACAATATATGGAAACGTCAAATAAATAAATTTAATGTAATCATAAATCATTTAATTAAATATTAAATTATGGAGATTTGGTCTTACCTTTAAAACATAAAAATGGAAGAAATTTTTTCCCAAATCAGTAAAGCCTAATAATTGGAATTTTTTCTCTCAATCCTTAATTATTAATCCTATAAATTGTTCCATCAATTTCTATTAACCGTGCATTTTATGAATATTACTTAATTAATATCTTTTAGTATATATATTATATATAGATAATAAATCAAACATAAACTTAATGACTAAATATTTGCTAATTAACTTAAGGCACGTCTAATGACTTAATGATAAATTTAAATAAATGATTAACTTAAATAATCATTAATTAAAATTTCTATGTATTTATTAACGTTATATGTACTGGTCAATTGATTAACTTAAGGGTTTATATAAAATAATGATAAATATATGAATTATCAATCCAAATCTAAATTAAATGTATCAAAATATAGAAAGTGTGTGTAATCAACTCATCTAATAAAAGATGAAATTATGAAAATTTTGGTCTAACATTCCAAAACATGAAAATAGGAAAACAAAAAAAAGATTTAATAAGTTAAGCCTAATAATTGGGATTATTGATTCAATCCTTAATTAGTGATCCTATTAATTATTTTATCAGCTCCTAAAATAAAATACTTATATAAAGAAATGATTGTGGTTAAAATTTGAATTATGTGGAATATTATAAAGATATTGAATGATATTAATTTATTAGTATGGATACAATACTAATTATATTTATTTATTAGGCGCTTCCAAATATAATTAATTGAATTTTATATGTATTGATATTTATTAAATATATTTTCGTAAATAGCATGGAGTTTTGAGAGGTATATATATATATATATATATATATAGATAGATATAGATTCTTCTCAACTTACACAAAAAATATTCTTTCATCATGTAATTACTTTCACATTCTTTTAAATTATATACATTTGATTAAAAATAAATATTTATCTTGCTTTTATTTTTATAATTTTTTTTGTGGTGCGTTTTGTTAATATAATAGTTTTTAATAAATGACAACATGTTACAAAAGTTAAAAAAAAAAAAACTAATAAAATAAATAATAGGCAAACAAATTAGAATATAATGTCATTATTTTGGAAGCATGGAGCATATATATATATATATATATATGTGTGTGTGTGTGTGTGTGTGTGTGTGTGTGTTGTCTGTACAACAATGTCCTTCTTTCTGCATATATCTTCAACACCATCGCGTGGACTCGTACGCGCCTATATTTCTGCATATTAGTTGGTATATCTACTTGGTCCACTTGCCTTTCCACTTTCTACCAATTGTTTATATACTTTATTATTAAATTTCAAGATAAGATTGATTTTATTTTCTTTTTTGAAAAACTTAATCCACTTTCTTCTTAAAACGTATCTGTTAATTTATTTACTCATTTTCATTAATTTATTTTCACTAATTCCAGAACATATGTATCAATCTAATCAACCCAGTTTGCACTATTAGCATCATTCATTATGGTTCCAAGTCCTAAAATAAGAGTTATATTTTAAAATTTTATAATTCAATTTTAACTTTCTTATGAACAAAATATAATTTTATGTTTATTTATTATTTAGTTGTTATCCTCCTCAAATCAAATATTAAATAGAAAATATATTATAAGTTTATTTATTTATGTTGTTGCCTTAGCCCACCACTTTGTAAAGGCCAGCTTGTGTGTGTACGGGGAAAATTGTGGAGAAAAAACATGAAATGGGATTGAGATAAGGTTCCTTTTTTTGGGAATTGATTTGAACCAACCAAACAAGGCCTTACTCTCTCTCTCTCTCTCTCTCATCTTGCCCAAATACGTAAGCAAAGGCGAATGGAAGTTGATAGAATTGAATGATTGCTTCTTTGTTGTCTGAAACAACTTTCGCCTCCAATTTAACATCGTGCATTAATAATAACGTTAATTTCTTATCTTATCTCACTTTATAAAGTTAAGTAATTAATATTATTGTCTGTTCATAAACGATAAGACAAACAACCCTTTATCTACCCTTTCTCAGTACAATGTCCGTCGAAATTTAGAATTTAATTATTCATTAATTTTTGGAATTTTCTTAAGATCATATATTGTCATTTTATCATATGCATAACTTTTCGTATTTCTGCTTTCAATGAGACGCATGTCTTTTTTTTCTTTTAAAAAAAGGTGTGTTTAAAGATTAATACTTAAGGACGTTAAGAGAGTCACGGTCTAATTGATTGATCATTAAAACAGTATGCCATTAGAAATTAGATTTGCTAGTTCATTTATAAAGATTTGTTTAACCTGAAATCCAATTAACCTGAAGCCTACTAATTTAGCTTAATAGCCTGCATCTTTTCTCTTCTTTGTTTTCTTTTTCAATATTAAAATAATAATGTGCAACATTTTGAATTTAAAATATAGCGGTTACAGCTTCTAATTTTATATTTCGACTTTTCTTCTATTAGAATTAGTCTCGTTCACAAATTGATAAACATGATATCCACAATTTATAGAAGGTTGAATCAAATTAAATTTAAAAAAATAGCGATATCAGCGGATTAAAGAAAATAAAAATTCATAGATCTTGTAAAAATTGCAAATTACACAATCAATTTAAGGATAAAAATCTTTTGCAAATTGCTAATTAAATGTACTAATATTAAAAAATTGAAATTAGATAGAAACAAATACTTTGAAAGCTAATGAAAAATTGCACGGTGCTTATACGTCAAAATAATTAGGAGATCTCAACAGAAAATCACAAGAACAATCAAACGAAAAATGAAAGAGATGGATGAACATTTAAAAATAAGAACGAAAAATAATTAAGAAAATGAAATATGTTTATGATAAATTGAAAACAATAGATGAATAAAAATATCTAAAAATAAAATAAACATAAAAATAATATTTTGAAGAGCGTAGGCTTTGGTGACAACTGAAATAGGCCATATATTATCATACCCGTCTTACCATCATTTTATAAAAAAAGAACACGCAAAATACTTCAAGAGGAGAGAGAACAAAAAAGAGAGACCTTATAACATTTAGTGATAATCTTGATAAATATATAGAAAGAAGAGAGAGACAAAAATGAGAAGTGATTTTGAATTATGGTAAGATCCCTAAAAATTTAATTTCATATTTGACAAAATGAGATTCTATCCACATGATTGGGTAATTTTAAATAATTGATAGCTTAATTATAGAAAAATTGTTCATGACTTTTCACACTATAATGAAACTATAATGATTTAGGGCTCCTAACAAATTTATTTCTTATTTTAAATATATTATGAGTTGACAAAAATTCCATAAATTTTGAATTTATTTATGTTGAACAGCAGAAACTAAGCAAATCCTGATGATTGTTGATATTAATCTTTTTAATTAAATCGTAATAATGTAAATTAAAAGAGTTCCATATATATATATATATAGTTTTACATTTATATGGTGAAAATTTAGGCGGAAAAAATAAAATTTAAAAAAAAGTCATTACCATTATGTAAATATAGATAGATATAGATTTGGTTTGATAAAATGAATCGAAAAAATTGAATCATATATTTATTACATTTCATAATTAAGTGATTTGATTAATATTTGATAATATATCTAGTTTTCGAATCATATATTAAATGTTCCAGTATATTTATCATGATATCATCTAATTTTGAAACACCTAAATTTGTGGAAATCGAATCAAATTTTTTAGAATAAAAAGTCTAATTTTAATTTAATAGTAATATAGTTATTTTAAATTAAGTAATAAAGTTTAGACGGAAAAACAAAATTATAAAAATTCATTTTGTTTATGTGTGTGTGTATATATATATATATATATATATAGATTATCAAAAGAGTATATTATACTAAGGATGAAATATTAAGGCTTCACAACTCCAAAAAAATAAAAAATAAAAAGCTCACTTATCTATAAATCAAAAATAAAATAAAATAATATTAAAATATATCTTAAATATCGTATAAAAATTAAATAACAAATAAAAAAAATTGGGTAGCCGCCTATGGCATGTGTAGGACCACATATTTTGGTCTAGAATTGTTTGACATATAAAATAGTATGGTACGGAGCATCTAAAATAATTGAATGTATGAAAATAATCGGCTTCCGACTATTTAAGGTTCACATAAAATATTAAAACACGCAAACTCAGTGGAAACTATGTGCAATAGTTGTGTTGTCCATATCTATAGAATTCAGGATAAAATTGAGTTCTTATGAGTTGAAAATGAACTGAACACAAAACGTTCCCCGCCAGATTCATTAAGGATTTTATAAATTGAGTTCTGATGAGTTGAAAATTTGAAACAATTTGTACGCAGCCTATTGAAGTATTACTAATTTACTGCTCACTCCGATTGTAAATAAATTGCGTGTCTTTTATGTATTTGGTGCACACCATACAACTCAATGGATGATATCTTTTTAAGTACATTTCTAATAGTAATATTGGATTAAATTGTACCCCAATGCACTAAGCTTTTGCCATAAATAAATCACGTTTTGGAATTTATACTGATTTGAATTATTAGTAATTAGTACTTAATTCTTTAGGAGTTTATTTGCCCGTCATAATACTACTAATTTTTTGTGTGTAATACTAAAATCATTTTATCTTTTCTGTGTATAATTTGTTATTTACGTTATAAGGAAAGCTATGTTCAACATAAACTCGGTCACAATTATTGCACGCTAGAAATGAAATAAATTGACATATCAGAAGTATTTGATGCGAAAAATCAAGGTGGACCTATTTTGGTGGATATATAGGACAACTTCGAAAGTGGGTGTTGCTTAATACTATATGTGTGTCTTGCATGTTACCAAAATACATAGAAAACAATTATAAAACAACAATAATAATACGGTATTCAATTACTTAATTTGTTACAATTTGTACCTATGTTCAAAGGCCCAGTCCAGCCAGATTTTTTTTTTGCTATCAATTTAAGATATTATTATATCATCCTAATTTGTACAGCCCACGTGAAATTCCTCTCAGCCCATTATTAAATAATTGTGATCGTGCTTTATAACAACATCTTCGGACTTTATAACCAACACGCGTATGAATTTATTTAGAAACCCTAATTTGAAATGATGCGCACAGTGCACACATTTATTTGATGAATTTTGAGGTAAAGGAAGTTCCCAAAACAGACGTCTTCTCTTAGGTTGCACGAATTTGAGCCAACTCTTTCTTGTCCTTAGCTTTGCTTGCATCACTTATTGAATATCACAACTTGAATTGAGAAACCCTAAGTAAGATGTAGCCATCACATTGCAACTTTTTCAGCTTTAATCCAATTAATCTTCTCTCTTTTTGTGAAGTGGTCACTACCAATAATATATTGCAAACTAAATAAGTGTACCAGAAAAGACCTACACATACAACTGTTATAGAAATGATCAACTCATATATGTTCTTCTTTTTTAGCTGAAGAAATAAGTCCAAATCAAATGGAGATAGAAGCGTAGCAAGAAAAAATGCGCACGACATGATTTGTTGACTCAAAGAATATATATTTGAGATTATCGAGAAAGAGGACGATTTAGAATAGAATTTGTTTTCATATGTCGTGCAATCAACAACTATACATATCAATAAAGAAAGTTCATGTTTATACGAATAGTGTAATACCAAACCCTAATAAACCACTAACTTGATCCCTAAATAACTAGTTCTAATTGAAATAGAAAATTTTATCTATAAAAACAATATAACAAATTAATGAAGTAAATAAACTAATGTCTCATCTCCAGCATCAAATTATTTTGTAAGATTATTATTATATTAAAGGAAATTAATATAAGAGGTGTGTCGATTAAAAAAACCAAAGACTATGTATAGCTATAGAAAATCAACTCATAAGTTTAGAAAGAAAAAATGTACATTGAATGCACCGTACAACCCATTCTAACAATATTATTATTATACTAAAAATATTACTTATTTATTTGAAAAATATGACTATTGAAATACATTATTTGTTACATTAAAAAAGTATTACTTGTTACTATAAAATCTGTAAAAAAAATTAACAGTACAGCGTGTTTACCTATAATGTATACTAGTTTATTTTAAAAATATTATTCGTTGGGTTGCACGGTATACACTTGATGCATATATACGAGACTCCCCATAAGTTTATGAGTTTAATATGAAAGGCATGCAGGTTGGAAACGAATCTAATAAATACAAAAACTGATGAAGGACATAATCTTAATCAGGCAAACGACCAATTTGAGGGGGTTTAAACTTGTCTAAATAGGAAGAGTTTGTAGCAACAGGTTAAACCCGAAGCCTTTTCATTCCTAACAGCAAGGATTTGTTTTCTTAATAAATTATTCAAAACTACATTTCATTTATAATATCTGTAATAAAAAATGTGAAGGATTTGTGATTCAATATAAAATGATGTTTGCTTGGAATTGAATCCGCGACGACACTACCTTTGCTTAAATCATAGCCTAACTTGTAAACAAAACATTCATCAACTTTTCACAAAGTACATGTATCATCTGCCCCATCCACACAAACCCATTATTTTATTTTATTTTTCTCAAAATAAACAATTATATTTTATTCCACTCATTAATTTTATAATATATATATATATATATATATATATATATATATATAAGGAGAAAAAATTACAACCATTGGTTGTCATATAACATGGAATGACAAATAATAGTATATTCTAGAAACTTGTAATGTCCTAAATTAAAATCGGTTGGCCTCAACATTACTGAATTGTACATGAATGCAACACCTCCAATCTTATGTCTTACATTTTTCTCTCTTTTTTTTTTTAGTGGATAAGTTGTTCCCACCTAATATTATTATGTTGTCATATATTTTGAATGGAGATGAAAGTTAATTATATATAAATAAATAATAAAATATTATGCTTGTATTGAGATAAACGATGATAAGATGAGAAATCTAATATCAAATTAATAGATTTAAATGGTTGTGTATATGTGAAATAAATAAATTTTATTTTATTAAAAAATAGAATTTTGAATAAAGTGAGATGGAAAGAGATGTTTTTGAACGAGTCCATCTCGAATTCCAATGCGCCCATCCTAGTCCAACCAATAAATTGAGTATTTTTTATTTGTTTTTTCGTTTCTCTGAGGAGATTTCAATCTTGGCTCTAAAGCTAAAAATATGTTATTACAGTTTTAGAAATGAAACTAGATCAAAACTGTGGAATTCAACTTGAAAAAAAGAAAAGTTTTCTTAAATTAATATGAGCTTTTTATTTAGATAATGATTTAAAATAAATAACATATTGTGAAAATGTTTAATAAATAATATTAAAAAGAGTTGTATGATTTTTTTATTTTTGTAATGTTATGCACTAACTTTTTAATTTTTTTCAATTCAAAGCATGTGATAGCTTTTAGATGAAATTTCTTTATATATATGTATATATTTTTTTCATTTTTCATTTTTCTAAAATTATTATTATTATTGTTGTTGTTATTGTTATTATTATAATATATTTGAAAATATTTTTAAAAGAAATTATATATAAGACATTATGCTTGGTATATTATTTTTTATACATATGAAATGATGGTAAAACTATAGTACATATTTTTCAAATAGTTATACAGAATATCTATGTATTCATGCATGCGTAATTAATTATCTATTTATGTGCTTCAATAATTGCAGTCAAGATTATAATTAATTAAAACATATTAACTTTAATTTTATTTATAATAAATATATAAATATGAGATATTAATTTATCTATCAGTTACATGATTTTTATATATAAATATAGAAATATATTTAATTATATTACATTTTAATAGTTAAGTATAATAAATATGAAGTGATAGATACTTAAGTTTATTAATTTGCGTATGGATGACAAAATCATTACATAGATATCAAACTCAATTTACATAAATAAAATGATAAAATTATTAAACTACATGTTAATATATAATGTTAGTCTTAAAGTTGCTTAAACATGACAATGTTGATCATAGTAAAACAAATTAAGATATTTAGGGAAATAAATAAAGTTTGCCAATATTTTATAATATATGATATATAATATTGAACAAATAAAAAACATTTTTACATAATTTTTCTAGAATAGAGAAATAAAAAAATAATGGAGTAGATATTCTTTGTTTTTACGTGTAGTAAGTTCTCTCGTGCAATGCACACACGTATTATAATATTATAATATTATTAAATTTAAGAAATGCATAACATTAATATTTGCTCCTAAAATATATAATTATGTTCAATAAATTGTATATATAGCATGATTATGATAAGGATGTAAATATTATATATAAAATCAATATATATTGAGTAAAATGGAATAAATTTTCCTGCGTTTTTTTCAAGTGGCATAAATTCTCTTATTAAAAAAATAAGAAAAATGTGCCCTTTATTATATTTTAATTTGAAAATTTGGGATAAATAGAAGTAATTATATATAATTCAACTAAAAGTAATTGGTCAATGCTTGCATATGTGGAAAGCCATACAACATTATTAATTAGTTGGCACATCTCCGCAGTACATCATCAACTAATCATCTCTCCAATAAAAAAATCTATCAATCTCTCTTTATATATAAATAAAATTATAAATAATATTAATATTGATCAAATTTCTTTATTTTAGAACTTATTTGATATCATATAGCCTCAAATATATTATAAATATCATACCGTTCTAAAATATTTAAATAAAAATTTATTAATAAATATAATAGGTATTAGTTGAAAGAAAATAAGCCCGAAAATAATGGCCTACTAAAAATAGCTGGTATTTATGTGTATGTTTTTGTGTATAACAAATATTGTATGAACAATTAAAATGTGACATATTATCTTACCAATTAAGAATAAATTTTGTACAATGATTAACAAAAAGTGTGTGACTTCTAATAGAAAATAAATCAGAGTTCTAACATATATTGTGAAGCATTTAAACTCCACTGAATCCAAAAACTTTATCAAATATTAAAAAAAAAAAAAGTTGACTTTAAAATATTATTTTTCACACAATATAATTAATATACAAAATTAATTAAAATTTATGTTAAAAATATATATTATTTATGCGTATAATATTTTGATAAGCATCCAAACACACACACACACACATATATATATATATACACATTGTTGATATTATGTGTAGAGATTATATAAAAAAATCATTTAAAAATAGCAAATATTGCAGGAACTACAAAATATGAGCATAATAATATTTGTAGGAAAAGAAGCCCTACAGTAGTTTTCTTCTTCCAAACCATGGTGAGTGTGAGTTTCCAATCTCCATTTATTCTTCAACTTTCTCTTTCTTACTAATTTTTGAACAACTTCATACAATCTCATTATACGAATAACAAAGTTATTACATTGACCACACAATCTATAATATATTTATAAAATAAATTTAGGTTAAGTAATAATGAAGAATAATCAAAATATTCTATTATTTTAGTAATAAAGACACACAAATATTAATATATATATATTCCTTTAGCTTTAATATAAGAGTCTTTTTAAAAAAGAAAATTATTAATTGTATTAAAACTAAGTTATTTAATAAGTTTTATAAAAAGTTATTAGGTAATATTTATACAAATAATAAACATTAAAATATAATAATCAAGGATAAATGAAGATATATTTTGCATTTCATATCGATTTTAATAAAAATGTAATATAAATGTAAAATAAAAATTGTAAAATGATAGATTAACTTAATATCTCTGTATGTAAGAAAATAATAAAAATGAAAAAGTTATTTATATTTAAACAAATTAAACAAAATATTCCCAAAGAACAAAAAGTAAAATAAAATTAAACTAATCAAAAGCCGACATTAGGGCTAAAAATTAACCAAGCTATTCGATACTTGATTTGAGATTATTCGATAAAAGCTCGTTTGAACTCGATTTGATAATAATGTCAAACAAGTTTAAACACACTTTTACGTTTGATAAAATCTAAAGCTCGACTCGAGCTCGAACTCATTAAAAAAACTTCATTAAAATAAATGTAAAATATCAAAGTACTCGAGCTCGACTCGTATTCGGCTCGATTAAAGCTCATTCAAAATCGACTCGATTAATAATCAAATCAAATCTTAACAAAAATATTAGAAACTCGATGATATCTCAAACAATCTTGAACAATACGTTTGACTCAACTCGACTCGTTTACACCCCTAGCTGACATATCATTTTTAAAAATAAATAATTTTATATGTATAAATTAAAAATTGATAAGAAAAAAGACTACATTTAAACTAGTTTATTTTTATAGACTATAGTTATAGTTACTAGTCAAACAGTGCTCTCAATATTTTTGTATAGTTTTAAAATTTAATAGAGGATTTAAAATGTCAATAAAATAATAATTGTAATAAGGTTTCAATATAAAATTTCTACATGCTAGTAATTTGATTTATGTAACCAAATTTATAAAGCATACAGTGCCTTGTATATTGTGGATTTCAATAATTTTGAAGAAATAATTTTAATTATCCAAAATAAATTATTAATTATATATTTGAAATTACTCGAATTAATTTTGAATAAATAAAAATATGTTCAACTAACTGCATTAAATGTTAAAACTTACAAATAAATATAATTTTGTAAAACAAAAAGAAATATTTAATTTTGAAATTATCTTCAATTTCACTTCTCAAATGTATTATCAAATGGGTGTTTTTAGGAATGAAAGAATAAATGCACCGAGTTAATATAATTTCCCTTCTTTTCTTGACGGCTAAACATAAAATTAATAACTTTTTATCCATAACGACACCACTTATTTAATTTAATAATAATAATAATAACAATAATAATAATAGGAATAATAATAAGTAGGTATTTCAAACACGCTTTCTAAATTCATGAGATTATCCATACCAAATTACAGTAATTATTTATCACTTTCCCTCTCATATCCCACTATTTTCTCAATATTACACAAATTTTACTTTACTTGCAAGAACAAATATATTTATTTTGTAAAAGATTATGTTCATTGAGTGAATCGTGCAATTCAATTTATAATATTATGTATTTAACTATAAAATGTGATTTATTTATTTGAAGTATATTATTATTAATTTGTTATTTTTAAATATAATTATATTTTTTAAATAACAAATAATATTATATAATTTACAATTTTTCATTGCACCTCGAAAAAATTAATAGTTTGTATTTGCAAGAGGGATGGCGTTTAATTATATTCCTATAACTCAAAATAGTTAATTATTATACTTTCCATAATAATAAAAATAATTTACGAATATTAAAGGTATAAAGTGAAATATTAGAAAGTAATTTTGAATTTTATGCAGAAAACACAAACAGCAGGTAAGTCAAGCGAAAAAGTATCTGGACACGCTGCCAAAAATGGGTAATCAAAATAATTACGCATAGAAATCGTAACCCACGACGGGTCCGGAACGACGTCGCCCCGATAAAATGTTACGCCTCGCACTGCACGTGCCACGTACTATATAAGAGCCACGTCAGTATTGTGTGATGACGCCCCTACTCCTACTGCCTCCCCCCCCCCTCTAGATCTGATAAACCCAACACAAACAAACAATTCACTGTAAGAAACACGCACTCGAGGTGTCTCTCTGTGTCTTCGCAACTTCTTCTTCTTCTTCTTGCTCGTCCATTCATCTCTAGCTACCCCGTTTCATTGCCGAAGAAAGAGAAAGAGGAGAACCAATGGGAGAGGTTTTATTCTCGCTCTCTCTCTCTCTCTCCCTGTCTACATGCCTCCTTTTTTTGTTTTGGGTGGTTTTGTGGTCATTAATTATATGTGTTTGTTTTGTGCAGGAAGTGAAGAAGTCGGCGGCGGTGGAGAAGAAAGAAGAAGCCCCAAAGGCTGCGGAAGAGGGGAAGAAAGAGGGGAAGAAAGAGGAGAAGAAAGCCGAGGAGCAGCCGCCGCCGCCTCCGCAAGAAATCGTTCTGAGGGTTTTCATGCACTGTGAGGGGTGTGCTCGAAAAGTCCGGCGGTGCCTCAAGGGGTTTCCAGGTTGGTGAATCCTTTCTGGTGTTTTTTTTGTCGTGTCTTTATCAATTAATTATGTGGGGTATTAAATGCTGGGAATTAATTTTTGGATGATTTATCAGGAGTGGAAGAAGTGATAACAGACTGCAGGACAAGTAAAGTGATTGTAAAAGGTGAAAAAGCAGATCCGGTGAAGGTATTTGAGAGGGTTCAGAGGAAGAGCCACCGCCAGGTTGAGCTTATCTCTCCAATCCCAAAGCCTCCGCCTGAGGAGCCACCCAAACCTGCTGAAAAAGAGGTGGTCAAATCTGAAGAGAAGAAACAGGAGGTCTCTCTCTCTCTCTCTCTCTTGAATGTTTTCTTTTAATTTATGGGGTTTTCGAGTTCATTTGATTAGTGTTGTTCTTGTTGTTGCAGCCTCCTGTAATTACAGTTGTGTTGGGAGTCTACATGCATTGCGATGCTTGTGCTCAAGAAATTAAAAAGCGCATTCAAAGAATGAAAGGTTTGTTTTCTTTTCTCTCTCTCATGTTTTTTCTTAAAAAAAAAAAAAAAAAAAAGGGCATTTTGAAATATAGTCTTTTGCTTGTTGCACTCGTTTGCTATGTTGCCCTTTTCACCTGTATTTGCAAACATTACCAATTATTGTCGTCTCTCTCTCTTTCTCTCTCTATGGAAAAGTTTGTTTAAAAAATTCTAAGATCGTAACCTAAGACAATCTGTTCATTCTCTAAATCAGAAATATTATATTCAATTCTCAAGATTCTGTTTGAATTCCTTAAATCAAATTCCCAATTCAAACTCTCTTTGTTAATTGATTATTTTCTCTCAATTCAAATCTACTTAAAACAATCTGGGAACTGAATTTACCTGGTTAACAAATCTAATCACCTCCCGGCCAATCTAAAATAATGTGAAATTGAACTGTAACATTAATTCATTTGAAATTTGGGATATTGCAGGCGTTGAAAGTGCGGAGCCGGACCTGAAAAGCTCACAAGTCACCGTGAAAGGTGTGTTCGAACCCACAAAACTCACCGATTACGTCTACAAAAGAACCGGAAAACATGCCTCAATCATCAAGGTTGAGCCGGAAAAGAAAGAGGAGGAGAAAGGGAAAGACGTGAAGGAGGAGAAGAAAGCGGAGGAAGGGGAGAAGGAGGCGAAAAAGGCGGAAGAAGTAGCGAAGGAGGGCGGCGGAGCAGCGCCGGCGAAAGCGGAGGAGACGGCGGAGGATCCGAAGACGGAGATGAAAAGGAACGAGCTGTACTATTATTACCCACAGAACCAACCGTTGTACCATCCAAGGTTTGTGCAGGAGTTGAATGCGTATCCTCCACAGATGTTCAGTGATGAGAACCCAAATGCGTGCGCTGTGATGTAAACTTGGAAGAGGGGGGGGGGGGGGGGGGGGTAAAATGGGGAAAAGCTGAGAGGGTAAAACTGCCCTTTCACTCTGGACAGCCAGCATATCCTGTCTTGGGTTTCATAGTATAAATTTACAGTAGAGGTGTAGAATTTTGGAGCTTTTACTTTTGTTTATTATAATCTTTGTTACATACCATGCACAATGCTATAATATACCCTAACCTATGCTGTAGACTCTCTTTTTTAGTACAACTTTTGTGTTGTTTAAGGTTATCGATACCATCTCACCAATTTTTTTTTGTTTTTTGTTTATGGGATTTTGATATTGAAATTTCAGAAACTCGATTACTTGCTATTTAAATAGTTTGACCGCCGGTCAGTAATTTTTGGCCCGGGTTTTTTCTTCTCTCTTGGCTGTAGAATATGTAGGGATGTTAAAAGTGCCATGGACCGACGGGCCGGTCCGTTTAGCTCGAAAATTTTTAGGGTTAGAGCTTGGTTTTATTAGCCCGTTTAAAAATCAGCCCGTTTAGCCCGAGCTCGATTAGCCCGAAGCCCTATAGGGCTAGCCCGCTTAGGGTTAGGGCTTGCCCGATAGCCCGAACTTTTTTTCTTATTTGTCTATTTCTTAATATCAAATTAATAATATACACCATTTTTAATTATTTTTCATATACCATAATTGATTTTTAGTAGAAAATATTAAAATTTATATTTAATTACTAGAAGATTCTAAATACTGTCATTTAAATTTAGAACTTAAATGTAGCATGATTTCAAATTTTATGACAGTGAATGCTCTTAAAGTTATAATTGAGAGTATGCAATAGTGTATATAACTTAAATGTTTGAATCTTTAAATTTTGTATAGTGATATAAAAGTTCTAAAATAGATAATCTTTTAATGTTATACAAAATTGTATTTTAAATAGAGCATAATATGTATTTAATTAAAATTTTAAATATAAATATATAATTTGACTATTTTGACTCATAGCCCGATAGTGGCCTGATTAGCCCGAAAACCGGTAGGGTTAGGGTTAGGTTCACCATAATCAAGCCCGTTTAAATTGACACGATAAATCGAGGCCCAATTAACCCGAAACCCGTTAGGGCTAGCCCGAAACCGACATCTCTAGGAATATGTTGGCACTTGGCAGTTAGTTCTTGAATCATGATGACTCCAGAAGAAATTGTTCTTAGTTTGTGGTTTGATTGAATGAATGGATTCAGAGCATTTTTTTCCATTGATAAGTGTTAGAGCCCTGAAATCTAGTCTTTTATGAACATAATCAACTGCAAATGTTTTACTATTGGTATAAAATGTGCAATTATAATTTTTAAAATGCTGTAAACTACAACAATTATGACCCACATTCCAAGAAGTTGTCCATCAACATTTGACATCCTAGTAAACAATTTTTAAATGTTCTTAAAAATTAAAAAGAGCAATTGCACCTCCTCCCTTTCAAAGAGAGACGCACGCTGTCGCTATGTAATAAAGAATTGTGTGTGTTTGAGTTCATTATTTGGATGTTGAATTAGTAAGTTCAGTGGATATTTTTGTATTATCATATACTTTGAGGAGTAAAAATTGATAAATTTAATAATTGGTGGGAATGACTCATGCGCATGTTTGCATGATGTGTAATAAATTTTAAATTTAATATATATAAGATGAATGATATACTATATAAATGATTTATTTGTTAATAGGCTTAAAATATAATAAGATAAGTAACCAATCCATTTATATTAATGACTATATTTGATGGTGTTCATCATGCGGATGATATGTACTATGAAAGAAATTTCCTGCGGTCTTGCTGGGGATGGAATCGGTCACTCTCACTCGCCCCAAATAAAAATTATTTAGAGGACAATGTCCATGATTGATAGATTTTTTGATAGTGAGTGTCCCTTGATTGTTTGGGGCATATGTATTTTGTAGACTTGCGATCACGTCATGTGGTCTTCTTTTTTGGGGTATGGAATAAAATGAGATGGGTGCGTGCGTGGGGACTACTCGGGTCCACCGAGGAGTGCACCCGTGTTGCGTGTGTGCGTTGTCTTAATTTTCCTTATCACTTGTTATTGTACTAGGGTACTCTTTTCCTCGTATGGTCGTGAGGTTTTTAATGAGGCCCGCCCCGTTTCCAATTGGGGTTTTTTCCGCGGATTTTTTTCACAGTTTAGGTTTTTGTTGGCCTTTGAATTATGAGGCACATTCTTTTCTCACATAGTTCTAGAGAGCTATGTTGATTCCCACCCCAGCCGGGCTTGAGTGCCTTGGTTTGTACACCCTCAGGTATGTCTGAGTATTTTGTATAACATATTCTTTTTTATTTATTTAATTCCGCGTTTTCGACCAAAAAAAAAATTATGTACATCAAATTAGGGTTATTTATCAAAATATTGTATTTTAAATGAATAATTCTTACTTTATGATGGATTGAAAAGTGTTTTTCAAATTATTGTAAATATCATCGGAGATGACGTTTTTTAAAATATTTTGCAAAATATCATCAGGCGTGACAAATATCATCAGGCATCACGTTTTTTGTTAAAAGACATCACGTCCGGTGACGTTATATCATTTAAATTTAATTGTGTATATATATTTAGTTATACAGATTATATATATTTCATATATTTTACATACTAGCAATGCACCCGTGCGTTGCACGGTTTGTAATATAAAAATAATTAAAAGTTATATATATAATTTAGTAATATAATCTAATTATTATTGGTATTCAATTCTAAATATAAACAACATATTTAAATTAATGTATAAATGGTTACAATTACTAATTTATATTATTTTAATGTAGTATAATAATTATGTTTTACATATACACACTCAAATATTCTAATATGATATTTTATAAATATAAAAATTTAATACGATTATTTATTAACTGTAAAAAAAATGAATTGAATAATCCTTATCATTTATAACAGTGCAATATCCTTCTAAAGTCACCCTCTAAAATAATATAAAATATGTAAATTATGAGTAAATCTAACAATTTTAATATGCATAATTTACGTAAATTAAAACTATATTAAAAAAATTAATTATGCAATTTATAGAAGAAATAAAGTGATAACTGAGTTTATTACAAAAAAAAAAAAAAGGTGATAAAATGATTATATGTTTCAAAAAGCTTCATGAAACATTATAGTTTTTGTTAAACTTTTTTCCAACATTATCATTAGAATAAACCAAAATCTTCTAATCACTTCAACTTGTAACTCTGAATATGACCATATACAACTATTCATGACTAAATAAGATATATACTGGCCTTGATTCTTGTTGATCGACATTGCATATTATACAATTATTGGATACTGTTTTTTTAAAACTTGAAAAGCAACCTTGGTTTTGATGGTGTAAGAGATAGTCTTGGAATCAAGACCAGTTGACGAACATTATTTCATGTTGAAAATTACCTTCAATAACATGATCTGTAAGCCTAGTTATCAACAACCTCGTATGGTTACACAATCCCTGCAAATGATTAATATTCCTCAACAACATAACTGATATATCAACTTTCAGAATGAGTTCATGATTAGGAACATCGAAACATTTCAAAGAATTCAAAAACTCTGATGTATGAACATCAACCAAAATATATACATTAGAATATGACTTGCATGTGAATTTGATCTTAAGTTATGTCTTTGACTCATGCATGTTAATCTTGATCATATAATCATTTATTGATTCAATTACATCCAAAGTAGGGCCAAGTATAGCTTTGTCTTGCAAAAAAAAAAAAAAAAAGAAAAAAAAAAAAGAAAAAGAAAAAAAAAGGATGATCAACATTACTTTAGAAGTTGGGATAAGTGTTATTAACAATTGTTCTATTAGGATCTTCTCCAAGTTTATTTAAAAATTATATATTTTTATTTTAATATAATATAATTATTGATTTTTAATTTTAAATATAAACAATGTATTTCTATTACATTATTATATTTGTTTATGAATAAATAAGCTTACAAATTTATATTATTTTAATATAATATAATCATTAAATTTTAATATACATATACAAATTCAAATAATTTAACATAATATTTTGAAAATAAATAAAATTTAATACAACAACTTATTACCTATGAAAATATATATATATATATATATATATATATATATATATGAATTCAATAAATCTTATCATTAATAAAATATGCAACTCATATATTTTCATGTTAAATGCAATCTTAAACATATTTAAAAATATATAGATTATAGTAAAATAAAAGAATTTAGTATACTAAAGTTACATACATTATAAAAACATGTGAAATATGTTCACAAAATTAATATGCAAATAATAGAAGAGAAAAAATGACAACTTTATATAATAACTGAGTTTATTACCTAAAAAATAATTGTGATAAAAGTGATCAATAATTCTTACTTTAAGTGTTCCATTCACAAAGTCATCATCATTTGATGTTAAAGTTTTTGAAGTAACAGTGTTGAGTGAGATACTTGGTCGATCAGCATTAACAAACCTATTTTATAAAAATTTGTTACAATACATCAAATTATATAGGTTGATATGTAATTAACTAAAATGATTTAAAGAGTGCATTAAGGATACCTACTTTTAAAATCAATGATTTTTTTGAAAATTATTATTCTGCATCCGAAAATTGTAAAGACTAGTTTTTAACTCGTGCATTGCATGATTAATAAACTTTAGATATTCTTTACTAAACCTTAATATCGAAGTTAAGTATTGATTAGTTTTATATAATATATAAACTTTAAATATAATACTGATAATCATATGTTATAACTTATAATAAAATTTATTTAGTTAAAGAAAGGCACAACGATGACTTCCAAATTTTAAAATAATTTTTAAGAATAGTTGATACTTTATATGCACAGTTATGAGTTCCAAAATTTAAGTTTGTTAATTAAAGTATACTATATATTAAATATGTTTTCTAAATTAATATATTTAGGAAAAATGGAGAATACCTAATTATAGTAATTGGACTTAATTATATAAATAAAAAATGTATTAAATATCCTAATAATTTACAAAAATAAATTTCTATCAGAATACTACTTCTAAATTATATACAGAATAATTTTTTTATTATTTTAATTATCATATCTTAATAATATCTTGTAATAATTAAATATAAACTATTGATCAATATGTTCTTGTTTGACTAATCCATAATTTAGGTAATTTCAATATTTCGGCCTCAATCTAAATTTAAGATAACTAATAAGAATAATGGATAACTTTATAAATTTTCTAATTATATTATTATTCATGTATATGAATATTTCTTGAAGATGAATCATAGTTTGAAAGTTAATAAGATATTATAAAATGTAAATTACGAATTAATATGTTCATGCTTGACTAATCAATGATTTAGGAAATTGTTTAAGTAAATCACAATCTAATTTTAAGGTAATTTTTAAGAATATTGTGCATTTTATACGGACATTATGACTTCCAAATTTAATGTAGTTAGTTAAAATATGATCTATATTAAATTTGTATATGAATTGTTAACTTTATGAAAATTGGAGAATAATTAGGTATGGTAATCATACTTTATTATACAAATAAAAAATAAATTAAATATCCTAATAATTTATAGTGCTACATTTTTATTAAAACGTAACTTCTAAATTATATGATAAAATTAAAATTAAATTATTTTAATTATCATATCTTGAAAAAATATGGATTAATAATTTAGAGATTTTTCTTGTTTGTTATTAATTATGTATATGATTATTATTTTCTGGAGATAAAAAAATGGCTTTTTGTTTTATAAGATATTCAAAAATCGTAAACTACTATTTAGTATGTTAAGGTCTGATTGGATGTGATTTAGAAAATTTCAATAATTCAATTACAATCTAAATTTAAGGTAATTATAATTGATAATAATAGATAATTTTATAAATTTTTCTAGTTTCATTCATGAATATCTTATATGGAAATGATGACTTACTCATAATTATTGTTGGTAATTAAAATATACCATATACAAAATTTGTTTATGAATTACTATATATATATGAATATGGATAATAATTAACTGTGTTAATTGCTATTAATTATATAAAAAAGAATTAAATAATCCAATAATTTATAAAACTAACTTTCTATTCAGATGTAATATATAATATAAAATATTTTATATAATCATTTAAAAATAAAATTAATAATGTGAAATTATTTAAGAAATATATATATAATATAGTTACGTAACTATTAAACAACTTAAAATAAATATGAAATCTAATTAAAATATTATATAATATAAAAATGATATTTTAACTTTTATATAAAAAATGTAATAGCTCAACAGTATGACGGTTTTAGTAGTAATAAATATAATTTATTTATATAGTGTCAATGATATTATCATTTATTATTTATAGATATTTTGATATATAGTTTAATAAAGAATTTAAATATTATTTTAACTATTCATTATTAATAAGAACTATTTAATTAATTAATGGTGAATTTATAATATATATATACATATAAATGATGAGTTTTTTTTTTTATTCAGTTTACACGACTGAATAAATTACTTTTTATATAAATGTATGTACTTCATATAGTTGACATTATATTTGACATTTATTTTGGTAACAATTATTGATTACTTCAAATATTTTATAAAAAAGAAAATTAGAAAATAATATTCACATAAACATATTTTTGTATGACGGTGTTGTTTGTTTTAATATGTAAATTGCATAACAAAAAGTAAAATAAAGTTAATAAAAAAATTATGAAGATCTCCCGCTCTTATGGAGAAGAGCTAGATGGGAAAATTATGAAGATTTCTAATAAGATGATGATATGAACACCTTAATAGATTCATGAACTTAAAAATGAATAGAAATATAAAAATAAAATTCAAATGATTAATTGATAATGGAGATAGATTAAAAAAATTTGAATTAATTTTTATAATTTAGTATTCACAAAATATATGAAGATGGTTCCTGTGTTGTGCGAAATTTTATAACAATAAACAAAACAAAGTTAGTATCAAAATTACGAAGATTGTCTGATTTTGTGGAGATGATTTAGATGGGTAAATTACGAAGTTTTTTAGGAATATGATGATCGAATATTACGAGCTCTTACGGAGATGATTTAGATGGAAAAATTACGAAAATTTATGAGAAATATGATATGATAGAATAATTTTATATTCATATAAGAAGTCAAAAAAAGAAAGGTTTGATATATTAATTCAATACATATGTATACCTAACATTCCTAGCCATCCAATAATGAAGTGGACAAATCATAATCCAGAAAATAAGAAATTTAACAATTTTTTTGTTTGCAAAGTTTGATTTCTTTTTCACATATTTTTCGTTTGCAAATTAGGGATATGGCTTACTTAACAAAAATACTTGTAAATATTCTAATTATATTGTATATACTAACTATAAAGGTGAAGAGTGGGAGTAGATCAGAGAACGCTTCACCTATTATGTGCTCACAAATCTTACCTATAATTACTAACCATAATACTATATAAATTAAAACAAAAAATAAACATCATAAATTTTTGCGTGCATATTTTATATATTTTATTAAAAATATGTTCTAAATTAATAAAATAATTCTGCATGCAATAATGATAGGATATATTTTATCTATATTTATTTATCTTATTTTCCTTGGTTTTGGTTTATAATCATGCTTAGTTCTTGAGTTTTGATTAAAGATTGTGTTTTGTAGGGCAATTTGATAGATTGATGCATTTTGGATATAAAATGGTGGATTTGAAGATGTCAAAGGACCAGCCAAAGTTTTTCCGTAAGGCGTGGGCACGCCTTACCGTCGGGTTTGAAGATGTGCTGGTGCCAGTCAAAGTTTTTGCATAAGGCGTGGGCACGCCTTAGCTCGAAACGCCCACTAACGGAAATGAACATAACTGCCCACTCTTAATTCCCCACTAAGTGATGGCAGTTACGCCTGATTTATAATGATAATTATTATTAGAATTAGTGGGTGGTAGGAGAGGTTATATATAGAGGGGAGTTATGGAGAGAAAGGGGACCTAGAATTTGATACACTCTTTTAACTTTTATTTTGGCTGCAATTCTCCATGGAAGGCTAAGCTTCATCTTTTAATCCAAGGGAATTACAGAAGACTATGTTCATCCGAATTGTGAGATCTAATTAGTTTTTATTTGTTCTTTCATTTTCGTTATTCATATATCTTCCGTGTGCGATAAATCTTATTGTTTTGATGATTGAATGAGTGGCCAATCTTTTGATTGTTGAAACAATATGGTGCCAATTAGATTGTTAAACCCGTAATTGTTTAACCATTCTAATATAAGTGGTACAATAACATGATTATTTGAACCAATCTGTTATGGAGATATATGATCTAGCTTAAATAAACCTACATGTGTGTTTGTTGGCTAGAATTGGTGGTCTCTCTCTACCTAATGCTATTGGTAAATTAAATTCTATGATCATATCTAGAATTGTTAATTGATAAGGGAAATAATTAGAGGTCGTACCCTGATTATCGAACAACTAAGGAGAGATAGGTTGTTTTGGTCGTACCAGCAACTATAACCAATTTAATGATTGAATGAAAGAACCATATTTGCATCCATGATCGATTCTACGAACATATTCTGAAGTTAACCCTTGGTTGAATTTGTTTAAACTGAATTTTACTCACATTACATATTGTTCTTACTCAATTGAATATTGCTATTCACCAAACCTCAAACCCCCCCTGATTTTATTTATAACAAAAGAATAAAAAACTACCAATTTCTGTGGATACAATCCTTGTTCATCACTATCACAAATCTTTAAGAACAAGTGTTTTATTATTTGTTGGTTTCGACAGCCAACAAATTTTTGGCGCCGTTGCCGGGGATTGGTGTCAAGTAGATTTATTCTTTTGTTTATTTTTATTTTGTTATTTGTTCGTTTTTATGCCCCGTTCTTCTCGTGCAGGTGAACTCCAATTTGATCCTGAAATTGAAAAGACTGCTAGAAGATTGAGGAGAGAAACGAAATTGAGAAAGCAAGCATTATCACCATCTTCTCCTGGACTGAATTTGGCAGTATCGTTGGCTGGCTCTTCAAGTGATTCTGAAACAGAAATAGAGCCAACCATGGCTAATGCAGAAAGAACGTTGAGGGAATTGGCTGCACCACCAAATGTAAATCAGCAACCACTTTGCATTCAATTCCCAGCTGTGGAGGGTAATTTTTGAGTTGAAGTCCGGATTAATCCATCTTCTTCCAAGATTCCATGGATTAGAAAATGAAGACCCCCACAAACATTTAAAAGAGTTCCATGTAGTTTGTTCTAGCATGAAACCACAGGGTGTTACGGAGGAACAAATTAAGCTACGTGCTTTCCCATTTTCCCTAGCCGATAAAGCAAAGGATTGGCTATTTTATTTGCCATCTGGTTCTGTGACTACATGGACGGAAATGATTTTGTTATTCCTTGACAAATTTTTTCCCGCTTCGAAAGCTGCAAGTATTAGAAGGGAAATTTGTGGAATTAAGCAAAAAGATTCAGAAGGGCTTCACGAGTATTGGGAAAGATTTAAACAACTTAGTGCAAGTTGCCCTCAACATGGAATATCAGAGCAGCTTCTCATACAATATTTTTATGAAGGATTGCTTCCCATAGAGAGAAGGATGATGGATGCTGCCAGTGGAGGTGCTATAGTGAACAAGACGCCTACCGAGGCTAGAGACTTAATTACCACCATGGCTGCTAATTCTCAGCAGTTTGGAGTTAGGCATGATATGTCTTACAGAAAAGTGAATGAGGTAAGTTCTTCTTCCATTGAAAGTCAAATTGCTAATCTAACTACACTTGTTCAGAAAATGGTTGCAGGAAATGTTCAGCAAGTTAAGGCATGTGGGATTTGTGCTTCCATAGAACATCCAACTAACATGTGCCCAACGCTTCAAGATGAGCCCCATGAGCAAGCTAATATAGTTGGAGGATTTTCAGGACCGACACAAAGGAAGTATGATTCGTACTCCAACACATACAATCCCGGTTGGAGAGATCATCCAAACTTCAATTATGGTCCAAGGCCCCAATTCCAAAACTTTCAGCCTAAGCAACTTCTTCCTCATCAACAACAGTCTTCTTCGAATTCAGGTATGTCTCTTGAAGAAATTGTTAAAAATCTTGCACTTAACACACAACAATTTCAACAGGAAACGAGGACAAGTATGAAGAAGCTAGAAGACCAAGTGGGCCAACTGGCTTCATCTATGAGCCAAATGGAGTCTCAAGGTAAATTACCATCTCAAACGATTGTGAATCCAAAGCAAAATGCAAATGCAATCACTTTGAGAAGTGGAAAAAGACTAGAGGATGTTCCCGAGTCGTCTCGTGGAAGGAACTTGTTGGAAGAAGTGGAAAAGGAAGTTGAAGTTCCTCGAACTCAAAGCGATCTACCCAAAGAACTTCATTCTGAGCCACTACCAAAGGTTATCACACCGAGACCTCCCTTCCCTACTAGATTCTCTAAATCTAAGAAGGAGGAAGAGGAAAAAGAAATCTTGGATACCTTTCGTAAGGTTGAGGTAAACATCCCTTTACTCGATGCAATAAAACAAGTACCACGGTATGCCAAATTTCTGAAGGAATTATGCACAAACAAGAGAAAGCTGAAAGGTAATGAATTTGTAAGTATGGGTGAAAATGTTTCAGCTGTTCTCCAGAAAAAGTTACCTCCTAAATGCAAGGATCCGGGTATGTTTTCCATTCCTTGTAAAGTTGGTAATGTGAGAGTTGAAAGAGCAATGTTAGATCTTGGAGCTTCAATTAATGTCATGCCATTATCTATTTATTCATCTTTGAATATTGGTCCTTTAAAAGAAACTGGTGTGATTATTCAATTGGCTGATAGGTCTAATGTTTATCCTGAAGGTGTATTGGAGGATGTGTTAGTTCAAGTGAATGAATTAATATTTCCTGCTGATTTTTATGTGCTAAATATGGAAGAGGATGAATCATCTCGTTCTTTGATATTGTTAGGGAGACCTTTTTTGAAAACATCTAGAACAAAAATCGATGTGTTTAATGGTTCACTTACTATGGAATTTGATGGTGAGATTATTAAGTTTAATATCTATGAGGCCATGAGATATCCAAGTGATGTGTCTTCTGTTTTTGTTGTGGATATCATTGATTCTCTAGCACAAAATATCTTTGATATGAGTGATGATGATAAGTTGAAAGTTGTACTTAGTAGGAACTTAACTCTTGAAAGTTCACAAGAGTACATGAGGAAGTTTGATGTCGACTCTAAATTGTATGAAACAGTTTGTGAGCTAGAATCATTAACACCTTGGAGGTTTAATGTTTCTTATGTTGAATTACCTGTTTCTCATACTAAACTTCTTCATTCTCTTGTTCAGGCACCTAAGTTGGAGTTAAAACTTCTTCCCGAACATTTAAAGTATATTTTCTTGGGAGAAGGAGAAACTCTACCGGCGATCATTTCTAGCAAGCTCTCCACCTTGGAAGAGGAGAAGTTAATTCAAGTGCTCAAAGAGTTCAAAGAAGCCATTGGGTGAACGATTGCGGACATAAAGGGATTGAGTCCTCATTTATGCATGCACCGCATATTGCTGGAAGAAGGATACAAGCCTTCTAGAGAAGCTCAACGTAGATTGAATCCACCTATGATGGAAGTAGTGAAGACAGAAATCTTGAAACTCCTTGATGCAGGTATGATCTATCCGATTTTCGATAGCAAATGGGTAAGTCCGGTCCAAGTCGTTCCGAAGAAAACAGGTATTACTGTAGTAGAAAATTGTGAAGGTGAGTTGGTGGCTACTAGAGTTCAAAATGGATGGAGAGTATGTATCGATTATAGGAAGTTGAATGCTTTAACTAGAAAATATCATTTTTCAGGTTTCCACCAAATTCCAATTGCATTGGAAGATCAGGAAAAAACGACGTTCACATGTCCTTTTGGCACATTTGCATACCGACGTATGCCTTTCGGACTTTGTAATGCTCCAGCCACATTTCAGAGATGTATGGTTAGTATTTTCTCGGATTATGTAGAGAACATCATAGAGGTATTTATGGATGACTTTACAGTCTATGGTGATTCTTTTGACTCATGTCTTGCTAACCTTTCAAAAGTCCTTCGACGATGCATAGAAAAAAACCTTATTTTGAACTATGAAAAATGTCATTTCATGGTTGATCAAGGTATTATTTTAGGACATGTTGTTTCAGCAAGGGGAATTGAAGTTGATAAAGCTAAGATAGATGTTATAAAATCTTTGCCTTACCCCGCAAGTGTGCGGGATGTTCGTTCCTTTCTTGGTCATGCAGGTTTTTATCGTCGCTTTATCAAGGATTTTTCCAAGATTACCCATCCCCTAACTACGCTGTTACAGAAGGATGTAAATTTTGAATTCAATGATGCATGCAAGGATGCATTTGATTGTCTGAAGGAAAAGTTAACATCAACACCAATTATCCAACCACCAAATTGGAAATTCCCTTTTGAAATCATGTGTGATGCGAGTAATTATGCGGTTGGAGCTGTCCTGGGACAAAGAATTGATCGATCTCCACATGTCATTTATTACGCATCAAGAACACTTGATAGTGCACAGAGCAATTACTCTACAACGGAAAAAGAACTTCTAGCCATTGTATTTGCTTTAGAGAAATTCCGTTCATATTTACTTGGAGCTAAAGTTATTATTTTTTCTGATCATGCAGCTTTGAAGTACTTGCTCAAGAAAAAAGAATCCAAACCGAGACTTATTCGTTGGATACTTTTGTTGCAAGAGTTTGACTTGGAGATACGTGATAAGAAGGGCACAGAAAACTTGGTAGCAGATCATCTCAGCAGATTGATCACGAGTGAAAATGCATCGCCACTGAAAGATGAATTTCCAGATGAGTATCTCTTCTCTATTCAAAATAGTAATCCTTGGTATGCTGACATTGCTAATTATTTAGTAACTAGAACTTTACCAAGTAATTTGTCTAGAGCCCAAAGAAATAAAATCAAAAGTGATGCCAAATATTATACTTGGGATGATCCTTATCTGTGGAAATATTGCTCAGACCAAATTATTCGAAGATGTGTGCCCGAACATGAAACTCATTCCATCTTACAATTTTGTCATTCTTATGCATGTGGAGGACATTTTGGTCCAAAAAGAACAGCTCGTAAGGTGTTAGAAAGTGGATTGTTTTGGCCTACTTTGTTTCGTGATTCATATTTGTTTTGTAAGACTTGTGAGCAATGCCAAAAAACTGGAAGCTTAGGACATAGAGATCAAATGCCACTTAACCCCATTCTTATTTGTGAAATATTTGATGTCTGGGGGATTGACTTTATGGGTCCTTTTCCTTCTTCTTTCGGTAATGTTTACATTCTTCTTGTTGTGGATTATGTATCGAAATGGGTAGAAGCTAAGGCTACTCGTACTAACGATGCTAAGGTTGTTGTAGATTTTGTCAAATCTCATATTTTTGCTAGGTACGGGACTCCAAGGGCAATAGTGAGTGATCGTGGCACTCATTTCTGCAACAAAGTGTTTGAAGCCTTATTGAAAAAGTATAATGTTACCCATCGAGTTTCAACTGCATATCATCCACAAACGAGTGGGCAGGCTGAAATATCCAATAGAGAAGTCAAGTCTATACTTGAGAAGACTGTTAATCCAAACCGAAAAGATTGGAGTATACGACTTGATGATGCACTTTGGGCTTACCGAACTGCATATAAGACTCCTATTGGTATGTCTCCTTACCGTTTGGTATATGGTAAACCCTGTCACTTACCGGTAGAGCTGGAACATCGAGCATATTGGGCTATCAAACAATGCAATATGAAAATGGATGAAGCGGGTAAAGAGAGAAAATTACAATTGCAAGAGCTAGAGGAAATTCATCATGAAGCTTACGAGAGCTCCAGGATTTACAAAGAAAAAACGAAAGCATTCCATGATCGTATGATTTCCAGGAAAGAATTTTTTGTTGGTCAGAAAGTCTTACTTTTTCATTCTAAATTGAAATTATTTCCTGGTAAATTGCGTTCCAAATGGATTGGGCCTTTTATTGTAACTAACGTATTTCCTTATGGCGCAGTTGAGATACAGAATCCAGATACTAACCGAATTTTCAAGGTCAATGGTCATCGTTTGAAAATCTTTCATGAAAAATATTTAGTTCAAAACGTTGACGATATAGACTTGGAAAATCCGGTTTATCACGGATGATGAATAGTGATGTCTAGCTAAAGACTGTAAAGAAAGGCGCTTTTGGGAGGCAGCCCAAATTTTATGTTTTCTAGTGTAAAAAAAAAAAAAAAAAAAAAACGGGAGTTTGAATTTGTTCATTGATACAGCGAAAATTTTTACGTAAAGCGTGGGCACGCTCTAAATTGAGATACTCAATTTTCGAGCATACCAGAAATTACATAAGGCGTGCCCACGCCTTATTGAAATAGTTTCGCTGATCCACAATCCTTGGATTCTTCCTTAGTTGACGATTTTGGGTAAGGCGTGGGCACGCCTTATTTGCCCTCAACTGCTGGAGACATCCTTGGCTCCCAATTTTTTTTCTTTTTCTTTTTATTTTTATTTTATTTTATTTTATTTATTTTGAAAACCCTAGTATCTTATTTTCTTTTACAAGAAAAGAGAGCAGCCGCATTCAGCCCAGCAGCAACCCACCTTCACCCGTCTCTCAGTCACACAGCTACAGCCCAGCCACGCCGTCGTTCGCATCCAGTCACACAGCAGCAGCCCAGCCACGCCGTCGTTCGCATTCAGCCCCGCAGCAGCCGCCGTCCCGTTCTTTCCTTTTGAGCCCAGTCGCACAGCAGCAGCCCGCCTTTACCCCGTCTCTCCTTCGCATTCAGCCCAGCTGCGACACCATAACCGTAGCTCATTGCCACAATTCCATCAACAATTGACTGTGATGAGTAGAGGATCCCGAGCCCAGAAAGGCAAAGCCGTAGCTAGCGGTTCTCCGAGCCCAATCCCGAACTCTGATTCGTCTGACGCTGATTCGGATACAATCCCCATTCGGAAAAGAGCACGAGTAGGGAAGAAGTTGCACATTCTTCCACCCTCGGAGTCAGATTTGAACGGCAGACTGACCTTCACAAAGAAAAAAAATAAAGAACGATACCGGGACGTCTGCAAATGAAATATCATCCCTTGTAAGTGTCTCGACTTCCCTACTATGGAGCTCTTGCATATAAAAGATGAAGTGATGCAGTTAATTGAAAATATAGGATGGCAGTCTTATTTTTCGATTAATTATCCTGCTTATATTGAGCTTGTTCGAGAATTTTACACTACTTTCGAATTTAAAAAGTCTGCTGATTTAAGTTTGAATGATCCGAAGGTGATTATCTTTAGGTTAATGGGGAAAGAGTTCAAGTTTTCACTTACTCAATTCAATATTGCATTTGGTTTTGTAACAGAAGAGTATGTGAAAACTGATGAGTATTTTGAGAATGCCTGTGATTATGCTACACAATTTGGTCCGATTAGTGCTTATGAGTCCATGTCTAATAATCATGTTTCTTATGATCCAAAGAAATCTACCGATACATATCTTCACAAGCCTGCACTTAGGTACATCCATAGATTTCTTGCATTTTCCTTTTCGGGACGTAAGGATAATTCTGCATTGTTGAATAAGGCTGAGCTTTATTTTCTATTTTGCATGGAGAACAAATTTAAAGTGAACCTTGGGTTTTGGCTTGCTTCACAATTTGTTCATGTCTTATCTAACAAAAAGAATTTGATTTTGGGCTCTTTGATAACTCAATTGGCTGTGAACTTGCACTTGATTGATCCTGATAACAATGATCTCCATGTTGCATGCGAAATGTTTCCTTTAGACTTAACTTGTTTGGAGAATATGTTGTTAGTGGAAACAGTAGGTGGTTTGTATCGGTTTCGTGCACCTGGACCTACTGAAATGCCGAAGCAACGAAGGGTCTCTCATCTAAGATCACGTACTTCACGTGATCTCCATGACGATGAGGAGACTACCACACCTAACCCCTCTTTTCAGGATTATTGCCACACACAGTTTGAGCTTTTGCAGGCACAATTGGCTAGAATGGAGTTGAATCAAATGGCTTACTTCAAGCACCATGGCTTTGATCCGCCGTTTCCCCCTCCACAATAGAAGACATGACGTTTGCACGTCCTAGACTATCCAGGGAAGTCCTTCACTTTGCCTTTATACTTACTTTACATTGAGGACAATGTTAGTCTAGGTGTGAGGGAGGGGGAATTGATTGTTATGTTTGTTGACTTGCTATTTTGGTTTTGGCCTATTCTGATATCTAGTTCATTTTTGTGATTCTTGTTATCTGAGCTCTGATTCTTCTATTGCTATCCATGTTCTGATGTGTTCTTTCAAAAAAAAAAAAAAATCACCTTTGTTACACTTTGTTTAATCATTATTGGTGATTGATTGGAAACAAAAATGCATGGATTTTACACACATACAACCTTATGTTGTGAGCTTTTGGGCTGATGAGCATTCCTATAGTATGCTCCATTTCTTTCTTGGTGTGATTGTCATGTATAGTTGATTTTTCTAGAACTTGCATTGTTATTCGTATCTCTGTTAAACCATTGATGAATTGGATGTTCTGAATCGAAATATGGGTAATTAGGTTTAAGCCACTTTCTTTAACATGATTAATCATTTGCTTCAAGCCTACCCTGTATATTTTACCCTTAGTGAGCCATCTTTGTGCCTAGGCCTTTTCATTGAAAATTTTTGCCACACTACAAGCCATGCTCGTTGATACACTCCATTGAATTTTGAGTCAAAGATCATATAAAATTGTCCCAATTAGCTCTTATTCATGTCATTGGAATAGATTGCCTAAATTTGAACTTTTGTAAAGCTTGTGTGTTGTATTCCTCGTCTTCCATAAAAAAAAAACAAAAACAAAAACAAAAAGAAAAAAAAAAGATGAGGAATACAAGCTTTTGTATATATTCGTGAAATAAGTATTCGAGGCAATCTTGAGTTATTAGTTGATTGAGCTAAGTGTGAAGATTTGACTCTGTTAACCATAATATCTCTTTTGTCATACCTTACCTCAATCGGCTACATATTCTCAATTACACACCCTCCCATGATCCTTACTTTCAATTTCATTCATTGGTAATAGAGATGTGATATATTTGCAAGCCTATGGTAAAAGTCTTCTTTGCATTGACACGAGAGTTCACTTATATATGTTTATAGCTTATACACTTTTGAGTGACATGAGTGAATCATTTGTGAGGGTGTATGATCTTATTCTTTTTGGATTCAATTCAATTGTTGGTATGATTAACTATGTGTTGCTAAGAGTGATTTTACTATAAAAAAAAAAAAAAAAAAGAGAGAGACACTCTTAATGTGGATGAGCAAATGAGGAAGTGGATGTTTGATTACATGGGATCATGAATATGAGCTTGGATATATGCTTGAGGACAAGCATTGTTTATGTGTAGGGGAATTTGATATGATATATTTTATCTATATTTCTTTATCTTATTTCCCTTGGTTTTGGTTTATAATCATGCTTAGTTCTTGAGTTTTGATTAAAGATTGTGTTTTGTAGGGCAATTTGATAGATTGATGCATTTTGGATATAAAATGGTGGATTTGAAGATGTCAAAGGACCAGCCAAAGTTTTTCCGTAAAGCGTGGGCACGCCTTACCGTCGTGTTTGAAGATGTGCTGGTGCCAGCCAAAGTTTTTGCATAAGGCGTGGGCACGCCTTAGCTCGAAACGCCTACTAACGGAAATGAACATAACTGCCCACTCTTAATTCCCCACTAAGTGATGGCAGTTACGCCTGATTTATGATAATAATTATTATTAGAATTAGTGGGTGGTAGGAGAGGTTATATATAGAGGGGAGTTATGGAGAGAAAGGGGACCTAGAATTTGATACACTCTTTTAACTTTTATTTTGGCTGCAATTCTCCATGGAAGGCTAAGCTTCATCTTTTCATCCAAGGGAATTACAGAAGACTATGTTCATCCGAATTGTGAGATCTAATTAATTTTTATTTGTTCTTTCATTTTCGTTATTCATATATCTTCCGTGTGCGATAAATCTTATTGTTTTGATGATTGAATGAGTGGCCAATCTTTTGATTGTTGAAACAATATGGTGCCAATTAGATTGTTAAACCCGTAATTGTTTAACCATTCTAATATAAGTGGTACAATAACATGATTATTTGAACCAATCTGTTATGGAGATATATGATCTAGCTTAAATAAACCTACATGTGTGTTTGTTGGCTAGAATTGGTGGTCTCTCTCTACCTAATGCTATTGGTAAATTAAATTCTATGATCGTATCTAGAATTGTTAATTGATAAGGGAAATAATTAGAGGTCGTACCCTGATTATCGAACAACTAAGGAGAGATAGGTTGTTTTGGTCGTACCAGCAACTATAACCAATTTAATGATTGAATGAAAGAACCATATTTGCATCCATGATCGATTCTACGAACATATTCTGAAGTTAACCCTTGGTTGAATTTGTTTAAACTGAATTTTACTCACATTACATATTGTTCTTACTCAATTGAATATTGCTATTCACCAAACCTCAAACCCCCTCTGATTTTATTTACAACAAAAGAATAAAAAACTACCAATCTTTGTGGATACGATCCTTGTTCATCACTATCACAAATCTTTAAGAACAAGTGTTTTATTATTTGTTGGTCTCGACAGCCAACAAATAAAAATAGAACTATGTGATAAGAAAATGAATTTGAAAATGATAAATTAATAAATAATAAAAAATTAAATAAATAGTATATTAAAAATTTAATTAAGATAAGTAATTATTGTTGAGAATAAATTTATATTATTTCATGCACACAATTTAAGGATTGTTTGACCTTTTAATTAAATAATAATCCTAAATGATTTTATGCAAACAAAAGTGCACATTCTGCAAGTTATGAAGAGAAATTGTCTGACGCAAATCTCTCCACCTAATTATTTTCTATTTTATTAAAAAATCCTAAATTATTATTATTGGCTGAGATTAAGCCAAATCAATACTTATGATAATTAATTTAAATCAATAAATGCAATCAGTACTTATGATAATTAATTCATAACTATTTTTAGTGATATAATTATAGCCATAAAATTATTTCTTTAATTTAATAATGAAGTTTGTTACACAAATTTATGAATATTTTTCTAAAATTTAGGAACATATACATGTTCCATATAATTAGGAACACATAATCAAAATTAAATAAATACCATCTAGTAATTTTTTTGACAAAGAAATTTATTATACTGTATGCAAAGCTTATAAATTTAAAAGATTTCTAATAAATAAAATATTTATATATTTTTCATAAAAAATTAAGAACAAATGATCGAGGTACAAAAATAAGTATTTGCACATATTACAAGCAAACAATATTATATTAAGTATTTTTCTAATAAATAAAATTCTTTTAATCTTAATAAATAAAAATACATCCAACTATTGACATAGAAGGAAAGTTTGACCAAATAATTACTTATTTAAGTGAAAATCCTATATTATGGTAGATTACCAATTTTTGTAATTTACATTGCTGAATGAAGCAACAAAATTGGGAATCTATTTTTAATTATGATACAACAATTATTTACTTATTTATATATAAATATGTCAAATTAGATGTTGTTATGTGTCATTTCTGAAAATTTATATCCACATAATAAGTCATGGATATAGAATGTATTAATAATTAAACATCTAATATGCTAATCGTGTAAAAATATTTACGATGAATCCTAAAATTAACACTATTAATATGGCTAATGATTTTATAAATCTTTAATATAGCAAAATAAATTTAGGGACATTAATTAGTAAACAATTAGGTATCTAGTTGAAATCATTCTTCTTGCAAAACAAATATATGCATCATTATTACCTTCAGTTAGTTCCAGCTGAAAAAAAAAATATATATATATATATAATTAAACAAGCTAATGATTGATAAATCTTAACATTTCCAAAACAAAAATAGAATAATTAATTAGTAAAATATCATGTTTAATATTTCAGCTATCATCTTAATTATCCATATAATATGCATATTTAAAATTCTATAATTAATTATTTTGATCAATAAAATAATGTCACTTGACACAGTAAAAGTAGTAAGGAATTTAGGTGTGAAAATTAAAGTGTTACTAAAAATGTACTACTTATGCTATTATATATATATATTACTATATATATACTTATATGTATATAAATCTTTATGTATAGATTTTTGTATATATATTTGTGTATATATTATATATCCATAGATTTATGTATAGTATAATATTATTTTGGATATTTTTTTATATTTTTATTTCTTATTTTTAATTATAAATATTTTTTTAGTTTAATAACTTCAAAAAATATTTTACAATAAAAAATTCCATTACAAATTAAAAAATAAAATTATAAAATTATTTTGTATATTAATTTTTTTCAGTTCTTGAATTTTTTTCTAGTCTAAAGTTAGAGTATAATATTATATAATATATATATTGTTAATAACGTAAAAAAAATTTATAACTATAAAATATAAAATATATTAATATATTTTTATTTTATAGATATAAATAAAATTTTCAAATTATTAACAAATAAAAAAATATTATTAACAAATAAAAAAATATATCAACGTATAAACTATATATATATAATTATGTATTAGATAGTAAATTTATATTTCTATTTTATGATTTTTATTTTCAATTTCACACTAGTTCAATATGTATATATATACATATATAGATGATGGGATGATAGTGGGTAGATAATGTCAGACCTTCTGACGTTTAATTATTTTTTTAAATTTCAAAATTTAAAAATCGTAATTGGACCTGACAATTTTACTTCTATTTTCTTTAAATTAAAAAATTTACTAAGGCAGCATGCACTACTATTATGTATTTGTATACAATGTAAAAATTTTAATATGTAAATTTAAAAAAAGATTTATGTAATAAAATATTTTGAGAACTTTTAATGAAATCTTATATTTACTTACAATTATTTTGTTTTCAAAAATATTTATATGTATACTAATATTAAGATATTTAACAATTTTTTATTTAATAATTATAATTATATTAAAAATATATAATACTTACTAATATAGTCAAATTAAAACATGATTTTATACATAAATCTAAACATATATAATGTATAAATAATCTATATACAAAAATATGCATATGCAATATATATATATATATATATATATATATATATCAGTACACATATTCAGTGATTAACTACCACACTCCACATTGTTGAACGTAAGGTCCAATAAATTTTGTTGATTTCAAATGAAGTTTACCGACGCCTACGGCTATGCGTTCGCATTCTTTTGAACTTCAGGTCATTAGGTATATGATCCTTTTGTAATATGTCTGAAAGTACGGTGCTGAATGAAAATAGATGAGAGTAACCCGAAATAAAATATTCACAAGTCAAGAATGACTTGTGAAGCCAACAGGGCGAAAATTATCCACTAATATAAAGTGAATTACAAAAAGGAATCGTGTATCTCTTCAAACGATTCTTAACGTACTTGAAATCCAATATGAATTTCAAGTCGGCTAAACTAACTAAGAAAGTAAACTAAGAGAAACAAAGTATCACTCAAACTCTCAATGTATGAATCGACATCAACAGATTAGGAAAATCCGTCGCTGAACAGTGCAGGATGTTGGAGTCAGAGTGACGACAACTTTCTTAGTAACATACGTCTCTGTTATACAGACAGATGTAATCTCGTTCAGTGCATATTATGCTTTCTTCCTTCGTTGTATTTATAGAGCGCTTCAGTTTCCTTTCTCTCCTTCTTCCACTGCCCCGCGTTCATGGAATGGTTTCTCCACTTCTCCTTGCTTTCCTCAACCGTCTCTCTACCAGGATAGAGTTTTGACTCGGTTTTCAACTGTTTATTACTTGATGCCCAAGTTTGAGAACCTTATCTGGTCTTTTATCAAGGAAGAAACCGGCAAAACATATCTTCTTAAAAAGTTTGACTAATTCAAAACTTAACAATCTCCCCCTTTTTGCCTTTCTTCCCAATTCCCAATTTTCAACAAATAAATACGAAATTTCTAATTTTCAACTGGAAGACAGCAATTGTTAAAGCCCTTTTTGTCTTTCTTCCCAATTCCCAATTTTCAACTGGAAGACAACAATTGTTAAAGCGATCAGTTTTGCACATGTTGTTATCTTCCCTTTTCCTCAAGACTCTCCTTTCCTGCAAGCTCCCCCTCAATGGTATACCCTTTATCAATACAGCAGTAGCAACATAGCAGCACGGCAGCAAATTCAGCACAGCAGCAGCAACATAGCAGCACGATAGCAAATTCAGTATAGCAGTAGCAACATAGCAGCACGATAGCAAATTCAGCACAGCAGCAGCAATATAGCAGCACGATAGTAAATTCAGCATGGCAGTAGCAACATAGCAGCACGATAGCAAATTCAGCACAGCAGCAGCAACATAGCAGCACGATAGCAAATTCAGCATAGCAGCAGCAAGAGCAAATCTGCATCATTTCTACCTTCAGCATCATCTCTACCTTCATCATCATTTTCATCTCCACCTTTTGGCTTTCTTCACAATTCCTCAATACTTGAGAATCAAAATTAGAACACATGACACAATATAAAGAAAGTTTTACCCAACAAATATATTAGCATTGTTAATCCTGCAAAACTCCCCCTTAATTCAAACTCCCCCTACGTTCTTGACATTTAATACCATTGCAGCATATAGTAGTAATCCAGAATTATCCAATAAAAATCATAGCCACACCAGACATCAAGATCGAGTTCATCAGTACAAAACTAGCTCAAGGTTATCTCCAAAATAAATTTTCTGGACAAATCAAAGTAGTACAGATAATCATGTCACATGTTCTCCCCCTAAATTTAAACTCCCCCTTAACATATGTCCAATATAGGACAAGCATAAAAATGCACAAGAAGACATATCTACTTCAGATTCCACGCATAATTTTGCATCAGCATTGTAAGCAAAAATCTCAGCATGTCTATATCAATGTCAAGCTAGCCTTTCAATTCAAATCAGCATGCCACGCATAATCATCAAGTCATCAATCAGTCTAGCATAATTATTTCCATAAGCACAATCAAAGAGGCATAATCATTGGCAGCAGCACAACAAATATCAAGCATCATATATCAGCATAAGTTCCTCAAAGCATCAGCAAAATTCAGCAAGATAAACATAGTCAAATGTTAATCAAAAGTCAAACACCAATGTATCCAACAAGAACAAATGTACCCATATTATCACACAGTCATCTTCTGCGTCCATCATCATCACTTGCAGCAGCATCAGCATCATCGGCAGTAGCATCAGCAGCAGTAGCATCAGCATCAGCAACAGTAGCAGTAGCAGCATCTTCTCCCCCTAATTGGGAAGAAAGGGCATCTCGTACGGCAAGAAGGTGTTGAATCTGGTCATCCAGAGACCGAACCTGTTGTGCGATAAATTCACGGGAAATAAAGATGGAGTTAGCTGCTGATGGGGCTGGATTGGGTGAACCGGAGATAACGTCAGACAGCCAGGGCAGGTTACGCGTCGATCTCCTTGGAGGAATCCTGGATGGACTGTCAAAATTCTGGGAGATTTGGAGAACACATCTGTGGAGGTGGGCTGAAATCCTTGTAAAGAACAGAGAACAAGGAGGACAGGCGAGAAGCAGGGAATGGAATTTTCCATTTTGTGATCATCTATCGGGAGATACTCTAGGGGCGGTGATGGAGTCGGCGTGGGTTCAACGGGCGATGCAGCATGTGCGGTCGTCGTGGTGGAGGCCGGGACGTCAGGCGGCATCGGCGGAGCGGGCTCCGAAGGCACCGTGGATGGGATGGCGGGCTGCGACGCATCGACGGTGGGGATTCGGGACGCCAAGGCAGGGGTTTCAGCTGGAGCCATCGGGACCTGCGGCGGACCGGCGCCGACGGTGGAGGCAGTGACTTGGGCCAGCAACTTGACGATGTAGGCGAGGATCCTCCTGGAAGCTTCATCGGCGATTTTTGTTTCCTCAGAAAAGCAAATAGGTTAGAGGAGAGGAAGAGGAAGGGTTCAGTAAGTGAGAAAAAATCAGTGCACAGTGAAATGTAACTTGAGTGTTATTTCCTGGGCAGTTTTTCGACAGTTAAGGAAGATGGGAAGTGGAGGATGCCTGGTGATTTGCCAGGGCGCGAAAATCTCAACTGTCAGTCAATTCAACTTCCACCCACTCACACAAAGACACACGAGCACTTATCCAAGAATTTTTAAAGAAGCAGAATCTTTTTCAAATAAAATACAAAAATACCAATTTTTCAAACAGCAGAATATTGTATATTTCAGAGGATGTGTTTGAGGATTTTATGGTATTGAGTAACAACCAAATTTCAAACAACAGAATATTATATTTTTCAGAGGATGTGTTTGAGGATTTTATGGTATTGAGTAACATATTTTCGACTGGAACTTTGGCAATTTTTTTTTTTTTTTTTTTGCAAAAATTAGGTAAGAATTCCAGGTTCTCATCATATTTTTCAAGGTAGCATCGTCGTAGCGAGCGCCGTGCCCCCGAAGGTACTTTATGATGTGAGGTTGGAAGAATAATTCGGAAACACTCTTTTTACATAGAGAACATCATCGCAGCGAACGCCGTGCCCCTATTTACTCAAGCATTTCATGAATTATTTAACTCATCAGTATTTTACAAGGTAGCATCGTCGTAGCGAGCGCCGTGCCCCCCAAGTTACTCTAGTTGATGAGTATTCTTAGTCTAAGATTCCCAATTTTTTTTTTATTTTTTTTAATTGCCAAAGATATCACAGAGGTAGAATGTAAAAAAATTTACACATATATGTACAGTTTCGAACAGGGATTATTTCACATGACACATAGACCAAGAGATTTCCTAAGGTTGGAGAATCTCTCGTAATCAAGAGCTTTGGTGAATATATCAGCTATTTGATTTTCAGTATTAACGTATTCTAGTCGAATAAGATCTTTTTCCACCAAGTCTCAAATAAAATGATGATGAATATATATGTGTTTCGTGCGTGAGTGTTGAACATGATTTTTTGAGATATTAATTGCACTAGAGTTGTCAAAGAAAACAACAAGAGTATCATTAGGATAACCGTAGTCTTCTAGCATTTGTTTGAGCCACAATAATTGTGTGCAACACCCTCCTACTGCTACATATTCATATTCAACAGTAGAGAAGGAGCCACAGTTCTGTTTTCGGCTGTGCCAGGAGACTAGGTTATTTCCTAGAAAGAAACATCCCCCACTAGTACTCTTCCGGTCATCAATATCCCCTGCCCAATCAGAGTCACTAAATCCTACCAAGTTCGTTTTTGTGTGCTTAGAATACCAGATTCCTAAGTTAGAAGTTCCAGCAACATACCTGATTATTCTTTTAACAGCTTTTAGATGACTTTCTTTAGGGCACGCCTGGTAGCGAGCACAAACGCAGGTGCTGTACATGATATCTGGACGGCTTGCTGTCAAATACAGCAGACTGCATATCATCGATCTGTATAATGTTGGATCAATATTTTGTCCAACATCGTCGGTGCAGAGCTTCTGAGTCGATCCCATTGGCGTTTTCATGTGCTTGGCATTTTCCAGATCAAATCTTTGAAAAAGGTTGCGAGCATATTTGCTTTGAAATACGAAAATGCCGTCAGAGCTCTGTTTCACCATATCTCTGTAATTGACATGTTCCTTCCGTCGAGTTGTAGTTCCTTCATGGACATCTCCGACTACTTGTGTGATTAGGTAGTTTTTCCTTATCCTTCCTGGTGGATCTCTTCTTTCAATCTGCTGAGTGGTGGTGTCTTCTGATATTAGTAGCTCGATTTCTGTTTCTGGATCCGAAGGTAATGTTGGTTCCGAGTGTGGTTCAACATTTTGTTCAACATCCAGAATCGACTTCTGTTCAGTTTGTGCGACTTGTCTGGGTTCCAGATAAGTGTCAGAATTATCTTCTTCTGTTTTTCTTGCCAGATCAGAAAAATCATCAAATACAACATTTACAGATTCCTGAATGGTTTTCGTTCTAAGATTAAACACTCGATAAGTGTGACTATTAAGACCATATCCGAGAAATAATCATTTGTCGCTTTTAGAATCAAATTTTGTGAGTTTATCACGATCATTCAGAACATAGCAAAGACATCCAAAAACATGAAAGTATTTCAAGTTTGGCTTACGCCCATTTAAAATTTCATGTGGAGTCATGTGTGTGCCGAGTCTTAGAAAAACGCAATTTGAGATGTGACAAGCAGTATTTAGGGCTTCAACCCAAAATCTTTTAGACTTGTTTTTTGAACTAATCATTACACGAGCCATTTCTTGCAAAGTTTTATTTTTCCTTTCAGCTACACCGTTCTGTTGAGGCTTCTTAGGTGCAGAAAATTCATGCATAATGCCTAGTTTTTCACAAAAATCAGAAAATAATGAGTTCTCGAATTATCTACCATGATCTGATCTTATGCGTGATATGCAAGAACCATTCACATTTTTAAACCTAGCATGCAATTTTCTAAACACATCAAACGTTTCTAATTTTTCTCTAAGAAATTTTATCCAAGTATATCGGGAAAAATCATCAACTAAAACATATGAATACCGTTTGCCACCTAAACTTTCGATTTCCATTGGACCCATGAGGTCCATATGGATCAATTCAAAGTTTCGAGTAGTACCTATAAACTTTATGTGTTCATGAGAGGCTCGAGTTTGTTTACCTTTTTGACATTCTCCACACACAATTTGTTTACCTTTATCAAGTTTGGGCAAACCTTTTACAGCATCTAATCTGATCAATCTTTCAATGTTTCTAAGGTTTGCATGCCCCAACTTTTGGTGCCAAATGATTGTTTCATCTGTCTGTGTAGTGTTACAAGTCAGGTTCTTCCCAACCAAATAGCAATTGTCGCTTGACCTTTTTCCTGTCATAACACAAACATTGGTTGAGTCAAACACTTCACATTTGTCTTTGTTAAATTTTACCTGTAGTTCATCGTCACATAGCTGACTTATGCTGATTAGATTGGCCATTAATCCGTCCACATGCAAAACATTTCGAAGGTTAGGAAAACCATCAACTGAGAGGGTTCTTTTTCCTATGATTTTCCCTTGTGCTCCTCCACCATACCTTACCGTTCCTCCTTGGAATGCTTCATAATTGGTGATATATTGTTTTGAACCTGTCATGTGTCTTGAACATCCACTATCGAAATACCAAGACTCAGAGTGATTAGTTTAAAGAGCAGTAAAGACAACATGACATGAAACACTATTTTTACGGACCCATTTTAGATTCTGACAGACGGCTGCATTTTTTGATTTCACGATGTTGTGATGAATGTTATGCAACATTTGTGGCAACATGTTATTCAACGAAAGATCAGTTTTCAGCTTTTGACAGTATGGTCGTATATGGCCTGGTCTATAGCAGTAATGACAGACAAATTTCCTTTTTCTTTTGACTACTTTCTCATTTTCTACCAATTTTCGAACATTGCTATTTTCTTTAACAAAAACAATGGGATTTTTATTAGAGGTTCGAGTACATGTATTTTCCATAGCAAAATTTTCAAGATATCCAATTCCAGAACAACCTATATTACCGACAATTAATATTTTGTCAAGTCTAGAGGTACCTGTATTCAGTTTTCGGAATGTTTCATTTGCAATTTCGAGATCAATTTCTAACTTGCTTATTTGGACATTCTTTTTCGTGAGCATTGCTTCCAATCTGGAGACGATCTTTTTCAATTCTTCATTTTCTTTCATCAGGTTTTCAGCTTCTTTCTGTCGTAAATCCAGATTTTTGAGCAATTCATTTTGTACGGCTTGGATTTCCTTGAGAATACGATCATCTTTTTCTTCCTCTAATAATTCTGCATCACTTATACACCCATTAAAACAGTTAAAATCAGAATCTGAAAAGAAATTATACCTGTTGGATGTTGTCGAACTTGAGGGAGTAAGTATCTCCTTATCATCAGGAAATTCGTGAATTGATGTCAGCAGCGCAGCGGTTTTGATTTCTTCTTCTATTTGATGCATTTCATCAATTTCTTCCTCGCCAAGAGATATCCACGTAGATTTTCCATGTCTTCGAAGTAAATTAGCACACTCGTTTGTGTAATGGCAGAATCCTTTGCAGGATCGACACTTAACCTCATCAAAATTTTCTTTAGAAAGAACCGGAGAACGTGGAAGACTCATAATTTCTATTGTAACACCAAAACTCCAGAACCACACTTAGTGTATCAAGTGATGGCTCTGATACCACTTGAAAGTACGGTGCTGAATGGAAATAGACGAGAGTAACCCGAAATAAAATATTCACAAGTCAAGAATGACTTGTGAAGCCAACAGGGCGAAAATTATTCACTAATATAAAGTGAATTACAAAAAGGAATCGTGTATCTCTTCAAACGATTATTAACGTACTTGAAATCCAATATGAATTTCAAGTCGGCTAAACTAACTAAGAAAGTAAACTAAGAGAAACAAAGTATCACTCAAACTCTCAGTGTATGAATCGACATCAACAGATTAGGAAAATCCGTCGCTGAACAGTGCAGGATGTTGGAGTCAGAGTGACGACAACTTTCTTAGTAACATACGTCTCTATTATACAGACAGATGTAATCTCGTTCAGTGCATATTCTGTTTTCTTCATTCGTTGTATTTATAGAGCGCTTCAGTTTCCTTTCTCTCCTTCTTCCACTGCCCCACGTTCATGGAATGGTTTCTCCACTTCTCCTTGCTTTCCTCAACCGTCTCTCTACCAGGATAGAGTTTTGACTCGGTCTTCAACTGTTTATTACTTGATGCCCAAGTTTGAGAACCTTATCTGGTCTTTTATCAAGGAAGAAACCGGCAAAACATATCTTCTTAAAAAGTTTGACTAATTCAAAACTTAACATTGTCCTTACTCCAAATTTATTGCGACATTCATTTTAAATATCTCGTATTGTAACAAATATTTATTTATTTTCTTTATTATAGGGGATATAATATTTTACGATTCTGAAAACTTAATATTGTTAAAGATCCTGACTCTCCACCATTACTCACAATTGTAATATGCATTTACAGTAATTGTTGGACGCCGCCCTCTCGTTAAAAGAGATTTACTAATGTAACAAATAGTTTATGATTTGGTTTTTTTTTTTCTTCCCTTCCAAATATTATTTATTTAATTTACAACCAATCTATTAATCTATGCCTTGAGTTAGGAAACAGAATGATGTGTTGGTTTTTACTGAAAAAGTCTACAACAAGACCCATTAGTTATGAGTGGTCGGACTGTTAAAATCAGTTTATAAAATTCAATGGATACAACCCAATGAATTCCTCCTCAGAATATATGAATTTGATTTATACAATATTATTATGATATTAAGAGAAATACGATGAACCTAATATGATCGTAATGAACTATTTGTTGAAATATTTAGGTTATAGATCATACAAAATATTACACAATAGAAGCAAATAATAGATACAAAAAAAAGAATCCATAGGGTATACATTTGATTTCATCATGCATCAATAAAGCTAAAAAAATCTCAATTTGATATTATATATACAGATATTTGAAAGAAACACTCAATATAAGATATACTTTAGGGTAATCATTATCTGAAATCAAACTGTTACTCTCTCAATATATATTTCTCTAGCTAGGGTTGTCAATGAGGTTGGGTCAGCTCTTGAATGTTGAGCTTGAGCTTGAGATATGCACTGAAATGTAAATGGGTAGGGTAGGACGGGTACGGCTCCCTATGTCCTATTATAATACAAAATTCTATTTCTATCATACCCTATTACCTGCTTATTTATCTCAGGTGGGGTACGGACAATTCCCAACAAGTACATGAGTACCAGTGGGTAAATGGATTACCCGTTTTTATATTATTTTACGTGTATTTGATTCTTTGTTCAAATAGAATTTTTAGTAAACAATTGATTTTTTAAAATAATTGGTATTATTTTTATTATATATAAGATATATATAATTTTATAATATATATTGGTTACACGGATATGGTATACGGGTCGGGTACACGGGTAAAACTTTAAACTCATACTCTACCGTTATCTTAACACAATTTGGGGGGCACGGGTAATACCATATCCGGTATTCGAAATTTTATGCCCTATCCTACCCGATTATCTGTTTATCCGTGGATAACCCTACCCTGCGGGTAAAACTGACATCCCTAGATATGCAATTGTGAGCTCGCTCGGCTCAAAACTCGTGCTCGAGCTTAATCTTAAAGGTTTATTTCTGCGTATATTATACGATTTACTAGTTTCAATATTTCCAAACAATTTCAACCTTGTGTAGAAAGGAACATGAGCTTAACATTCAAAAATAACAAAATTTAACAAATAAAATTACAATGATTAAAGTAAAATGTCTCGTATCTCACAACAAAAAAAGTATAATGTTTATACCATTAAAAATCTCACAATAAATAATGTTTTGTGCTTTTATAAGTGAAAATTTGTTACAAAATAATGTAACAATTATTTTCTTGCATTTAATTCGTTTTTTTACTCCATGTCTTTCTTCATAAGTTTTCATAAATTTTTTGGTAATATTTTAAATTATTACTCATTTTTTTAGTAATATATGTAAATTAATTAATTAAAAAAAAAATCTAGCATGTTCATAAGATTTCAAGCCAAGCCTAGTAAATTTGATTTGACTCATTAATGTTTCAAGTGAAACCCAGAGGGAGATTTTAGTAAATAACCAAATACTTAAACTGAGCCTAATCGTGCAGCTCGTTAGCTAACCTGGCTCGTCGACACCCCTAATTATAGTTTAAAAATGTATGGAAATTCATCTGAATAGTATAACATACATTAATTAGAATTGCGGAAAAAATTCTGAAAATTTAAATAGTGCATTTGAATCTCTTACAAGATCGTTGATCAATTTGTACTCAAATAAGTAGATCCAGGATCACCAATTATGCATCATTCCAGTTTTATAAACAACTTCCACATTCTTGAAAAAGGCCACAAAAATATCATTAATAAATAATAAAAGTTTCTTTATGCATAAACACAAACATATGTTCTCCATTTATTTAGCACGAAAGCTAATAAATTGTGAAAAAAATAAAGGAAAAAAAATAAAAGAACACACAAGAGATTACATAATTTGATCGTGTTTGAACTGCCATACTGATCTTGCGCGTACGATCTCGGCTTGATCGGCTTCCATTCGCAGCAGATGCGTGCATTCTAAATCATGTGTAAACGGGCTGTCGTCTTCTTCGGCTGCTTCACTCGTTCTTGCTTTCATGCTTGTCAAGGACTCCAACACATTCGACTGTCGACACTCACGTCTGTACTCTAAGGTCATTCTTGTCATGTTATAGTCTTCCAGGACATTTGTGGGCACACTCTGCACATTAAAATGATACTTATGTGTGACTATTATACGTAGAGGTGGCAAATTGTGCGACGCTAATGGGCCAGTCCGAACAGCCTAAAATGATTTCTGGGCTGGACCTTTCGTAGCCAGCCCAGAAAAAGAAACCGGGCTTAGTTAGCCTATTATTTGGGCCCGACTCATATTTCCTGAGTAAAACATAGAGAGAGGGGTTTGGTCGGACCACCAAAGTTCTGGCATCATAGCCAACCAGCCCGATCCTACCGTTCAGATTAGGCAACCCAAACTGCCAACTCTGAATAAATCGAATATTATATTCTGCATAATGATGGATTGGATAGAGTTGTACCTCCAAAAGCCAACCAATGTATTTGACATTGTTTACGTGTTGATTGGCATCCATATCGCTCCATCTGGGCTGCATCAATTCCAGATTTGAGATGAATATTGAGTAAAGATAATGGATCATTTGCACATATATAATACTTCCTCTCGAGAAGAGAGTTATATTTCAAGAACTAATATAGTTATTTTTGGGACGAGTGAGTAATAAAACATCTAGACTTACAGCCAATCCAGTTCGGATTCTTTCAGCAGTTCCATCAGTAAGCTTTTCGATCTTTTCGCTATCGATATTTTCAGTTGCAATTGCATCTCTGTCGAGGTAAAAAGGCTGGACTTCATTCCTCACTTCATCTGGAATTTTACTCAACCTTCTTGTTTCTCTATTCATGATCACCCACGTACTGCACAATGAAACAAGAAAATATTATATATATATATATATATGGGATTTTTTTTAAAAAAAATGCAGATCTACTAACTGGAGGTGAACCTGGTTGCTCTGGTTATGATTTTGTGGGTGTTATAATCACGAATAATCCAATCTCGACGCATTCCATTTTTACCAGCTGCATCTACCCAAGTGTCTATCTCCACAACATCTCCCCTGCTCAATAAATCAAAATATTTTCTCTAAATCACATTTAATTTTCAAGGCTATAATATGGTTAGATATAGCCTATTTGTGATATCTTGAAACAACAAGTTCGGAATAATAATGATTTCAAATTGTATCAAATTATTTTATTAGCTCAATATTTTCTACATTGTCCTAAAGTTAACGAAATTCATGAACTTGGACCGTTGCATGACCTTTTCTGGTCGACTTCAAAACTAAATTCACCATCAAATTGAAAATTTAACAATACAGGACCAACCTATAGTTATACGACCAAATTTGTAATTTTATACGTACCACGAGCTATATTTCTCAACTTGTATGTGTATACGGGTCACAACCCAAATCATTTTCCGGATGCTCATCTCCCGGGTAGCACCAAACCCGTTTCCAGCCACTCCTGCACTTGCAACATGATTCAGAGCCGTCTCCTGCACCAAATATCAACCACAGACCAAAATACTGAACCAAAAACTCAACCGGCCATAAAAGATTCTTACCATTTCATTAACAAATATCAAATCATAAAAGCCAGAAACCCTACCTGGAGAAGATTCATGAGGGTTTCCATTGTTGCAGTTTTATCAGGCCCAATTTCATAAGACCTTATTACGAAAGACTGTCTGTACACAAACCGATCCTCCACAAACTTCCCTAGCAAATATTCATAACGCCGCTCCTCATTATCATTCCCATCATCTTCCAAAAAACCAGTCCCCATAAATGGGACTCCATCAACATGAACCCCGTTCATTTTCTTCCCGTTCACCTTATCAATACTGCTTGTTGACCTGTTCGCCTTCATCGCCACACATGCTCTCCTCCTCCGACCACTAACAAAACCAACCTGATCTTGAAAACCCTTGAAATCGTCGGAATAACAGAATTCTGGACGAAACCGGAGGGAAGCATTTTGCATTGAAGCCATAAGATAGTGTAATTATTGATGCTAAACTTACATTAATTAGGATGCAATAAAACTTCTTGTAATAAACAGTGAAGCAAATCAAAAAGAATTTGCTTAGCTGACGAAACTCTGAATGTCAGTTGGTGATCTACTTATTGGAATGATTGGGAAAGGTTGAAAAGTTTAAGTTAAAATCAGAGTTGAGAAAAAAAATTAAATGTAACGTGTGCGTTGAATTGGAAGTTTTGAGAGGGAATGGGCATTTGCTGTTGAACCACTTTTTGAGGGTGGGGGAGAAAATGGGCTCCATTGGCTTACACGGAAATTTACAGAGAGTTGTGTGCTTTAGTTAACCTTTTGCAGGGTTTGGATCATTTATTATATTTTGTATTTATTTTATATTTTAAAATATAAGATGAAATATTAGGAATTTAAATTTCCTTTCACATGCCTCATTTCTAGGCAGCGGAGCATTTATTGAGGCATAATTTTTGTTAAATATGATTGGACAATGTTTAAATTATATTTGTATCTATGTTATGATTCATCCATGCTTACGAAGAATTTTAAATGTTCTTTCTTCTACTGAAAAATTGAAGCATTGTAACTAATGAATCATAAACCATAATACGATAATTTTGAATCATGAAATCATGAGTAAAATCCATACTCTAGTTGTTGAATTTCGAAGCTGGTCCATGAATCTTGAGCCTAACACATAAAATTTATTCGCAAAAAAAAAGAAAAAAAAAATAGTATGAAAGTGAGATAAAGGTGTAACAAAGGGTATGATGTGGGGACATGTGAAATTGGATTTAAACCCTAACTCTTAATACGGTTAATAATTAAAAAGAAGAAAAAAAATCGGAAATAGTGAATGAAAAGGCGTTACTACATTCAAATGTAGGTAGGTAGGACCTTACTGTAGCATGTAACATTAATCTGGATGGTGGCGTCATGATTAATATACCAACTTTAAACTCGACCTAATAAATTTGCATTTATATGATTTATAAAGCACACCTAATTACGCCAAAATTTATGATTTTATTTTTATTTTTATTTTTGGTCAATATAATAATTTGATGATTTGTTAGACTAAAGATATATGTGAACGTCGAGCTTATGTATGCATTAATCTAACTCAAAATTATTTTATAAATTTTAAAGATAAACAAATAAAATAAAACTTATTCAAATTAAAAATTCATATGTATTGTATAAAAAATTTCTTAAACTTGAGAAGATCAATCTGAAAAATACTTATAATAAAATAATGCATGATTAAAGGAAACAATTAAGGAATTAATAATGATGGAAATAAATTAGTATGAATGAATGAAATAATGCAAGAAGGTCGGAAACAATTTAGGAATTGAATGATGAGGGAAATGAATTAGTATGAATGAATGAAATAAAGAAGGAATAATGATATATGTAGTCATTTTAATGATTTTTATGTTAAAGAAAAGATGACGATTGGTGTATTAAAGTATGTAAATTTTTTGCCAAAAAAAAAAGAAAGAAAGGGAGCTCCAATAAAAGAGTAGTTAAATACAATGCCTATAATAATAAGAATAATAATAATAATAATAATAATAATAATAATAATAATAATAATAATAGTTAGTGTGTGCAAGTCATTAGGCGCTAGTCGGGCAATGGACTAGCGCCTAGACGACACCAAAGCCATCCTGAAGGACATATATAAATAATATAAAATATGCACTAGCGTCTAGACAACATCGAAGTCGTCGTGAAAAATATATATAAATAATACAAAATATGTACTAATTTTTATTATAATAAATATTTTATTTTTTATTTTAAACAAATTTTATGCAATATTAAGATATAACTTCCAGTATTATTTTATTTTTTGGATTAGAAGATAGGTGATGCATTTTTTGAGTGGTGAAGCTTTCAAAAACAGTTCATCATTTATGTTTATAATTTATTATTTAATTAATAGGTGTCTTTAACATAATAGAAATACTACATAAAAAAATGCGATTACAGCTACCTAGCCTCCCTACGACCACCTAAATTCGTTTGGGGTTGTTTGACACTGCAATAGACGAACGTGTAAAAATCGCGGCATCGACCCGCCTAGTACCTATATTTTATTTTGTGACGTTTCAAAATCACTTTCACAACATACAAGTCTTCTGTGATCTCCCAAAATCACTTTCATAATATACAATTACTTTTATCTTCTAAAACTACACTTTAATATTTCAAACCAACACAAAAATAATTTCAATTCAACGTTGAATCTTAACATAGAAGTACGTGATACTTATTCATTAATTCATCAGGAAGTCAACAAGAAAAAAAATAATTTAAAAGCAAAATAGGTTCTTTAAATGAAATAGGAAACATACAATTTAAATATTGCACGGAGTATAGTCAACAAGATGCCTTCACATCATATATAGTTCACTTCTCCTTGACCGCTTTACCTAAAAACTGAGGGGTGAGTGTTGGAAAAATAATTGGTTGACTAACTTTTTTTGCCCACCAAAACAGATACTCATGCATAAAGCCGGAAATTTGAGCCCTGCTAAACGGGTTGACTCGAACAACCTGAAATTTATGATGGGCTGGGCACAAAAAGAAATGCCCGGAAAAAGTTGGGCTTGAAGGGCCCGGCCCAATTTGGCTGGCGGGTCTGTTGGGCTTTGGCCCACGGGCTTCTGAGCCAGCCAACCTTTAAAAAAAGGAAAACTAATGTCTAAACTCTGAATGCCCTAAACTAACTTCGGCAGCAGACCGCCGCTAAGCCTATCAGAATAGAAAATAGAAGGAAAAAAAAGTAAAGAACAGCTGCGAAAACCCACCATCGATCGCCAACTCGCCACCAACAGAATGACTTCCAAAATTCCGAACACAAACATGTAGTTTCTTACAATTGCAAAAGCTTATTGCACAATGATGAGCAACGACCACATTGTTCATTTATACCTAAATTAGAAAAAGAAATACTTATTGATGCATTAATTTGTTAAATAAATTAGGTTGAAAAAGAAGAAAAACAAATTAATTTGGGGTATTTTGATACGCCTTAAACAAACCCAAACACAAGGTCCATATTCCAGCCAAAACCCATAATAACCACAAAGCATAATCATTGAATATAATAAGGCAAGTTCACATATTTTATTGTCCATTTTGAGCGCTGAATCTCCGTATAATAAATAATTACAATAAGCACGTATAACATGTGGTCATCATATATATTTTAAAAGTTGACATATAACCAATCATATAATTTTAGAGGATAATAAATAACCACAACACACGTGTGAATATATCACCCACTTCTTATAACAATAGTTATTTTATCTTTAACTACATCTTCTCCTCAGGTTTCCAAGGCCCCTACAATAAAAAAAAAAAAAAAAAAAAAGTTTACTATTAAAGTTAAATAAAAATTTTAATCTATGAATAATTAATATTTTACCAACTAAAATCTTTATAAATTGACTTATACTTTATGAAGTGAATTGGGGACTAATTTTGATAAACGACCTGAAAATGATGTTCCTTACCGGCCTTGACAATATTATGTTCAAGGAAATTGTGCAATGTGATGGACAAGAAATATACTTTTTCTTTACACCATAATGTAGAGTATAAAAAGTTTGTGATATTTTGTAACTAGTTTGAGATCAGTCGAATTTGAAATATATATTTTATGATAGTTTGAATGATTAAATTATAATTTTTAAAAGGATCAAATTGACTAAATTTAAAAGATAGGGTCAGAATGTAATTTTTTTTAAAATTCATGAGTTTATGCAGCTGAGATAGGGGGCTGTGACAGTTACAGACTACGTCTCTAAGTTCAAACAATTGTGAATGTTTGTTGAACATATGTACTGAACAAATGCACTAAAACTGGAAGGATTTATTGAGGAGTTGAGACCGGAGCTTAATAGAGACATATGTATGGTTAGTATGCAGGGACAAGAATGGAATATCTCAAGTATGTAACAAAATAAACCGAACCATATAATGCAAGGGAGAGTGTTAACTAGAGTTCTTACCATGACCAAAGAAGATGTTGAGGTAAACCCATTGGTAGTAACAACTAAACTTTCGATCTTTGGTGCTTAATTATTTGTATTATTTGATTCTGGGGCCACTCATTCATTTGCATCCACTGAGTACATGAGGGAGTTGGGTAGGCAACTCGATATACTAGAGAATAGTTAAAATGTAGTGATTCCCTCGGAGACAAGAAACAAAAAAATCAAATCCTACAAGCACGCACTATTAGTAATAGAGGTAAAGAACTTTATCTTGATCTGATCATACTTTACACCAATGATTATGATGTAATTTTGGGTTTGGACTGGCTATCGTTGTGCTTCCATAGACTATCAGAAATATATAATTACATTTCAGAACCTTTTTATCTTTACCGGATTAAAGAAAAACTTGAAATTCTCACAAATATCATCAATAAGAGCACAACGATAACTGGAAGGTGGTTTTCAAGGTTATTTGATTAGGGTTATGAACATTGAGGAGCAACATTGCCATATTGTTTATGAAGTACCGATAGTTCAAGAATATCTTAAAATATTTCTAGATAATCTCCTGGCTTACCACTAGATTGGGAGATAGAATTTGTAATAGATATATACCTCAGGACTACGTTGATATCAAAATTCCCACATCTGACATCAGTTGAGCTGAAAGAGTTGAATATATAGTTACAAGGTTTAGTAGATAAATGTTTTATCAAACCCAACTTTTCACCAAGGGGTGCACTAATTTTGTTTGTTCTTAAAAAAGATGATACTATGAGGTTTGCTTAGATTACATAGAACTGAACAAAGTTACAATTAAGAACAAATATCTTTTGCCTAGAATTGATGATTTGTTTAACCAACTTCAAGGTACAACCATATTTTCTTGAACAAATAACATTCATTTGCTCTCTTTATAGCATGTATAAGAATTCAGCCAAAATAATAGCAACATTTGCATGATTTTGCTACTTTGATGAAGTTATAAAATTGTCAAATAGTGATAATTATTATTATTTGATGTTAATTACAGAAAGTGGAGGGATTGATATCTAATTTGGAGGAAGGATCCCTTAGAAATTTCGTTTTGCAAGATGCATAAATTATTCAGGTCTGTATTTGGATTATGAGGAATTAAAATTAATCACATTTTTGTTCTTACATATGCAGAATTGTGCATTTTGCAAATTCCATAGGTTGGAGGAGTATCCAATGACTACCTCAATCAGCATCCACATATCTCCACTTGGACAGCCCGTGCCCGATCCAATAACCCAACTCCAATTAATTAGTCCAACACCACAATTACTACATTATTTGCAACCTTGCTAACTCCCCCAATAGATCCATTTTTAGCGGGTTTTCCTCATGGCTTCATAATGGACTACGTATATTTTATCACCGCCTTTGTTTTATTTATAGGACTGATATTATTTCGAATATACTATTTTATTTGAAAAATATTCAAGTATATTTTAACTCATAATTATTCAAAAGAAATAGTCAAATATATATATATAGTTATATCTTAAGATAATTACGTGGAGATATTGTAAGTGATCTGAACAAATTCTTTTTTTCTATTCAATATATATCAGTATGCTACTTAGAGGGGAAAACTAACATGCTATATCTATACTTAATATAAAAAAAAGATCGTGAGATTTTTTCTCTTCACATTACATCTGTCTATTCAATTAATTGAACAATCTTTATTTTTTTCCTCTCCTATTTTAATTTTTCACTAAAACTTAAAAATTCAAATAATTTTTTCATTTTAATATGATATATCAAATTAATCTTCTTTTTGTCATTTTTAATTTAATATTAATATTGTATACATTGAAATAAATAATTAAAATTGTGGAATATAATTTTTATGGATGAAATATTTAATTTTAATGTATTGAATTATTAATTTTAAAGTTTTGATATATGTGATGAATTTGAATAAATAATATATCAAATGTTTATATGAATTTAACATAAAAATATAAATGATTTTTTTACAAAAATTAACTATTATACTATTAATTTATTGAGGGACAATTTAAAATTTACAAAAATAAAATATTATATTAATTAGTAAATTAAAATATTTATATTTAGTTGACGGACAATTTAAAATTTATTTCAAAATATTGAACAATATATCATTTAATAAAACTAACTTAAAGAATATTCAATTTAATATATAAAACTATATTTCAAATTGAATAATATTTGCATAAATATAATTAATATAAATAATAGGTTATGTATATTTTTTATTAGTAATAATATAATTTTATCATAAATTATTAATATTATAAATATATTATATACCGTGCATCGAAAAAGCGGATATCTAGTATGGATATATATTAGATACGTATTATAAGAATATTGGAAAAAACTAAAATTGAATGGATCAACAACGTTATTGTAATAAATAGACCCAAATATTGTTTTGTTCAAGAAATTTTAATTATTATTTATTAATATAATGCCATTCAAAATTGCATATACACCGCTCTAGATATCATACTATATATCAAAGTTATATTTATTTTTTGATTTATAATTAGATCAATAATAAATTTATTGATTGATAACAAAATGGTTAAGATTTTATTAATTAGTTAAAGTTTTTCTTAATAAAAATAAATAGTGAGAGATGATACAATGTTATGGAGTCTATAAGGTCGTCTATGATAAGAATGTATTAGGATGAGGAATTTGATATATTTTTCTTCTCTTATCGTAAGTTTATATGGAAGAATTTTGATGTTAGATATGAGATAATATATTCTTATCCTCCATTTAACTTTTGGTTTTCGTTGATTGAATACGGTAAATTGCTTAAATGTCCCTATAATAATAGTCAAATAAAATTGCAAAAAAACAAATTAATCCGAAACAGAATTTTCAATTCATTTAGAATTTTTGAAGAAGAAAGCAGAACACATCTCGATATCCCATAAAACACTTAAAAATCAAATCAATCTCATTTATATCTCTATAAGAAATACAAAACACTTAAACAACTATACAATTTATCTAGCTAAAATTTACTATATAATGATTAAGTTCTCACAGTAAATACTCGAATCTATACGGAAAAGTCGGCATTGAGTTGAATCTTATATAATTGGTCTCCTATCATCCCACACCCACCAATACAAGGTAAAGGCATATTTTTATATAAAAATAATAATACATAAATATATAAAAATATATTATACTTAACCTAAAAATTAATCTTATATTTAAATTTTATTTCTATATTTACAATATGACTAAAAAAATTAAGATGGTGAAAAATAATTAATTAATATTTCTTATTAAAAAAAAGAGTTTAGACAAACAAATCATAAGTTTTCAAAAGTGAAGTTGTAATCTGCAAGGCGCATTAGCCGAAAACTATATAAAACCCAATAGTCGTATGTAACTAGATATCAATACTGAAATTGCAAAATAAAAAACTAAATAATAAAAATTAATATCCAAAAAAAGGTAGAAGAACTAATTAACGCAAAAATTGTCTCAAATTCAGACCTCAGGGATGTCGGAAACAATGACATCGACGAAGGGTTTACCGAAGCCAGTAGAGTTGTCAATTCAAGCCACATTAAGTAGGACCCCCATTATGAAAGAGAAGTAGACTGTAGACCCACCCAAGACAAAATCTTCTGTTTGAACGAAAGGAATTGCGCAGAATCCTCCCCCACCAACTGGGAAACTTCATTTCCTTCCACGTCGGTCGTCACCACTTGTGCTAATATGAGTTTCTTAAGCTTTAGAGAGCTGTTTGAGAGGCAAGTTTTGGAGATTGAGGGAAAAACAAGAAAAATTTAGACAGATGTCGGTTTAGATCCATTCCTATTTTATCTTTTATTTTAAAATATTTAATACATGATATTTCTTAATTAGTTATGAATCTCATTATATATATATATATATTTGTATTTTATTTTTTATTTTAAAATATATAATATATATATAATATATGTTAATTAGTTATATTGGAATAAAAGAGATGAGATTAAGAAATTTGGGTTTAGTGAGATGGAGCCGCGGAAAACAGGGTGGGAGAGCAAGATAGTGTAATGCTATTGTGGGCAACGTTTTATTAAATTATGATAATACAATATTTTATTAATTATCTTAATTTATATTTTAATTAAGTAATTTGTATACTATATTTTTGGTCAATTGTAATTTAATAAAGGGGAGCAGTTCTAGCTTAAGAACTCTATATAAAGTGGCCCTCGAACGTAATACTAAATTATTTTTAGGCAAGAGATATTAAGATTTTTTAATCATAAAAAAGAGAGAAATCAATTTTTTTCATCATATAAATATGGAAAGTGAGATATGCCTTTTTAAGATTAGTATCTTATGATCTTGTATATAGAATGTGAAAATCATGAAGTTCTAAGATCTATGTTGAATTATAATTTCGATTATGTCTATGCAATTTTATGTGTATGATATCTGAGCATGATGTTGAACTCGCAATTTTTTTTTATTATGTAGTTATTATTGAATTCTACTACGATAAAAATATTATTATTTATTGCAATAATTTGCTAATGCAGTTGGATTTTATTACAATATTTTAGATATTAAGTCATTTTGTATCATATGCAAGTTATCGAAAAAATGAAAGTTGAGAGTTAGACTATCTTTCACATTGGTATGCATGTAAACAATGAAGTGGATAAATATATTATAGAAAATTTTATTATATTGATAAAAAATATGTATTACATTAATAAAAAATATGTATTACATTAATAGAAAGATTTATTACATCAATCATTAGCTACATGAATTTGACTTAAGATGATGATTTTCATTTTGTCTTAATTTCTTCACATATTTGGTCATGATAGAAACATTGCTTAGGTATCAGGTTGCTTGTGTCCTTTTGCAAAACATTATATTGCCTCATTTGCATCTTTTTCCTTTGTGCTTCAAGTTGAACCTTTCTAATTTCAAGTTTGGTTTTATCATGCATGAAAAACTCAGACAAATATTTTACAATGTTGTTGTACCTCTGCCTTATATCATTATTTTCATCTTTGTCATCGCCATTAGGTGTTGCATTTTTCCTTTTTCTTTGTTTTTTCTTTTTACGACCTTTTGTCCACTCAGACTTGTTTCTTTATTTAAACCAAAATGAATTGTTATTTCTTGTGTTGAAGATGTGTTACTCACTCCCAATTCAGTGCTCTTGTCTTCTTTGTGCCAATATAGTCATCATCAAACTTTGTTAGGAACGTGGGACGACGTTTGACATTTTCCCACACATAATCAAGATTAAAAGTCGGTTCCTCTCATTACAACACTTTTACAATGTCATTATATATATATATATGTCCTCACTAGTACATCCGCTTATGTCCCTATTGCTTACAATAATGTAACAAACGTTGAATCTGGTCACAAGCAACCAAATGAAATGCCAGTGTGATCCCAAAACGGACATCGTACGTGTTGGTTGATTAAAGGGTTTGTGTTCATTGTAGTAAGAAGTAATATGATTTTAAAAAGTTGCCAAATTCTGATCATTACTGATCATTGAGTCATCGAATCTAGTGTTGAACCAGTATGTTAGTCCACACCCTCTTCAATTGCCAAGCATTTCTCTTGTTCTTACCACTTACATCGGCAATAACCAACTGCACACTCTCGACTAAAATGGGTGACTCACGATCTAAAAGTTGAGTCTCAGGAACTGAAGATGGAGTGGTCCTAACATTTGCGACTACTTTCCAAACTAATTGGTTATATTTTACCAAATATTTTCTGGTGTGAAATTATGAAATTGAGCTCTAGTGGTAAAATTTGCAACATTCGGTATATTGGAGGCGAAATTTGAATGATTCGTCATATTCCCAAACTTTATAAATTATGGAGAAATTGGTTACCTAATGGGAGATTTTATGGTTGAAATTGGGTTGGAATATTGAATTGAGAATGCGAAATATTTGGAGGAAATTCAGAATTTGAGGAAGATTCATCATCACCCAATTTTTGAGAATTTTGAGATAAATTATTCAAATATAATTATTTAAAATATATGTCATTTATTTTGGATAAAAAATTAAGAAATAAAGAGTGTTTGAAAATTAAAAATAAAGACTTTAGATAGTGGAGAGAGCGTGAATATGATTTATAGTTGATAGATGAGAATGATAGAATAATTTTTTTAATAAATGTATGGCATCAACGACTATATCTATAAAAATGAAAACAAATAAAAACAGAAAGAAGAAGAAACAACAAGAGCTATAAAAGTCCAAAAAAAATGACAACAACTGATATTTGAAGGGGGGAAAAAAAGGACATCAACAACTAAATCCCAAATATATATAAAAAAAATTATAATAATAATAATAATAATAATAATAATAATAATAATAATAATAATAATAATAATAATAATAATAATAATAATAAAGCAGTAAAAATAGTTGGGCAGATCACCGCTCAAATATTAAACACTTACCTAAATGGTCATTATGGGTACTCTAACTTCTTTTATGGGGCATCTGTCGGTGTTCCCAAAATTCTAATCTTTATTTAAGAAAATGGCGTTTCCTCCATTTTAGGGTCAACATACAAGAATTTATATGGTGAATAATAAGAAAAGACAATATAAATACAAATATAATTAATATATGAAATTGTAATGCAAAATTAAAATACAAGATTTAAATCATGGTAAAAAATTAATGTAGTATTACTGAATCTAATGAGATCATGGTTCCCCCAAATTTTGTTTCTACAAGGATTTGAGAATAGTTAGCATGCATAAGTGACATAATTATCTAGCTCTAATATTTATTATGCTAACATTAATTAACCCTTGAATTTAATATATATCTTATTAAATTATTTATTTGCAGTCCAAATTCAATACACAATAAATATTTAAATTTAACTCAAATAATTAATCAAATAATTGTAATTTTCTAATTTAATATATTTAATATAATTATAAAAGTATCATGAAAAGATTATTATCTTGATATATTATACGTCAAAATGGATTAAAATGGAAAAAATATTTGTATTGTAAGAAATTGAAAAATCATTTCTAAAAAAAACAGAAAAATAAAATTTAACTAATTAAAGGCTAACATATCATTTTTCAATAATATTTTCACTTTTACAAAAAAAAAAATAGGAAAAAAATTACTATTTTTTTCATTATGTAAGTATAGATATGGCAGTGAATAATTCTTGAATGAGTGGAATTAAAATTAGAGGCCAGCAACACGTTCAAGTTTTCAGCCCCACAAGTAGAGATGTTAAACGGGCTAGCCCTGTCGGTTTTGGGCTAGCCCTGTCGGTTTTGGGCTAGCCCTAACGGATTTCGGGTTAATCGGGCTTCGGTTTAATCGGGTTAATTTAAACGGGCTTGATTATGGTGAACCTAACCCTAACCCTACCGGTTTTCGGGCTAATCGGGCCACTATCGGGCTATGAGTCAAAATAGTCAAATTATATATTTAAATTTAAAAATTTAATTAAATGCATATTATCCTCTATTTAAAATATAATTTTAGATAACATCAAAATATTATATATTTTAGAACTTTTATATCACTATAAAAATTTAAAAATTCAAACATTTAAGTCATATATATTATTTCATGCTCTCAATTATAGCTTTAAAAGCATTCACAGTCATAAAATTTGAAACCATATTACATTTAAGTTCTAAATTTAAATGACAGTATTTAGAATCTTCTAGTAATTAAATATAAATTTTAATATCTTCTACTAAAAATCAAATATGGTATATGAAAAATAATAAAAAATGGTGTATATTATTAATTCGATATTAAAAAATAGACAAATAATAAGAAAAGTTCGGGCTATCGGGCTAGCCCTAACCCTAAGCGGGCTAGCCCTATAGGGCTTCGGGCTAATCGGGCTAGGGCTAAACGGGCTGATTTTTAAACGGGCTAATAAAACCAAGCCCTAACCCTAAAATTTTTCGGGCTAAACGGGCCGGCCCGTCGGGCCATGGCCCTTTTAACATCCCTACCCACAAGTGTAGAAGATTTTAGTTTTTTTTTTTTTTTGCTTGAATATTTGAGAGTTGAGACACTTTATGCATGTAAAGTGTTACATATGCAATCATGATATTCATATCTGGTGGCTCACCAATATGCTCTTTATTGTAGGACAAATTTATCAAAACATCACAGAGACAAGAGAAGATTTGGTAGTAAGAATCTAAAATAACACTTTTCTCTTATCTATTTTCTCTTTTCAAGTAATTATTTACATATAATATGTAAATAGTATATTAGCTTTTACTTGAGATTATAACTACACAAATATATGCAAACTAGTTATATAGTTTATGGATGCTCAGAAAATGTCACTAGAAAATTTAGAATTTCTTATTCGGACATATGTCTTCAAGTTGAATACGACATGTGATTTTAATAAACTAAAAGTGTCATTCGTGCTATGTTTATAATCAAACTTTTGGCAATTTTTGTTTGTTGGGAAAGAGAGAACCATTTTTCTGTTATTTGTTATAAAATTTAAGATTTTTATTTAATTAGACTAACCAAATGTCTTCTTTCTCGAGCTTTTTGTTTTTTTATAACTTTTAGCTTTAGGATAATGTTTTATTATCCTATGAATTTCTGTATTGATAGGTACACTACATGAGACCCATTAATCTGGAACCACTAAAATATTATATGACAAAATAGTTAGAATAAAATAAGTTATTTGTAATTTAAAGGAAAATATTTTTTTACAAGGAACCAATAAAAAACTTCGACCCATCCTATAACTAGAAATATGCACCCCACTCGGACATGTACAATATGTGCTCATTGAGCTTCAATTCATATATTTCATTCAATTTTATATTTTATATCATATTTTAACTTCATCAATACACGTCATATATTTATTGATAATGTCGTTCTATTGTATCAGTGAATAAGTGAATTGAAACAAAATGGAATATGCCATCTTGTATGATCAAGCTGAGTGTGGTTTACACACCAATATTTTCATTTAAAAAAAAAATTGGCAAAAAATTGCAAAACGTGTTTCAAATTAAAAAAAAAACTAAATTTTGGTAAAATATTACTAAATGTAAACTATCTTGATAGTATACTAGTAACGACAAGTAATGCAAAACTCTATATTGTTTTGTAGACACAACTTTGAAAATATAGTATATATACATATATATGTATACACACACATACGCACGTTGAGAAGTTGAATAGGAGGACCAAGTATTAAGCAGCTTATTATATGTCACATAAACAGGGTCTCATATTTTATGGAAGCTGAATAACAGGACCAAGTATTAAAGAGCCAATCATGTGTCACATGATCTCATATTTATGGGGCCCTACTTTTTTTTCTTTTGCCAAGAAACTAGGTGTTTAACATGTGATTTGTTTTCTGTTTATTTGCAACAACTTCAGCCTCTCTCAAATCACCATCTAGTTTCTCATTTTTTTTCTATTGCAACCTCTTATTTATTCATTATGCAAAAAAATAAATAAAAAACAAACTTTCTAGCAAAAACAACATCATATAAGAAACAATACAAACTCAGAAAAATATCTAACAAGACACAAATGATATATAATTGTAAAACCATAATTAAATTAAAGGTAGGAAAGTACTTGTTTTATGTTTTTTTTATATTTCATTAAAAATTTTAAATAATTAGATAAGTTGGTTTAGAGTTCATGATTCAATGTTCATGTTTAGAGTTTATAATTCATGGTTTATAAATTAATAAATTTATGGTTCAGGTTCAATTTTTAAGGCTAAGGATTTAGGCTATGTGATTAGGGAATAATTCAATTTTTTGTTTAAGTTTCATGGTTAATGGGTCCATGTGTTCATGAGTTCATGGTTTACAAGTTCATGATTCATGATTCTTGATCAATACTTTTATTTTGTAGTGGAAAATGTAAACTATTGTTTTAATAAATTTCATACATATTAAGAAACTTGTTAAAATGATGCATAGTCTTCAATAAATTTAATTATTATATTATCTTGTTTTAAAAGTTGGAAAATTACAAAATATATATTGTAACTTCTGGACGATCCCAAAACTCGTTGTGTATCTTTTTACATCCACAATTTCGTCCTTTATATTTCTAATTGTTTTCAGTAAAAATTTAAATTTGTCAAGATGAAACTTGTATTTATGTGCATCTCTGTCTTTAATAATGAATTTGCAAATTGTGGAAATGAAATGTGAATTACCTAGCTTGAAATTTAATTTTTTAATAAAATATGACTAACATAATTAAAAAATGGACTCAAAATAAATTTAATTATATTTGATACGATAAACTCCAAATAAAGTTAATTATATTTTATACGATAGACTCCAAATAAAATTAATTGTAATTCATACGATAGACTCCAAATAAACTAAATTATATTTTATACGATGAACTCAAAATAACCTTAATTATATTTCATATAATGAACTACAAATAAACTTAATTATATTTTCTACAATAAATTCCAAATAAAGTTAATTATATTTAATACAATGGACTCTAAAAAAACTTAATTATATTTAATAGAATTAACTCTAAATAAACTTAAATATATTTCATACAATAGACTACAAATAAACTTAATTATATTTCATACAATGGACTCCAAATAAACATAATTATATTTCATCCAATACACTTCAAATAAACATAATTATATTTCATACGATGGACTCCAAATAAACTTAATTATATTACATACGATGGACTCCAAATAAACTTAATTATATTTCATACAATGAACTCCAAATAAAATTAGTCATATTCCATACGATGGACTCCAAATAAACTTAAATATATTTCATCCGATGGACTCCAAAATAACTTAATTATATTTCATATGATAGACTCCAAATATACTTAATTATATTTAATACCATGGACTCCAAATAAATTTAATTATATTTCTTACGATGACTTCAAATAAACTTAATTATATTTCATACAGTGGACTCCAAATAAACTTAATTATATTTAATCCAATGAACTCCAAATAAACTTAATTATATTTCATTAAATGCACTCCAAAAAAAAATTAATTATATTTCATTCAATGGACTTCAAATAAATTTAATTATATTTCATACAATGGACTCCAAAAGAACTTAATTGTATGGACTCCAAATAAACTTAATTATATTTTATCCAAGAACTCCAAAAAACTTAATTATATTTCGTCCATTGAACTTCATGAAAAATTAATTATATTTCATCCAATAAACTCCAAATAAAACTTTATTATATTTTCATACAATGGACTCCAAAAAACCTTATTTATATTTCATCCAGTGGACTCCAAATAAACTTAATAATATTTCGATTTCAAAAAATCTTAATTATATTTCATAAAATGGATTTCAAATAAACTTAATTATATTTAATACAATAAATTCCAAAAATGCTAAATTATATTTTATTCAATGAACTCCAAAAAAATTTAATTATATTTTATTAAATGGACTCCAAAAAAATTTAATTATATTCCATACAATGAACTCCAAAAAAAGTTAATTATATGTCATTCAATTGACTCCAAATAAACTTAATTATATTTCATATAATAAACTCGAAATAAATTAAATTATATTTTATATGAGTGTGCATTTTATACAATACATGTCCCATGTGAAAGTTAATAAGGATTGATCTCTTAACTAATAAATCTGGATACAGTTGGGACTACATCTCCCATTTACACAATGCAGTATGGTTGATTCACTTGATTTTGCCTTCTGCTTAAGCTTTTAATGTGTTATTTTACTTTCTGAAAGTACAGTTTTTGTTTGACCATTTTATCAAATATCTCACAAAATATTTCAAATGAATACTACCATTAACTTTACTCCGGAGCTGTATCATATGAAACACTTTATTTCTCTCTCTTTCTCTTAAGATTGCTTCTTAAGGCGCATTTTACCTTTTAACATTACAATCACATAATTATATAGGCATCTTTCTCTTAAGATTGCTTCTTAAGACGGTTTTCACCTTTTAACATCACGATAACAAATTTATAGGGTTCTCTCTCAAGATTGCTTCTTAACTTATAACAATTTTGTATTTATATGTCTTTTTTCACTTGTATTCCTATTATTAAAATAAATATTGTTTTTGAATTATTTATCAATATGTGTTATGGGAATCTACTAAAAAGTTTTACAAAAATTAATAGATTAACAATTTTTTAAGGAATATTTTAATACTATATTTAATTTTATTATACTTAACAAATATGAACTTAAATTTGTTAAAACTTATTCACTACCCTAATTTACCATAAATAATGTTCAATAAAATATAAAAAAACACAGAAAATTAACACAGAATTTCTACTTAATAAAAAGATTATGGTTCTCGGGTATCCAATCAATTAATATTCCAAACCGGAAGTGAATCTTTATTCATCATGGGAACAATTTAAATTTTTTCACGATTAATATGACTATGCTAAATTGAGTATTTAGTTTATGGTAATTTAAAGGTGTCTTAATTAAGTATGATATTGATACCCTAGTCTTGTGTTTGAATTCAAATATAATTATTTAAAATAAATGAATTTCAAATACTTTAAAAAATTAATGCTTAAATCCTTAAAAATTAGTGGGAGGTGAAGGTGATGGATTTAAAATTAGAGTTATCCAAACACTCATTTCTCATTTTCAGACAGGATTTTGAAACCTTTGATAGAGAGGCAGAATTGTTAAATTATAGCAAAAAATATATATATATAATAAAATATAATAAAAAAAAATTTTAAAAAGTAAGTAAAGTTATCCAAACACTCATTTCTCATTTTCAGACAGGATTTTGAAACCTTTGATAGAGAGGCAGAATTGTTAAATTATAGCAAAAAAAAAAATTAATAAAATATAAAAAAAAAATTTTAAAAAAGTAAGAGGCGACTTTGATTGCCAGGGGCGACAAATAATATAATTTTTTTTTTAATTCTCAAAAAAAAGGAAGAAGCAGCCACTCGGTTGGGTCACCATTCGGACGGCCGAGTGGCACCTGTAACTCGGCCAGACACTCGGTCTCAACAATACTCGGCCAACCGAGTATGAGGAATGTGATGAGAATATTTCCGAGATGTTTATTCATAAATATACAAGTTGTATAAATACAAAGGGAGAGTGTAGGAGACTCTCAAACGTAAACAATGTGGGACAAGAATAAATACAAATATATATGCTCCTAATACTCCTAATATATATTTTTGTCCCACATTGTTTACGTTTGAGATATTAGGAGTATTAGGAGCATATATATTTGTATTTATTCTTGTCCCACATTGTTTACGTTTGAGATATTAAGAGTATTAGAAGCATATATATTTGTATTTATTCTTGTCCCACATTGGTTACGTTTGAAAGTCTCCTACACTCTCCCCTTGTATTTATACACCTTGTATATTTCTGAATAAACATTTTGAAAATATTCTCATCACATTCCTCAAACTCGGTCGGCCGAGTATTGTTGAGACCAAGTGTCTGGGCCGAGCCACTCGGCCGGCCTAATGGTGATTCGACCGAGTGACCCAACCGAGTGTCTGCTTCTTTCTTTTTTTGTGAATTAAAAAAAAAATTAAAGTCGCCCATACAATGAGCGACATTCAAAAAAAAATTTATATTGGTTGTGCCCCTGGCAGGAACGACTTTACTTACTTTTTTAAATTTTTTTTTTATTTTATTATATTTTATTTTTTTTTTTTTTTTTTTGCTATAATTTAACAATTCTGCCGATAATCTCTCCATGGCGGTAGCATTTGAAGTTGTTGAAAATAATCTGACTTCTCACATAAACACGTCACACTTATTTTGCAATTTGATTGGATCCAAAAAAAATTAAAATATCATAAATTTATATCTAAAAAATACTAAAATTAAATTATTATATACGTTAGCATACAACTCTACAAGTGTATAAAATAAAATTTGAAATTAATAATCTATACTAGTTTATAATTTAATTTCTCATGTATACACCTGATATTTTTACAAAATAATATTACATATCTTGTGATAATATAATTTTTTTAAAGCAAAAAAAGTTATAGGACCAAATGTCAAATTGACCACCGATTAAAATAATTGAACTTTTTTTTTTTGTATAAATTAAATCCAATCAATTTTGATATAATCTATATATGTAAAAAAAAAAAAAATCAATCACATTCTGTTATATTCGTATTAAATTCAAATTGAATAATTAAATAACACGGCAAATCACCCATCCTACATTTTGTCACTTGCCAAAGAAACAATCAATTCATGTTAATTTATGATTGAGAGCTAACTGTAGGAAGACTTTGTGTAAAATTGAAAATTAAATTAAACTACTCAATATTTGGTTCGATATTATTTGCTAAAGAGTTATTTTGAATAAATTTATCCTATAAATTTCAATATTATTTTATATTAAATTAATTTTAAAAATTAATAAATATAAAAAAATAATTTAAATATCAAATTATTTAAACTCAAATTTGATTAACACCCCCAGAATTCGATTCGGTTATTTGCATCAACATCTAGACTCGTAGATTCGACAATTTCAATACTGGATGACAATATTATAGACTAGAAAAACTGGTACAGTAGACCTCACATATTGTTCTCAAACTTTTAATTTGTACTTTGCATTAATTGGGATTCCATTTTCTTTGCTTTTGTGTTTTGGGGAATGGGGTTGGGGTCCAATCCCCTATGGCCACCCCCACCGGTTCAGTTAATGTCATTAAACTTTAAATATAAATTAATATATTTGCGAAGTATTATTGGCTAGCTTATCATGGTAAAAAACTATTTAATTACTTGGGTTTCAAAAAAAAAATGCCACCTGTTACCGACTTCGTGCATGGAAAAACTGCAACACGTGGCTTGTGTCTGGAGAAAAGCACAAACGCACAATGTCTATATTTAGAGATTGCCCCAAAGAGAAAGGAAAGAAATTAACATGATTTAGTGTGAAAATTTGATGATGAGCACTGGTTTGGACGGTGGTAAACAGAGTTTGCCACGTTTAAGCAGATTCTGATGCCACTGGCCCATCAAGCCACGTGTCCTTTTCTCTCTTTCTCTCTCTTCAGCTATGAGTTATCCATCTTCCTTTGTCCATATAAAACCCATCCTTTTCAGGTAGTGTGTCTTTCTCACTGCAAACAATCACTCCCATTTTTCCTCAATCAACTTCCGTGTGGCATTCTGAAGAATGAGTCGTTTCTGGACATTGCTTACCTACCTTCATACCATGGCCGGGTACTCTCTCTCTCTGCCGCTCACACACACAAACACACAGTTGTAGGATTATATGCAGATTTATTACTGCACAATCTTGCAGCCATCTCATCTGTTCTAACTTGATTTTGCAGGCCAGGGGTTATGCTGCTTTATCCATTGTAAGTTTGCCTTCTTCTTTTTTTTTTCTTTTCTTTTCTTTTTTTTTTTTTTTTTTTTTTGTCTTTTTCCTCTTTTACTGTCTCAATCTCTGGATTTTGTTGAATCGTATCTACTGTCTTAAACAATTGGCTCTTTTTTTTGACAGCTTGTGAAAATATATATACAGAGAGAGAGAGAGAGAGACAGAGAGCTTGAATTTCATTATTTTGCCTCTAAAAATTGACCAATTTAGTGCAGCTACTACAGTGGATCGAAATATATGATTAATGGGAGTATAATTTCAGGTATGCATCAGTAGTGGCAATAGAAAGCACATCAAAAGTAGATGATGAACAATGGCTTGCTTACTGGATTTTGTATTCTTTTCTTACTCTCATGGAGATGCTGCTTCAACCTCTCTTGGAATGGTTAGCCTTCACCATTTACTTGTTGAAACATTCATTAATGTATTTTCTTCCCTTTTGAATTAAAATAAAAAAAAAAAATTGGAGTGCAGGATACCAATATGGTATGATGTGAAGCTAGCATTTGTGGCATGGTTGGTTCTGCCTCAGTTCAGAGGGGCTGCTTTCATTTACGAAAAATTCGTAAGAGAGAAGCTGATGAAGAGATACGGAGGCCCACATTTCCAGAAATCTCCTAATGGGAAGGGCAAGAACAAATTCGTCGATTTTGTCACCGCCAAGAAGGTGCGTATTTAGATCAAATTATCTATTCTATTTTGATTTAGATGAATGTAGCATCTTCTTCGAAAAATTACAATTTTTTTTTGATGTGATGGATACAGGGAGAGCAAGAAGCATATTAGTGATGGTGCATCCGAACAGAAGCTAATTCTAATTTCGACCACTGATCTGCCTTTTCTTTTCTTTTCTTTTCTCCTCTTACAATTTCTTTGGAAGTGATGTATGGATCCCCTTGTCACCATGACAACTTTTACTTTATTTCATGGACTTTGTACGATACACTGCTTTTCCTGTATTTCTCTAAAGATAGGCCCACATTCGGGCGGTCTCCTTTATGTGTATCGGCTTTAGGAAAAGCGTGGAAGTTAGGCGAAACTAGTTGTTTAATCATAATGTTGTGTTTATGAATCGATTTTTATTTTATTTTTCTTTTGAAAGGAATACATCTTTTATTTTAGAAATAATTAATTATAATATCATTAATTGATATGTATTAGAAATAGGGCAATAGAAGATGAAATATAATGGTTAAATTGTATTTTTGTTAAATATAAAATTAAGTAATATTTTTTATGTTTATAGTATTTTATGTCAATGTGTTATTTTAGTTAGAATTAATAAATGGCAATTAATTTACTAATAATTTCAGTAATTTAAAATATAATACATCGGTTAGGAAGAAGCATTATTTTTATTTTTATTTTATTTTATTATATTTTTAAAATATTATAATTTAAGTTTTTGATAGGAATTTGATGAAGTGGCATTAGAAACTCATCACTCATGTTTGAGGCAAACTCACTCGTGTCAGAGACAAACTGAGGAAATAGCTGGGGCCGACCCCCATGAATTTTAAAATAATTATAATTTTAATATATATATATATATATATATAATATTGTAAAAATTAGTTAAGTTTTTTTGTTTTTTATTTATTAGAATTTGATAATTTTATTTTTATCCGAAAGTTATTATAGAATTAATTTTTTTTATTTCATTTAACAAAAGAGTAAATATAATTTACTAAGTTTAAATATCCACTCCATTTTATAGATATAAATTTGTATCTTTCAATTTTGTTTAAGTATTTATAATATAATAAAATGTTTGAAATATCGCAATTTAATTTCTGATAATAGTAGTCACTTAGATATAATTATTCTTGGGAGCAAGTCCCTCAAATTATAACTGGGGAAGATTTCGAAACCTTGATCTGCTTCACAATTGTATCAGAATGCAATACAAAAGGACAAAATATATTTGAAGGTCTTAAAACTACTTAATAATGTTTCAAAATTTCCTGAAATTATGAAGATGTTTAAAAAAGCATTGTACATCTCAAATTTTCCATAGTTAAAGACTTTTTCAAAATTCGTTAATAGGGTAGGGAGTGGAATTATAAGGATTCCGTGAATACAATCAAAGGTGAAAAACAGATTATAAATGCAAAGAAATTTTAGATGAAAACTATTATTCTTCATTCAATGTTCTTATTTCTAGAAGATATTTTAAAACCCACAACTGTCATTATCTGATTGGCTACACTAATGACAAGAGTGAATTAATGGTTGTCCTTCTCTAATTCAGTATGTCAGCTCCTCTTTATCCAGTTTTTGAACAGACCTGTTGTCCTTCTTCTCGTAAGCTTAGAACTTGTTGTCCTTCTTCTCATAAGCTCAGAACTTTGGCTTCATTTGCATTTTGGTTTCTTGTGTGATCTTTTTCATTCCCCTCTCAATTTGATTGTGCTTTTAGAAATAACTTTAAGTTTGTTCCTTAGGCGCACGAAGAATTGTCCAGTGAGAGCCTTGGTGAAGCAATCTGCAATTTGATCCACAGTGAGCACATGTTGAGCTATGATTATTTTGTTCATCACCTTTTCTCTAACAAAGTGAATATCTAATTCAATGTGTTTGGTTCTTGAATATGAAACTGGATTGGCTGATAATGATACAGCCCCTTCATTGTCAACCCAAATGGTGGGAATTTTCCTTAATGGCCTTCCAAGCTCATTAAGTAATAATTGTATCCTGATTACCTCACATGTAGCATTAGCAAGACTCCTGTATTCAACTTCGGTGCTGGATCTTGACACAGTGGCCTGTTTATTTTTACCTCCATGAGATTAAGTTTCCTCCTAGAAAAACACAATAGCCACTCACTCATTTTCTGTCATCTAAATCTATGGCACCAATCTGCATCAGCAAAAATAATTAGATTCAAATCAACATTCTTCATAAAATTTAGACCATAATCTTTTGTTTCCAACTAATATCTAAGAATTCTTTTTACTACTCTCCAATGTGCATCCAATGGGTTTTGCATATATTGGCTCACTTCATTGACTGAAAAAGTTATGTGGCCTTGTAATAGTTGCATATTGCAAGGCTCAACCACACTTATATAAAGCTTTCCATCCTCAAACAGTTGTATATGAACTTTAGACAAATTCACTCATAATATCATGGGGCTGCTCAATCCATTAGAATTAAGCATGTTAACCTTTTTCAACATTTCTTCTATCTATGTTTTCTTACTTAAGAACAATCCTTCTATGATTTGAGCAATCTATATCCACAGAAAGTAACTCAGTCTGCCCAAATCTTTCAATGAGAAAAGTTTACTCAATTTATTAATAACCTATTGAACTTCCTCTTTCTTGGATCATGTTATAACTATATCATCCACATAAGTTAGTATGAAGATAGTGAAGACATTGGTGTGTTTATAATACAAAGATGAATCAGCCCTGGACATTGAGAAACCCAATTCTTTTAATGCTGAGCCAAATTTTGAAGTCCAAGCTCTTGAGGCCTGCTTCAGACCATATAGGGAATTTCTGAGTTTGCATGCTGAATTTCCCCCTTCCTCAAATCTAGGAGGTTGTTCCACATAGATAAGAGCATCAATGTCACCATTTATGAAAAGCGTTATTAACGTCCAATTGCCTTATTGGCCAAGATTGAGAGATGGCGATTCAGGGTACTGTTCGAATAGATACATGTTTAATAACTGGACTAAATGTATTTGTGTTATCAAAGCCTAGAGTCTAGGTATATCCTTTAGCCACCAATCTCGCTTTGTACATTGCAATGAATCCATTCTCATTCCGTTTGACTTTGAAGACCCATTTACGACCAATTGGCATTGTCCCTCATGGAGGTGTGCTTAATATCCATGTTCTAATTTTCATTAAGGCATCATATTCTTTGATCATGGCCTTTTTCCACTCCGGATGGACGAGTTCTTCAATATGAGATTTTAGTTCCAACACTGGTGAAGGAAGTTGAGTGGAGTAAATCTTGGGCTTGTAAATTCCAGCCTTGGATCTAGTGATCATAAGGTGAGCAGATTGTGTTTGTTGTTCCTGTTCTCATGTATTAGAATCTTCTACATGCTCAAAAGACAATTGATAATTGGTAAGGTTAATGTCATTCTCAATAAGTAAGTCATAAGTTTGACCTTCTTGTGGATTGAGAGATGGTGGGAAAGGAATTAGTAGAATGGGATGAAGACTAGATAGGTGTGAAGAACTAGATGATGAAGAGTTTTGTGTTACAGATCTGGAAAAGGGAATTAGTGGAAAGGAATCATTGAAGGGAGGAGGGTATAAATCTATAGATGGAGTGTTAAGTCGGAAATAGTTACTGAAAGGAAAGTTGGTTTCATCAAACACAACATACCTAGTGATGATCACCTTCTTGTTAGGTAGTAGGATTTTATACCCCTTATAATGAGGGCTATATCCTATGAAAACACCATGTTCTGATCTAAACTCAAGTTTATGTCTCCTATAAGGCCTTAAATGAGGGTAACATAAACATCCAAATGTTCTGAGTGTTCTATAGTCTAGTCTCTTTCTAATGAGTTTTTCATATGGTGTTAGGTAGTTCAACATTTTAGAAAGAGTCATGTTAATGAGGTGTACAACAGTTATAAAAGCATCATCCCAGTAGACTTGATGGACATGTGATTTGACTAGCAATGAGAGACCAACTTGAATGATGTGTTTATGCTTTCTTTCGAACAATCCATTTTGTTCAGGTGTGTAGGGACATGATAGCCTATGAAGAACACCATTTTTTAGAAAGAAAAAAAAAACAGTTAGGGGTTTGTACTTAGCTCCTCCATCACTTTGTACACATTTGATCCTTTTTATTAAATTGATTCTCAACCAGATTTTTGAAATGATGAAAAGCATTGGTAACTTCTGATTTTAGTTTTAATAGGTATAACCAACAATACCTACTTGAATGATCAATGAATGAGACATAATATCTATATACATTCACAGATTGAATGGGAGTTGGTCCCCATAAATCGGTGTGCACAAGATCAAGGATTTGAAACTATCAGATTCTGAATTAGAAAAAAAAAAAAAGAGTTTGTGGCTCCTAGCTTTTATACAAGATGCACAAATGTGCTCATAATTTGATAGAACATAAGGAATTACATTGTTATCTAATGCCTTCTTAACTACATCTAAAGAAGCATGACCTAATCTGCCATGCCAAAGTCCTAGACTTAACTTGGATTCAGTTGAATTCACCCAGACTGGTTGAGCAGGCTGATGTTTAGGGAAAGTAGAAAATGATTGTGGTGAGATGTTTTTGGAGGAGCTTAAGCTGAACCTATAAAGGTCATCTTCAACCTTCCCTTGGAGTAGAACTTAGCTTGTTTCCTGATCCTTCACAAGACAAGAGTTAGAATGAAACTCAAAAAAGACATTATTGTCTTTGGCAAATTGGGACACATTGATCAGATTTTTTTTTTTTTAAGTTGTGGAACATGCAATAGGTTTCTGAGAAGAAAGGCATGTGCAGTAGACAAACAAGTAGGTCAAACTATTGAATTACCATAATGAGAAATTAACAAACCTGTACCATTGCCCATCTACACTTTTTCATCGCCTTGGTATTCGGAAGTAGTGCTCAGGCTATTTATATCATAAGTGACATGACTATTACACCCGAGTCTGGATACCAAGAATTCTCTGAGATAGAATCTCCATTTCCAAAGCTGGAATAATTGGTAAAGTTTGCAGAGGGCTGAGCAGTCCCATTGTAGTTGCAATTTCCATTAAGGTTGGAGGAAACTTGATTTTGCTGAAATCCACTATTTCCACCATTTGGCACATAAGTTAAGTCAACTCTATAGAAACATTTTTGAGCAGTATGTTTGTTCCTGTGGCATATTTGGAATTTAGTTCCAAAATTGTAGTAAGATCTTCCCTACCTCTGAAGTTGTCATATCTAAAACCAGTTCTACCACAGCTGCTGCTATACTGGTTAAGAGCTCATTTTACTTTGCCTGTAATTGGTCCGCCCCTTCTTTGGTTGAAGTTTTGAGTTGTTAGATTCACACTAGAAGTAGATCCTTCTACATTAAACTGTACATTCTCAACTCTTTCAAGCCTTGCTTCAAATGTCAGTAATAGGGATAAGACTTCCATGACTGAGATTGAACTCGCCCTTGATGACACAAATACCATTATCAGATTGTATTCTAAGCCAACTCCTGCCATGATGTAAAGTAGCTGATCATCATCACTAATCTTGCAACCTGTTGTCCCTAAGACATCAAAACATCATTTGATTTTGTTTAGTTAGTCCCTCATACTGAGATTTCCCTTTTTGAGATTTTGTAAGTCTTCCTTTAGTTGCAATATTTTGGCTCTAGATTGACTAGAAAAACCAGCTTCCACGCATAACCAAATTTCATGTGCAATGTTCAATCCCACTGTGCTAACCAGCAGACTTTTGGAGTTTTACCCAATTTAAATATTATAGATTCAAAGTACCTTCTTCATTGGTAATGTTTTCAGTGAACTTTGAAGGAACTGTCTTTTCTCCTGTAAGAAATCCTTCAAGTCCATAACCTCGAAGTGCCTCAATGATATGATGCTTCTAGATGAGATAATTTCCTTCATTTAACTTGATTGTAATCAATTATCTTAATGGTTGCAGGATTTGGGATGGATTGGAACTGATTTCTGAAGTAGTACTCATATTGGATGTATATATACTTTAGATCCAGAAAGGAAGAAATGAAAGGTTGCAAATAAAAGGAAAATAAGCAGTCTGCGTAGTATAGATCCGAGGGATTAACCTAGAGCTCTGATACCATGTGGAATTATAAGGATTGCCATGAATACAATCAAATGTGAAAAAGACATTATAAATGCAAGGAAATTTTAAAGATGAGAACTAGTATTCTTCATTCGATGATGATATTGTTACATCTTTTATTTCTATTAATAGAAGATATTTTGAAACCCACAACGGTCATTATCTGATTGGCTACACTAAAGACAAGACTGAATTAATGGTTGTCCTTCTTTGATTCAGTATGCCAGTTCCTCTTTATCCGGTCTTCGAACAAACTTGTTGTCCTTCTTCTCATAAGCTCAGCTGTTGTCCTTCTTCTCATAAGCTCAGCTGTTGTCCTTCTTCTCATAAGCTCAGAACTTTGGCTTCATTTGTGTTTTAATTTCTTGTGTGATCTCTTTCAGGGATCTTTTCTCAAACATGTGTGACTATTTTGTACATTTTAGAAACGTTTGTGAAATAGTTTAAGGGTTTTAAGATTATTTTAGGCAAAAACTTCTATACTAGATACATGCAACCAGATCGACCCAACCCACCAATAAAGAATAAAATTTAAAGAAAAAAAGTAGAGAAACTCGCTAGGTTGCTATTGGGCCCGCCGCTGAAGAGGGTTGAAAAATTAAATCAAACAAAATATATGTAGTAGGGTTCAACCATACTCCCTTGTGTTTGAGAGCCTGAATAGCTTACCATTAAGCTATTATAGGAATTTTTTTTTGTTTTTTAAATCTAGCAATTATATCATTATATGTCTTTAATTTGAGTTGGCTTCAATAAAAAAAAATGTTGAACTCATAACTTGTAAGAATAGACCCTTCATTTACCACTTAGACAATGTATAATTTTTTAATTTTTAAGAAATTATTTTACATTATATCATATATAAACAATGCTTAAATTTAAAAAATGTCATATATTTATAAATTTTTATTTATTTTGTTGGTAGGTATAAAAAATGTTCTTTCATCTAAATTTCTCTTGAAATCACATGTTATGATAAATTTATTTAAAATATGAATCAAATCCTAACTAATTATTTCTAATTTTTTTTCTTTGTTTAGAAAAATCACATATTTATAAATTCAACTATAAATATAATTCAGCTGATTTTGAATTCAATTCAAATTAAACAAAATAAATGTTCAATATTACTTATTTAACTGAAAGGTATTATTTGTTTAGCTAAAAAATTATTATTTAGTTAACTAAAAAGTATACTTGTAATATTTATTTATTGATGGTAAATAGATGATAAATTTTTATTTTAGACTACTATATTAGTATAGATTAAATAAAAACATTGTTCAATATTACTTATTTAGTTGAAAGGTGTTATTTGTTTAGTTAAAAAGTATTTTGGGTTAACTAAAATGTTTTACTCATAATATTTATTTATTAACTCTAAATGGATTTATAAAATCTTCTTTTAGCTACTTTATTATTATATTAGTATAGATTCAATTCAAATTAAACAAAAAAAATTGTTCAATATCACTTGTTTAACTAAAAGATATTATTTGTTTGGCTGAAAATTATTATTGGGTTAACTAAAAAGTATTACTCGTAATATTATTTACTGACTATAAATAAATAATAAAAATTCTTCGTTTAGACTCTTTGTTATTATATTAGTTATAATTCAAATTAAGCAAAAAATTATTCAATATTACTTGTCTAACTGAAATATATTATTTATTTAACTAAAAAGTATTATTGAGCTAACTAAAGTATTACTCGTAATATTTATTTTATTGATTGTAAATAAAAGATATTTTCTTCTTTAGACTACTTTATTATTGTACTAGTATAAATTCAATTCAAATTAAACAAAAAAAATTGTTCAGTATTACTTGTTTAATTGAAAGGCATTAATTGTTTAGGTAAAAAGTATTATTGTGTTAACTAAAAAGTATTACTCGTAATATTTACTTATTAACTATAAATAGATGATAAATTCTTCTTTTAGACTACTTTGTTATTATATAAGTATATATTAAATTCAAATTAAACAAAGAAATCGTTCAATGTTACTTGTTTAACTGAAATATATTATTTATTTATCTAAAAATTATTATTGGGTTAACTAAAAAGTATTACTCACGCCCAGCGATAACAACCGTAAATGTATATTTATTTACTAAAATATAATAGCATTGTTTGTTTTATTAATAAAAAAATTATTTAATAACAAGTGACGTTTAAAATTTTAAAATTAAAACATTAATAAAATGAAGCCTCAAGATCAAAATAAAATAAGCAATTAGAAACATATTATTATTCTCAATATTTATTTTTTATTTTAACTTAATTAAATTCAAAATAATGATAAAGTTCGAACAAGAAACAAATGATGGACAAAATGATGAAATTAATTTAGATCTTGAATGTCGATCTTTTACCACTCACACAACATTAGACAATTTAGATCTTCTTTTTCAAGTTTTTCAAATATCATAAAAATTATAAATATATAGAATTTGTTAAACTTAATTATTTCTAAGATATGCTATAATAAAAAAATAATTGTTTAAACATTAACAAGATTTCATCGACTTATTGGTAAAGAATAGGAAATCTAAGATCTACTCTTAAGAAAATATGGATTCATACCCATTTATTTCATATCAAATTATTGATATAAATTATATATATTTAAAATTGACATAAAGCCTCAATGTAGCTTGATGGTGAACATCTCTTTGGTCAATCTTAAATCCCTTTATATTCATGCAATCGATTCACAAAAGACATATTTCAATTACGAAAGAAATTACATGTCACATTTTTTCATAGTTGAGATTTTTTCAAAATTCATTAATAGTGTATGGATCTTTTCTCAAACATTTGTGACTATTTTATGCACTTTATGAACGTTTATGAAATAGTTTAAGGGTATTAAATATATCTTTCCATACAAAAAGCTCCATGATATAATCTATGTATCTTAAATTAGATATCCAGAATCCGTATGCACTTGGTTTCTTTACTTACTCCCCTCATTTTGTGTCTAATTTTCTGTTTTAGTATTTCCATCTTAGCATTCATATTCTTCCACCATTTATGTTCATGTTTAAATTTAATTTACACATAGTGATTGATTTTGTTGTTTTATAATAATTTTATTTTATTTTTAATGGTATATTTTTATTAGATAGCATAGATATCCTTCTATATTCAGTCTAATTTGTTCAAATAATATTTATGCCATTTTTATCTCCTCCAATATTTGTATAAAAGATACAATCCTAAATTTATTTCTTGCACCCAATTATTCATCTTCCCCCAACTTTTTGTCAAGTTATAATATCTAAAAATTCATCTAATTATTTGTTACATATTTTATAAACACAAAAATTTATGTGAATTGGGTGCACCGTACAACCTGCTCTATAGTTTTATTTATTTACTAAAAAATATTATTTTTGATTTATTATCCAAAGAAATAGTAATACTTTTTAAATAAATCAGTAATATTTTCTAGTTAAGTCAGTCATACTATAAATTAGATACACGATGCACATAAATTAGATACACGATACACACCAAACTTCGCAAAAGTTACTGTTCTCCCGCATCTCTTCCAATATGAGTCGTATTATATTGCTCTCAATTAAGTTTTTTTTTTTTTTTTTTCAGATACTTCACTTGTGTCTCTCTTAGTATATGTTTGGTTAATTAATCATCCAATCATAATTTTAGAAGAACTTTCATCATAGTATTATAGAATTTTTAGTTAAATATTAATTTTAGATTTTAAATTAAGCAGAATTACTTTCCATGAAAAAATAAGTTTAAAGGCTAGTATTTGTTTAGTTATCAGAAGATTAATTATATCTTAATTGTTTTTTTTCTATGAGAGGAATCATATCATACTTGAAATTATGTTATCGTTTTAAGTACTTCTCAAAGTATTTTTCATTGATTTTGTATTAGAAAACAGAAAGTGAAATATCTTATATATATATATAGCCTTTGTATCTAACTACCTAATCCAATTAAGACCAAATATCAATTTATATAACAATAATTTAAATATTATAATTTATTATTATAAATATTATAAATTATGCTATGCACAAAAAAACACTAATTAATAAACAATGGCACGATAGTGTATCATCAGCTTGGAAAGCTCTAGAACTCTAAAGAAACACAAGTTCCCAAAGCACTTGGAGTTTTCAGACCATTTTTACGCGAGTTGCCGAAGCACTGGAACTTTTGAGACCAAATAGATCGGTTTTGTAGAGATCATCAAAATCAGACATAACAGACAAAAGCAAATGTTAAAAACGGAAGCACCGCTTCGATCCAGATACGTGTCATCTTCTATCCATGCAGAGGTGCCACCAATACTTCTACTTACATACATACATATATATATGTATATATGTATCCACGTCTCCTCAATGAACTTCAATTGCTGATAATTCTCATCTTAATTTCGCCCACAATCTCAGAGAAATTGCATCTGTAGCCATGTTTGAACTAATCCACACTTTTCTGAACCTTACGGCTCCCCCTTTCACCTTCTTCTCCCTCCTACTTTTCTTGCCACCTTTCCAGCTATTCAAGTTCTTCCTCTCTGTTTTGGGTACCCTTTTCAGCGAAGACGTCGCCGGAAAGGTGGTCGTCATCACTGGCGCCTCCTCCGGCATCGGCGAAGTAAGCGAAAATGCACTTATGTAAAAACGATATTTAATCTTCTTGAATTAATTGTTGTTAATTTGCAGAGCCTGGCTTACGAGTATGCTAAAAGAGGGGCGTGCTTGGTTCTAGCGGCTAGAAGAGAAAGAAGCCTGCAGGATGTAGCTGAAAGGGCACGTGATCTGGGATCACCCGACGTCCTTGTCATACGCGCAGACGTCTCCAAGGTGGAGGACTGCAGGAGGGTTGTTGATCAGACTATGAATCAGTTTGGGAGATGTAAGATGATTTTTTAAACAATTTGATTTTCTTTTTCTTTCTTTTTTGGTTAAAAAAATTGTACATTTTGCATGTGCAGTGGATCATCTGGTCAATAACGCCGGAATTACATCAGTTGCTATGCTGGAAGAAGTTGATGATGTTACAGATTTTAGAGCAATTATGGTATGATTAAGATTAATTTGTACACTAAATCATGAATTATTTTTCCAGTTAATGGGACACAATAACTTATGTTGTATTGCAAGAAAATCTTGTCCAAATGAGGTCTGATTAGCGGCAATTAAGTGAATGCTATTACATTTCTCTGATTAATTGCTTTCCTTGCAAACATTGAAGGCTGAATGTCACTTGGTTTTGCAGGATATCAATTTCTGGGGCTTCGTTTATATGACCCGATTCGCTGCACCGTACCTTAGGCACAGCAGAGGCCGAATTGTGGTGCTTTCTTCATCTGCTTCCTGGTTGCCTTCGCCAAGAATGAGTTTTTACAATGTCAGTTCGTATTACACCTTTTGTTTATTATTACATGTAATTTGTGTTGAATTAGTCTGTCTTGTGATGTAACAGGCTAGCAAAGCGGCGATAGCACAATTTTTCGAGACGTTGAGGGTTGAATTCGGGCCGGACATAGGGATCACCCTTGTCACCCCGGGATTTATAGAATCCGAACTCACCCAAGGCAAATTCTTGAACAAGGCAGGCAGACTAGAGGTTGATCAGGACATGAGAGATGTAAGGACTTCTCTGCACATATCTCAATGCTCATGACATTATTGATCACCGGTGAAATGTGTGTGGAAATGTAGGTACAAGTGAGTGTGGTTCCAATCCAGAGGGTGGAGAGCTGCGCGAAATCGATAGTGAGGAGCGCGGTGCGAGGAGAGAGGTACGTGACGGAGCCGGCATGGTTCAAGGTGACATACCTGGTGAAGATGTTGTGCCCGGAGGTGATAGAGTGGGTGTACAGAGTGATGTACATAGCAAGAGAAGGGAAGCCTTCATCGGAGGCGCTTAGCAAGAAGCTAATGGACTACACCGGGGCAAAGAATTTGATCTACCAGAAACAGTGCGAGTGGGGGAGACCAAGACTGAGTAATTAGGTTGTGTGTTTTGTAATAAGTTTGGATGATGTATAGACCTAGACTGGTTGTAGTTTCTTGCGTGGTACGCTGTTTAAATAATTGGATTTCTGTAGACTGTTGGTGTATATATATGTATGTATGTATGTATGTATGTATATATATATATTAGTATTTCTTTGGTGGTGATATGAATATAATATTCAAATATGGAGTCAGCGACCGAAAAAGTTTCAAGTTTTTTTTTTTTTTTTTTTTTTAAATTGAAGTGAAAGGAAATAAAAAGATTGATTAGTATTATGAACTTTGTGTTTTTATAATAAGGTGACATGTATCTTTAGATTCTTTACACACTTTTTTATTTTTTATTAAAATTTAAATACTTTTTTATTTTAAGTTTGTTTTAAATGTATTGAAATAAATAATTAATGTAAATTATTGAATATAATTTTTATAGACGGAATATTGTCATTTTATACATTGTATTATTAATTGCAGAATTTTGTTATAAATTTGAATGAATAGTACATAAATATATTACATGAATTTAAGTTAAAATATGTAAATAATTTTTATGTAAGATAAAAATATTATGCCATTAATTTATGTATTATTATAATTTATTATTTAACTTCAATAATTTTAATAAATTAAAATATTTATATTATTTTAAGGTATTTGAAATTTACTTTAAAATATTGTATAATTTATTATTTATTAATATTAACATAAAAATAAAAAATGTAATTTAATATAATAAATTATATTTTAAATTAATATAAATAAATTTTATAATTATAATAATATAATTTTACTATAAATTATTAATATAATAAAATATATTATATCATATTTTATATCACGTACATTGTATGAATAAATATCTAAAATTTTGTAAAATAAAAAGTTAATTTAAATAAAAAATATTTTTTTAAAATTTAATTATTTTATTTTTATATAATTATATATATATATACATATATAATATTTTAAGGTTTTAAACGAGGGAGGCATACATATCTAGAGAAGTCGAGAATATTATGATAAATACGTTTACAAGTAGAGAGACTGTCATGGAATCTTAGAAACTGAAAGAATTTGCCTTTGCCTTTTGCATTGAGTATACTGTATAAATAATAATAAGTAATACTATAAATTGAATTATACAATAATATTATAAAATGTATTTGATACAAAAACAATTGACAAAATGTTAGATTGTTGTAACCCACCACAAACACAAAAACAGATTCTGGTATCTAAGAATCTATTATTTTGTTAGAGCTCTTTGTCGTACCCTGCGTGGTATATCTATATCTATCTATCTACCTATATTATTAATTGAGAGGAGTAAAACTATCATTTAAATATTATTAATAAAGAAGTAAAATTAAATAAAATTGGAGATCTTACATTTATTGTGTAATAAAAAAGTTAAATATTTTTATATCATCTTTATTTTTAGGTTATTATTAACATATAAATCAATTTAAAATTGTATATGAAAAAATCAATTCATATTAATTGTGATAAATAAATCAATCAATTAAACATTAAAAAATTAATTCATATTAATTGTGATTTTTTAATTTATGTTAAAAACCTGAATAATTGTGATTCGTATGATTAAGATTGCCAATTAATTATTGAGAATCTGTAAATAAATTAATCAAAAAGAATTTGGAAACAATATAAAATGATTTATGGAAATGGGTTGAATGTTGCAACAAAAGTTTAAAACAATTTTGATTAAACACAAATGGAATTTTTTAAAATAGTATGCAATTTTTAAAGTATAATTAATTATCGACAAATCTATGTTTGTACAATTATTTCTGTAAAAAAATTGAAGCACAATAATATGACTCATTAATTTAGTTATGTCATATATTCATACCAATTATTACGGCTCTTGATGAAACCTTCCATCTCTCAGGTGCCTACGCGCCTCTCCATTCTATTTTAACTATAACAATTATGTTTTTTTTTTTTCAGAATTGCTGTCTAGGCCGCCCAGCTAGGTATTTTTTATTATATTATTCTTAAGATTTTTTTTATAGTTATTTATAATTTTTTAAATAATTATATTACATCTAATTTGTACTCATGTTACTTTATATAACTTAAAATTTAGTTTAATTCAATTAAAATTAATGTAGAGAAATGTATTAATTGGAAATACAATTCCTTTTATATTTAATATTTTCTTCATTTAAAAAAATTATGTTAGAGATTATCTAATTTAATTTATTAGTATCTTGCATTGTTTAATCCTATTAGAATTCTTCTCATAATCTATAAATATCATATCTTCTCACAAAACAGAAAAAATAAAAATTCTTACACTCAAAAATTTTAGTTATACAATATATAAATTAAATAGCTAATTCAAACATATTTATTATATGTGAAATAAAAAGCAAGTTCAAAAATATTTTAATTTTTCGTAAAAATTGACATCAAAATAAACTCCAGTAGTTCCAATTTTATTATTGGAGCATTGCGACTATGTTTTCTACTGTCAACAAGGCTACTGTCTATTTGTAGATATTATTATCATTATTTTTATGAAAATTAACATTTTATTTTGTAAGTAATATTTACTGAAAAATTATGTCATATTAACTTATCATATATTATAAAACTGAGAACTAAAAATAAATAAAATATCAGTCCGCTTAGTTGGTGTCTAGACGATGGGTTAGCATCCAATTACCAATTTCCACAGTATTGGAAGAAACTGTTTAAAATGGTGCTGCCGATTTCCGTAAGCATTGGATGAAACTATTTAAAATGGTGCTGTCAATTGAAGAAAAATCTTTCATTTCAATAATTGAAATTGATCAAAGTTAAGTTTGTAAGAGATGAATAGTGGGAGGCAGAGTTATTTCACCCCCACCATCACCATTACTACTCACTGAAATTAAGATCAAATAGTGTGTAGGAAATTTGTGTTGCATGTCACCTTATAGCTGTCGAACAATGCACATACGTGTCAGTTTTGATCCATGCACCTTGCTCTTTCTCTCTACTTAATCCTCCTCCACTCACTCCTCTCTTTCAGTACTGCAGCTTCATGGGTTTTGTTAATGGCTTCCTCAACATTGTCACCATTTCCACATTCCTCTTCTTCCTACCGGCCTACCTCTGTTTCCAATCTATCCACTACATCTGGCGTTCGATTTTCAGCGAAAACTTGGCCGGAAAGGTGGTCGTCATTGCTGGAGCGTCTTCCGGAATTGGAGAGGTTTGTGCTAATGAATAATCTCGCATCATTTTTATCTTCAATTTTGGGCATGCATGGAGATGTATGTATGATGTTTGACTGTATTTGATGGGAGTCTTAAAGCACCTAGCTTATGAGTATGGGGAGAGGGGTGCGTTCTTGATGGTTGGGGCGAGACGAGAGGAGGCTCTGCGAGAAGTGGCGGAGAAGGCCTACATGCTTGGCTCTCCTCGTGCTGTGCCTGTACGAACCGATGTCTCCAAAGTTGAAGATTGCAGGAGATTGGTGGAAGAAGCCATAAATCAATTTGGGCGATGTAAGTATTATGTTGTCTTGATCGAACAAGGATTGTGAATTTGTTTAATGTAGGTGCTTTATGAATTCAATTCAGTGGATCACCTAGTGTTGAGTGCTGGTGTCACTCCAGTCAGTATGTTTGAGGACACATTTGAAGTCACTAACTTCTCACCTGCAGTGGTAATGACCTCTGCCCTTGATCCAACTTGTAATTTACTTCACATTTTAAAACAAAAATTAATGTGTGTGTGTCTATATATATATATATATTATGTAGAGAGAGTCTTATCTTTTGTTATAAATTGCAACAATTGAGAAGATGTTTGTAAGATATATAAATTTTGTATTGGTAGGACATAAACTTCTGGGGTTTGGTTTATGCAACTTATTATGCTGCTCCCCACTTGAGGATGACACAAGGGAAGATTGTGGTGATTGGATCCTCTGCTAGTTGGTTGAATGCACCAAGGCTAAGCTTCTACAATGTCAAGTATCATAGTCCCATAAAGCTTTCTACTGTAGTTAAACTGTGACCTTGTGTAAATATTCTTACTCTAAATAAACATCACCTAATTGCTACAGGCAAGTAAAGCTGCAGTTGTGAGTTTCTTTGAAACTCTAAGGATTGAGTTTGCATCCGATATCGGGATTACATTAGTCACTCCCGGGTTGATGGAGTCAGAGATGACCAAAGGCAAATTCCTTAACAAGGATGGGAAAATGGTAGTCGACCAAGATATGCGTGATGTAAGATTCTCCCTTGTGATTCCCAGTCCAATTAATTACAACACCATGCATTGTCTATTGAAGATTGTAATCCTCAAGAGAAAATGGTCTTGCAATGTTGCCTTAGGCCACAATCAAAATGAATAAGCAATTTTTTTATAAAAAAATAATATTGGCATTTTCCCAGTTAAATGCTAACTTACGTTGTGAAAATACTGCAGGTTGTGATGACTGCAGTTCCAATAGAGATAGTCGGGCGATGTGCAAAGGCAATTGTTGACAGTGCGTGCCGTGGAGATAAGTACCTCACATGGCCATCATGGATGAGGACGACCTTCGTCCTGAAGATATTGTGCCCTGAAGCCGTAGACTGGTTCAACCGCTGGTTCTTGGTGACAGAGTCGGGGATTCCAGCAACAGAAGCTATAAGCAAGAAAGTGATAGATTTACCTGGACTTAAGGATCTTCTGTGGCCAGATTCTGTTCTATCGCCCAAGATCAAGACTAATTGATCAAGAAGAAGATGCTCGGTTTCCAGCTTTATGGATTATTTAATGTCCATATAAGAAACAATGGCACTTCCAAATAGTTGTGCCATAACATCTTTCTTGCATACCAGCTGGAAGCATATTTCCAGATTCTATGCAGTTTCGGACACTACAACTGTTGTAACTAATTCCTATATATTATAGATAAACCTTTGATCGAATTCTATTTTGGTAACTAATTCAGTGGTCACCTGTACAAGATCAGTTGTTTGCACTGGTGGACTCATGCAAATTTTGAACAAGGAAAGAGAATTTGTGCCACAGTATCTTTTTTTCATTTTTTTCCCTCACAATCCAGACAAATCTTTTCTCGAATAGAGGAGACTAGATACCATTTCACCGAGCATGAACAGGTCTTTTCAAAGTAACCGCAAATAAAGAATGTGGGCCGAAGGGATAATGATTTTGCCACAAATAAGTTAGAATATGGGCCTAAGGAGATACATTAATAAAATCCAAATGCGATTGGTTTTGCACCTGAGTAGCAGTGAAGCACATAACCCTCTTCAGAAGCAACAAAGCATCAGATGCATGACAACCCTGGTTCATTTCAACAGCAGTTGGAACAGGTGAAGCTTTTCTCATTTCCACAATCATTGTCCCCTGATAAAATAACAAGAAGTTTGTAACAAAATTTTCAAAAAAAAGAAAAGAAAATTTGTAATTAGAAAGTCTAGTCATATGTGAAAATTAGTAAGACTATGAAGAATACTTTATAAAAGAACCACAAATAAATTTGACATCCACAATCAAATTTATTCCAAATCTAAACACCAGCAAAACCAGCTCAAAGCCATCCTCATTTACTTGAAATCCTAGGACCACGCCGTGAAGTTTTGACAGACACCTATTATTCTCATTATACTGTTCTTAAGTTGATTTTAGTAAAATGTTGCAAATCAAAATCAAAGAAAGTGAGTTTTATTAAGAATGACGTAAGAACTCTAATAAGTATCCCCTCAAATTTGTACGAAGCATCCTTGTTTGTTGGGATACTAACTAGAATATATGCATCTCCTAGAGATAGATTAAAAGTGTAGTAGTCAAAAATATAAAACGTGCACAAGATCGTACCTCAAAATCAACCAAAAAAATCTGGAATTGTTTCATCTTCTGTTTCATCTCACTAGCTCGCTTGCTGTCGGAAGATTCAAGAGCACTTGTGACCTCATGAGGGGAATAGCCAATTGCCTTCTGTACGACCTGAAGGAGAGAGCAATTAATTGGTGCATAGAAAAGCATCTAAGAGGGGGTTTATTCTTACCTACACCTAGTGTGTTTTTCATCACATATTTCACACTTCATCACATATTTCACACAGCACATGGGAGTGGGTGATTGTGAGATAAAAAATACACCAGGTGCAATGCATCTGGTAAGATAGAGGAGGCCACCTAAGAGGGTCATTATGATGAATTACTCACAGTGTGATCAATGAGGATTTCAGAGATGAGGCTGCCATCGTCAATATAAACTTGAAGCTCATATGTATTTCTTTGTTTGTAGTTAAATCCCTTCACACCAGTCAGAAAGCACTGCAAAGGTAGCAGGTAATACATCCATTATAAAGTAAATTCAAAACGGTGAGCCAATAATTCACATAAAATCAAGATTGGAACTTGTATAAGCACTTGTAGACAAGTAGAATGAAATTTCTGCAGCAAACAGGTTTTCGTAGCATATGACCAAAAAATACAAGCCCTACTTAATTTGGGCATCAGCTTCCACCATTCTTGGCAATGCATGAAACATATAGAACAAGGTAAATGCACAAAAATCTCAGAACAGACCAACCATGAAAAATTATCAACAAAAAGGTCGAGCATATTCGAGTTAAGAACAATTAAAACATAACTACCAAGACACTGAAACAATTCAGTATTGGACATTTAAGTACATTGCCTAAGACTTTATTTCCACATCATATGACAATAAAATAATTTAGCAGGTCATAAAATGTAAAAGAGGTTTCCAGTTGGTTCACTACATATGCCCTAATACTAACTGCCAGAAAATACAATGTTCTTAATGTAATGTGAAGAAGCTATTAGCTATAAAAGGGGAGACCTTGACCTCTTAGCTGCAAAAGAGATCAAGCTTCAAGGCTTAAATAAACTAAAATCAGCAAACTGAATGCACAGTCCATCGATTGGTCATACCTTTATTTTCCCTCGAACAAAAGTTTCATTGTCATTTGCAGCTAATTTTGCTGATAAATTGGCCAAGTAAGTGAAAGGGATTTCTTTATCTCTGCTAGGTACAAAATGGTGTTCCAAATCATCCAACATAGATATTTCCTCAATATCCATTGGTATGGAAGATGTGTTTATGGTATGCCCATCATTATCCCTACTGTCTGGTACGTTTACATCTTCCTCAGGCAAGTAATTGGGAGGGATGCTTGGTGGTGTCACTGGATAGAATAAATATAACCAAATCAACAAAATAGAATTAAAAGCTACTATTAATAATCATGCAATTATTAAAGATATATGTTTGTTCAATATACCTTGTCTAGCCCCTCCTGGAGCTGCGATAACTTCTGTTGCGTGTTCATCGACATTCAGTGGAACAGTGACACATTCTGGAGGCTGCACTGCAGACATTGTAGTGGGCTCATTGCTCCTGTTCACAGGAACTTCAGAACCTTCTCTGGTGTTGTTAAGACCTGTAACACATGAATACAATAGAATTAGCAGAAACCTACCACATGAAAGTTCTGTGTGTGCTTTAAATAGATAAAACTGGTCTTAAATTTGTACCAGCAGCCATATAAGTATGTGGTTGAAAGACAGCTTTTTCTTGTGGACGAGGCGCACTTGACATGTTAGGCTCAGCATTGTTTCTATTGGATGCAGTTGCAAAGTCTGGTTGATGCAGATCATTGGCAGGAATATTAACTGCATATCCTGTTAAATTTGAAACAAAACAGGTAAGGAGAAAAAATTCAAATATTAAGAGAGCCACAACTAAGCAATGAGTGCGCAACTCTATTCAACTTAACGTACCTTGCCCACTTGCTTGTGGGGGTACTGTATTCACTACGGGGTGCCCTGGAGCAGCATCATTTGATGGTGGCCATGCAGCAAGTGTTGCTCTAGTTGCCAAAGGAGGAACCACCCCTGTCCTAGTTCTGGCATTGGTTTATTAACAGATATTTCCCAGACATGAAGATGTGACTTAGAAGTTATCCTAAGACAATAGGATGATTTTTAATTAAATGAAATTTGAAAGCTGTGATTTGGATTGATGGAGATACATATATTAGACCAATCTTATTCACGAAAGCAGAGGTTAAAACATTTTGAGCATTTTGGTGATCCAGAATGCACTAAAGAGTCTTTAAGAAGGTTTTCAGAATATTATTTAATGCAAAAAAGTTTCTCTATATATGCAGCTTCATTGTCAACACTAGTAATTCCAAATTCATTCAGACATGCACATCAATACGTGTCTAATGTTTTATGCATTGAACGTAGACAAAAAAGACCAGGAAAAGCTCATCAGCAATGAGGAACAAATGTAAACTACTGTTTATGTATGTTCATAACTGTAGGAATAAAATCCATACTCAGGTATTTCCTAAATACACTTTGCAGTTGATGCAATACAAATAAAAGTATTTAGCCATGCAATCTCGATTGTCAATGTATACCTTGTGCCAAATACTTGTATGCTATCTTGGTTATTAATTCACAACAACAAAAGAAGGATTCACCACGTGAAGGATATGGCTGTCTTCCACTTGCATAAAAGAAGTCACCAACAACAAAAATGGTCAAATAAGTTAAGGAACTATAGAGTACATTTGTAATACCTTTTCCCCCGTGCTGGCTTATTTAATTCAATAACAAGTCTCTGCCGTGCAGCTTCCAACTCCTCAACAGTTCCTCCCAAAACTTCAATATTTTCAGGGACGAGCAACATGAGTCCGTGCCTAATATTTACATTTTGGACAGCTACCTGCATAATGCTTCAACGAATTAATAAAATGCCACCACCTGGTATTTTAGCTGATGAAGGATGCTGACTCAGCAGATTTAGTTGAGTGAAAATATAATAGATACCTTCAGACCTGCAGGCGAGAAAACCTTCAGATCTTTGATAGGTCTATATTCCATGCCAAACACACGTTGGACTCCATCAGTCATAGAAAGCTTAAGACACCTCTTGATTCCTGGACCTGGTGGTGGAGGTTTATCTTTATTGCTGTACCTTTCACGAAGACACTTGCTGATATTTACTATCTCATCCACCTATATAATCCTCAACAGACATGCAATCAACTCTAAGTGTGTTTCGATCGAACAAAAACTCGAGCACTTAGGGTATACCGCACATACAAAGCTTCTAAAAACATGCTTACATATAGATTTGTAAACAGAGATTCATCAATGGTCAATATATATTTTGAAGAACAGGTATAGTGCTCCACGTGCAAGCCAAAAATTTCAAATTTGATTTTATTTAATCACTTTTACTTGGAAGTCTACAAAGACAGGAAACTAAAGTATATATCTTAGATTCGCATATCTCAACCCTGATTTCTAGTGTAAGTTTGGAACAAAAAATCTTAAACACGAATTTCATCCCAATTTCGCACATTGTAAGTTAAAGGTGAGGTACCAATAATTATTGAATTCTGAAGATTCAACACAGACTGCACATTTAACATAGACTGCACACATAAGAAGTAACAAGAAAAAAAAAACTCTTTCGATACCTGCAAAACAAAGGGCCCCTTGAGATCAACGAAATGAGAAGACTGCACGTTCGGAGGAAGTACGCCCGCCCCACAATAATTCATATCCGAAAACAAAAACTGCCCAAAACAAAGCTTCGCCTTTGCTGAATCGTCCATCCTCTGAAACCCCTGCACCGATGACTGTAGGCCATGTAGACAAGAATCCAACCATTCCCTCCTAAGTCTCAGCCCTAGCCTTTCCAGTACCCCATGCACAGGAGATTCCGACACCTCAATTAAACTACTATTACCATTCACATTGCCAGGTATGAAATTGTTGTTGGTGGAGTCGTCAATAGTAATGTTCTCTAGGTCTTCGTCGGAGATATCAAGGGGAATTGGTTCAACTTGGCGGTTTCCGTACCCAGTAGAGTCGGTGGCGGAGGAGGAATTGTTGCTGTTGGGTGTAGGGTTACCGGAGTTAAGGGTCACTGTTTGGAAATCGGTTTCAATGTCATCGATGATGAGGTCATCTATATCATCCTCGTGCTGTTGTTGCCGTGGCTGCGGTGGCGGCGGCGGAGGCGGAGGTGGAGGTGGGAGGAGATCCTCTTCTTCGTCGGAGAAGCAGACGACGCGGAGGCGCCTCCGAGACATTTTCCTGTGTGCTTAGTTTCCCTCCAATTTTTCTCTCCCTGCAATTTAATTTTTTAAAGGTAACAACAATTTGGGCTCAAGATTAGAATCTGATAACTATTCATTACTAATAAAGTTATTACATGTATCAAATAATATAGAATAGTATTGCATTATTTCTATTATTTAATTAAAACAAATGGTATTCTTAATTTTTATGTTATTATTTATTAAAAATAAATTAATTTAATATATATAATATTATTAATTCATATTAATAGTTACAATAATATTTATATTAAATAAAATCTTATTATTTTGATAAGCATCTTTGATTGACAATTAATCTAATAATATTTATATTATAAGATTAATAATTTGTAATTAATATATATTACATCGTAAATTTATCATGTAATTTATTAAGATTTAATAAAAATTTAAAATTGATATAAATAAAACAAAAATGTAATAATTATCATATTAAAAAATTACAAATAATTATGATAGATTATTTATATTAAATATGTTTTACATTTTGTTAATTCTCATATATTTATTTGGTTTATTCTTATATAGTCTAATAATTCATATAATTATATTATTTTTTGTGGAATATAACTTAATGTTATATTTAATTATAACTAAAAATATATGTCGATATAATAAAAAGATTATTGTTAAAAAATTAATATATTTATTAATTTGATTATTATAATCTTAAAAAGTTCAATTTATTATAATTTTTAAACATCTCGGAAAATTTTCTGATTTCATGCTAGTTGAATTGATATTCCTGATTCAAAATAATAATAATAATAATTACATGATTAACCTATTCACCCCCAAAACCTGGGCTTTAGCGGACCAATTTCGTGATATTACAGAACTGGGCCAGTTACTTTGGTATTGCCAAACGGACTACATTTGAGTTTTCCTTTTATTTTATATATTAAAAGAAATAATAATAATAATAATAATAATAATAATAATAATAATAATAAATATTTTAAAGAATAAAATTAAGATAAATATTAAATATAATAAAAATTTCTTTTTTTTTCAAATTGACTTATTTTTGTTAAAAACTCAAATGTTCATGTGGGTTGATCCATAATAATTTTTACCTATGTGAACATGTAAATATTTTAATTAATTACAAATATTAAGATCAATACATATATTTAAATAAACATAACTCACCAAAATTTTTTAAGATAAAATAATACCTAAAATAAATTGATCGTATTTGAAAATTTATTTTTTTATTTAAAAATTTATTTTTTATTAAAATATTTAATTAATTAATTTTTAAAATAATTCAGGCTTCCGTGAATGGCTACCATACATCGGATCATTGAATGGACCATCCAACAACCTACACCAAAGGATGCTAGATTCGCAAGAAGCTTGCCAGCATCTACTACTCGTCTGCATTCTTTGTAAGTACAAGTCTTTAGGCATAAACCATTTTATAAATATGTAAGAGATCATCCTTAGTTGGAATTTTTTGCGTTGCTTGGCGTTTTAATATCTAGTTTTAATTTATATAAGTTTATTATAGAGGGAATAGAACATTCAAAGAGTTGAGAGTTGTAAGAATTGAGCATTGTTGGAGGTCCTCCCCACCAACATTAACCATTGTAAAATGGAAATTTATGTGTGTTGTTTGTGAATGGAAACCTCAAACATTGTTGTTTGTTCACAACCATTATACACATAAATTTCCATTTTATCCAAACAAAATCACACAATTTGTGTTTCTTCATCGGTTGAAACCATGTTTGAGGTTTCCCTTCACAATCACAAACTTTTTGTTCACAACCATTACACACATAAATTTTCATTTTACCCAAACAAAACCACAGAACTTGTGTTTCTTCATTTCTCTTTTGGGTGAAATGTGCCAAAACCTTTGTGATTTCATAATTCGGCGTGACACACCTCTATGATTATGAAATTGCGTAAAATTTATACGTGGCTTCATTAATCATGGACAAACTCCCTTCTCACAGCCTAAATCCTAACAACTTTAGTTTTTTTGGATAATTTCTCATTATGTCCTTGTATTACATTAACCACCATCTATCTCTCTCTCCAATCTTTCTCTCTTTTATCAAATCTTCCCTCTCCTCTTTTATTTTGAAGTAATTTTCTCATGGATTTCTCTCATTTCCACCATTCTTCTTTCTTCTCCCTTCCCCTCTAAGTTATGCTTTGATTTATGAACACACTACTTCCCCACACTATTTTTTTTTTATCTTTCTCTTTAAAGATTTTTGGCCCTGAATGCCGACGAAAATCTAGAAATCGGCAATGCTTACAGGTTTTGCCTGATGAACCAGGTGAACTCAGTGATGATGGCGACGGACATGAGCATGTTATCCATGGTGGCGAATACCTCTGCTAGAAGGATTGTGCATGGAAGCGTTAAAATCTTGCAGGAGTCTGACTCGTTAACATTTTAATTAACCAAATGAAAAGAGAGATATCAAAATCCAACGACAACAAACCAATTATCTTTGGGAAGAAAATATTCAATTTTGATAAACTGTGGAAGAGAAGATCTAGAGGATGTGAGATGTTACCCCCTCTTTTCTTATTTTTTCTTTTTTCTTTTTCTTTTCTTTTTTTTTTTCCCTTCAATTATGTAAAAAAGTTAGTTATTATTATTGTGATGAAATTATAAGATTCTCTTTGTATGACTTTTTAGTTTTCAATATATTTTTTATATGTGTTTGTGTATTTCATTTGTGATAATGCATGATTAGTAGAATATTTTTAGGAGATTTTTTTTACCTCCTAGGTTAGATCTCTGCATGGTCCTTCTAAAATTGTAGGAGATTTTAGGAGATTTTTATTCATTTAATTATTTCCTGAGTTTGATCTTTTCATGCGCCTTTTGGAATTTTTAAGGTAGCGTAAGCAATTGAAAATCTAAGGATGAAATAATGAAAATCATATTTATAAAAGAAAAGTGAGAAGAAAAAGAAAATCATATTTTAAAGGGTATAATTTTAATTTTATAAGGTAAAAGTTGAAATAACATGTTAATTCGCAGCAAACGTGTGTGCACCTCAAATTCATCAAAACTGATAGATTTTGGATGTCTGTGGTTTCATACAATTTTACTGTAAAGAAGTATTGCCCAAAATTATAAAACCACCGGTGTTTAGCAATTCACCCTATTGTTTTTATAACCGTGATGTTTGCAGATGGTTTTTACTTATTTTTTATTTCACAATCCTATATTTGACAGATGGCTTTGGTGGTGAAAATTTCTCATCGTTTGTGATTAGCAATTATTAATTGAAATGCAGTCTTGGTTAGGCATACAATCTATTGATTTCCCCAACCTTCATTCTTTTCAAGAATAAAATAGGTAATTTAGTCCTATGATGGTTGTAGGAAGCAATTTTGTGACTGTGAATAAAGTTATCCTCGAGCTTACATTTAATATATGATCATCTTTAGAAGTGGTAATTTATGATACGGCTTAATAATATGAGACAAATCAAACACAAAAAATAGTGTAGATTAGAGTTGGATATTCATAAATTTGGGTCAAATTAGGTCGGACTCGAATGACACACAAAGAAAATTGATCAGGTCGGATCAACCTTATAACCCGTATTATTTTTATTTTAAAAAATTAATTTATTGTAATTTCACGCACTATGCCAAGTTAATTTTGTAAAAGTATCGTTTACATATATATAATTCTATCTCATAACTTATTTATTTTTGTAGATTTTATAAAAAATTATAATACTTTTTTTTTTAAATTTTGGTTCAATCAAATCGATCAGACAACCCATAAAATAAGTAAATTATGTTTGAGTTATGATTCTTTGACATAAAAAGTTATATGGATTGCATTGGAGTTCATGTATATTATATAATAATTATATTCTAATCCGAGCAACAAACCTGCCATGTTTGAGAGCCTTTGGGTTGGATCACGCCAATGTGCCAGCAATTTCACAATCCGGATCAGACAACCGATGTACTGTTTTTTTGTTCCCCACATGTTTTAGTGTTTTTTTTAGATATAGATATTGTAATGCATGAACACATATATATGTCGTGTACTATTTTTTTATTTATTTTAATTAGTTACTTCACCAGGTTTTGCTAATAAGGTTTTTAAAAAGGTCAAGTTGATCCACCACTACTCTTTTGGTCCAATACAAATATTTATATATGTGAATATATATATTAGTATTGCTTCAGAATATGATACACAACATATAAAATATTTAGTTTAATATATTTATAATATAATATTAAGTTTATAAATATTTAAAAATAGATGATAGCAATTCTCTTTACTCACCGCAATATTTGTTTGAACAAAAATATTCATAACTAAAATAACTAAGTTACATTTATTTTAATCTACAAAAAAAAATCACAAAATAATAAATAAATAAATAGATAATTAATTGTAATAAAATCTAGATTATCAATTCAATACGTAGATAATAAATTATAAAAAAAATTCTAAATTATTAATTGAAGTTGCCAGAATTTTTAAATTGTCTCTCTTTTCTCTCATATTCATGACCCTAAACTTTCAAATTCTAAAAGTACTGTGATAATCAATAATGAACATAGCAAGAAGTTGATATACACGAGGTGAGTTCAGTAGAAAAACAAAGAGGTAGACTGATATATGCAGCAAAATAGAATTTTATTATATTCGATACATTTAAATTATCTTTCTTTATGTTTCAAGAATGATTAGCCAGTGTGTATATTCTTGTTAAAAATTGTGAATTATCTTTCTTTATTAATTCGAAAAAAAATTGAATTTCAATCTTCTTTTACTTTCTCTTAGTTTGATATATGAAGCAATTGCAAAGCTCTTGCATGCTCGAAAGAGAGAGATATAAAGTGATTTTCTATGGTATCAATAGATAATATCACAACTCTCCAAAAACTATAAATAAAGTGTTTCATACTCTTTCAAGAAGATTTTGAACTCTAGCCGATTATCTCTTAATCGTATTGCATATTCCGCTGACAATTTTCAAAAGAAGAACACCAAAATTATATTTATATATATACATATGTATATATAAATGTATGTATGTGTGTGTATGTTTCGAGTCAGCTTTGTTGGAATTGATCTATGTTTCTTGGTGGTATTTTGCAAAGGATGAACAAGAGAGAGAGAGAGAGAATAACTGAAATAACAACTTCTTGAATGGGAATTAAGCGCCTGAAAAATCACATCCTCATGGCAAGGGTGTACATGCTATTTATACACTAAGTAAGTAAGGCTCAACCATAGTTAGTTGAAACCCAACTGTCATGGCTAACCTCTAATACATTTCACAAACTAACAAAACTGAACAATTACATTTAAATTACACTATTTTTAATACACCACCTTAATTCAAATTTGTCAATTTTTGCATCCCAATTTTGTTCTTCATTTCTTCAAGCCTCTTAGGCTTCAAAGCTTTGGTTAGCATATCTGCACACTGCTCCTCAGTTCTGCAATGCTCAAGGGCTAGTTTGTTCTTGTTAACTTGGTCACGAAGGAAGTGATATTTTACCTCTATATGCTTACTACGTCCATGAGCTATTGGATGCTTAGCAAGGTCTATGGTTGATTTGTTATCAATCATGAGCTTCATTACATTACTGCACTTGATGTTAAGTTCTTCCAGTAACATTTCTAGCCAACGGGCTTGGCTTGCACCAAAAGCAACTGAGATGTACTCAGGTTCACAACTAGATAATGCCACCACGTCTTGTTTCTTTGAACACCATGATATAAGAGCATCTCCAAGCATGAACATGTACCCGGATGTGTTGTTTCTGTCATCAACATCTCCACTCTAATCTGCATATGTGTAGCCAACAATTTCTATCTCAAAATTTTCTTTTGCTGTAGGAAACAAAATTTCACACTTTAGTGTGCCCTTCACATATCTAAAAATTATCTTCGCTGCAAGTAGATGATCCTTGCATGGTTTCTTCATGAATCTACTAACCAAGCCAACTCCATAGGTAATATCTGGCCTAGAATTACACAGATATCTCAATGAGCCAATGAGTTGCCTATGTAGTGTTGAATCAACCAAGTTATGTCTTCACCAGTAGGCAATTTTATTCCTGGTTCACAAGGAGTAGTAGCAGAATTGCAATCAAGCATATTGAACATTTTCAATATATCAGTTGCATATTTCTTTTAGTGAAGGAATATGCCACTCTTAGTTGTCACAAATTCCATACCTAGGAAATAAGCTATCCTGCCTATATTTTTCATGCCTATCTTCTCATAGCCATGTGGTTGCCTAGTGTAAACTTCTTCTTCTAATGGACCATTGAGAAAGGTAGACTTCACATCTAGTTGACTCAATGTCCATTTCCTCATACCAGCAATTGCAATTATGAGTCTTACAGTTTCAATTCTAGCTACGGTGTATATATTTCATTGAAATCAAGACCAGGCTTTTGCAAGAAACCTTTTGCAACTAGCCTTGCCTTATACTTGGCAATTTCACCGGATGGGTTGACTTTGGTTTTGAAAACCCACTTTACTTCTATGGATTTCTTATTATTTGGTAAATTCATCATTTTCCAAGTGTTGTTATTTCAGTTGTTATTTCAGTTATTCTCTCTCTCTCTCTCTCTCTCTCTCTCTTCATCCTTTGCAAAATACTACCAAGAAACATTGATCAATTCCAACAATTGGCACCAGAGCTATACGATCCACAATGGCATACGACGGTGAACAATGGTGATGTTAAAGAACAACAACCAAATTCAGGCGAAACTACCAATCTTTGATGGAACCAACTATGAGAGGTGGACGGAGCAAATGAAGGTGGTATTCAGATATCAAGACGTGCTTAATATCATACGCACCGGCGTCACACCATTAGAGATGAATCCCATGGAGGCACACAGGGCAACTCACCGTGAATAGATGAAGAAAGATAAAGCGATCTTCCTAATTCATCAATGTGTGGATTCAAATGTCTTGGAAAAAATCATTGATTATGAGACGGCCAAAGAAGCATGGAATGTGCTGGCTACAACTTACGCTGGTGACAAGCAAACCAAGAAGGTGAGATTGATGGCACTCCGGTGTCAACTGGGCTTGCTTCAGATGGAATCAAATGAGATGGTGGCACAATTCATAAATAGGTTGGTGATTCTTGCAAACCAAATGAAGAGTTGTGGTGAGGTGGTGACCGATTTGATGAAGGTGGAAAAGGTACTCACTGGTTTAACACCAAACTATGATCATGATGTTTCTGCAATTGAACAATCAAAGGACCTAGAAACATTGAAGTTGGAGCAATTATTAGGTTCTTTGGAAGTACACGAGTTAAAGATGAAGAATAGAGAAGGTATCAAGAAAGAGGAGAAGGATTTCGAGAGAGCCTCATTTGCCCAAAATCAAAAGAAATGTGGTGGTGATTCTTGGAAGAATAAGAAAGTGAAAGGCAAGTGGAAGTATAACAAACAAGAAAGTTGTGGTTCTAAGAGTGAGAATCAAAATAAAGAAGGAGAAAACACTGGAAAGGGAAAGAAGAAATCAAAGGAGCACATTCAGTGCTATAACTGTCAAAAGTATGGCAATTATGCAGATGAGTGTAGTAATCCTAAAGTGCCTAGGAAGAGAAGTGAAGAAGCACAATTTGCGCATGACTCTGATGATGAAGAAGCAGTAATGTTAATGGCCATTGTTAACAGTGAAACAGACATTGAGGAATGGTGGTATTTGGACACTGGCTGTTCAAATTGTATGATAGGACATAAAGATTGGTTCTGTGAAATTGATGAAACAGTGAGAAGAAGCATTAAATTTGGTGATGGCAAGTTAGTGATGGCTAAAATAATTGGCAAGGTGGCCATAAGAAGAGTAGATGGAACCAAGGTGACTATTAGTGATGTTCTATATGTTCCTAACATGGAAAGCCATCTGCTAAGTTTGGGACAATTGCTATAGAAAGGATTCTCAATGCATATGGAAGGTGCACACATGGAAGTATCTGACTCTAACGGGAAATGTGTCTTGAAAGTTCTTGTGTTTAAGAATATAACATTCAAGGTGGGAGTGAGCACCATTGAGCAAAAGTGTTTGACTGTCCAAAGCAATGACAGTGTGTGGAATTGGCATAGAAGGCTTGGACATTTGAACTTCGAAAGCCTGAACAAGTTGCAGAAGAAGAACATGGTTGTGGGACTACCTTCAATTGAAGTACCAAGGCAAGTGTGTGGTAGATGCTGTGAAGGAAAACAACCAAGGAAGGCTTATAATGCTACAATTCCAACTAGGGGCAAAGAGAAGCTTGCAGTGATTCACTCTGATGTGTGTGGCCCATTTGAAATCAAATCCCATAGAGGAAATTTGTATTTTGTCTCTTTTATAGATGACTTTACAAAGAAAATGTGGGTTTACCTGTTACAAAGAAAGAGTGAAGTATTTGTAACATTTAAAGCATTCAAGTTACTAGTTGAAAAGGAATTTGGTTGTTCAATTAAGATGCTTAGAACTGATGGTGGAGGAGAATACACATCACTTGAATTTAAGAATTTCTGCAAGGAGGAAGGTATAACTCATGAGGTGATGGCTCCATACACTCCTCAACACAATGGAACTGCTGAGAGAAGGGATAGAACAGTGTTAAATATGATGAGATCCATGCTGAGAGAGAAGCATCTTCCACATGATTTCTGGGCAGAAGCAGTATTCACAGCTACTCACATCTTGCATAGATGTCCTACAAAGAGGCTTGAAAATTTGACACCAGAAGAAGCTTGGAGTGGACTCAAGCCTAGTGTGAAACACTTCAAGGTATTTGACTCACTATGTTACAGACATGTATCTAAACAAAATAGAAGAAAACTGGACTCAAGGGCTCGGTAGGATATCATAGTACTGGGGCCTATAAACTCTTTGATCCCTTAAGCAAGAAAATTGTGATAAATAATGATGTGATCGTGGATGAGACAAAGAAATTGGATTGGAACAATGGTATGGAAAGATAAACCAAGAAACATTGATCAATTCCAACAAGCTTGCCCAGAAATACATATTCAGGGGCCAAATAACATCTGCAAACAAAAATAATGCTCCTTGTTAGTTACCCAAAAAAAAGGAAAAAAAAATAATCAATAATAAAAAAATTATGAAAATTTATGTTATCTTACCCATTTGTTTGTTTAAAAAAAATGAAGATAAAGCTTCCATAACATCTAGCGAGTATTAACGATTAATTGAAAAAGCATATGAATGAATGGAACTCTGTTATTATAGATATTGGAGATATTTATAGATCTTCTCAAGATATAGTTGATCAATAATTCTCAATTCTCTCAATTATTCACATGGTATCAACTTAATTTAGGCACATAACCCTTATCACCTTCTTTTTTTCCTTCTCCATCTTTTTCTTTTGTCCACCATGGCTTCCACCAGTAGTCGTGGTTCCTCATCTCAGCACAATCATAAATTTTCATATGGATGGACAAAATGGAAAGAGACAGCGTTCTAAGCGCGTACCACACTGCCACATTGCCGTACAAATGGGCATTATGAAAATGAGTGTCCAAGCCAATATACACCAAGAAACCCTTCTTTACAACTAATCTTGCTGAGGCGTTTCAAATGGGTTGCTCTCCTGGTAGCTCTAATGTTTCGGACTGGTATCTTGACACGATCGCCCCTACCCAAATGGCATCCTCAACTAATGTTCTCTCTGATTACCATCCTTACTCCGGTAATGATCAAGTAATTGTTGGTAATGGTGATCGCCTCCCTATATCTCATGTTGGAAAATTCAATTTGACTTCTAGTATGAATTTGTTGGATGTTTTGGTGGTTCCTCACATAACCAAAAATCTTCTGTCTATTAGCAAGTTAACATCAGATTACCTCGTTGATGTCCTATTTAGGGATAACTCCTTTGTTATTCAGAATCGGATAACCAAAGCTCATAAAGCAACATGTCGGCGTGATAATTGGCTATATGTTTTGGAATGTGGGTATTCTACATTAGTTGTTGCATCAAACAACAAAAAGTTACGTGCTTCCTATGAATTATGGCATAATAGATTGGGGCATGTAAACTTTGATGCTATTGCCTTAATGAATAAATTAGGAAATTTGCAAGTTACTTCTTTACTGCCAAAGCCTTCCTTTTGTGAATCTTATCAGTTTTCTAAAAGCAAACGACTATCTTTTACATTGAATGAAAAATATGTTGGTCATGTTTTGGATTTAATTCATTGTGATATGCGGGGTCCTGCGCCTGTTACTTCACCTGTTGGTTATCGTTATTATGTTGTTTTTATCGATGATTATTCTTGGTTCTCCTGGATGTTTCCATCGGCTGCTAAATCAGACTTTTATGTGAATCTCGTTCAATTTCAGAAATTGGTGGAAAATCAGTTTGCTAGAAAAGTTAAGATTTTCCAAAGTGATGGTGTTACGGAGTTCACTAATAATTCTGTAAAATTATTATTTCGAGATAAGGGTATTCAACACTTCATTTCTTATCCTTATCCACCTGAGCAGAATGGGAAAGCTGAACGAAAATATCACCATACAATTGAAACAAGTCTTGCTATGTTGTTTCATTCTCATGCTCCTACTTCCCTATGGTTTCAAGATTTTGCAACTGTGTTCACTATTAATCGCCTCCAATCATCCTTATTACAAGGGAAGTCACCTTTTGAAACCCTGTTTCATTATGTTCCTAATTACGGTAAATTTCATCCATTTGGCTTTGGGTTTTCCCTTGTTTACGCAGCTATGCAGAAAACAAGTACTACTCGCAGTACGTCTTGTGTGTTTGTTGGATATAGTCCTCAATATAAGGCTTTTTTTTGCCTTGATCCTGTGACATATCATGTTTTTATTTCACGCCATGCAACTTTTGATGAAGCTTGCTTTCCCTATGCTAATGACAGTGTGTCCACTACACTCTCGGACATTATATAATTTCATGAGTTTACTTCTTCTCCATCGCATGGTCTACCTGTGGCTGCTCTACCATTGCCACCTATTACACCACATCCCAATCCACCACCTCATCCAATGCAAACACGATCACATCCTGAAATTTTTAAGCCTCGCCATTTAGCTTATATGGCTACTACTCCATTATTTTAGGCTCTTCAAGCTTTTACTATTCCCAAAGGCTTTAAGAGTGTTGCAAAACATCCACATTGGATAGCTACAGTAGATGAGGAGATGAACGCCTTTCGAGCTAATTCAACTTGGGATCTGGTACCCCCTCCTTCTGGAACTAATAGAGTTGGCTCCAAATGGGTTTTTCAGACAAAGTTTATATCTGATGGGTCCGTTGATCGCCACAAAGCTAGAATTGTGGCACAGGATTTCACTCAACTTCCAAGCTTCGATTCTTCTCATACCTTTAGTCCGATTTTCAAGGAATCTACAGTTCGCATCATAGTATCTCTTGATGTCAAGAATGCATTTTTTAATTGTATTCTCTCGAAGCCCATTTACATGGAGCAACCTCCAGTATATATTGATGCTTCTTTGCCTGATCATGTATGCCTCTTGAAAAAGTCCATTTATGGTCTCAAGCAGGCTCCTTGTGCGTGGTACCAATGGTTATGTAACTTTCTCATTCTTATTGGTTTTTAGGGGATAGCCATGCAAATACTTCTATATTTATATTTTGAAAAATTTCCTTTGTTCTTTATCTATTGGTGTATGTTGACGACATTAGCCTCATAGGGAATTCTTCCAATCTATTGAAAAGTTTAATCTCTCGTCTTAATCGTGAATTTGCGATCAAAGACCTAGGCAAGCTCACTTAATTTCTTGGCTTGGAAGTTACTTATACATATGATGGTCTCTTCCTAAGTCAAGGAAAATATGCTCAGGACATTCTTGCCCGATTTGACATGACTGACTGTAAGCCTATTTTGACTCCTTTGGCTCTGGGATTTCTTTCACACGTGATGGTCCATTATTCTCATACATCACTGAATATCGTTTAATTCTTGGAGCTCTTCAATATCTCACGATTACTCGACCTGATCTAAGTTTGCAGTCAATCACATGAGTCAGTTTCTTCAGGCACCAACTACTGATCATTTTCAAGTAGTTAAGCGTATTCTCCGCTATGTTAAAGGTTCTACTTCTTTTGGTATTTTCTTCAGCAAGAGTGGGGAGTCTGGTCTCTCAGCTATTCTGATACTGACTGGGCACGACGTCTAGAGACTCATCGCTCAACTTATGGCTACTCAAATTTTCTCGATGGAAATTTAGTTTCTTGGAGTGCAAGAAAGCAACCCACCGTTGCCCGATCAAATTGTGAGTTCGGGTATCATGCAATGGCTACTAATGCATCAGAAATAATATGGTTTACACATTTGCTTAAGGATATTGGAGTCACATTGTCTTCACCTCCTACCCTATTATGTGACAACAATAGTGCTCTTTTCTTGAGTCAAAATCCGGTTGCACATAAGCGAGCAAAACACATCAATATTGACTATCCTTTTGTAAGGGAGCTCGTTCAATCTAGAAAACTTCAAACTCGTTTCATACCTTGTTCCTTACAGACTGCAGACATCTTCACTAAAAGTCTTCCTCGTCCGCAATTCCTTTTTCTAATATCCAAGCTTCATCTATGTGCTCACCCCACGTTGCGCTTCAAGGCGGGTATTGGAGATATCTATGGATCTTCTCAAGATACAATTGACCAACAATTCTCAATTATTCACAATAGACAATAGTCATCGTGATAACCCAAATTTTTATTGCATTTTTAAAATTACTTCTATGAAAATACTAATAATCATGATTTTATAATTTATAATATGAAAGTTTCCTAAGATTTCATGTAAGAATTCTATGACTTCATAATGAAATTTTCATGATTTATGTGCAATTATAAGATCTTGATTTTCATGGATTATATATGACTAATTGAATTAAATTAATAGAATAATAATTGAGATTATGAAATTTTACTATATATTAAGTTTTATGATTTCATGATTTTATAAAATCATCCATGATTTAATTTGCACCTTATGAAATTATTGCAATTAGATTATTTTTATGATGATATAATTTTTATGTATAATGAAATTGAGAAAAAAAACATGATTAAGTTATTTGATTAATATTGGGCCATGATTTAAATTTCTTAAGCTATAATTGGGCTTAATAAAATTAAATTTAATATTAAATGTCCAAATTCCAAGGCCCGAAGCCCCAATAGGATACCATGACTATATATATATATATATATGAGGATTATTAAGGATTAATACTCATTTACTTACATCTCAAAGTAAAGAAAATTAGGGTAGATGAGTTTGAGCCGCCACCGTCAACTCAATATCATTATTTCTTCCTTCTTCTTTCTTTTCAATCTTCGGATAATTTTATTGTTTAAAAAATTGATAGTCCTATTTCTGCATCTCTGAATTTTATGAAATTTTAAAATGTTGTTCCTTTGTGTAATATTGTTCCATGGTTAAAATTTCAATTCGATTGGATATCTATTTTATTTTATATGAATTTTCTATAACTCAATATCCAGATTTTTTAATTCCTACATTTTTTATTTTAAAATTCAAAATATATGGTTATAGATATTCAAATCTCTTGAATTTTGAATATGGCATTCATTCCTATGATGTCAAGTCATGTTTAAAATTTTCTGTCAATTGGATATTGATTTTATTTTATATGAATTTTTATTACTCCAGATCCTGATTTATAAAATGCTACGTTTCTGATTTGAAAATTCAGACTATAGGGTTATAGTTATCCAAATACCTTGAATTTTGAATATGTAGTTCATTCCTAGTAATTAGAGTGACATTTTAAATCTCATCCAATTAGATAACTATTTTATTTTATATGATTTATCTATCGTTCCACATTCAGATTTACAAAAACTCCTATGTTTCTCATATGAAAATTCAGAATATATGTTTACAATTATCCAATCTATTTAATTTTTAATATGTTATTTTTATGCATGTTAGTTATCTTTCATAAAAGTTTGAAGTCAATCTCATTTATAGTTTATGAGTTATAATAGTTATCCTACGAGTGTGCAGAATTTACAACTTCAGCTATTTTAATTTCAAAAATCCAAAATATATAGCAATTTTTCTCAGAATGATTTGAAAGTTTTATATGATACTTCCATATGAGTCTAGTTTCTATAGTTTAAAATTTATCCTTTTATTCCATATATTTTGTGATTTATAACATATTCATTCATTGATGTGCAATGAATAAACATATCAAATAGTCAGTGGCAAAATGTTACAACTTTCATCATCCATAATTTGGTATTGAAAAAAATGAAAGTCTCTTATTTGTGTATTGTATACGAACTACAAAAACAAAATGTGTCTAAGTTTAATAAGAGCATATTTTCACAACTTTTATAAAAATTAGTCCTCGTTTTCACTTCCTAAAATCTTCTAAATCAGTTTATAAGATTGTAAAACTTTCAAGTTTCTCTTAATAGTTGAGAAAACCTCTCCACCATTTTAAGGACTCTAATAAAAGAAATTTTCCTATTGTAAGAGCTCCAGAGGCCTAAGAAACTATAGGACAAACTTTATTAAAAGCAACAACAATTAGTGTATGTCTACGAGATGGGTAAAACTCTCACACTAATCATATGTTGTGGTTTGTGAAATTAACCTATAGAGAAATATGCATGATTATATGGCCATTATATATTATACGCATTGGTATTGTGAAAGTTAAATGTGACGTGATGTTAGTTTTGATGACATGATTTTCTGAAGAAAATGTTTGATATATGTATATATATATATATATATATATATATATATATTTATATGAATATGATTTCTTATTGGCAAGATTCGCGGTACAGCAGCACAATTTGTAAGGTATACGGATAACTTATTGGCAAGATTTGTTTTAAAGCCGCATAATGTGTAAGGTATACGGATAATATTGTACATAGATATAACTAAGATTTGCGGGTATGACTTGTACAAGATTCTGATCGAAAGATCACTTTGGGTAGCTCCCGAACTCATAATGCTCGAGCAGGACATTAGGTGTCTCAAGAAAGATTGATGTGCTCTTATGTGTACTATAATAAGTAAATAGTATTCATCTTATAAGATTTTCATGATTTATGATCATTAGTAAGTGTTTCAATGTACAATGTGTTCAATGTACAATGTGCTTATATGCGATGTTCTTTGTAATGTTTTCATATGTATGTCCTCTTGTGGGTAAAAAAGTTAGCCCACGGAGTATTTTACAATGCTCACCCCCTCACCTTTTCAGGTAAAAAGGTTAGGAAGGATAAACTTGGCCGTGGTTTCGATTCCGACTGTTTAGGCTTCTCCAATTAATCAAGTGTTTTAAAATTTAATTATTTTATCAAAGTTGTTTATGTTGTGTAAATAAAAATTTTGCACGAGCTATATTATATTTATTTCAACCATATGATTTCTCAATTAAACTCCTTTATTTAAAGTAACATCTTTTATAACATTAAAAAATATTTAATTAAGTGTGAAGTAGTAATGTTCCAAATGTGAATTTGGAACTGTACAGTCATCATCCATTTTCTCCATTTAAATGTACCTACTCATGAAATAATTATTTATTTATTATTTGCTTTTATTGTTCTTTTCTTTTCTTTTCTTTTCTTATTTATTAATTTTGGAATAAGTTTTTTTATTATTATTTTTGAGGTAAAAATAAAATATTGTGTGGTGTGTAAAGAAATCACGACAAAATAATTTTCACATTTGTGGTGTAGGAAAAAAACTTGGAGTATAAAACAACATTTGGTAGTGCGTGTAGCTGTCCCCTTAAGACTATTACAAATATTTTATTATTTTATATGAAAATATATATTTCCATCCCAAAATATATATTAAAATTAAATTATTTAATATTTTATTAAAAAAATATTTAATATTTATTTATAGTCAAAATTCAATTCAAATGATTATATACAAAATAAATTTTAAAATCTAACCCTAATAATCAACTAAAAATAATTACATTTTTTATATCTAATATATTATTTATAAATATATGTGATATAGATATAAAAATAAAGATCGTGATAAAAATTTAATTTAATATTCCAACTTATTTGAGAAATATTTTTTCAAAAATTGAAAATGAGTTGACACATCATTTTTCAGCTAATCCAAAATGGACGTATCATTTTTTACAAATATATTTTCAGAAGTTAAAATAAGTGAAATTTTTATATTTAAAATATATTATTATTATATTAATATATATATATTTAAGATGCTTAGGTATACCTAATTTGACTTTTTGGGCTTCTTATTTGTTGAAGAGTGAGTTGGGCCACCTTCACAAAAACAAAAACTTTCATATTTGTAATCTATATCTATATCAAATATAATAGTAAAAATGTAAAATATGCTAAGTGTAGTTTTTCTATCAATTTTTAGTTTCTAAAAAGGAGATATTTTTTTCTAAATGACTTGTCCTTTGTTGATTTTTTTAGAATTTTTTAATTTGTTAAAATATAAAAAACCTTTTTATTTTAAATCTATTTTTTAATAATATATTAAATTAATCCACTTCTCACTATCTTTAATTTTACATCAATATGCATATATAATATGAGATATTAGATGCAAAAAATATGATTATTTTTTGTTGATTATTTAAGGTAGATTTTAATATTTATTGTGTATTAGCTTGATTGTTTTTTATTTGGACTACAAATAAAAATTAATTAATATATTTTCTTAAAAAAGTAAATAATTTATTTTTTATACGATTAATCAACTTATTATGAAATAAGACTTTTATATTGGTACTTATGGAATATATATGTATATACAAAATTATAATTTTTCACATTTATTTAACAGTAAAATTATAAAATATTTAGAATAGTTTTAAATATTGATTAACTCAAAATTATATTATAAATATTTTATTGCGATGCACGAAAATTGTATTTGTACGTCTTTATTATTAAAATATATGTTGTTTATTACTAAAAATATTAGTAAATAAAATAATAATTATACATAATATCTAAGTTAATAACTTTCATGTTTAATTATGAATTATTTAAAAGAATTCAAGTCAAATATCCTTGAATTATGAATGAATTTGTATTTATCTACTTTTAAATTCAAACTGAATCATCATATTGCATTAATAAAATTATAATTTAAAGATCAAATAATTATATATTTGATTGTTTACAAAATTAATATATAAAATTTAATATAACAAGACTAATTAAACCTATGCTAAAAATAAATATTACATTTATAGGAAAATATTTGGGCACTTTCATTAGTAGATTGAAGATTAAATTGTAACAAAAAATGAAATAAAGTGAAATTATTTTGATTTTTCATGATTTGTTTTAAACATACCAAATTTGCTACAAATTTAAATATTGATTTTTTTTTAGATAATCTGAATATTAATTTAAAACTTATCAAATCTCTTGTTAATTCAATATTAAAGGCTACAATCACTTAATATGTTTAATCAAAATATTAACGAATAAATGATATGTCACTACTTATTCTATTTTATATTTTTAGAAATAACATTTAGTTGAGAAAATAAATTGATAAACATACATTTTACTTATATATAGATTTTTTATTTACAATATAGATATATGCATAATAGATATATATATATAGATAGAGGGGGAGAGATTTTTTTTATCAATTAAATTTTCCTTCTAAATATTAATCATTTGTTCCTAATTATTAATTAGGAATTTGATGTGGTGTCTTTCTAATAATTTAATAGTATTTTTTATGTTTTAATTAAACAAAGAATATTTTAATAAATGATACAGTAACTTATCATTATATAAAGGGTTAAACTTGACGACATGGAAAGGCGTCATATGGAATCTTCCCAGATGTTCATTCATAATTGGCAATAAATTCTCCAGAATTTCAGTGGAGGATTTAAAGCTAAAAAAGTAAGGCTATTCAACAATATACACTTTATGGAGTGGAGACAATTCTAATATTATATTTTCAGGTATTATGTAGTCCACCAAAAATATATATTTTCTTGAATCCATCTTTTATGTTTAATGACATACTATATATGATTAGGGTTAATTAATAATTATATAAATATAAGTCTCTAAGTCCACAATACTTGAAAGAAAAAGAACAAAAAAAAAAACCCTTATTATTTGTTAACGATAATAATTGGTAAAATATTCAGGTATATCAATTCCCTAACCATACCACAATTTATTCGTTTAAATTTATTTGACTAGACACGTTAATATAACATAATTGTATATGTAGTTTGATCTGAATTAGATGTTATAAATGTTAAATTAGTTGTAGCTTGGTATTAAAACAGCTTTCTTGGTGAAATTTTAAATGTGAGACTATTTTTATCAATTAATTAAAGGTATATTAGGTACTTGATTTGTTCCTTACGTTTATTTGAATAGGAGGAAGTATAAGTTTGAGAAATTAAAATGGGTGGATATTTCTATTTCTTTGAAGTGGCGGCAGGGGTGAAGCTTATTAGACTATAAATATCAAGTTCATCAAAAGAGCAACCCCTCCTCTCACAAAACAAGAAAAGAGAGGCTTCAGAATGAAAAAGTGGGTGGTGGTTTTGTTTAATATCACTCATAAGTTTAGAGCTATCAGTCAGGAGTGTGGAGTGTGGAGTGTGGAGTCTGCAATTGGTATTGACCTCAATCCATGCACTCTGCCGGACTGCCACCTGTGCAGCTGGACCCAACGGCAAGTATTGTGTCTGCTTGGGTTGATGCTCCATCTCCAACCACAGATCAACTCCTCCTCTTCATCTCTCTTCTTTTCCTATCTTCTCTGATTTCAATAATGTAAATGTATCTCATTTCTTTTGCCAGAAAGGGTAAGTGTAGTTTCTAGTTCGAGCAAATATTGCACCTGATATATTTTACCGACCTTCATATGTCATCTGTCTGATCTTATGTTTCGATCTACTGCCAAGATTAGGCATTGGGCAGAAGGGTGCGTCTTTACTCCATAAGATCATCGTGGATATTTCACTTTTTTAATATTTGAATGAACACGGAAGAAAAAAAGATCTCTATTAGATTAGAAGAAGAAAATACCCATCTGTCTACTGTGGGCACATCCTAATATGCTTTCTGTTTACATCTTGATCTGCACACCTCGCGGGCAAGTGAGCAGCCAAAATAGGTTAAGAGGTACTTGGAAACTAGTTTACGAGATTCAGAAGAATTCTATGAGCAGATTTTGATCACATGGTTTATAAATGCAATAAGGAATGTAAATACAATAATACTGTTAACAGTGTAACAAGAACACATGAGAACAATCACTAGTACTTAATACACTAAAAGCAACAGATATGGGCACCATTATGCAGTTTACAGATAACAGATACAGATACAGATTGACCTAATTATTATAATTACTGAAACAATTGATTGAATATCTCTACATGTTTCACTGAATGGAATCAGTTTGATTTGTTACAGCAGTATGCTCCTTCGGTTTGGATATACCAGCAGTAAATAATCTTTGCAAGACATTCAGTCGCTCTGCGACTAGAGATTCTTCAAGTTCCTCTAGTTGGGTGTGTTCTTTTTCCATAATTAGCTCCAGATCATCGAAATACTTCAGCTTGCGCTGCACTTTCTTCACCTGCATTTCAAAACCAGTATGAAATTAACATACATCCAAAATCACAAGGCACAAATTGAGATATATATAGGAAAAACATATGTTGCACCCCTTACAGCCCCCCATTGTACATTCGTTTTCTAATGACCCTGTACTTAATTTCAACACTATTGCTGCCCCCCTTTTTTTTTGCTTTTGCGCCTGACTTCCATTTTCTTGACCATTGAAGGTGCATGGGCTAAAATAAAGTGCATGATGAAAAAGTTTACAAATGAGAGTGCATGGGCAAAAATCACCCCAAAAAAAAAGTGCAAGGGGCAAAGCAAAGATTTAAAAAGTACAGGGGGCAAAAGCCTAAGAATGAAATAAGAGGGGGCACAATATGCATATCTCCAAAAATATAAGTTCCATCAGGCTCTCTTGTATTGGGTGAATATGACAACACAATTCTTAAGAACTCAATTTTGGCCCATTTATGTTTGTTTAGAGTCAAATGTTTTTTTATCAAAAAGGTTCTGAATATGAATTTATACGCACACTTCTTGGATCCAGCAAGCTTGTGTCCAATATACTCTGCAACTTGCACAAAACAGCTGGAATTTAAAGATAGTGTCATTTGAATAATCTGAGGAATTAGGGTAACTAACCTGGGCTTCGATCATAGAAGACACCAAGTGGCCGATCTCTCTCTCCTCTTGATCAGCCAACAACTTAGCATTTGCTGCAGCAGCACCAAGTGCCGTTGCAGTTGCAGCTCGTGTTCTCAAATTCAGGGGTATTATACTCTTCACAGAGGAGACGCCCACAATTTCTGTGGAATTTTTAATAATGTATTTAGTTCCTCCAACAAAGTTAGAGCACAATAAGGATCATTAACGAAGAAGAAATAAGTTATATTAATTCTTCATACCTGATTGATTGGGGCTTTTATCTTCTTCTGCATTATCAGCATCAGCATCTCTGATGAGTGAAAGGTAAATTTGGATCCAACTTTAGAATTCTAATCAATATATTAATCCAAGATGTAAGGTCTAAAATATGATTAGAATATACCTGTTGTGATAACGGGCTTCAGGTGAGGATTCTGAGTTGACATAATGATTATCATCATCATCATCATCAAATAGTTCTTCTGAACATTGGTTCTCATAGCAAAGAGAAGTGACAGCAGCATCAGCTGCAGAAGCCGTGACATGTGGGCCCAACATTGTGGAGATGCGAGTTACCTGGTAGACTAGATGTCAAAATCCAACGGAGCTATGAAGGAAACCTACTGAATAATAGGACATAGACTTTCAAGTTATATTATACTAGCATATTTAAAGACCTGTGGCTCCCAATTTCTATGGAAATGATTTCTTAAGAAGTTTGTAGCATATTGAAGCGATCATTCAGTTCACTGATAGAATGAGAATATAGAATGACATGTTCAGTGAGAGACAGAGACCCAATCATAGACATCAAACCAAGATTTGGACAAGTATCTCCCTTCATCCCAGCGAAATCATTGTAGCCAAACATATTACATAATCATTTGATTCTCCGAAAGATGAACGTATCAACATCCTGTAAAGATCCTAGTAAAGTTTTTCAGTGCAGTGGATTTGACAAATGCTACAAGTCAAAACAGGAAAAGTAACCTCTACAAGATTTCTAGAAAAGGGAATCAAACATATGCACAGTGCACACACACATATGTATATATAGTGAACCAAAAAAGATTAAAAGAGGAACCTGCTTCATCAAAGAACTTCCAGCATCTGAAGTTGGGCCAGTGCACACTCTTTTCAGTGGTCGGCCTTCATCCTTAGCATCTCCATTCGGCTGATCCTTAATCTGAAGCTCAGAGTTTGGGTCCTCAGCCTTCACAGGTTCTTGTGACTCACTAGAAACTACCCCTGCTTGTTTAGAATTACTAACATCACTAATTACATCCAAATATCTACCCTTTCGAATACCAGCCCCGAACATAAGATCACCAAACGGCAGCTGTATAAGCTTTGATATACATTCCAGTTTGCTTTTTGTCTGAACATTCTTAGCAACCAGATCCCAGTCATCTCCATGCTTCAAAACAGATTCTAAAAGAAGTAAAGTTTCAGCTTCTGTCCAGACAGATGCCTGATTCACAGTATCTTGCAACTTGAAATCATCTGCTGATTTGTCGGTCTCGTAATTGCCACTTTTGAAGCACTTCTCGCAGAGAATAAAGCTTTTTTCCTGATACATGGAAAGCTGAATTAAAAAACAACCCATTTTGTGGTAATAGCTGAGAAATAAAGATCTGTATCGCCACATTTTGCCAACTTTTATACTCCCTCTGTCCCAAAAAGAAAAGATGACTCGTTTTTGGGATGGAGGGAGTATTTCACTTCAGGGTGTCATTGACTGCAAAGAAAAAAAAAATCTTGTACATCTTTAACAGATACTATCCATTTACATATTGTTGTTTTATTTATCGAGTAATTGTACTTGCGGACATTATTCGTAATATGTCTATCTACAGAATTATTAATATAAATTAATGATTCCAATTAAAACAATAGAAAATCCTTCTAAACCTTTCTATTGACAGCTGAGACATGAAGATTAGAACACACACGCACACATAAAAAAAAAAAACAGAAGGTGAGACTATCGAGGAAGAAGACAGAACTCAGCACATGTAGAAGAAACATACATTAGTCAGGTACAAGATTCAGAACAACAAGTTTTGGAGAAAAATGGAGAAATTGTGAATCCAAGGCAGTTCTCCAGATTACACTTCAGAGCCATAACTTGTTATGGAATGATTGTATTTGAGAACCTCCAAATTTCAACATCAACAATGAGGATTGCAAACTAATATATAAGGTTTGTTACGAGGAAGCAATAATAGTAGAGCAGAGATTTATAGAGTGATCAAACCTTATTTTTTACTACAAATTTGAACACAACAAAAATGGCAAAGAAGATTGGTGATTGATAGAAGGTATATAGGAGAATACTAGGTTAAGCAGAAAGAACAGATAGTAGTATGCAAAGAGTAGCTTGAGGAGATGAGGTGTTTGCATAGGCATTCGTTCTCAGAAATTGGCATTACAGAGATGCAAGTGCTCATGATCATCACACATAATTTATAGAGAACACCAGTTGTTGTTTATAAAATAAATAAAGATATCTGCAGCCCCATTGTATTTTTGAGTTTGCACTCATGGCAACAATTCTTTGTCATTCTGCACAGTTGACAAAAACATCAAGACTTAAAAGAGCTTTCTTAGGAGACTCTTCATACTGGGTAATCAAACAGCTAGGACAATTACTCCGCTTTTCTACCATATATTCTAAGCGGCACTAAAACATCAAGGAACAGAATTTAACTAAGTCCACTTTGCCACGTAATACCCCAGAAGAGTGACTGCCCCACTGTCGAGGTTTAAATAAAGTATATTACATTTTGGTAGTCCATTAGAAATGCTTTTCTCGGAAGCATAGAACTAAATCCATTAATCTGAACTAATACATGAATGCTGTCAAGGATCTAATTGTGAAACATTCTTTGATGATCATAACCAAATACAAGAAGAGATACAAAGACAAAATGTTCGTTTTGGGACAGCATTCTCATTATTATTGTATGAGAAGGTTGACTCGCTTACTGTTGTCCAAATTATCACAAGTTGCCCATTATGAAACACATAATCTAGAGTGGCCACAATTTTTACAGGAAACACATACTCAAATGTAGAAGATATCATGAAGCCTTGCATCGTTCCTTTTTTCACGCTGCTCTAGTATTATCATGTATGTTAATTTGTAACAACCCTCAAAAAGGGGAAACATTCAAACAGATGGGTGCACCTTTTGCTCAAGCAAAGCACTGGTATGAGGATCTTAATACAATATTTCAACCAAAAAAATCTAGAACACATGATGTTGTCATATTCTCCTTATTAGCCATTTGCAGCATTGAGTTATTTTCCATTTCCTTGCAGCTAAATCTAGTTGCATTCAAATTGTGTTAAATGAACACTGCATCATTCACCTTTCAATTCATATAATTCATATCATCAAATTAATCAATAAAAAAAAAAACCATGAGAACAAAAGAAATCAACAACCAAATCCATTTACCAAACCAGACCATGGAACCTTTACCTTATTGTATTCGTAGTGCACAGAATCACAGTTCTCTTTACAACTTGCACATACTACGCCCTTCTTCTCTTGCATCATCAACTCCCCATAAACATCAGAATAAGACGCCAACGGCGGCCATTTGAACCCACTTTCTCCCACTCCCCCAACAACCCCACCACCATCCACCGCCACAGATGGAGGTGGGGGCGGCGCTATAATCGGTTTCATCGAATTCGGCGCAGCGACTACTCTCACCCCATGCGGGGCACCTTCTTCAATCTTCACCCTACCCTTCCAGTTCTCTTCTTCCTCCTCACTCGCCGTCTTAGCACTCGCGCCATTACTATTTTTCTCATTGTTGGTATCAGAAACGTTGAAATTAATGAGACCCCATTTCTCTAGAAAGGTAAAAACTTTAAGAAGAACACTAATGTCACCTACTAGTGACTTTCGGACCTCAGTGAACGTCAGTTTTCGCGAAGGGTCTTCTCTGTATTTGGAAATTATGAAATCCCTGTACTCTTTGTAGATTTTTGGTGTTCTGGTGACTGAACTACCGTCGAAAAACTCTCTCAGGGAAATCCTTTCCAATTCGTGAATGTTACTCCAAGAGAACCAACCTTCATTAAGAAATTACACATAAAGAAAAACAGGATACAGATTAGGGCAAAATAACTTCGGAGAAGATATATAGACGCATACATAAATCATCACTCCAGGGGGGGCTTACTGGAGTAGCTGGGGATGGTGTAGAGCTCCAAGTCCTGAGTGGTTCTTTCCATGGCGAACATACACAACAAGCTCGGCCCGAATGAATGAATTGCGGTCACCGGTCAGTGTTTGGGGTTAAATTGACTTCAGATTTATATGACAATTGCGCCCTCCCAATTTGTTGGGCTGACCGGGGCAGGTCATGTTGAAATAAAATAACAAATCTCAATTTAAATAAATTTTATAGGATATATTTAAAAAAAATAAAAAATAAAAAAGATCAAAATCATTAAGTAGCAGGATTTATTATAATTCGAAGGCAGCAATCAGCATGGGTTCTAATACAATAAAAAACGATTACAGAAACCCCAAAGGATCAAAACATGCATTTTGAAGTGTTACTTTAACAACAGAGTAAGCAATGCTATTTGTTTGTCTACTAACAAAACAAAATTGTAATATGCAAAAATTTATATACATGCACCATTTGATTATTATTTATTTTATTAAAAAAAAGTTATTTATTTGAATTGAATGCATGGTCCACTCGATGCACAAAAGATTCACTCAATTTAAAACATGTATATTCACTAAGGGTATATTTGGATAGGGCTAGAGGGGATTGTAACATTGTATCACAACTAATGCATAATAAAAAATGGTATTTGTTTTAAGTTGTGACTTGTGATAGGATAGATTGTTATTTTAGATGTTAAATCAGTAGGCATTAGTGGATATTTATAATATTATTATATTGTGAAAAGTGATTTGATAAAAATTGAATGATTGATTAATTATTATAATTTTTATTGAAAATTGTGGAGTTAATAATTGTTGATGGATGATTGAGATATATATATATATAATATTATATTTACATTAATTATAAACTAAAAATATATCGATAATAAAACATAAATTACATAATAATATATTATTATATTTATATACCTACTATACTTTATGTTTAAAATAATAATAAAAATGATAAACAAACCATTGATAAATATTCTATTATAAACGTATTACATAAAAATATTATTTTATTTTATAATCTTAATATAGATTTTGCTCTAAAATAATAAAAATGGAGAAACAATTGATAAATATTATATTATAAACATAAATTAATAAAAGTAGTATTATATTTATATATTCTTAATAGAATTTATTTTATAAAGAATAAGAAAACATAATAAATAATAAATAATATCATTAAGTTTGATGTTTTAATAAAAATCAATCTCTGCATTTAGGTACTGATTACCATTTATTGATAAATTTATGACGACTGCTATTCACGTTGCATATTTTTCTAAAGACATCTCACTCATTTCGATAATAAAAAAATATTATTAAAAACTATCCTTACTAATATTAAATTAAAAAAATAATTAAAATGAAACTAAACAAATAAAATATAAAAGTTGAATTGTGATTTAGATGCAAATTAACATAAATGTCATAGATAAGAGATTATAGGCTAAGAGTGGTGTGCGTCAGGTGCAATATATACTCAATTCACAAGAATTTTAATTCATGTGCGTCGGGTGCAACATATACTCAATGCACCATATACATACATAGGCCAAAACTTGCAATCTTCAGATCTCCTCTTTATTAAACTCTCCAACACTGCCTCTCTATCCAAGCTACCACCAACTATCAACCCTGCACAACACACCTCTACCACCATCTCCCACACCATATCCATAACCGTCCCTACCACCACCTCGATCTCCACCGACAACACAAGAGAACAAATGAACAATACTACTATTGAACGACATAGTCATAGATTTATAGGATATAATTTCCTCATCTCGATCGCGCCAAAACCACAACACTCATCTCCCTCTGCATCATCGATTGCATGTTGCCACATTACTTCCCTCTTATGCATACTACTTCACTAGGCTAGGCCTCTTCTCTGACGACCGCAACTCCATCTTTCACCCTAGATGGCCACAACTATTTACGGGCTTTCAAGATTGACGGGGCTAAAGGGAAGATGAAGTTCATGGCAAGGTTCATCGAGATGGAGCGCAGATGGAAGAGTGGGACACCGTTCATTGGCAAGTGGGGATTCACCCACCGTGGCTTGTATTTGATGTTGAAGGGAAGAAACATGGTGGGGAATACAAAGGTGATGAAGAGTGTGGTGCGTTCCACAGTGGCCGGGGCTATTTTGTCTCTATTTTTTTCATTGACTTCGGAAAAATTAGGTAAGTACATGTTAGGCATATTTACTATTGTCAAGGTTTTGCCTATTTATACATAGACCTTGCAAATATCTACATTTGAGAAACTAGCATACGACGTGAATATGAGAAGAGCACATACAATGCAAGATTTATATCCAAACTTAGAGGTTATAATCATTGAAAGCTACTGTGCATATCACTCGCTATGGTTTTTTCAATGATTAATCTTTAATTTCATCATCAATTATTAAATAATTACACTTGGGACTACTATTATACTACCGGCAAGTAGTTCATGACTTATTATAATATGAGCGATTCTCTTATGCATTAGATGCACACAGTGTAACTCAACGAATAATAATTTTTAAATAAATCATTATCATATTATAGGTAAAAAAAAAGTAATATTGTTAAAAGTTAACAATAATATTTTTTAGAGTAACAAGTTATACATTTTGAAAGTAACAATAATGTGTTTTAGTACTAATATTTTTTTAAGTAAACAAATAAGACTTTTTATTTAAACAAGAAAACTTGTTAGATTATATTGTACGGTGCACTTGATGCAAATAAGTTTGTGTCTTATAATATACAATCATATATTATATTTGGATATGGTGATAATACAAATCACAAAAGTCGTATAAAGTGAGTCATTACTAAAATTATTTTGTGTGATTATTGGTCCCAATTATGCATGTTAGACTAATTGAATTAAAATTTTGAGATAAGATTCCGTTAATAAAAACATGAATTGATAATATATAGTTATTGGATTGTCATAAATTGATAAGTATATGGAAATGATAACATTTAAGATTTATTTTGGAGAAAATTATGAGTAATTGATAGCAATAAGCTATTGGTAATTTATCAACTCATAAATTATGTCCACACTAATGAGATTCATTTACAATTGTGATATTTTTATATAACTCAATTACAAAGAGAAATTTGATGAATATAAATCGATATAAATTTGTAGGTTATGTGAAATCATTATCTTGGAATCCATCTTGTCTTTTAATTTACTTTTCGTTAGGGGTGGAAAAAATACCAAAAACATTGGACCGTACTTACTATACCGAAAAGTATCAAAAAAAAGTGTAACGATATTTTTGATATTGTATGGTACCTTATCGATAATTTTTGGTATGCTAACATATAGAAAAATAAAATGTGTGGTACACAAATATACCCAATGATGTTTCGTTGTAAACCAAAAATACCAGTATATTAAAATATCAAAACACTTTCGATTATTGTAGTAATCCAAAATATTTTTATTTTGCATAATTGGAGCTCATTGGTCTTAATTCTATGATTTACATGCTTATATGATTGAAATGAATTTTTGGGTGATTAAGTTATCCATTTATGATTTAAGGTGAATTAATGAAATAAATTGAACTATTTTGTGATTAAATTCATTTAAATTGAAATTGGTTATGATTTACTTTTTTTAAGCTAATATGAGCTTAATAAAGTTAGCCATTATTTATTAGGTGCATAACCGAGCCTCAAAGTCCAGTAGAAATTAAACTCAAAGGAGGTATAATTATGCGTTAATATATTTTCAGTCACACTCAAGATAATTCTCACAACTAATATAGGTCTAGGGTTCCGCTGCCAAGCTGCTGCAACAAAAAATTAGGACTTTGGGATTATTTATTCGATTGTCATTGCTACAATCCTCTATACACAATGCTCGGTCCCATATAGCAAAATAGTAAAAAATGATATGGAACCTCATTTTCACTTTTTTTTTTTTGTCAAAATTAGTTCCAATTTTCACTTTTTAAAGTATCATAAGTTAATTTATAATGTTTTTAGGCAACAAAATATTAGTTATTTATAGATTAAGATTTTTAAGTAATTAAAGAGTTTAATGTTAAAGACTTAGGACAAATCACACTTGAAGATATCATACTCGCTATTATAAGATATGGGTAATACTCATACACTAACTTATGTGTTGTGTTATTAATTACCCTTAATAGTTTGAATGCATGTTATATGACAACTGTTATAATATGCTTGATGATCCCATGAAATGTATGTTCTAAGAATTTTTACTTTATGGGATGATATGATACGTGGGTGAGCCATTATATGAATGATGATTATGTTGTCTAGATTACACATTGATATAGTGAACTTTGTTATATGATAATAATAGGTGCTGGTTCCTTATGATATGGTCTATGGATAATATGATTGATGTTTATTTGATTTTCTTATGTGCATGATTCGTCGTAAAGCTATACAATTTGTAATAGATACGGGTAATACCCATATGTAGATATAATTAAGATTTGTGGGTACAAAGTTGTGATTGAAAGATCACTTTGGAAAGCTCCCAAACCTATGATTGTTGAGTTGGACATTACGCGTCCTAAGCAAGATTTATGTATCTTTATGTGTGATAAGTAAATGACATACATATTTATAGGATTTTCATGATTCGCAATCATATGAGAATTGTTTAATTGAATTTTGTGTCTAATTGTGATACAATTGTTACGTATTAATGTGTAGGTTCTCGTATGGGCATTAAATTTAGCCCACATACTGTATTTTCAACACTCACACACCACATTTTTAGGTAGAAAAGTCCAAGAGAAATATGAGCTATGCTCTAGAGCTGGCCTATCGCCTGTGTTGAAAGTCATAATTTTTAAAATAAAATACATAATTATATAAAATATATTTTGATGAAAATTGTTTAAAATAAAAATATCCATCAATATAAAAACATATTAAAATATACCACAATTAATGTATGAAAATAGTATTATAGATTAAAAAATTAATATTTTATTATTATATATGCTATATGGATATCAAATAGTAGATAATGAAAAAATGATTGATTTGATATATTTTTCACAAAAAATGGAGTTGAGATGAAAAAGTTATAAACCTTTAAAAATTAGAGTAAAAAAACAAATAAAAAAAAGATCTAATTGATCATCACAATTTCTGAAAATAGAAAGCTATTTTAGGCAGAAAAATAACATTTCCGTAAACAATCCAACAGTCCTCCTTTTATATAGTTATAGATGTTGAATTATAAATATATGTGTGTTGGTTTTAAAATATTAAATTATAGTTTTAGAATGTAAAGGTAGTGGTAATGTTATGAAAGTGATTTTGGGACGTTACATGTATACCGGTTATTCGGTATACATACCAAAATACAAATGATTAATAATAAAATAATTATTCAAAATTTTATTTTGGTATAATGGTAGTTTCGATATATCAAAATTTGGGTATAAAAATAGTACTTACTGATCCCCAACAAGAATTTTGATAATCTTGGTATACCGATATTTCAGTAAGAAATGTATACCAATTTTTTTAGTATAAAATGGTATACCAAAATTTCAAAGTATCAAAAGTTTGGTATAATAATGGTGTATATTTTTTATATACCAAAATTTTCGGTACCGTATATAATACGACACAAAAATTTTCAGTATATCGTAATAAACCACCTCTACTTTTCGTGAGAAATTTTGAGATATACAAAGTATTGTTTTGAAACATTTAATTTACTTTGTCTAACTTCATCCGAATGATTAATTGGACAATAGCACTAGAGGAAGAACATTAATATAAAAATGAATTGTCATATTTTAATCCTTGTCATTCTGTCAATTAAATTAAGCAATCATTGATCTGAATAAGTTTGATAAAAAACTTGTAAATTTATAAAATTTGAAATCAAGGTCCTTTACCATGGGGTCTGATCCTCTTGAATTCAAGCGGCAACACCAACATACACAATGTCTAGCTTCAAACTAAACTGCAAAAACAAAATCTCACTAAAAATATTACGATTTCCAATTTAAAATTCTAACAACAAACTTTCTTCAAACACTACAATTTCAACCCAATCCATCCAAAATACCAATTATAGCCTCATATAATAAACAGATAAATATTCTCACAATCACAACATTGATATTTATACAAAATAAAATAAAATAAAATAATCCAAAAAATAAGTTTTATTGGACAAGTAATATGATATAGGATGCGACTATTCAAACCCCGAATCATCTACATACACTCCAGAAAAAAAAATTAGATAAAATTAAACATTATTAAAATAACTAAAATACGTTCACATATATTTTAATTTTTTCATTGACATCCATTATACATTTCTCATTTTTGATGAAAAAACCAGCCCCTGGCACAAGCCAAAAGGCAAACATTTCCAAAAGAATGTCATTATAAATATTTAAAAACTAGAAAGAGAAAAATCGATATAGCATCGTCTTTAAATTGCTTGAGCATTCAGCTTTCAAGTAAGCATCAATATCACATCAGTATAATCCACCTTTAAATCAGAGTATAGCGCCTCCATCCCTTATGGGTCAATGATGCGAGAAGATTCATTAGCAATGATATCGAAAAACAAACAAATTAGAAATGTTTTAAATCAAAAATTTTCCAATGTATAATTTCATCTAAAATATTTATAAAACAGGGAGTTTAGTTGAAAAATATGGACTTTCGAAAATGTTTAGATGACAACTTGACAAGTTTATCCTCTTCTTTTTGTTGTGTTTCTTCTTCTATTTTTTGTTTTTTTAATTATAAGGATATAATTGTCATAAATATGATGCATTTAGTAAAGAAAAGAAAAGAAAATCAATCTTAAATAAAATATAATTAGTCAATGGGATGTATTTAGAGAATTCAAGTGCCAATAGCCTCACTCTATCCTTATTTAATATAAAAGCAGGAATGCCGAAAATAAGGAATTTGCGAGATGTCATTACCACAAAAATCTTGAACACATGTCACTTCAAGAAATATTGATCATTATTTAATTAAAAAATATCTTTAAAAAATTTATATGTAATTTTTTTCTAATTAAAATTTTAAAATTCAAATAATTTTTTTGTCACAAATCCGTTTTTGAAATGTGATATATCGTATTAATCGTCTTTTTATGATCTTTAATTTAATATCAATATTGTATATATCAAAATAAGATATTATATTTAAAATTTAAATTAAATTTTGTACAATTTTATTTAAAATATGTGTTAGATTTAAAAAAAAAATTGATTGAATTCTTATATGAATTTGAGACAATGTGTAAAAAATAATAAATATTTGTATAAATAAAAATAATAAATATTTTTATAAAATAAAATTATTATACAATTCAAGTATATAATTAGCTGTTTCCTTTTAGTATTTTTAACTGATTTAAAATATTTGTATTGACTTTAAGAAATTATGGTGGGTTGCGTCATCAAATTTATTATTTGTCAGATAAAACTTTTGAAAAAGTGGCGCACTAGACATATGGAATTATATTTCAAATTGATTTGAGTGAAACTCTATTTGATTTTATAAGTGGAAAAAAAATTATAAAGAAAAATAAACACACACAAAATATAATTAGAAAATGTAGTGTTTTAATTATTTTGATTATTTAAAAAAATAGTCTACTATATCTATTAAACACTACAACAACACATGCAAAAATTATAAATTTTTTATTTTATTTTATAAGTATTTTGTTTGCTCTATGACCACTTGCTTCGTTATAGTTCTATATTTTCAAATTTTTTCATATCACTTATATATTTTTTATAATCTTTATAATAATAATAATAATATAATTTTATAACATATTATTCATATAATAAAATATATTGTATCCCGTGCATCGCATGAGCAAACAACTAGTGTCATTTCAAGAAATGTTCAGCATTTTTTACTTAAAAAGTATCTTCAAAAAATTATATATAGTAAAAAAATAATTTTTTTCTAACTAAAATTCTAAAATTCACATAACTTTTGTTATAAATTCTTTTTTGAAATGTGATATATCATATTAATCAGCTTTTTACAACCTTTAATTTGATACCAATATTGTATATATCAATATAAATATTATATTTGAATAATGAAATAAATTTTTTACGAGTTTATTTAAAATATGTGCTAGGTTTAAATAAAAAAATGGATTAAATTCTTGTATGAATTTGAGACAGTGTAAAAAGATATTAAATTATTGATAGAATAAAATTAATAATATTTTTATAATATAAAATTATTATACTATTCAAGTATATAATTAGTTGTTTCATTTAATATTTATAATTGATTTTAAATATTTGTATTAATTTTAAGAAATTATATTAGGTTGGATTGACTTTAAATTTTTTAAAATTTAATTTGTCCTGCAATTTATTATTTATTAGATAAAACATTTGAAAGAATGATGCAGTAGACATTTGAAATTATATTTCATATTGATTTGAGTGAAACTCTAATATTTCTACTTTCTTATATCTATTACATATTAAAAATGTTATTTCTAAATATATAAAGAAAACAAACACAAACAAAATATAATTAAAAAGTGCAATATTTTAATTTTTTTAATCATTTAAAAACATAGTTTACTGCATGTGTGAAACACTACAACGACACACATAAAATTCATGATTTATATATATATATATATATTATAAATATCATGTAAAAATCATGATCTTTTTTACATATATTTTATAAATATTTTGTTTGTTCCATGTCCACTTACTTTATTATAGTTATATGTTTTCAATTTTTTTCTGTCACTTATACATTTTAAAATAATAATAATAATAATAATATAATTTTATAACATATTTATTATTCATGTTCTAAAATATTATATATGAGTCAAATACTCATTACCCGAAAATTTTCAAAACCCCTACTCCAAATGTACCCGCCTTTTGACTCTATTACCCTGCCCTAATTTTTAATTTTTTTCCAAAAAGCAGAGCTCATTTTCAATTCCGACCTCCACCTTACTGGACAAACTCCCTCTACCAGTCTGGTTGCTGTGCATTAACTCAACTTGAAACAGCCATATGATACAACTGCGCGGGCGCATACACATACAAGCGAGCAGGTATTTTTAGGGCTTTGGGATAGCGTTAAATATTGAGTAATTCTTATGGATTCGGATAAGGAAACAACAGAAGAGAGCGACAAACAAGAGAGGGAGAAGGGATCGACTGAAGTTGAAGAAAAAGTACAAACTACGGAAGATGCTGTTGTCGAAGAAATCGGAGAAGTGGAAGAGGAGGAGGGAGTTGAAAAAAAGAAACATGACAATGGGAAGTCAGGGGAGATAAAAGAAGAAGAGGCAAGTGCTGGGGAGAATGAGGAAGTGAAAGAGGACGAAGAAGAAGTAGAAGAGGGTAAGAGCGGGGAAGAAGATGATGGAAAGGTAAAAGAGGTCAGGACGCGTAAGAAAAGTGTAACAAAGGGATCAAAAAAAGAGAAGACGAGTGAGACCCGGGAATTATTGTCACCGAAGACGCCAGGGAGTGACAGGCCGACCAGAGAGAGGAAAACAGTGGAAAGATTCACGGTGAATGTGACGGCAAAGGGCTCTGCTAGCAAGCCTTTGGCCATTGAGAAGGTATCATGATCATTGTTGTTTCCTAATTGTTGCCATCTTATTGCAGTGCATAGCAGAGTATCTTTTTGCTCTAGAATGTTGGCATCATGATATGAGAAAGAGATAAAGCGAGAAGGGAAATAGTTTCATTGTTTATTCTTATAATTCATAAGAAAGAATTTTCTTTGATGTGATTGGAGGGTAAAAATAATAAGTGGTATGTCCATATTGAATTTTTGCAAGCAAGATGTTGTCTTTTCCATGGACTCTTTTTGCATGTGTCTTTATAGCTATACACTTCATTTATCAGATTCCTAGCCTTTAACCTGAGGTACGGCACATAGATTGTCCTTCTGTTCCCATACGAGAACACACAAGAATAATTGATGGAGATAAAATTTTTTTAGGCTGTTTTTGGATTGAGTTATCTAGGTACAGGGAAAGAAGTATTCCAGAAAGTGTTTCTTTCGGTTTGTGGGTCAATATGTATTTAAGTTAGCATGCATCAGCTATACACTGGACGGATTCACTAAGATGTGTATATTGGAATTTGCGGACTCAAAAAGATGGAACTGATAACTAGATAAGAATATGCAAGTTCAAGTCAGAATAATGATTTTATGTCCTTACTCATTTGAGTTTGCAGCTGGTATTGAACTTGTTTATTTATAATAGATACAATTTAATTTTTAACTGTTTGTGGTAAATGATACCATGCAAAGCATAAGAGAATTTGAGTAGAAGAATATATTTGGTTGATGTGATTTGGCTGTTAGTGAATAAGATAGAACATATAAGATTATGGTAAAGTGAAACAAAAAAACTAATGAAGTTCTGTTAGTGTTAACTTAATACATATGTTGGTGGTTTGTTTCTGGCTCATGTTTAATTTATGATGAAATGAAAATTACTGAGCTATTTTGTGATGGATTTGGTTGGGAGTGAAATATACTTTTTTTAAAACGAACAATTAGAAAACTAAACAAAATTGGGAGTTACATCAGCAGAGGAGGTGAAGTGCTTTGGGGTGTCATTGTTCAAGCGGCAAGCACTATGTTGGTATCTTTGGGATGGGAAGGAACAAGAGAGTGTTTGAAGATGTTGAGCCCCCATATGAGGTTTTGAATAGGGTTAAGTTTGGGGTTGTGTGGTGTGTTTCAATGCATAAAGGCTACAAAACTTTTTTTGCAACAATATTACTAGAAACTGGAGTCTTTTGCTTTAAGAGTGCAGGTCTAACTCTTGGAGATTTCTCACCCTTTCTCCTCTTTTATAACTTGTAAATAAAACTATGTTGTTTCTAAAAAAAAAAAAAAAAAAAGGAAAATTACGACATGTTTGAATTTCTGTTGGGAACTAAAGGAGATGAAAGAAAACTAGAGCAATATTACAGGTTCTTCCTTTATTCATTTCAATATTTGCTGTTTGTGTTAATATAAAATTTAGGCAGACGTGTCATTGATAAATATAGCTACTGGAGATAAATTATACACAGCTTTGTCTTACTTATATAGTTTACACATCTCACATCAGCATTCAGATTTAATAGGGAACATGAAAGAGGAGATAATGAACTCCTTACATGTTTAGTATCATTCCGAGCCAACAGTTTACTTAAATACTTGTTAAATTGGCTCTATTCTGGCAGGGGCATGGTACTCAGCTGAAGGACATCCCAAATGGTATATCTTTTCTCTTGGATATGTGTTTTTTTAATAAATAAAGTAGGGTCGTATGATCGTATCAGTAATTTACATAGCATACTCAGTCATTTTCTCTTTCCCAGATACTTTTTTGGTTTGCTTTCTGTTTCTACGTCATATTGATGTGTTCTGAAGCTCATATCTCTTGTGTAACATCTATGCTGATTAACAGGCAGATCTTTGCTTAAATGACTTAATTATACCATACCAGGAGCATGACTGAGTCTCTCTATCTATTTGAGTTTACTAGCATTTGTATTTGTTGCTGAACAAGAAACACGTGAACTGGTCGTTCCAATCTTATGTAATTCTGGTAGCATACTACTGGAAATAGTTTCTCTGCTGTTGATGGAAAGTTTCAACAATTATGCTATTTGTAATTCATGTCATCATTTGTAATACAATTGCTTTAGTATCAAGGTCAAACTGACTTGTATTCATGGCGCATGCCAAGTTTAACCTGACATTAGCCGGTCGCTGAAATAGGATTATTGTGCAATGAGTCTTATCTGCGATTTACAGAGTTGCTTTGGAATGTTTGCAATAGGGAATATGGTATTGAATGACAGCTTGTATGCATGCATATTGAAATTTTTCTGTGCTTTAGTATAATGTGTTTCTAGTGTGCGGCCTTGTCTGCCGATATTTTTATGAAGAAATGCTTCGTCGATACCATGATCTTCTGAAGTGAGTCTCTTGATCTTCATGTTTCAGTGGCCTTTAAGTTATCTAAGAGAAAAGCTGATGAGAACCTGCATCTTCTTCACACCATTCTTTTTGGAAAAAAAGCAAAGGTTCTATTTAAGCTATATCCTTTTCTTTTTCCTCCCATTAATTTGTTGTATTCTTATTGCTTAGCTGTGTTTTCAGTCATGTTATGGAGGCTCACAGTTGCCTTTATTGTCCAGGTGCATACTTTGAAGAAAAATATAGGCCTCTTTTTGGTTTTGTATGGCTTGAGAATGAGGTTAACACCTTACTATCTTTTCTCTCCTCTTTCTCTTAGGATTTTGGTTTGTTAAGCCTCATGACTAATCTTGGATTTCAACAAGGTTACATTTGGTTGGAGGGTAATCTTAGTTTAGGGCAAACAAAATTTGTTGTGTTTTGGATTCAAGAATCAAGTATCTTTGCATGAAAATTCTAGTATCTTATGAGACATATCACGTGTGATCTTACAACAGAATTTAGAATTAGTTAATAGCTTTTTTATGGATACAAATTGATATATTGACCTCATCTGCCATCACACACATGGTGACTACTCTGGCTGACTGCACTTTACTGTTGAGCTTTTATGATTGGGTAGTCATAGAAGATATGACAAGCATCCATACAAAGCATTTACTTTTGAGACATGCTCAATTTCGTACTATTCCTTTGAACGTTGAAAATTTCAACGAGTTCCACATGCTACTAATTTTTGTTTCTTGAGAAACTTTATGTATCTACTGATACCATGTGAGTTCACAAGCACTGTGGGCTGGTGCTGGCTGCGGGTGTTTAACAGACTGTTTAGTTTATTATATTTAACAGCAGTATTTTAAGTATTAGTTATCCTATCGTGGGCCTGTCATGATTGGGCTTAGGAAGTATATTTAAGTTATGTTTTTCCTAGAGTAGGACATCTTTTGATCATTGTGGATTTTGGCTATACGCTTGGATGGGTCTTGTCCCGGGAAAATTCTGTTTTTTTGCTTTCATTCTTGCTATTCGTGTGTGTTTAATCCCTAGCTTCCATCAATTTGGTCGGACCTGCTGTGCTTTGAATGACCATGACTCGCTCGCAATTTGAACGTTTGGAAATGGTGGAGAAGGGTTTCGAGGTGTTCCGTACAGATTCGGTGGAAACTCAGTCTCGTCTTTCTAAAATCAAATCCTTCCTGCGCCAATTGGTTCAAGAAGTCAATTGTTGCTGAGGTTTCGTTCGTGCCGCCAGAACTGACCCAACGTGCCACAGTTGTTGCTGTTCTGCCGTTGGCTGCTGGATTTGAGGGTGTTGCTCGACTAGATCTCTCATCATTGCGTGGTGATGACCCTGTGTCTTGGATTTTGCGGGCGGAGCAATATTTTCGTGTTCATAAAATTTTGAATTCTTCCCAGGTGGACGCTGCCTTAATTGCTATGGAGGGCACGACTCTGCATTGGTTTCAATGGGTGGTTGGATGTTTTCCGGACCTTGTTACATATTTCTATTGGGTGATATTGATGTTATTTTGGAAATCTCGTGGTTAGCTCTATTGGGGGATGTTTGGGTAAATTAGGCTAGGCTGTCGATGGAATTTGTCATGAATGGACTGGAAGTTAGTTTGCGAGGGCATGTGACATTGGAGCAGAGGGAGATTTCGACAGAAAGTTTTGCCAAGCTTACTAAGGTGGTTGATTGTTAGGTTCTTCGGGCGTCCATGGACGCGATAGGGGACGAAGCTGTCGATTTGGTTGCCTCTAACACGCCTGCTGAACTTCAGGCTTTGCTTGATGAATTCTCGCGGGTGTTCTAGACACCATCAGGCTTGTCTCCTTTATGTACTTGTGATCACCATATTAATTTTGCCCGACCCTAACCCTATAGTCCTAAGCAAAAGGATGAAATTGAGCGCTTGGTGGCTGATATGTTATCTCTTGGGATTATTCAGCCTGACACCGGCCCTTACTCCAGTTTGGTGCTACTCTTGAAGAAAAAGGAAGCTAGCTAGTGCTTTGTGGATTACAGGGAGCTAAACAAACTCACCGACCCTGAGAAATATCCTATCCCCATTATACAGGGTCTGTTGGGCGAGTTGCATGGAGCATCTTGGTTTACTCGGTTGGATTTATAGGCTGGTTATCATCAAATTCGCATCGCCAACAATGATATTCCAAAAATAGGATTTCACACTCATTTGAGCTAGTATAAGTTTGTGATTGCATTTGGCTTGAAGAATTCGCCGGCTACTTTTCAGGCCACAATGAAGGAATTATTTCGTCCACTACTGCATATTTCTTGTATTTTTTGATGATATTCTGGTTTATAGTGTGACTTGGCAGGATCACTTGGTCCATTTGCGTGAGGTGCTTTCCATTTTATCTTTGGCCAACTTTACCATTAACCTTAATAAATGTTTGTGGGCGCAACGCTCCATTGAATAATTGGGACACGTGGTTCTAGCGGATGAGATCTAAATGGACTTGGGTAAGATTTTGGTGGTTTTACAATGGGCGATTTCATTGTCGGTCAAAGGATTTTGGGGATTTCTGGGGTTGACTGGGTATTATCGTCGAGTCATCAAGGATTACAGGCGAATTGCACATCCACTTAGCCAGGTTTTGCACAAAGATGAGTTGGTACTTTTTGGCGGATGCTAGAGGAACAAACGACTTTTCAACATTTGCAGTCGACTATTACCGCAATACCAGTATTGGCAATGCCAGATTTTGCTCTTTCGTTCATGGTTGAATGTGATGCTTTGGGTCACAAAATTGGTACGTTTTTAATGCAACAACATTGCCTATTTGCTTTTTTCAACAAGGCATTGGCCCCACGTAACGTAGCAAAGTCTACATATGAGAAGGAATTGATGGCTGTGGTCGTGGCAGTGCATCATTGACGTCAGTATCCCTTAGGCTGGAAATTTGTAGTTAGAATAGATCATCAGAATGAACCATCGGAGTTTGCGTCATTTGTTTGATTCAAACACTGACCTAGCAATTTTGGGTGGCTAAGTTAATTGGCTATGAATTTGCCTTTTGAGTATTGGATGGGACCAGGATCTTGGTGGTGGACGCGCTCTCTTGTTGTGACAATGAAGCGGAATATCAGGCACAAACATTGCCGACATGGTTAGAATGGTCGGTGCTACAACGGGCAGTTTGGGAGGGCCTATTACTCCCGAGTTGGAATCAGGACAGCCATAAGTCACCCCTATACGCTGATTCAGGGCACCTTGTTCTACAGGGACTGATTGTTATTCCACTGTCTTTCCCCTGGGTGTAGCAGCTCATTTTGGAATTTTAGTTCACTCCGATGGGCAGGGCGTTTCACACTTATAGGCGCTTTGTGGCAAATGTGTATTGGCTGGGCATGATGCCTTGGGTTACTCAGTTCCCGAAAACATGCAAGACGTGTTAACGAAGTAATTATGATACTTGTTCTCCATCCGGTCTTCTTCAACTTTTGTCAATTCCTAATCGAGTTTGGGAGGATGTGAGTATGGATTTTGTCATGGGATTACTGAGATCAAATCATTTTGACTGTATTCTGGTGGTGGTTGATCAACTGTGCAAATATGGGACTCTGACATCCCTCATGACCTGCCAAGTGGCCGACTGTTTCGTCCGAGAGATTATTTATTTACAAAGCATCCCATGTTCCATTGTCTTAGACTGTGACCCCGTTTTTTTTATTACTTTCTGGGCACTAAGTTAAGAAAGAGTTTTGCCAATCATCCAGAGATGGACGACCAATGCAAAGTTATGAATCGCTGTTTGGAGATGTGTTTGCGTTGCTTTGTTTTTGAATGGCCGAAGCAATGGTTGAAGTAGTTGTCTTGGGTGGAGTATTGTTTTAATACACGTTTACACTCAGCCTTTGACACCACCCCTTTTGAGGTTGTCTATGGGCACCCTCCTCCGGTCTTGTCTCTATTTCTATATGGTGAGGTGCCTGCTGAGGATTTGAGGCGAAGGGATGAAGTTTTGTCCCAACTTCGATTCGATTTAGAGGTTTGGGTGGCACACAAACATCGCCGAGATGTTCTCTATAGGTGAATGGGTATTCGTCAAATTTTGACCGTATCGCGAGGCCATGTTGTTTTCTTAGCTGAATGTGAAATTTGCGCCTTGCTATTTTGGTCCATTTGAGGTGCTGGAGCTTTTGAGTCCTGAAGCTTATTGTCTAGCCTGCCAGCAAGAACTCGTGTTCATCCTGTTTTTCATGTGTTGCAACTCAAAGCAGTGGTGGGTGATCAAGTGGTAGTGGCACCCTTGCTGCCGGATTTATTCACGGATGGGGAAGAGTTCGAGCCAATGGCAGTTAGCCGACACTGGGTGGTGTGGCGAGGGGATGATCACGTTGCCCAGGCGTTGGTCTTGTGGAAGGGGTTGTTGGTGGACGATGCCACATGGGTTGATGAGGTTCGCTTTTGGTCTCAGTTTCTTGATTTCCGCCTTGAAAACAAAGCTGTTTTTGATGGGGTGGGAATTGATACCACACGAGTTTACCAGCACCGTGGGCCAGCTCGGGCTGTGGATGTTTAACTGACTGTTTTAGCTTATTTTTTTTTATTTTGCAGCAGTATTTTAAGTATTAGTTATCTAATCGTGGGCCTGTATGGTTGGGTTTAGGAAGTATATTTAAGTTATGTTTTTCTTAGACTAGGGCATCTGTTGATCATTGTGGATTTTGGCTTTACGCTTGGATGGGACTTGTCCCGGGGAAAATTCTATTTTTTTGCTTTTCGTTTTTGCTATTCGTGTGTGTTCAAATGCTTGCCTCCATCATCTACTAAGAATATCAAAGTTATACTTCCATCTGAGGATTTGTACTGTTAGCTTCTGAGAAAGTCTGTTGAATTCAAAGAATGTCTGTATCATATGGAACCTTTGGTTAGTATACAACATACAATGCATTAGGTGATGCTAACGTTTTGAACCATGATGTCAACTAAGATAGTTATATGGTATGAAACTATCTAAGCCTCTAAGATAAGTTGTGCAGACCTGTGAGAAATGATGAGTTTAGGTGCAGGAATACATTTTTTCTCACAAAATTTCTACTGAAGAGAGGAACGAATGCTAAGAATACAGTTGCTATTTTAAACTTGTGTATGTGGAAAATACCAAATTGTAATTCTTATCAATGAAAGATGGGAAAATGGAACCCACCTTCGCACCTTCTCATCTTATTGCTAAGTGGAAATCTTGTAACTTAATTATTCAAAATAAAATATAAAAAGTTATAAGGATTTCAGGGGTCTGTTGAACTATCATGAATGGTAATATTTGTGAACTGTTGTAATTTTGTAATAGAAGGCTGTTGGAGAGACTTGGGTTGATGAATCATGGAGAGCTAATGTTTCATTTCTGAGAGTTAATACTGCTGGAGTTGGCCTAAATGCTGTTCTCTTTCTTTGATCACAAATATCTAAAGGGTAAAAGGCGAAAGAGTAGTGACTCAACAAGCAAAACCCAGGTTCTTCTAACGTGGCTGGAGGAAGACATACAAAGGTTTGACGTTTTATATAATTTAGTTTGGATATATGTATTTTATATGGTAGTTGTGGAGGGTATTTTATATGGTAGTTGTGGAGGGGTAATGAATGATTAAGAGAGAGAATGGTTGTCTCTGCTGAGTTGTGTCGAATGCCACTGCATGTTTGAATGTAGTTTATTGATGGCCACCTATTTTGCTACTTAGGATTTAAGCTATCGCCTATGTTCACCACTTTGTTTTCAATATTTTTGTTTTTTCAGCATGTTCAATATTGACTGAGGGGGTAAAATTGATATGTCACTCGATCAATTTCGAACACATCAGATAATGAAAATATCAAATAAATATGGGTGATTATCGTGGCTATTTCATGATATATGGGAAAATATTTGTAAATATCTATATCAATATTTATATTGGTTGTATTATAGGTTAAACTGGTCATGAACTAGTGAAATATTGGAAAATATCGAGGTTGCCAGCGTTTGATCTCACTTAGGACATGAATTTATGGGGTTGAAATGATTCCAGCATGAGATTACATTCTAATGTGCAGTGTATTTTTGTTACTTTACCTTTTCTATTCCCTCACAGCCATAATATTTAGGGATGGCAATGGTCAGTTTTGAGGATGGTTACTATCCGCATACCAAAATGTTATTGTCAATACCATTCCCGCTCGGAAAATCTAGTACGGGGAAGGGGATTTTGCTTTCGGGGAACGGATTCCCCGCGAGGAATCGGGGTCCCCAATTCATTTAGGTAAAATAAAGAAATAAAATATAGAAAAATCAATAAAATAGCATTGAAATAACTAAATAGCATCATTAAACTTAAAATATAATCATGAGCATGAACTAAACTACTAAAATACATCATAAAACTCTACCACCATATTCCAAAGTTCACAACAAATGCATTAAAATAACATCAAAAGAACAAATCTTATACTCCTCAACTCTTTCGTTCAATACATCTCATCACATATGTTTTTTATATTTTGCAATCATGGTTTCTATGACGTAAACATAAATAAGTTGATATTACATATATTTATATATGTATATGTATTTATATAATATTAAAAAATAAACAGAGAATGGGGAATCCTTGTTTCAACTTAACGGGGAGGGATACAGGGACTGGACGGGGGGAATAAATACTGTCCCCGCCCCATCCCTGCTACTATGAAAACAAGGAATCCCTACCCGCCCCCATCCCCGAATTATTCGTGGATTCCCCGACCCAATTAAATCGGTTCCCAATGGGGATGGTTGCCTATTGGGAAATTGCCACCCGTAATAGTATTGACTCAAACATTAATTCATACTTATTTAAGATGTGATGCGCAAAGAGGCGTACATGCTGTTTAAGCACCTGAGGTGCTTGCCTCTTGAACACAGGAAGAAAAACCTGAAAAAAGAAAAGAAAAAAAGAATGGTAGCTTTCAAAGAGGGACCTCTCATATTAGGCTATAATAGCAATAAAGTTCATAATAACTTAAAAAACAAAGAGAGACCAAACCTCCTAGAACAACGATAATTTTTTGCTTGCTTTATTCATTGTTCATGGTTTACTTGTATATAGATTACAAGGAAAGCGAAAAATAGAAAACTAAAATTAGAAAAGCAAAGATTGTCAATCTATGATTATTAGGCTGCCTAAATTATGTCAATTTATAATTTAGGAAAGCAAGGATTAAGGGAAGCTGTCGTAAATTATGTCAATCTATGATTTTCTCTTTGTTCTAAGTTATAACAATCTATGATTTTCTCTTTGTTCTAAGTTAAGATTATGTCAATCTATGATTTTCTCTTTGTTCTAAGTTAAAACTATGTCAATCTATGATTGACAGAAAATCTCATCCTTCCTAAAAAAAAAGTCAAAACTTGCTGAAAAATCAGTATTTAATTTCCTGCAATCAAGGTCCAAAAATCAAGTTGCAAGCTTGATTGTGCCTGCCATATATGTTGCCCAGAAATGCATCCATAACATTGCAGATAAATTTAAGACCAAAAAGTTCGCCCCAGGTGCAATTGTAGAGGCGCTGAAAGGCGCGTGCCTCCACCATGCAGAGGCGCAGTCCTCCTAAACCTATGCACCGCCAACAACTATGCATTATTTATGGTGATATATCTCAAATGTGACTTTCTTTCCTGTTTAATGTATGGTAGAAGGATGTTTGGTTATGCCAGTTTCATAATTTTTTTTCTTTGCATGTATTGGCAGTTCTGCTATGCTAGACTATATCTTGTTAACCACAGTCCATTAGTAGAAAGCTTTTTTGGTTACAAATTTGACTTGTTTGCAATGCATCGTAACTTTTTACATTTAATTTACTTGTTTCATTTTCTTTTGTTTGTATGTGTGTGTGTTTGTGTTTCTTAAGTGGGGGATTCAGTCATGTTAAATGTAGAAGGATGCTTGGTTCCACTGATTTCATAAAAAAGTGGTGCATATATTGACAATTCTTCTATACTAGGCTATGTATTGTTAAGTACAGTCCATGTGCAGAATGTTTTTGTTCCAACTCTCTGATGCATCGTAACTTTTTACATCTATTTTACTTGTTTCTTCTCTTGTTTTTCTTTTTCTTTTAGTTTTTATTGGGTTTCATTTTCTCGTGTATGTCTGCATGTGAGTTTTCCTTTTTCTTTTTTTGGAGGGGGGGGGGGGAGGGGGCTTGGGCAGTGTGCATAATGTTACTAGGACAAGAATTTGCTCTCTCCAAAACAGAAAGAACATGTCTTCTCTGTAAGTTGGTCCATGCAGCATATTAGTCTGCAATTCTGAATGTGTCTCCTACGCCGGCCTCTTGTGAGTCTAGTATAATTTGCAAATGTTCGAACTGACTGTTGGACCTGGTTTGTGGACTCTTGACTTCATGTTGGTTCAAACACACAACTTCAACACATAGACTCAACCTACTGAGTCATTGACAACGTTTTTGCTAGAACCAAGTATATGTTATTGTTAATCTAATATTTCATATTAAGGCCTTTATGGGTGGCTGGCCTTATTGGTATTCTCTTCTACAATTCCCACTTCTATTTCTTCACCTTTTATGTTTCATTGCTCTGATTTGACTTGTAGAAACAAAAACTGGATTCTGAATCCTTGAAGAAGAGAAAGCATTCAACTGAGGAAGAAGATGAGAATAAAAGTGAACAATCACAAAGTGAAGATGATCCAGATGTTGATAACAAAGTTCCTGAAGCAGAAAGTGATGAGAGAGAGAATGAATCAGAGGAGGAGACTGATGAAGATCAGCCCAGAACAGATCTAGTTGTTAACATGAACTCTTCAAAGAGAGGTGCAAGGAATGATATTGCTAGGACTAGTGAGAAGTCTAAAACTGTTGATGCTAAAAGTCCTGTGAAAGCTTCAAATGTCCATGATAATTCTACTAAAAAATCTTCCAGTTCTGCATCGAAGAAAGATGCTGACTCTGAATCAAAGAGTAAAAAGAAGGCACTATCGAATAAGAAACAAAAAAATGAAGAGGAAAGTGAGATGGATACAAGTGCACATGCAAAGGTTAAAGCTTCAAGCAAGTCTTCGGCCAAAATTTTGAAAAAGCATCAAGGTATTAATTTCCAATTTAAAACTTCATATACCTAGTCTCTCAGGGATGCTTAAATTTGTGCAGAGGAAAATACTGCAGATGGAGGATAGGCTCATCTTATGAATTGTATTTTTAAGATTTTGTATAAATTTCTACTGTTGGTTTTATAATTATCGGTCAATTATCACTTGCATGAAAGCCATTGTGCAAATAATTGAGAAAATATCCCCTCGTTGAGCCTGAACCACATTTTGAGGTGCCTTGAGTAGAGATTTTGTGATAGATATTTCTTTGATTTTATTTGGTCTTCCCAAATATTTCTCCGAGTATATTTTGTAGTATCATTTTCGTAAGGCAATTTTTGATTTGTTTTTGAATAGGAGAAAGCAAGAGCAGCAAAAAGGCTATTAAAGAGCCTAGCAAAGATGAAATGCATGTAGTAGTGGTGGGCATACTGAAGGAAGTAGATTTCAACACTGTAAGATTTACCCCCTGCCCTGTTAATTCATTGCATGTTGTGGTTAATTCTGAATTGATCATTTACAAGTTATATGCACTTCGATAATGCAGGCAACATTATCTGATATTCTCAGACAACTCGGTATGACATCTCCATATGTGCTCATTTCTATAGCTTCATTAAAACTTTGGGTGAACTACAACAGTCTACTTCTAGGTTTGCTTAAATTACCAAATGAACCCCAAAGTTTTTTGAAATTACCACCAAACCTCTTAACCAGTCAAATAATCAACATACAACCCCTTTAAGACAAAAAGATGATACATAGGGTACTATGATGTCAGAAAGTATTGAGTGTTTCTAGACTAAATTACAGTTAGGCATCTATTCTAAAAAATTTAGACAAAAATAAGGCTCAAGCATTTCAGTTTAGTCTGTAGATACACTTATCTATAGCCAAAACTTTACTATTCTAACATCTTCCGGTCTTGAGGGGGTCGTATGTGGAAGACTTGTCCAGTCCAGGGGTTTGGTTGTGATTTTCAAAAATTTAGGTTCCCATTTTGTAATTTTACCAAAAGGAGGTAGACGTCATTCACCCTAGGACCTTTGATCTTTTGGTTTTGATTTGCTAACTGTTTTTGAGCATGGTTGACAATCAGGAAAGCACTTTGGCAGCATTGATCTATCGCATAGGAAATCCGAAGTTAAAGATATAATCACGGAAGTAATAAAGAACATGTCTGATGATGAGGATGAGGAAGCCTCTGAGTCTGGAGATGAATCGGGAAAAGATGGAAGGTATGATGATGCTTAGGCTCCCATTGACGGTCCATATTTCACCTGTATTTAATGAACTATTAGTTTGAGCAAATGTATACAGACACTATATCGGGTAGTTTTACCTTCTTGTAGGGGGGATTTTGCTCTTTTAGATGATGCGTTAGCATTCTATTGATAACTCTCTTGCAGTTCTGCTTGGCTCTGTAATTATTTTAAAGATTTCTAAATTGTAGGGCGCATACAAAAAAGGAAATGATTACAAAAAATGGGTAGTTTATTATTGCTGTCAGTAATTTTTACCTCAATTGGCGTATACATGATTTATAAACTTCCACATTTTACATCTTGTCACGTTTAACAATGGACAGCTGACAGAGATGTGCGTAAATGTTGGGCCTGGAATCACTTTTTTTCAGCCTGTTTCTACCATCTGAGATTAGAGTAAGGTTCCTGATGTGTTCGACCAGTTTTTGCCCTCTAATACTAGGATTATTTTCTTACTTTCATTCTTTTTAAATCAACTAACGCTATTACATAATTTTTTGCGTATAATACAACCCTTTAATTTATCAAAATATAACATTACTTTTTATTAGAAAACTCTTAAGAGTGAGTCTTGTGCCTTCTTTGCATGTAAAGGGATATATGGTAACAGCTCAATACTTTTTTTTTTTTTTTTTTTTTTTAAATTTCACTTCCAATTTATGTTTCTAAAAATTGAAATATTTGTATTTCATTGCTAATCAATTGTCCAAATATTATAATCTGATACCTAATGTGTTGATCATATAGCATAATTTGGTGGTGGATTTCTTTTGGGAAGGGTAGGTTGTCCATGCATAATATTTAATCTAATTAATTATAAAAAATTAATATTTTTTTCTAAAAATAATAAATTTGGGGCAATAATTGTAACTACCCTCTATTTAACTAATGGATGGTGTTTGCTTTTAGTATAAAATATGCATGTGATAAGCACTGTTTAACAATATGTCAAACTATAAATAAATTGATACTTAATATTTATTGTACATATGATGTAACTGAAAATTAGCATCCAAACTAATTTAGGAATATTTGTAGGCAATAATTTCCTGTTAATTGTCTTTTTAATGATCCATCTTTTATATAGTGATAAATATTGTGAGGTATTGGCAGTGTGCAACACTTCAATTATTGGGCCTTGGCCTTAATTATTGTAAGTATGAAAAAGTAGTAAATCACTTTACTGCAAAAGAATTTAACATTAATATTTCATATTTTTGAGGAAAAATGTATTGTAACTTTTACAACTTTGTGCTAAACAAGTTCTAACCATGATAATATCACTATAATAATGGAAAGAATGTACTGTAATTATTTCAACAATTTTTTTTTTTTAAAAATTATAATTTTTTTTCCTATATGGAAAAAACGGAGCTATTTTTTTTTCTTTTCTGGAGCCAAAAATATTTCTGGAGAAAATGAGTGAAATCCTGAATTCTTAAAATATTTTTCCTTGCGCCCTTTGAATTGACTTTGACTTGGGATGTTGAGTGCAACACCTTCATCTACCCCCACCCTTTTGTTTTGGAGGGACGACTTCAAGGATCGACCAAATACTATCACTACTTGCTCCCTAATGGTTTAACATTAGAATTTGGCATTTATAACATTGGCGAGACGCAAACTTTAACTTAAAAGAGAAAAATATGAGAGGTAGATATTGTTCAATTGACGTGAATAAATTTTGTAGCAATATATTTCTTAAGTAATAGAAAAAAAAAATTGTACATGTTGAAATTAGCAACTTCTTGATGGATTTGCCTCTATCTTTCTTAGAGTTGATATAATTTCAAATAACATTAATTTGAAGGACTTAGAGCCTTAGTTCCCAAATTAAACGCTATCATTTGATAAACTCCGCAAAGAACATTATTAAACATTCTTCAATGGTTAAGAGGATATCACTATACATTTCTTTTCAACTTCTTGATTTATTGAGTTATGGTGTGTCTCATTTTTTATAAGTGTTGAATTCGAACTATTGTCGTGAATACTTGATGCTATCTAATTGACCATTTTTTATTTGAGAATAATCCTTGCCTTTAATCACAAACGATTTGATTCAATTTTATTACAAAATTTATTTGATCTTTATATTTCTAAAATAATTTTTAATTTTTTCAAATGTTCTTTCATTCTTTTCTTATATTTTTTTTCATATTTATGATAAACTTTCAGATTTTATAATGATATTTACATGTATTTAATAATCTAATTGTTCCAAAATTTTGTTCTTATTATTTTTATATTTACTAAAAAGAATTCAAATTTGATTGAAGAAATTTTTTGTAGGCACTGAAATTGTGGTTGGGTGCCAAACATGTATGAATGGTGATTCGTGGGAGGCTTTGTCAGCAGCCAACATGGACTCCGCGCTTTATGCCCAAAAATGTGACACGTCACACATGCTGATTTTGAAGAAAAAAAAATTATTATAATAAAAGTTTAGGGTTAAAATAAATCTAAAAGATTTAGTATTGGTTTTGTTTAGTGTGATATATATATATATATATATATATATATATATATATATTGAAGGAGCAAAAGAAGGTTACGAATTTAATCATAATCTTCTTCTTTGTCTTTTTGTAAATAAAATATAATTAAGAATGAAGTTTGAAATTGCGAGCAAGTAGTGGTGGGCATTCTGAAGGAAGTATCTTACAACCCTCTGCCCTCTTAATTCATTGCATGTTGTGGTTGATTATGAATTTATTATTTTACAAGTTATATCTACTTTGAGAATGCAGGCACGCAACATTATACCACATCTCCATATGTGCTCATTGCTGCAGCTTCATTAAAACAATCTACTTCTAGGTCTGTTTAAATTACCAAATGAACCCCAAAGTTTTTTGAAATTACAACCAAACCTCTTTAACCAGTCAAATAATCAACATACAATCCCTTTAAGACAAAAAGATGATAATCAACTTACTATGATGTTACAAACAAATGAGTGTTTCGTTTCTAGACTAAATTACAGTTGGACATCTTTTCTAAAAAATTCAGACAAAAATAACGCTCAAACATTTCGGTTGCTAAAACTTTATCTATAGCTAACACTTCAGTATTCTAACATCTTCCGGTCTTGAGGGGGTCGTATGTGGAAGATTTCTCCAGTCCAGGCGTCCTACTGTGATTTTCACAAATCTTGGTTCCCATTTTGTAATTTCACTGTAGGACTTTTGATCTTTTAGTTTTGATTTGCTAATTGTTTTGACAATCACGGAAGCAGTTTGGCATTAATCTGTTGCATAGGAAATTCGAAGTCAAAGATATAATCACCCAAGTAATAAAGAACATGTCTGATGATGAGGATGAGGAAGCCTCCGAGTCTGGAGATGAATTGGGAAAAGATGGAAGGTATGATGATGTAAGATCAGAATTTGTGCGCGTGTGTATTAGTTCAATAGTAATTCAAACAATAATTGAATTTGCGGAAGCTAAAAGATAGCTTGGTGATTTTTTACAAGGAAGAGTTCCTTCTTCCTCTCAAGTAGTTTTATTAGAAGAACACTTTGTTCCTACAAATATTATAAATAGAACTTACACGTATTAGACTCCCCCTAGTTACTAGTCTACTCTTGTAAACACATCTTCTAATACCTTACTTGACCATCTAGTCCCCTAGATGAATTTTGTTGCAAACTCCCGTTTGCAGATCGCTGAACTCTCTCGAGTCCAGTCAGTGGTGGTTCAATGATGTTGTTCAGTCTCTGCGTGGTTCTCTGTCTGTTTGCCTTTGAGAACTTCTTGTGCTATCGTATTCTCCCGAATCTGATAGCTTTCCACCAGTCTCCTCACACTTCTCTGCCTGTATTGTGTTAATCGAATGTAACATAGATGATCGCAATTTTCTTGCCCTTTTGTTATTTAAAGCCGCTTATCTTGGATATGCAATTGTAGAGTATCTTTACGTCTGATTTGGTGCCCTCTGATTTCCTGGATTTTAGCAAATCAGTTCTCTTGATATCTTGTTGATTTATTTTCTTCTTTCTTAAAGTTGGCCGATTTCCTCTCCTAGTAAATCTCATTCCTTTATCTTCTCCAATCGTTGATTCCCTCGATAGAACCTTCCTTAATTTGAGTATCTACTTCATATCCTGCATACTATTTTGAATATGATTAGATTTTTCGAATATATGGCAATTATTTACCTCATCAATCTCCCCCTTTGGCATATGGTTCGAAAATCTTGATCAAGTTGGTTTCCTGCAGGATAAGAGCATATACAAACTTGGGACTGAGATAGCTAGTACGATTTAGTTACAAACTAAAATATGAAAAGATGATCTACAGAAGTCTTAGTTTTTACCACCCAAAAAAACTTAACAAATGTCTTTTAACAAGTCACAGTCATTAGAAAGAACATCAATAGATCAATCAGTCTCCCTTTTAGTCCGACCCTTCTTCACTCTCTCAGTTTTTGTTCTCTTCTGATTCTTCTTTCTCACTTTCATCGATAAGTCTTCTTTCTCCTTGGTGCTCTTGCGTTTGCGCCTATAGTGGTCTCTCCCTTTTACGAGCCTTATGTCAAAGGGTTAGACGTGCGGGATGGCCCGACATTTATAGGCACGTCCAGATACTTAAGGATATTCATCAGATAGAGTTTTTGAGCACTTACTTCAGCGGCGAGGGTGTCAAGAATTTCAAGTTGTTGATGGAGGAACAGTGGTAGATTACGAGTAACTTCTAAAGGGCGAAGTGTTGGTGCAGTAGTCCGTGGTTGTGTTTAGACATTAGCTTCACGGGAAGCCATTTACAGCAGCGGGGCAGATTGGAACAGAACATCAGAGGGATTGGGCTGGACGCCTTGGTATGAGAGCAGACCCCAGATAAGACTGGGGAATGGCAATTTCTTGCGGGAGTCTGTTTTCTCATCAAATCCCATAATAGTCTCAAACACCACTCTTCCAAAATCAAGAGGAATATTATTCAAAACTCGGTAAATGAAAACACATTAAGTAGCATTCAAGTGAGACTTGTAAGCAGTGGGAGTCCATTTGTGTCTACCAATTTTGTGCATCCAGTTCCCATCATGTGTGAGCATCGACGGTGATATGCCAGGCTTTGTCCATTTTGTGAGCTTTCCATTGCTTAAAAAATCAACAACTTCTCCTAAATCTAACTCATTCTCTTCTCCGTCTTCTAAGCCATTAAGTTCAAGGAAATCATTTATAGCAGGAATACTGAAGTTGACTATTTTGTTTCGTACAAAATTTTTTCCAAAGTGTGCAGAGTTGGGATCTTGAATACCCATGACCAATTTTGCATAGAACTCATGTACAATAGTACCATAAAATCTCCCCAAATTTATGATAATTACTTCTAATCTGGAGCTCCGTATGCAGTTCATAACATGAGTTTTCTCAAAACGTTTTAAATCCAGATTTCTTTCCGGCCAAAAGTCCATAGAGGCAAAAAGTTTGTATCGATCATGGACTGCTTTAGAATAAAAAATCTTCAAAAAATGCCTTACCTCAAATCATGGTAGTATGTTCACCTGTTGTTCTTTTTTTGAGAGGAGGTTGTTTCAACATCAGAGGATCGTCCTGGTGCGGTATGATCGAGGAGGGGGAGGAGATTTAGTATATTCTTTCTCAGAAGAGGAATCCACAACAAACCGTCTTCTTTTCACTGGTGGGACGGAGGGTTTACAGTGGATTTGAGCTTGTTTTGTTGTTGGTTTTTTTGGGATCATGGTTCACTAGGGTTTAGGGGGACCAGTTGGTGGGCCTGTTGTGTGTGAGTGTTCTAGTGAGTTTGCTGGTGGAATGGTGGAGTCGTCCGGTGTTGGGTCGCCCGTGTGTGGTGAATGTGTAGGAAGAGAAGTGGCATTTTCATCTGCTGCCAGAGTAGACGCCGTTGTGTTTGTCTCTTTGGTTGGTTCCGATGTAGGGTTTGGATTTTGGGTTGTGTTTGTGGGCAATGGTGGTAGAATTTCCGATGGTTCTGGATTATGAACAAGTATGATAGCCCAGCTCGGCCGACGTCCACTTGTATCGTTATCGGAATTTGTCATGACTGTTAGGAAAGACACAATATTTTTCTTCTTTGGTTCTAGACTAGAGAGTGAGTTATCGAGGATCGAGAGAGAATAATATCAAACAACACTTAGTCTTCAGTAATAAATAGAGATCCTGTGTTCGCATGTAGTGAAATATTAATAAAGAGAACCCATTCGTGTAATCATTCGAACTAGTCATTAGGCACGAGGCCACATTCAGGTGAGGGTTGATTATGTAAGCCATGTTTTCTAACCCCACGTTCTTTAGCCGTTAGTACCCAGTACGTAATTTCTACAAATGTTCCATCCAATTCAAAGAAAACATAATCCTATTAAGGAAATCATATAGGGAATTTAATATGCCTACTATTAATACTTCCTTATGAGATATTTATATATTGTCTAATGTGTCATATCTAAGTCCATGGAAGACATTATTCTTAGTTCAGGCAATTTGGTTTGACAATACACTAGGAAAAATCTTCAATCTGTTTTCAAGTATGTGTTCAATTGACACATTCCATTAGTAATTGAATCTTCCTTATAACTCCATATGCCGAAACCTTGTGTAGTAGCTCGTAAACCACACAATAAAAACCACACTGGGAAAACCCTATGTGACGAGCTCAATTCCTTATAACCCCTGATTGAGTGCGAACTTGTAGTGAACACTAAGTGGCAGCTTTCATAGATCTATCATTTTCTGTGCATGGTGCTCAATCATACGGCTGATATCTTACCACTGCATCATTTCAAGATTGTAGCTCTTTCCTTATACAAATTAAATAGGATTCGAAGTTCAGAACAAACCAAATTTTAAACCTGTATGAGAGTACAGTCTTTTATGGAAAATTATCAGACAAGAATTGTTTTATTTTTTTATTTTTTTAAACTAGAATAGCAAATCCCTAATGATTTTCTTAGGGATATGAATCTTTGAGAGTCTAGGGCCTTAGTGAAGATATCTGTAAGTTGACTTACAGTGGGAACATGTTCGAAAGTAATGATCCTATCCTCAACCAACTCCCTGATGTAGTGGTGTCTAATGTCTATATGCTTAGTTCTGGAATGTTGCACTGGATTCTTAGACATATTAATAGTACTTAGATTGTCATAGAATAGAGTCATGGAGGTCAAGTTCATACCGTAGTCGCATAACATATGTATCATCCATACTAGTTGAGAGCATGAGCTCCCTGCAGCGATGTATTCAGCCTCTGCTGTTGATAGTGAAATGCTGTTTTGCTTCTTGCTGAGCCAAGATACTAGATTGTTCCCAATGAAGAAGAACCTTCTTGACGTGCTTTTTCTATCATCCACATCACATGTCCAATCAGCATCACAGTATCCTGCAAGAAAAGACATATTGTCGAAAGAATATTTCAGTCCATAGTCTATAGTACCTGCCACATAGTTTATATTCTCTTTACTGCCTTGAGATGTGATTCCTTTGCGTTGGATTGGTATCTAGCACATAATCCCACACTGAAACTTATGTCAGGTCTACTTGCAGTGAGATATAAGAGACTTTATATCATGCTTCTATACAGGGTTGTATCAACGCTTGTTCCACTTTCATCTTTGGATAACTTTGTGTTTGTTCCCATGGGTATTTGTGCAGTTTTGCATTCTTCAAGTTCGAATTTCTTTATCAAGTTTCTGGCGTATTTCCCTTGATGTATCATGATTCCATTCTTGCTTTGTTTAACCTGCAGACCAAGAAAGTAGGATAGTTCACCAACCATGCTCATTTCAAATTCACGTGACATTACCTTGACAAAGTCATTCACTTTGTTTTTGGACGTTGAGCCAAAAATGATGTTATCCACATAAATTTGTGCAATGATAATGTCATTGTTTGACCATTGGATGAACAAGGTCTGGTCTACCCCTCCTCGCTTGTATCTTTGAGCAAGTAGAAATTTTGCCAGTCTCTCATACCAAGCTCTCGGAGCTTGTTTCAGTCCATACTATGCCTTCTTTAGTTTGTACACATGATTTGGGTAATGTGGATCTTCGAAGCCTTTGGGTTGCTTGACATACACTTCATCTTTTAAAAGACCATTTAAAAATGCACTTTTCACGTCCATTTGATAAAGTATGAATTTCTTAATACAAACAAAGAAAATAAATATTCTTAAAAACTCTAGTCGAGCAATTGGAGCAAACCTTTCTTCGAAGTCAATTCCTTCTACTTGCATGTATCATTGTGCTACCAAACGAGCTTTGTTCCTTGTGATGCTTCCTTGTTCATCAGTTTTGCTTTTGAAAATCCATTAGGTTCCTATGATGTTTGCACTGTCCGGTCGTGATACAAGTGTCCATACATCATTCTTAGCAAATTGTTCCAACTCTTCTTGCATGGCTAGTGTTTAATTGTCATTCTTGAGAGCCTCTTTAATATTCTTGGGTTCGATCATAGATGTATAACATGCATGATGTACTAACCCCTCCATATTTTGGTAATTCGGTTTTGGCTTTCCGCTTGTCTTTTTTCCTTCATCGATTTCTTCAATGATAAGATCTTTGAGATGTTTCTTTTGAATTCTCGTGGAAGGTTCATGTTTTCTAGATTCGTCCTTTGTGGTCATCAGATCAGTCTCTATTGTATTTTCACATTTTAGGTCACCTGAAGGGCGCACAACAGATAAACCTGTTTCTTCCAAATAAGTGTTTAGTCTTACCAAAGAGTCATAAAAAATAACATTAGTACTTTCAATGAGTGTTTAAGTTCTTAGACTGAATACATGAAAAGCTTTATTGTTTGTGGAGTATCCCAGAAACATACCAGTATCAATTTTGGCATCAAATTTACCTAACTGTTGTCGGTCGTTGTATACATAGCACCTACACCCGAACACATGAAAATAGCTAAGATTTGGAGTTTTGCCTTTCCAGATTTGATACGAGGTCATTCCCACTCCCTTCCTCAGGTGGACATGGTTTGACACATAGCATGCTGTGTTTATTGCTTCAGCCCACCATTTTTGGGCGACATTTTTGCCAAGCATATAGCGCTTGTCATTTCTTGTAAAATATAATTTTTTCTCTGTACTACTCCATTTTGTTGCGGTGTTTTAAGAGTTGAAAATTTATGAGCATTACCACGTGAGGTGCGAAAATCAGTAAAAACATTATTTTCAAATTCTCTCCCATGGTCACTTCGTATTCGAGCTACATAATCCTGTTTTTCATTTTCAAGTAATTTTATCAGTTTTTGAAATTCTTCAAATGTTTCTGATTTTTCTCGAAGAAATCTTACCCATGTATATCTTGAGAAATCATCAACACACACGAAGATATACCTTTTACCTCCAGTACTCTCAGTCTGAACTGGTCCCATCAAATCCATGTGCAATAGGGCCATAATTTGTTTAGTGCATACATCTTGAGTTACTTTGTATGAGCTTTTCACCTGTTTGCCTTGTTGACACGGACCACAGATTCCTTGATTATTATTAGGAAGTTTAGGTAAGCCGCAAACACATTGGGATTTTGATAAGGCAATGAGGTGATTGTATCCGATGTGTCCCAATTTTTGATGCCATATCTCTGTTGCCCCGAAGTTTGTATTATGACACACATGATTCCTGTCAAGAAGATAACAGTTGTTAGTAGACCAAGTTCTAGTAAGTATACATTGATCATTAATGTCAATAACCATGCATTTGTCATGAGTGAAATTCACTTGTAGCCTTGGTCACATATTTGACTAATGCTTAATGGATTAGCTTTAAGATTTTCAACTAGAAATACATTAGTCAATTTAGGTAAACCAAGTACATTGAGAGTCCCTTGTTCTATCACACGTTCACTCTTACCGTCACCAAACATTACCGATTCTCCACTCACCGAGATAATGTCAGTTAAATAAGTAGCATTTCCAGTCATGTGACGAGAACATCCGCTATCAAAAAACCAAGTTCTGGTGTTATTCGCACCAAGAAAAACTAATGAAGATGCAAAACACATGTTGTTCTTGACCACCCATATTTTCTTACGTTATTTTTTGTGATTGTTTCTATTTACCTTTTTTGTCTTTGGTGAAGCAAATCTTTGCACAGAATACCAAACATATTCCAACTAGAGATGTTACCTGATCGTAGATTATGTTGCATTCTGTAGCACTTAGGTTGGATGTGTCCAGGTGATTCACAATGGTGACATATATGAATGAATTTTTTTGTACCTTTGGTGTCCTGTTTTTCTAACTCTCTTGTAGTATTTGGAACTTTTTGTTGGACAATTGAGGAGCTGGCTGGCACAAATTGTTGTTCCAGATAGTCCTTCTTCAGTATATCCAATTTCGGTTTTGTTTCTTTGTGATCTTCCATATACCAGGATCTCATCAAACTTAACCTTTCCTTTGTTCAATCCTTGTATAGTTCTCACTGCTTTGTCCAACTCAGACTGCAGTCTTGACATCTCATAATCCTTTTCCTGAATTCATGTACCGTTTCTGTTAGTTTATCAGTTAATGTCGTGCTTACCTTGTGGGTGTCGTGAATGGATTTCTATTCTATTTCTAGATCAGTTTTGAGTGACTCAATATCCACTGCTTGACGTTGAACCTGATGCTCCAGATTTCTCACATTCCTTTGGGATGTAGTCAGTTCATGGCTCAGCCGTTCATTGATTTCCCTTGTGATTTGTAGTTCATGTTTTACCCGACTTAGTTCATGGAAATGATACCTTTACTTTTACATTCTTTCACTTGATTCTCTAATATTTGAATAATCTCAGTAGCTGCTGTACATCTGGCTGTTACGTCCAAGTACATTTTCTCCAGATCCTCCAGAATTGGATCATTGAAATTTGGTTCTTCATCTTTTTCTAGTTCCTCTTCTGTTCACACTAACAATGTGAGGCACAACAGATTCTTCGATGATGTATATGCAACAAAATTACTGGAATATGTCGTTTCGTTTTCATCAGGTTCTTCTTCTCCTTCTGACTCAGATTCACTCTAGGTGGCTCTTAGTGCTTTGTTTTTTCTCAGAAAATTTGGACATTCAGCTTGATAGTGTCCATATCCTCGGCATTTCCTGCATTGATCAAAGTCTTTTCGATTACCTTATTTGAAGTTTGGAGCTTTGGATCCTCCATTTTTAACTTTTTCACTATAGTTTGAACATTAGGTGAACTGCTGTCTTTGGTTGAATTTTTTGACGAACTTGTTAGTAATGCCATCTTGTTAGTAATCTCTGTGACATCATTCTCAATGAACTCCATAGTTGACGCAGACTTTACTGCCATCCCTTTGTTCTTGGGAACATCCATTCCATTATTTATCTCGAAAATGCTTAGTTCTCCCATCAGGTCATCCAACGACATTGGGGTGACCCACATGAAAGATTCTAGAACTGTAATCTTCTCCCTGAATCTCGGGGTCAATGTTCTCATAATTTTCATGATTTGTACATTCTCTTGAATTGCATCTCCAAGGGTATAACATTAATTTACTATGTCACTGAACCTTGCAAAATACATTTCAATGTTTTCTTCTTTAGTCATTTGAATCCCATCAAATTGTGTAGTCAGTCTTTGTAGTTTTGATTTCCTCACCGACTCATTCCCTTCAAGCTGTTTTTGTAGTACATCCCATGCGTCATTAGCCGTTTGACAGTGTATCACCAATTTGTGTCTCATTGAGTCCACATAGGCTAGTATGGCGTATAGTGCGATGTAGTTCTCATCTTCTACACACTTTTCATCCTCAGTCCACAATGTTCTAGGTTTGTTAACGATTTTTGTTGTATCTTTACCATCATTCATTTTCGGCCATGTCCACTTGGTTTGAATTGCCTCTCTACATCGTTTGGATCTCAAGTAGATGATCATCATGGATTTTCAGAAAAGTAGTTTTGTCCATCAAGAGATGGTGGTCGTAGCGACGTTCCTTCATAGGATCTCGTGTTTCTGTCCCTGGATCTACCTGTTTAAACAAAAAACTGAAACCTGCACTGATACCAATTGTAAGATCAGAATTCGTGCGCGTGTGTATTAGTTTAATAGTAGTTCGAACAACAATTGAATTTGTGGAAGCTAAAAGATAGCTTGGTGATTTTTTACGAGGAAGAGCTCCTTCTTCCTCTCAAGTATTTTTATTAGAAGAACACTTTGTTCCCATAAATGTTACAAATATAACTTACACGTATTAGGATCCCCTAAATATAGTCTACTCTTGTAAACACATCTTCTAATGCCTTACTTGACCATCTAGTTCCCTAGATGGATTTTGTTGCAAACTCTCGTTTGCAGATCGCTGAACTCTCCCGAGTCCAGTTAGTGGTAGGTCAATGATATTGTTCAGTCTCTGCGTGGTTCTCTGTCTGTTCGCCTTTGAGAACTTCTTGTGCTATCGTATTCTCCCAAATCTGATAGCTTTTCCACCAGTCTCCTCACACTTCTCTGCCTGTATTGTGTTAATCGAATGTAACAGAGATGATCGCAATTTTCTTGCCCTTTTGTTATTTAAAGCCGCTCATCTTGGATATGCAATTGTAGAGTATCTTTACGTCTGATTTGCTGCCCTCTGATTTCCTGGATTTTAGCAAATCAGTTCTCTTGATATCTTGTTGATTTATTTCCTTCTTTCATAAAGTCGGCTGATTTCCTCTCCTAGTATATCTCATTCCTTTATCTTCTCCAATTGTTGATTCACTCGTTAGAACCTTTCTTAGTTTGAGTATCTACTTCATATCCTGCATATAATTTTGAATATGATTAAATTTTTCGAATATATGACAATTATTTACCTCATCAGATGATGGTTAGGCTCCCATTGACGGTCCATATTTCACCTGTATTTAATCAACTATTAGTTTGAGCAAATGTATACACATACTATATTGGGTAGTTTTACCTTCTTGTAGATGATGTATTAGCATTCTATTTATACCTTTCTGGTAGTTCTGCTTGCCTTTCTAATTATGTTAAAGACTTCTAAATCGTAGGGCGCATACAAAAAATGGGTAGTTTACTATTGCTGTCAATAATTTTTACCTCAGTTGGCGTATACATGATTTATAAACTTCCACATTTTTCATCTTGTCATGTTAACAATGGACAGCTGATAGAGATGGCCGGGAATGTGCGTAAATCTTGGGCCTGGAATAACCTTTTTTCAGCCTGTTTTTAGCATCTGGGATTAGAAAAGGGTGTTCGACCAGTTTTGTCCTTGAAATGCTACACGCTGTGCACGTCGAGTGAAGTAATAGCTATATATTCATATAAAATATACGTTTTTTACAGTCACACGTGTGTGAACATGTGGTGGTGATTATGTTGTCACCGAGTAGCCTGTATTGCACCCGACCCGACTGGAGATTTTATTTTTTATTTATTATATGGAGTAAAGGTCTTACATAATTTTTTGCGTTGTAATATAATCTTTTAATTATCAAATATGGTGTAACTTTTTACTTGGATTCTCTCTTTGTAAAGGATTAGAAAACTTTTAAGAGTGAGTTTTGTGCCTCATTTGCATGTAAATGATGTGTTTAATAGGTCAATAATTCTTTATTTTTTATTTTTTATTTCACTTCTAATATATGTTTCTACAAATTGATATATTTGTATTTTGTTGCTAGGCCAAATGTTATTATCAGATAACTACTCTATTGATCATATAGTATAATTTGGTGGTGTATTTCACAATTTAATATTATTTATGGGTACGGCTATTGTATTCCTGAATTTTTTAAATACATCTATATTTTTTTGAATAAAATTAAATACTATTAAAATAACTAAAATATCCTTATATTCAATCTGTTCAAAATTTATTTGGAACATTCAGCCGGATAAGTGAAATAGGGTTCAACAGATGTTGTCGAATACTACTTTAGTTGTTCGGCAGGATGATCCGAACAAGCCTTAGACCAACATGCTCGTCTTTGTTCGATAATTAAGTTTCGAACATGGGCATATGTGTTTGACTAATTCCATTAAAATCAAACATAAGTGTTTAACAAGTCAAGTTCGAATACATACGAGCAGGCGTTCGACGAATTCAAAACAAATGCTGAAAAATTAATAAAATATAAATATTCTTTTGTTTTTTAATTAAAAAAATTTAACTTTTAAAATAAAATATTTATTAAAAATAATTTTAAATAATATATATTTAAAAAATTTAAAGATGCAAATAGTTGCGACCATCATTTATTGTGGTTTTGTTCAAAGATCATTGCCGTCTTATTAAAACTTAGCAATATATTAGAGTATTATACAAAATACTCTATATTCTGGGTTTCTTTTGGATAGGGTAGGTTGTGACTTAGCCTTTTATGATAAACTAGAACTTTCGGTGATGCATAATATCTAATATAATTAATTATAAAAAATTAAATTTAAAAAAGCAAAAGAAAAAATTGCAACTTTCCATGGATTGTTTTTTAATGCATTTACTATGATATATAATGTGACAAACATTATCCAAAAAGATGTCCAATTACAGGTAATTCAATATTTAATATTATCCCACATCTTGATTTTACATATAAACATCCAAACTAATTTAGAAATATATTTTAGGAGACAAGTTTTTGTTAATTTTATTAAACAGCCCATCTTGTATGTATTGAGATCTTTATTTTATTTGGTGTTCCATTTATAATTTTAAGATAATTCATATGTATGTATAATAGCATCACAAATAAAACATATTGAGTATTAAATATTTTAGAACAAAAGATGAAATACTATGAAATAGAGAATTCAAACTCATATTTTATATAGTGAAAAATATTGTAAGGTATAGTGTATATTTGTTTTCTGTTATATATATATGTGTGTATATATATAGATTTTTTTCTATTTAAATATAATAAATTTGATTATGAATTTAATGATAATCTTCTTCTTTGTCTTGTTGTAAATAAAATATAATTAAGAATGAAGTTTGAAATTGCGACATTTGATTGTTGCAAGCAAGTGAAATTTGGATGCCAACCCTACCAAACCCACCCCCCCACACCCCTCTATTATATTTTTGAATATTTTTTTTATAATTATATCTGTTTTACTGGTAATATTTTGGTTCTGGAGCTAGTAGCCTACCACAACCATATGACATCTACAGAATCTTACAATGGAAAATTTGTTGGAAATAATGTTGTAATAATACCCAGAAAACAACCCTTTGAATTTCCTGTCTTTCCATCCTTCATCCGGATCTCTTTGCGTATCATCATTGCTATACCAGTCCCTTTCAATCGTACATCTTTGTTAACCAAAACTCAGGAATTTGTCAATTTCCACACACCATGTTTTCTCTATATATTTCAATGCTAATCTCAGTTCTCTATCCCACACTCACACAGCACTAATTCCAGGTACATTTCAATTGCTGTCTTCAAGATTTTTCTGTAGAATAACTGCTCTTTGTGTCTTGTAATAATCATTATAAATGGCCTAATGGTTTGTCTTTCTTTTCTCTTCCTCTGTCTCTCTCTCTCTCTCTAGATTTTGCCACTTGAAAGATTCTTTATCGATCAAAATGGAGAATGGAAGCAACCATGTGTTTGAGCTTACCGTGAAGCAAGGGGAGCCAACTCTGGTCCCTCCAGCAGAGGAAACCAACAACGGCCTCTACTACCTCTCTAACCTCGACCAGAATATCGCGGTCATTGTTCGTACTATTTACTGCTTCAAATCGGAGGAGAAAGGCAATGAGGAGGCTGTTTCAGTGATCAAGGATGCCCTGTCGAAGGTGCTCGTTCACTACTACCCGTTGGCGGGCCGCCTCACGATCAGCCCCGAAATGAAACTTATAGTGGATTGCACAGGGGAAGGTGCTGTCTTTGTTGAGGCCGAGGCTGATTGTGAACTTGAAGAGTTGGGAGACATCACCAAGCCCGACCCGGTCACTCTTGGGAAGCTCGTTTACGACACTCCGGGGGCCCAAAACATACTCGAAATCCCTCCTTTGGTGGCTCAAGTAAGTAGATTGGTTTCCCTTGAGTGATGAAGCTCTCAACACATTTTTATCAAGAAATCGCCTTCATTTCTGTCTAATGATAAAGTTGGTTTCCAATCTGTGATCAAACCAGTTTTCACATGCTTTTGATAGTATTTGTGTGAGTAAATAAATCATAAGATAGGGGTTGGGTGCCAAGTTGGCTAATGTGGAGTAGTTGTTAGCGAACAAAATAAGTGATTGGTGTGAAACGACGCAGTTCCACCAAAAAAAAAAAAAGGAAAAAGAAAAGAAAAACAGCTATCTTGCAAGGTAATCGAGTCAATTAGCTCATTTTAGTTTCTGAGCTAAGTGGCATGGTGCGAAATGACCGTTTTGCACCACTACAACGGGTGCCGTGTTTTATGCGCTACAGAGGATCCATACCCAGTTCAAATGCTTTGTTACTTAAGAGTAAATTTGTGTTGCAGGTGACCAAGTTCAAATGTGGAGGTTTTGTTCTCGGGCTGTGCATGAACCACTGTATGTTTGATGGAATTGGCGCAATGGAATTTGTGAATGCTTGGGGGGAAATCGCCAGAGGCAATCAACTCAAAGTCCCTCCATTTATGGACAGAAGCATACTCAAGGCCCGAAACCCACCAAAGCACGAATTCCCCCACCACGAATTCGCTGAAATCGCGGACGTGTCCAACACCGGAGAGCTTTACAAAGAGGAGATGCTATACAGGGCCTTCTGTTTCGACTCGGATAAACTCGAACATCTCAGGAAAAAGGCTTTAGAAGATGCAACTCTAGAAAAGTGCACAACATTTGAGGCCCTGTCAGCATTCGTCTGGAGGGCCCGAAGCGAGGCATTGAACATGAAGCCCGATCAAGAAACGAAGCTGCTCTTTGCCGTTGATGGACGGCCCAGATTTGAGCCCCCAATCCCAGAGAAGTTCTTTGGCAATGCTATTGTGCTAACAAGCTCAGTGTGCAGGGCCGGTGAAATGGTTGAAAACCCACTTTCTTTCAGTGTGAAGCTGGTCCAAGAGGCTGTGAAAATGGTGACAGATGGGTACATGAGATCTGCTATAGACTACTTTGAGGCAACTCGGGCGAGGCCTTCTCTGGCTGCAACTCTGCTCATCACCACATGGTCTAGGCTGTCTTTCCACACAACCGATTTTGGGTGGGGTGAGCCCGTATTGTCGGGGCCGGTTGTGCTGCCGGAGAAGGAGGTGATACTGTTCCTCTCTCATGGAAAAGAAAGGAAAAGCATTAATGTGCTTCTGGGATTGCCTGCTCCTGCTATGAAGAAATTTGAACAACTTATGAAGATATAAAAGGAATTCTGATCTTTGAGTTTAATCTTGTTGTGATTGACTCCCTCAATGTTTCTTGTATCAGTTATTGTTATTGATTTTGTGTTGTTCTTGGTTGGTATAATTGTTTTGTTGGTGGACATGAATGAAGACTTCAATTTATCGTTCTTTAAATTCATCTACAGGACCTGTTTCAGTCTATGATTTAAATTTCTAAACTGGGGGTTTATATTTATTAAAATGACTTTAGGAAGCACCAAAAAAAAAAAAAAAAAAAAAAGAAAAAGAAAAAGAAAAAGAAAAAAGACGATTTAAAAAAAATATAAAGGGGAGAAGTAAAGAGCATAAGACTGAGTATAGATTAGGAAGAGGAAATCCCAACAGAAAGATAGTATTGTGGATATTACTTTATTACACCAATATATATATCACATTTATTTACAGGAATTTGATATGAGACTTAAATTGAGTTCAAAAACTCATTTTTAAGATAATGAATTGATTTCTTTTAAAGCATTTTATTCTTTATATCCTGCTTCTTATATTTTCAAAATATTAGATCATGTATACATAATTTAACATTTATTATCTATAAATTATATATATATATATATATAATTATGTTAGTCTCACCTGTGTGTTTGCTTAGGTCTCGTCTTGCCTGCCTATGAATAAAAAAAATCTAACAATGGTGTTTCTTTATAAATTGGATTGACTAGGGTACCGCTCAACACCTAATTCAATTGTCTATCTTGATTTTTATATTACAACAATTCCTAAAAATATAAGAAAAAACACACAGCAAAAATAACTATAATACTCAAAATATGTTCAACTAATGCATGAAGATAATAAAGAAAAGGAAATAGTGCGAATAATGACGAATTTGACTATATACAATACTTTTAAAAAAGATTTAACAAAATATAGTGTTTAAGGGATGTTTAAAAAATAAGTAAAGTCGTGTGTGGTATGGGTGACTTTAAATTATGTATGTCGCCTATCCCATAGGCAACTTAATTAATTATTTTTTTTTGAGGTCGCACATGGTATGGTCGACTTTATCTTTTTTTTTTTAACATGAAAACCCGCAAAAAAGGGAAAATGGCGCCACTCGAACGTCTCACTCGGTTGGCCGAGTGGTATCTGTGACTCGGCTGAATCACTCGGCTGACCGAGTTCTGATATTCATTCGGTTGACTCACTCGGTTGGCCACTTAACTCGGCCGGCCGAGTGAGCTAAACTTTTTGGAATCCCTTGAAATTTCTCCACTCGGCCGGTCCACTTGGTTGGCACTCCACTCGACTAGTCGAATGAGCTAAACTTTCTGGAATTCTTTAAAATTTCTTCACTCGGCAGGTCCAGCCGAGTGGAATTTTTCTTTTTCTTTATCTTCTCATTTTTTTGCTCGTTCTCTTGTTTTTGTCCCTTCTTTTAGTCCATGAGTTTATTTTTTCCTGCAAAACATGTCGAAATGGTGTACACGTGTACACTTTTCGAAGATGGCAAAATCAAGGTAAAAGTAGTAGAAACGGGCAAAAGTAATAATAATAATAAATACTTGAAATCAAATAATTTGTTTCATTACAGATAGAACAAATTAATAATCATAATGTGATCTAGTAAAAGAACGATGTCTGATTATTTTTCTTTTGCCTCTACCTCGATCTTCTTGTGTATCAGGTTCACTATCTGATTCAGTATTATCTGTCGTAATATTCAAACTAAAGGTTGGACAACCTAATGATGATGATGTAGTCCTCGAAGTTACATTATCATGCATTATGGTTGAAGTGGTGCCAGATTGAGGAAATGAAATCGGGGATGAATTGAATTGGGGTCGGTAACTTCCATAAGTGCATGATATGGGAGGCGGAGATGTATACTACCCCGACTCTAAAAGAGAAGTGAACGACTGGCCATATGCCGTAAAATCCCAATTAGGATTGGTGAAATTATGTTGAATTTCTTGTGGGGGCACATAGGAGTCAGTCTGCATGTCCATACCATGACGTCCTAAAAATTCAGATGTCGATGGACCTATCGTATCACATATAGTAGAGGTAAATGGTTATGGGCTATTGTGCGATGTAGGTTGTAATTCAGGATCATGTTATGATTGATAGCGATGTAATGATGGTCGACGATCATAGAAGTGAGATTTAGCCTGTGCGTATATGTCTTCTACGGATCATGTAAAGGGCTCCCTGAGATATGGTTGCTCTTTAATGACGAGTTGATTCAAAATTTCCCATAATCCTTCATGTAATTAATTGACAATAAAATCATATGATTAAATAAATAAATATATAATAGAAACGTAAATAATGAAATACAGACACATACCAAAGTTTCTATGGATGCATTTGCTTGCGGTTGGTACCCCATATGCATATTTAACCCTGGAGTTATTATACGCCGTGTTGTTCTTTCAAACCAGCTCATATATCCATGGTCGACTTCTGACTTATTCCAACCAATAACAAGAGCTGAAACAATATGACCACCTCTGTGAGCCACCATGCTACAAATGAAGCATGAGTTTCAGCCCAATTTGTAGTGATACGCCCTCTACGACATATATTATGCAATGTATCATGCACATCATGAATCGCCTGTGGAATTTGTTGTCTCATACCAAACTGTTTCAATACCCGATCTGGGTAATATAACTCAACAATGGAATAATGAATCATATGGCATTTTGACATCCACATATTGGTGACTGTGATAATTCCAAGGTCAATATATGTTCTCACAACAATTAGGTATGGGTCATAAGGTTGCCCATTAAACTGCATAAATAGCAAAAATTTTATAATTAGTTATCATACCTCTTCTGGAGATTGTCTGTCTAAACTCTTCCGTATAGTCCTTAGGTTGTTTTTCAAACTATTTGTAAAGTTGTGGTATTTGTAACCACTCAGCACCATTTGGTGCGATAGGAAGAACTCCATCCACACCAACAATTGCCGCTGTATTAAGGCGTCTACCTCCCGACATTTGTGACGTGAGAAAAATAATTCTTGACCAAGTCCATATCTATTATGGAAAAAACAATATAAAATATCTTTCTCATTGATTAATATAACAAATTGAGATTATGCAATAAAGAGACAAATTTACCTGCAATAGTTGCATTGGCCCGTCAATGTGAGTACGATCTCTATGTGCTGCATTGCACAACTGATAGTATAAATAACCTAGTACTGTTGAACCTCAACTGAATTTACAACTTTCATCAATATCTTCTAGCTGATTCAAATATAATAATGACTCTATATTACCCCAAGTATCAGGGCACATTATGGATCCTAACAAAATCAAGGCACATCTACGTGCATATTGCACAACATGTTGTTGTGGGGTGTTATCTATAACAGGGTGGATGCTTAGATGCCTACCTAATGCTAAAAGTAAAAATCTTGACCCTTTTAAGTCTTTTGCATTAGGATCCCATCCGAGAAGCACCCGACAACGTGTAGTCCAATATGACCTTCCAGTTGTAGTATTTTGACTTATAACGGCCTCACCATCAATTGGTAGGCCCCAAATAAATGCGACATCTTGTAATGTCACGGTCGCCTCTCCAACTATAAAATAAAATGTATGAGTCTCGGGCCGCCACCTCTCAACCAGTGCAGTGATTAATGATTGATTAAATGTAAAATTACCACATCTGTAAACACCATAGAATTCCATATGACATATCAAGGATATGACTCGGTAATGCAACCTCTGTGTACGTTTGAGTAGTTCCCTGCCATCCTCGTCATGGTCTTCCTCATAAGGATCAATGTCATCAAGTCTCCAAAAGATACCACTTCCGTGTCTACACTTTAATTTTGCGTCAACTTGTCCTGCAACAACATCCTCAGATCGGTGTAAATGTTGTCCTGTTAAGATCTCACTACTAATAAGTCCATACTCTCCAAAGTGCTCCATACTGCAATAAGATTAAAGACATGAAATAAAATCACAAACATATTAAATTCAATATATCATGAAAAAATAATAAGTGATAATTAATAATTGAATTCATTACAGTATCTAAGTATATGTTCAGTCTCTTAAGTAAGAAGCATATTGATAATACTTTGCTTCGAAGAATATCTGGGAGAGCATTATCTTGCATTTTTTCCTGATCAATATGAAATTTTATGTATTGATTATCCACATCCGGTGCAAAGAAAAATCATAAGTTATCATCGTTGTTGATTGGTATACGATGATATTTGTTGTTTGCATATAGTGAAACGAATATGTTTAATTTATATCCACTGCTATCGATCCCTGTGAGTTCAAATAATTTCGATACCAACCCAGAATATCTGATGTTGCGAGGTACTCTTGTTGCACAAACAGGTGGACCATCGCTACTTTCCCCAACATAAACGACAATACCAACATTGTTTGAAGTCTCCATATCTTAAATAAGAAAGATGTATTAATGAACTTAATATATGGAGTTAACTAATTTTTTGCATGCAAGGTATTATTAAACAATACAATTACAAAGTATAATGAAATTAAATTCAAATGAAATTAAATTCAACTAAAATTAGTAAAATTCAAACATGATATTGAAATGAAGCAATATTCCAATGCAAGGGCAACAATTTGATGGTCACGATAAATGCATGACAACAACAACAATTCCTAGAGCTCCTACTTAAAATAATAAGAAAATAAAATTATTGATGAAAAATTTATGATAACAAAAATAGATAAAAACCTCTTATGTGAAAGAATAATTATGACAACAACAATATCCAAACCTAATAATAATTAAGGTTGCAGAAGTTAGCAATTCTTAGTTGTGCACATTTTAGGACTAGTATGATCAAATTGGTACAAGTCACCAATCGATAGCATTTAGGACATCTAAGCCGCCTAGTTTTATTTTATTTTACTGCATTTTTTGCATTTATTGTTTCAGATTTTCAAAATATTGTATTATTTAATATATAATTTAACATTTCACTAGATATAAATATAGTGAAAACAAAATCTATAACAATTTATATATATAACATCAGAAAATTCAACAATATCTATTACAAATCGAACGAATTAAACCGGCAGGCATACACACCAGAATACACACACAACACATACACCAGAACACACACAAAATACAACACACACACACACACGCACACATAACACAAACACACACACACACACACTGCAACACACATAAGCACATCACACAAACACACACACATACACACTGCAACACACATAAGCACATCACACAAACACACACACATCAACGCACACAAGCACATCACACAAACAAACACACACACACACACACACCAAAACACGCACAACAACACACACACACACACAGAGCAGCACACACAACAACACACACACAACAACACACAGACACACAACAACACACACACAACAACACACAGACACACAACAACACACATACACACACAACATCACACACACACACACAGTAGCACACACAGCAACACACACACACACACACTACAACACACACACACAACACACTCACAGACAACACACAACACACAAAAAAACCATGAAAAATAATTACCTGAAAAAATTCACACCAATTGGTGGAGAAGAAAAATAGTCTTAAAAAATGAGTTTCAAATATGTGGAAATGATGGAAGAAAAAATGATAGATGAACCATGTAGTGTAGTAATAGAAGAAGAGAGAATCGTGTAGTGTAGTAATTGAAGATGAGTAATGTTATGCATGCAAGTGTGCAGAGCAGCCTTTGACTAATAAAAAGAAAAAAAGAGAGTCGCTCATACCATGGGCGACATTGAAAAAAAAAAAAAAGAATTCCAGCCGAGTGGAGAAATTTCAAAGGATTCCAGAAAGTTTGGCTCACTCGGCCAGCCGAGTTAAGTGCCCGACTAAGTGAGTCAACCAAGTGAACATCAGCACTCGGCCAGCCAAGTGATCGCCATGATGAGTCATCCAGCCGAGTCACAAATATCACTCGGCTAACTGAGTGATCACTCGACCGAGTGGCGCCATTTTCTTTTTTTTTTTCTCGGGTTTTTGGGTTAAAAAAAGTTACCCATACCATGAGCGACTTCAAAAAAAATTTAAAATTAAGTCGCCCATGCAATAGGTGACATATATATATTAAAGTCACCTTTGGCATAGGCGACTTCACTTATTTTTTCAAACTCTAATAAAGCACTATATTTTGTTTTTTTTAAAGTATTATATATTGTCAAATTCGCCGCGAATAATTGCATGAATGACCACAATAAATTTGAAATTAATGAACCCCTTTCTACCCAAAATGTGATTTGAAACAAACTGAAAGTTTCAAAATGTGATTTGAGACAAATTGAAAGTTATTTGGCAAGGGTTGACTAAACGCTCTTTAGTAGACTCAACACAACTTATTTTCATCTAAAATAATCACCTACTCAAAAATCACTAGAACATATTTATTCAAATCTTATTCAAATAAAAACATGTTCAAATACAATCACTTATAATTTGAACTTGTAAATTTGTAGTATATAAAACATGTACTTATATTGTAACCCCCGATAATTTACATGTTATTTTGTTTGTTGTATGCATTCATTTTTATGCATAATATTAAATTTTAGGTTAACTCGTGTATCTTGAAAGTCTAAATCCATAATACTTAATGATGTGCATTAGCATATTATTATTGGCTTAATTATCTGTTTTTAGGACCAGTTAATTTTATTCCTAAAAGCCAATTTATTATTGATCCCATTTCTATTAATTTGTTTTTTTTGGTTAAAAAAGAAATATTTATATAGATATATACATATATATATAACAGTAAATTGATGGTTTCTATATTTGTTATTATCATTTTTTCCGCCCATTTTTCTTTCCACAGATGGAAAGGCGGATTTTTAGGGAATGTTGTTATATTATTAATCAATAAATATTAATTTTAATATATTTCTAATATATTTAGAATATGCATATGTACCAACCTGATGAACTAATTCCTAAACTTGTTAGCAATACTTATCTATTAAACTAAATATTTGTAACTGCAATATTTGATAATATTACAAGATTTGAAAAAATATATCTCATACCTATCTGTTAAACTGAATGTATATATGTTATAGTTTATCTGTACATCGTATTACACCTCATTAATTTTTTTTAATGATATATCTAACCTTTTTAATTTCCTTAAATAAAGGAACTGTATTATATTTTAGAGTATAAAAAACTAATTTAATATAATACAATAAACGAATTTAAATTAATTTACTATAATACTACAAAATACACGTCATTACAATTATTTAATTATTAAATAGATCTATCTGATATCAATTTGACTCATTATTAAATTTGCTACTATATTTTCTTTGCATTATATTTTAATAACATATAATTTCTCTTTTAAGAAATATAAGAGTTTTATATATATCAACAAAATTTAGAACTGTAAATAAAATTTTATATTTAATTTAATAATTTGCTGACCGTTAAGCATTTATTTTTATATATTTAGAATACGGATATATACTAATCTGTTGAACTGATTCCTCGATGTTTTTGGAATACCTATTTATTAAATTGAATGTTCGTAACAATAATATTTGATTTAGTAATATTACAAGATTTGAAAAACTATATCTCATATCTAAATAATCTGCAACATAGAATGCTGATAAATACGGATAACTGATTCCTAGATTTTTCAGCAATATCTAACTATATATTGAACTCAATTTTTATTATAAATAGTGTATCATTTTATATGGTCTACATTGTGCACTCTCACTATTCATATACTTTTTTGATCTTGCATTATTGATTTATAATGTTGACTATTTTCAATTTTGTGAAAGATGTTCATCCGAAGATAAGGGATTGGACTCTTAGACTTCACCTGAGTCACGCTTGCAATGTACCTACATTTGCGGACAAAAATTAGATCTTCAGTTTTGAGTGTGTTTTTAAGGATGAACATGTATGGTCAAAAAATAAGTTTCATAATAAACATGATAAAATGGGTAGTATGAAATATGCAGTATTTAACATATTTAATTTCATTATTTTTGCAGGGTGATACTATTCGTGGTCAAGCAAGAAGTTTACATATCCATAGATTTAAAAAACTATTATTTGAGGGAAAACTATATATCGTCTCTAATACCATAGTGTCAACTGACGAATTTAAATTCAAAACAACAAGCCATGGATATAAGTTCAATTTTTATGGCAAAACAAAGGTTAACGAGTTTAAGGACTCATTGTTTCCTATGAACATATTCAATTTCAAATCATTCGATTGGATATTTGGTCTAGAGAAGAAAGATGAAACCGTTTTGTTTGGTACTCTATTTTTTATTTATTATAGTTTTAATTATTTATAATTTTTCTATGTGCTATTCTAATCAGATTTATTAATTTTTTGTGTTGATTAAGATGTGATTGATCGAGTTTATGGGATGCATCCACCTAGATCTATGCCGACGAAGGATGATCCGAAGAGGCTCATATCCTAATTTTGGAACAATTGGTGATGATGATTCATATCTACATGGTAGAGCTATATTGTCACCAACTCTTCTGTTGTAAAGTCCATAAATAAGTATATGACTAAAGAGAATGCAGGTGCTGGTAGAACATATTTGAGCTTTGATACTCCTGAGCTTTGATACTCCTTGCCAATCGAATTCAAATGTTGATTTGTGGAGTGACCTGCACACTCCAGAATTTCTGCATGCAATTAAATGTTCTGATGTACTGAATCATGAGCTTATTTTGAAAATTGGTGTACCAGTTATGCTATTGTGAAATTTAGATTATTCTCTTGGTTTATGCAATGGAATTCGGATGGTAATTACCAAGTTTGGTGAACATGTCGTTGAAGCGAAGATTATTTTAGGAAGTAATGCTGGTCAAAAGGCTTTGATTCCTCGGCTTTCTGTTACTCCATCTGATTGTAGGATGTCTTTCAAGTTTCAACGAAGACAATTTTCTTTTATTATTTCTTATGCAATGACGATAAACAAGAGTCAAGGACAATCGTTAAATCATATTGGACTATTATTGAAGAAATATGTCTTCAGTCATGGTCAATTATATGTTGCTGTTTTCAGAGTTACAAATCGTAAAGCATTGAAGATTTTGATTTTTTATGATGAGAATCTTGATAGGAGAACTACTACAAATGTAGTTTATAATGAAGTGTTTCAAAATTGTGAACAATTTTTTTTGAAGTAACACAATTTTATTGTTTTACATTTTTCATTTTGTAATATTTTAAATTTATTTTATGTTGATTGCTTTGTTGTTATATATGTTCATATTTTTTCAATTATAATAATAGTTCTTCATATGATTTTTTAAATTTAATGTGTATTTTATACTAAACTTCATGAAATATTAAGAAATATAAAAATTTACTTCACTTATATAAATTGTTCATAATAAAAATGTTATAGTAATTATATTCAAATTATCCAAAATAATATAATATAACAAAATAAATATATAACATTAATTACATTTTCATTATGCAAATCACGTTTAATAGTTACATGGAAACCAAATCACCGGTTACCCCAATTCAGTGGAAGAGATTATGGCTGGGATAATTTCATACCTTTTTAAAACTAAAGTTTTCACTATAAATGCACAATCAGCCAGTCATCACTACCGTTACCAAAGTAAATTACAATTATGAATTTTCTTTTCACTATCTTATACGACAAAAATTAGTCGTCTACCAATTTGTGGCGTACTACCCGCTGCCGGCAAACCCTTCCACCGCCTCTGCTCCCTCCTACCAATTTACTCTCAAACCCAGATGTGCACACCCCGTCTGCCGGCAGCATCGATCGCGGTAGTGCCAGTCTGTTGAAATTGTTGTACCGTCGCCCCTGCCCAGGAGTTGCAGCGTGCACCACTGTCGTCGCCTGCTCTTTGTCTACCACCGCAATATTATTGGGTTGTGTGTGTGTTTGTGGTTTGCGAAAAGAAATAGAAGGATTTGGGGAGGGCAAAGTGACTGATGTGCAGAAGGGATATTGGTAAAGAAATTTCAAAGTTTTCAAAGAAATGCCACGTCTTTTGTAAATTGTTGTTTTAACCCTCAAGCTCCCTTTTTAGAAAGAGCCTTAAATCCTAAGGGCCTGTTTACTTGGCCGGATAAACCTGGATTACTGGAATTAGTCCTGGTTTATCCGGCGTTTACTTCGCAGGATTATATCCCGGGTCAATCCACTCGATCCGGGATAAATGACTAAAATCGGGATAAAATGATGGATTGTAATCCGTCCATATACCCAGGGATAAAAATTATCCCATGGGATAAGGAGAAGCAAATGACTGTTTTACCCCTTTGAAAATTTGTTATTACAAAAGTGTTCTTGTATATATATCCTATTTTAGCTGAGGAAACCCTCGATTTGATCCTCGCAATTTTTCGTCACCGAATTCTCCGGCCACCGCTGCTGACCAGACGACCCTCGCCACCGCACGCCGGGACCGTCGTGTGGTTCGATCGGCTGTGCCTTCTCCCCCGAACGGTCGGCCGTCGCTTTCCTTTGAGGAGGACGATGAAGATGATGGGAGAGCTTTCTCGGAATCTGAAGGAGCTTGGCATCCTATTCTCTCCTTCTTCACCCTCCAAGTTTCCGATTCTGATAAGATTAGCTACAGGATTGGAGCCCCCGCTTTGTGGTATATACGGTATTTTGTTCTTTTCGAATTTTTCAGATCCCTATTTCTTAGTCGGATGCTTCAAAAGTGGCTGTGGCTTTTGTTATTTATTTTTATGTATTTTAAATTCTTTGGTGTAATACAATTGCCGAGTGAGGTGTGTTAGTGGGATAAGTACTGCATATTTTTTTGATTCTCAGGTAACCAGGCCGAGGGTTTTCCAACACACGATCTATGAAATTAAAGATTTTTACAATGCATAATTATGTTGTGTATTAAAACAATCTTGCTTTACGGCCTAATGATTGGTTTGCACATTTCTCTTGATGGAATTGGAAACAACGCTATAATCTGGGTCATGATGTAATGTGGAGTATGTAATGCAGGAAGTTTTAGGAATACATATTTTGCATTCCCGAATTGGTGAATTCAGTTATCATGTGGCTCATTTTTTTATTCCTGTATCCTGAGTTTCTGGTACTTAATTCTGTATCTTAATTTATGACCACGGTTTGTGAGTTGATAGGTTTTAATGTGTTGACAGTGGTCCACTCATTATAAAGTGCTTCTTGTGACACGAGTTGCCTGTTTGTTGCCTTTCGTGGGATATACGATACATGCATGAATGTGTGTTTTCAATGGATAACTTCTATCTTCAAATTTTGAGCTTCACTTCCTAGATTTGTTATTTATTTTACTCTCTAATACGGAGAAATATTTGCCAATCCTACGAAGATAACTGCACATATGTTCACCGAAATTTGTAAACAAGATGATCTGTGTGCATGGTGCTTGTGATGGTTCATTTCAGTTTTTGCCTGACTTCAAATTTGTGCACTCCAAGTCTCATTTCTAAGTTCACCCACTTACTTTTACTTTGGTTATGAGTCTTTGTAAGGCAAATATTGATTCCACACAACTTGCTTGTATTTATTTATGAATATGATAGGATATTATTTATGACATCATGACAAGCTGTAAGGATAGTGTTTTGTGTGATATCAAAGTAATTACATTGTATTAGACCACTGTCATCATCGGATACTTTGCCTGTGACAGGCCTCTGTGCATGACCAGGTAGGTAGTCATTTTTTCCTGATCATGTACAGGAGTCTTAGCATGAACTCAATGAAAGCATCGGATACTTTGGTTGCCTTTCCTTGCAGACCCTGTTTTTGTATAAGTTCTTTGTAAAAAGTGCCTTAGTCTACAGTGTTTGGGATAAACAAATTATGCCTGGATTATGTTTTTTTGATAAGTTGTAAAGGGCATTTCTCTGTAATCAAATGTAGTGCCCAACTGCACATTGTCCTGTTTATGATATCCATTATAGAAGGCTTTTCATATTGCCAATTGATAGAAAAATTTGGATCGTCGTGTGTGTTTCTGTTTCATAATAAATGTTGTCTAACATCAGTTGCTTGATCTTCATGCACCAGGTTTACTTTGCCGATAAGTAGCTGATGAGCAACAAGAAACTCGCTTTCCTGAAATTAAATAAATGTTCACGAAAGTTGTTTTGGGAAAAACTGGTGTTCACAACAGTTCTTGTTCCATTCATGGTGGATCAAAGGTAAAGAAGAGATGCAATTCGAGCTGCTAGTAATCGAGTTCCTGAGTTTGGGGGAAAGTTAATGGAATCAGACTATCTTTCATTGACAGACCTGTGAAGTGATTTATTCGGGAAAACCCACCCAGATGTGCTGAACCGAAGGTTGTTACAATTGATGTAGTTACAGCTCCTTGTATATTATGTAGGGTTGGTTCATTATGTATAGTTTGGTGGTAACATAATTTTTTTTTGTATATACAGCTACAACTATGTTGAATTGCAGGTTACGTTCAAATATGTGTTTGATATAACGCATGAAATGGTCATTCCTGTATGCTCTTAATGCAAATATTTTTTGAACCGTGCATAAGAAACGAGATAAAGTTATGTTTCCCTGCAAAATTATGTCGTTTTCTTGCATTGATACAAGACTTCCCATAAATTTTGGATGTATTATATTGTCACTGAAAAGCTGCTGATGTAACAACACTTACCTTCTGTAAAGACATATCCTTTCCGCTTTTTTTTACACCTAGGTGACCCTCAGTCTTGATGCATCATGTCAACCACTTTATAGGAGCAACATGTGAATTAAGAACAAGACAGCTTGTGCGAAAGACAGATTTACAAATATTGTCCTCATTCAATCAAACAAGATACTGACCCCACAGGCTTTCAATATTAAGTACACCAGATGTGCTATATATTTGAGTCTCTTCCCAGGTCAGGCATTACCATTCACATAAACTGCAAGAAAAAAAATTAAGAAACAATCAACAATTTGCTTCACTTCTCGTCCTTCCGACTACCCAAACTTATGGCGCCGAGTGGTGTACCCAAACAAGAAACGAATCAAGATAAAATTTTCTTTAATTCCCTCTGGACACGAGAGGTTGATCATCTATTTATTGTTCGTCTGCTTGAACAACTCCAGTCTGGTGCTTGGGTCGTTGGGGAAAAAAATGACCGTGCTGTTTTCTTTGCCATGTGTGATCTAAACCGCTACTTTGGCTCACATTTCAACTTCAACTTTTGCAGGGAACAAACTCAAAAGTTACACAAACGTTACAAGGTGTTCAAATGGCTAACTGACCAGCCATTTGTTGCCTATGACCCTACCACGAATGAGGTTCGGTGCGTAGACTCGGTTTGGACCTCTTTATGTGAAGTAAGTTTGCCATGTTTGTAAATTATAATTTGCTAAAAATGTGATTCATAATTTATATGTTATATTTTATCTAATAGCAAGAAAAGCTTGATGCTGCATATTATAAAGAGGGAGAATACGCATTTAATGCGCTTAAAGACTTATTTGAAGAAGATGAGGGAAAAAGTTGGAGCGATGAGCTTTTAGTTATTCAAATTTCAAGTGATACTGAGGAAGTGATGGGTAATGATTCATCCATCATGGAGATTAGCAAACCGAACCGTCAGAACCTATCGAGCATCAACGAGAGTGAGGACAGCTCGTTGGACACTGATAATGTCTTTTGGAAGGAGCAGGCTTGGTTGGATAATGATAGCCAAACTACCAAATCATTGAACAGAAATGATCAAACATCTTTAACATCGGCAAGCTCTCCAATTCAAGATGCTGACAAGAAAGGCAAGAAAACCATGGCTTCCAGTAGCCGTTATCGGCATGGTGTGGAAGGTCGTAGCTCTACTGCATCATGGTCCCCTATGAAGAAGAAATAACTGCCTGTACGACCGCCGGTGCATGTACTGAGACTACGCATGGTTTGTTAGCATATGCTTTGACAATATTAGTGTCCGTATTATGAGTTTTTATTTGGTTTGTATTATAATTTGAAGTCTCTCCCCGTTTAATTTCTATGTGCTAACCGAGTTTACTGCCCGGTTAAAATAATGTTGGTCTTGAACAAGTTCGGTGTTTATCCCCCTTTGTTATAAGTATCACTTGACTTTGTAATCTTATTCTGTCCAGCATTTAAACTCAAATTTTAAAATATATTATATTTAACTACAAAATCACTACTTCCCTTTGAACTTCCTGGCTAAAACAAACAAGTGGAAACAAATCATTGAACACCAACATGGGTCTGTCATACGTCTAAAAATAAAATTTGAATGCAACACATAAATATGATTCGGGAAAAATCAACCTTGGCTAGTACACATGATTTCTCGTACACGTCTTTCTAAGGTGGTCGGTAAGGGGGGTTGGATCGGTTCAATGGTTGATATGTCGGGTATTGACGTTCCTCAAAATGACCTTGCCGTACGTGCCACTCGTATTGTTGTCTCTGCATGTCAAGTGCAATTTGTGAGTTATACACTTGACGATGCATATACTCTTCAAGGTTGCTGACACATGTTTCCAACGCATTTCTCCAATCTGTCCAATCATTCCACCCTCCTTGAAACAAAGCTGAAGGTTGGGTGTGCTGTGATGTTCCGGGCTAAAAATGTGGGTGATCTTCCCTTGTTCCTCCATGTGGCTGTGCTTCGTCCATCGTGTCATCCACATTTTCCCGATCCGCCTCGACCTCCATAGGCTGTGTTTGAGTATCTGGGATGGATCTTCGAGTCCTTTTCCTTCGTTAGTCTTCATTGTTCAGTTCTCTTTCACTGTCCGCGATTGCTTCACTATGAATAGAGCCGTTCAGTAGAATATTAGCGGCCTTTCCACCAGCGACATTTGTAAGGCGTGCGTTAGGCAAAGCAAACCTTTTTTTATCTGAGAAGATTAGATATAATTTCCTCGTGCGTGGATGGAATTGGCACATCTTCATGTTGCATACAACCTCAAGATTTATGGTTGTTTCACCAGGAGTTTCTTGCAAATCTGACAGGTTTATCCCAAAATATCGAGCAATCGGAGTTATTAACCCTCCGATATGATTTGCTACTTGTTGTTTCGTTCGAACAAATTGGCGTAAAATCATCGGTGCAACATTGAACTTTTTTCCATTCAGCAAGCACCATAAGATGAACAACTCATCCAACGTAACTACTCCCGGCTCAGGTTTGCACAAAATTGTATTCGAGATGAACCGTTGGAAATAGCGAAGGCCTGGGCTTCTTATGCTGGACGCTTTCGATCAGCTTGGGTTGTATGTTGAGGGTTGATCTGGAGAAGCCTCTGTTATCTCCTTCCAAAATATTAGTGGGTTGAATTCGGGAAAGTGTTCCTTCGGATTGGGTAGATTGGAGCATTGATTTTTTGGGAATCCAAAAATTTCATTTATGGTATCGGCTACGAGTAACTGGAACTCATTTCCCAAATAGAATATCATTGATCGCGGAACCGAACTTCTCATTCCCACATCAACAGTCGAGAAAAATTCCAACACCAAATGCTCATACGTCTTCTCTTTCAAGGCAAAGAATTTAGACCTACCTATATTTTTGCATATCTTTTTTAGATCCTCGTAAATACCCATCTCTTTCATGCACTCTTCATCTGCGAAACGTGTGGCTCGTCTTTTCTTCCTCAGCACCTCAAACCATCTCTCACTTCGTGTCTCCCAATATCAAAATTCTATGCCGTATGCCTCAGGCATAGTTGCAAGAATTCACTCGTATTCCTGTTGTTGTTCATCGACGGAGTGTTGATCCCAGTCGAAATTAGTATTGACGACTTCCATTGAGTTGATCGTCCTTCTTTGTCTTTGTTCCTCTTCCATTGAGTGGATCGTCATTCTTGCACTTTGTACCTACAATAAATTAAGTTAGTGTTGTGGAGTCATAAAATAGTATATGAAAGAAGTTCTCAATACTGTTTACGCTACTAACAAAAAATCCATTTCCAATCTAAACTACAGCAAAATTAAACATTACACATTCTCTCCATTCCCTTCTTACATCAACCAATCGTATTAGGTAAATCAACCCAACATATAAACATCCACGTTGTACTGATATTAACCTCATCAATTAAGGTCGCACAACACAAAACATGCCAAATTCTAAATTATGCAAAGCACACCAAGTGTTCGATAAAAGACTCCAATGAAGATTTCCATTAAAACGTTACTTGGTTCATGTCATGATACTACATATTTGACAATGTTCAACATATTTCATGAAAAAATGCAATGATTTCTCATAACATACCTCAATCGAGATTTTGGGATATTGATACTACCTTTAACATCCAAAACATAGAAACCGAAACCTCCAATATTTGGTGTGGTGATTCTTTTTTGGATTAATCCAATGATAATAAGCAATGAAAAGTTTGCTTCTTGCTCCTTGCTTGCTTATTATAAAACGGCCGCCAAAGAGATTGAGAGAGAGTAGGGTTAAGGGTTTTGAGGGTTGAGGAAATTAAGGAGTGAGCATTTATGTAGAAGAAATCCGGACCCCCACTCGAAAACCAACTCGGGCGAAAAAACTACTCGGGCGCCCGAGTAGAAATAAGTTTCTGGTTTTTGGGCTGAAGTTCTGCACTCGACCCACCCACTCGGTCAGGCACCTTACTCGGGCGCCCGAGTGGGAAAAAGTTTCTGTTTTTTGGGCTGAACTTCTGCAGTCGACCATCCACTCGGTCGGACCCACAACTCGAGCGCCCGAGTGGAAAAAACTTTCTGGTTTTTGGGCTGAAGTTCTGCACTCGACCCACCCACTCGGTCAGGCACCTTACACGGGCGCCCGAGTGGAAAAAAGTTTATGTTATTTTGGCTGAACTTCTGCACTCGACCATCCACTCGGTCGAACACACAACTCGGCCGCCCAACTGGAAAAAACTTTCTGGTTTTTGGGCTGTAGTTCGGCACTCGACCCAGCCCCTCGGTTGTGCACACAACTCGGGCGCCCGAGTGGATAATATTTTTTGGTTTTGGGCTGAAGTTCTGCACTCGACCCATGCACTCGGGCGGGCCCACAACTCGGGTGCCCGAGGACTTGAAAGTTTCTGGTTTGTGCTGTGAAAATATCCACTCGGTCCTGTGACTCGATAAATCCATCCACTCGGTTGCCCGAGTTCAAAGCCACGATTTTAAAATCGTATTCCAAAAGCTAATTTTTTAGCAATCTTACCCTTTTCTTCCTACATACACCTGCTCTATATACCTAGGCGCCGAACTCTCCTTCACTTGCATAACCCTTCCTGTACCGCAGTCGGGTAAAATCTTCTTCCGGAGTTGGAATTCTCGTTCGGTGCATAGATGTCGTTCTGTTTCAATCTGAGGGAACAAAACCTTCATCCGCTGAAACGCCTCCTTATTATCGTTTCGAAGTGGAGAAGAGGTATCTCACCCTTTCGGGCACATTCTTTCTTAATCTTTATGTATATGCTGTGATAATTTTTGTAGTAACTTGCAACGCATTTCTACAGCTACATCATAATGTATTTAGGTCTGATTTATTTGTGTTATTGTTGTTAATTTTGGTTTGGTTGCAACTCCGTTTAGTTAATTTAGGAATAGAACAGAATTTTGGGAGTTTCTACATGTTGCAACATTAACCAAATTTTTGTCCGTTGTGAAGTAAACCCAAATTTGGGCCATTGTTTGTTGGAAATTCTGACCAAAATAATGTACCATACCGTTCACACAGGTATATGGATCTTGAAGGATATTTCAACTGCATGAAACTATGTTGGGATAAGTTTATCTATAATCCCAATGGCTTGGTAAGACGTTCGATACGTTCCTTACATAAGTTCGTAAATATTAATTGGGATAACATGCTACCTGTATAGTAATTTTTTTGATGATAGCAGAAACTACCCCTAAAATTTGCCACTGAAGTTGGGGGTAGAATTCCTCCCTCGGTTGCCCTTAACAATGAATTGGGGCAGCGGTGGGTTGTACATACCGGGCTGGATAATCATGGTGCCATACTCCTAACCGATGGGTGGCCTAAATTTCGGGACGACAATGATATCAAGCATCAGGACATATTCCTATTCTCATACGACTGTGCTTATAACTTCTACGTTCGCGTATTCACTAAGAATGCGTGTCAGAAATTTCCACCCACGTTACAAGGTTAGCACGGTTTATAAGTTATTTAATATGTTTCCATAATCGGGCTAATTTCACATACTTGGTTCACTCCTGCAGGTGGTGTGCATCAACCTCCGCACTGGAAGAGGTTTTTTAAGGTGTTGTACCCAAATCCCCTCACCCAAACTCCTGTACGAATGGTACGTAATGTAAATTATATACTTTTCAACATTTGTATTTGTAAAAACCATATTTCTGCCCAGTGTACTATACCACACAAGATCCAACTGGGCTTCTTTGTGTAGGAATTACCCCCAGATGCCATGCCCAACTTCGCAAACACACAACCAACTAATGTGGCATTGGTGAACAGGTTCGGTTCGTGATGGTTCGTAGGCTTGGAATATCCTTCTACCTCAAGTGTTGTGTTGACAGACAGATTTCTTGTTGAGAACCTAATCCGCGTGGGGGAGTTCATCTTCTTCCATGTCATAAATGAAACAACTATGAATGTGGTTATTTTTTAGATGAGCTACTACGAGAAGTGGGATATTTTGCGTGGGGACAGTGAAAGCAATGCGATGGAGCTTTCTTCGACCAGTATAAGTGGGACCCAATCAATCAGTTCAGTGAAGGTCGAGTGTTATGACGAAGATTCCAGCGAGGACCCACCTTTAGGCTGATGAATTTCTTTAGCTTCTTGTCTGAAAAACCCAAAAGCTTAAAATTTTTTTTTTAATTGTGAGGAATATTATATTTCTTCTATTCTGCATGCCAATAACAATGAAGTTAATAATATGGATGTGAAAATATTACATGGCTGTTGTGCAATATTTGGTTGGTATTTGGTTGAATGGGTGTTACATACAATATATTGTATGCGATGGATTGTTGGAGGGGTAAAGTTTTCTACACAAACCTTGCAATTGTCATATTATGGCTGTTTAGGTAAATATCAAATATTGAATCACGTGGTATTATGGGTCTGTCATGTAGAATCGATGTCAAATGGGTGTTTTTGTATTCATCAGAAATTGTTTTTATTTTGTTATCATGGTGGCCAATGTATAGAATTTAAGCCACTCATGTATTGCACCCCAGGCTGATGAAGGGTTGTATGGGTTCACAACCGTGGTGGTATTTCAAAGATAAAATTTGATAATTAAAAAGAAATGCTATATGGGGTGTTCACACAAAATTTTATTCAAGACTCCCACATGTGCACATACATATGGGAGCATCTAAATATTTAACCAAAAATCACCCCGACTAATTCTGTTAACGCGTTGAGCAATACACTTCCAACTCCTGATTTGAGGTAGGAGTACAACCAAACAAACCATACAAAATATTACAACTTGACAGCCATATGGTATGAAATAACAAGCTGCCTTCCAAATAACACAAATCCAACAAGTTCGAAGACACTTCCAAAATACAGCTACATCTTCTACCAAAAATGCTTAAAGACGGTCCAACAACATCATTAGCACCATACGAGATTTGTTAGCATCAGGGAGGCTGAAGAACAGTTCCAGATCTTTGTTGTTGTTCACCAAAATCTTAGCAACACTTATTTGTTGCTCAGGATCCAAAACACCCAACTTACCCAATGCTTCATGGACCGCTTCTTGTTTCTTAGACATCTTAAACTCATAGCCTATATGTTGGGCTATTTCACCTAGTCTTTCATCGGTGCGATCACAGAACCTGGTCATCAGATTCACCATCTCCTCACCCATCGTGTCAGTAGACTTTCTTTTGAGACCCTTTCCTTTCTTACCCGTGGAGGTGTCCGATGGTGTTTGTGGAGAGTTAATCTCATTGTCAGTAGACATATCCATATTCAATGGATTGGCAGTGGCATTATTTTCATCAACCTCCAATTGTATTTCATCCGCAGCATGGCAATCCTCGGCTAGAACGCCGATTGCTCTATCAGATCCAAATATCTCACACCAATCAGGGTACATCTTGTATGACTTGAACCACATTTTCTTAACCCACGTGTCCGTCTACAGAAGTATACAAGTATGGGTATTAATATTCCACAATTCAACATACTCGATTCATAGTTATTAAAATTAAAGGAAGAAGTATAATGTGTGTCGTGACTTTCAACGACAGATTCTAACCTTACAATACTCGTCCCAAACAGAGTCACTTTCAACAAGTATCATTCCAGATTCAGCACTCCAAGCGAATCCAGATCGGCTCAACATACATTGCAGACTCCCATGATTTTTCTTCCAAACATGTATTTTGGAACTTATGTGTGGTTCAGCATGAATATTAGAATTAGGGAGCATCCTGTGCATGACCCTCTCAAGTGCACCAAGATAACCACTACGAAAACCATTCTCGCACTTCCACCCTTCTTGAATGATCTCTTTCAGTGCCAGAATAAGTAATTGTTCCTCCCTTGGTGACCAGACTCGACGACGGTCCCTGCTGTTTTGTGAGACTGAGGTGTCTCCTCAACTACTGCAATCGGGATCCATGAAGCCTTCACAGAAGCAACGTGCATAAAATGTGGACCCATTCATAAACCAATAATTTCGCACACATACTAACAATCATGTGAAGTAAAAAAAATAACACACCAACAAAAATTAATCAATGACTTCAGTGTTTAAGAGAAATGAGGTAAATACCCCGTTCATAAAATGAATACAAGTAACGTACTTCACAATGAAAACACAACAAATAAAGTCATACAATGTCATTAACAAGTCACTCATGGAATTAGGAAACCACACTAATATTCACTGCGTTGTCTCCACTCATTGTACATAGAATTTGCTAATTCATCTCTCCAATTCGACCACTGTTCTGTGCATTCAATGTCATCAATGTAGTCATCAGCATCATCATTCACGACAATATTTGGTAGATCGGCTTCTATCGGGTCTATTGCCATAGTTGTTCTTATGAAATTATGTAATAGGCAACACGCCAAAATAATACGATTCTGCACTTTTATCGAGTAAAAGGCCGGGCTACGGAGAATGGCCCATCTTTTTTTAGCAATCCAAATGATCTTTCAATCACATTTTGGGCCTTCGAATGCTTCATATTGAAATACTCATTCTTATTTTGTGGGACTGATGTTCCCCCCCCCCCCCACTCATGGAGATGGTACCTAACTCCTCGAAAGGCTGTTTGTGTATCCAGAATCGCACAGGTAATAGTTACCTTAAAAAAACAACCATGTATCGAATTAGATTCAAAACTATATGTAATAAATGTTATGAAATTATGTGCATGTCACATTATATACTACCTCTAGGAACGCGCAATCCATTGTTTCTACTTATTGCATCTCTCAACACCCGTGAGACCGCTACACTTCCTTCCCAACCAGCCAACACATATATGAAATTCATGTTAAAGTCACAAACACCCAATACATTTACCGAAACGTTTCCTTTTCTATTTCGATAACGAGGCCTATCAGATTTTGGCACAGTCACATTGACATATGTTCCATCTAGTGCACCTAAACAACCCTGAAACATGGAATCTTTCAATACCATTGAATTATGTAAGATAGAGTAATGAAGTATACATCATTGGGTATTAATTTACCTTGAAAAACTTCCAACGATTATTTGTACAGTCATCATCGATTTGCTCCGGGGTTACTAGCAGTAATGAGTGTAGTCTGATTATAGCATTTAAGACTTTGTGAAAGTGTGTGCTAACAGTACGCCCAGATCTCTTATACTGAGATTTCAAGACATTTTTTGTGTGATGTGCAATTATAGCAAAACATATGGCAAGCTGCTCTACTATGCTACTGTTTCTACTTGTTCGTAGCCCACCGGAATGTTGCAAAAGATGACACAATTGCGAAAAGGCCGCCCTATTCATCCTCAAATGATTTATGCAGTCCTCATCAGAAATTCCAATAAAAATACGCAAATATTTTATTTACATAGGAATTCTACTAATCAAACTATATCGCTCACGAAGACGTGCACGTACTACACTTGAAATACCGCGACTTCTATGCATTAAAAACATATTGATGAAGGTCATGTAACCAAAACACGCATTCATTAACTCAGCTAAGAAAATAAAAATCTCTTCATCTCTCACACCTTCACTATTGAGGGCAAGATCCATCATACGCAAAAAAAATAAACGATCATAATTTTACAATAAGCAAAATAAAACATGTATTCGAAAACAACGAAGAATCGACATCAACAAATCCGAACGTAACATGTAAATCCTCAAAATAATGCGGTGCCCATCACACAATTAAGTGCCACATTTTTAACTACAAAATCACTACTTCTAAAGGCTAACTTCACAAAACATACGGAGAATACGCTTCCAGATGTCGGTGAGTATGGACGAATCGCCGACCGAGCAGCGACGAGCAGTGTTGACGCAGCGGCTGCGGGGAGCGGAGCAGTTGGAGATTGTGCGGGTGCGGTTGTCTAAAACTGCGTGGGCGGAAGTGTGAGGGAGTAGGGTTTGTAAGAAAAGTATTAATATTAAGGGCATTTCAGTAATTTTACAGTTATCCACCTTTATCCCACAATGTAAACGGGTGATATAATAAAAATCACTTCCGAAATCCAACACTTATCCTGCAAAGTAAACACGGGATAAAAATTAATAATTTATCCTTATCCCACGTTTTGTCCCATTTGCTATCCTATCCTATCTAATCCTAACAAGGAAAGTAAACAGGCCCTAAAGGTTTCAATTTTATATAAAATCTTTTCTTAAACGTCTAAACAACCCACAAAGTCTTGCAATATTAATTTTTTTTACCAATAAAATATTACAATAATTTCAAGATAGCCTGTATTTCCCACCAATTTATAATTTGATCCTATAATTATCCAAGTTCTAAATTTTATGCATTAGGTTTTTTTATTTATTTATTTAAAATATACGGCACTAAAACACATTATTTTATAATGTAGGATTGGACAATAAAAAATACGAATCTTAGCACATATTCATTCACGCGCGCGCGCGCACACACACACACACATATATATATGTATCGATCAATAACTTGTAACGTAAATAAAAAAGACATCATCTATACATTTTAAATAATATAATTAAATTAACAAATATAAAATCTCATTTTAATAAATGATGTCTAAAATAAATATTGAATTTATGCAAATATTGTATCACAGAAGGTATAAGAATGACAAAGGTTATAAAAGAATAGGGTGGCAATTTGTGATAGCGAACTGACAACCAAACATGAACCGAACATGTGGGTTTTGGTTGATTCTTAACAGGTTTGGATCAGAAACGGATTAGACCTGAATGACCCAAATAAAAAATGGGTCAGGTTGGGTCAACCCGCTGACCCATATATTTATTACATTTTTTAAATACATATTTTATTGTAATTTCATAGAATATGAGCGGTAATATTAAAAAGATTCACACATGTATATAAAAATAACTTTATCACGTGCCATTATATATTGTTAATTTTAATTATTATTTTGTTAAATTATAGAATTGTACATTGACAAATATTATATTTCAATTTTTTTTTTTAAATTTTCATATGATTTTTTATTATTCGGATCAATCAGGTTGGTCAGGTTAACCCGTAAAATAAATGGATTGTTTTCAAGCTAAAATTTATGATACGATTAACCAAAATGTATTCGAATTCATACAAAATCTGTAAAAATCATGATACAACCTGACTCGTAAACTTGCAACCCGAGCTATTTGACATCCCTATCAAACAATAGGCTGATAGATGAATTTGGAATTTCTGAAATTTAAGGGATTAGTTTGCATATTTCTGAAAAGTTGATTTAGATATAAATTATTCTCTTGCTTCCTCGTCCCCAAATTGAGGTGCACTTCTCCCCTTCAGCTCTCTTGTCTTCTTTTCTTCTTCAACCGTTTTTTTTCTTTTGAGAACACATAACCAACACAACCGCCCACTTGTTTCCTTCTTCTTATTTAATATCCGATGGCCATGGAAAGGTCTCTTCAACAAAGGAGAGGCAGCAAAACTCCTTCGCACTAGGCCGCGATTGGCGGCGGCAGCCATGTGAGGAGGCAACGGCTACAACGACGGGAAGGGAGATGGTGGAGGCACGGCTGGACATTGACATTTTTTCTTCTTAAACTACTGCTCTTCAGTGTGTGTGTGTGTGAGAGAGAGAGAGAGAGAGAGAGAACCATTTCTGGTGGTCTTGCGTGAATTTGAAACTGGTTTTTGAGTATGTTCTAATATAATTGATTGATTGTAGTTCAAAGATTCAAATTGATAATGTATTTGGGCCAAAATATCCTTAATAATTTGGGCTAAAATTTATGAAATTAATAAGTACCTGAACTTTAATAATTTGGGTTTTCTATAATTGGGCTAAAATCTTTAAAAGATAAAGATATAATAAATAATTTATCTAAGATTCATGATTGAATTATATTAAGGGAGTTTATATCCCTACCACAATTTTTACTCTCCACATTACAATATATTTTTTGACAAAAATAGACATGTGTAAAATGACCAATATACCCTTAAAAAATAAACTAATTTTTGGCTGCGGTTGGGCATGAACCCATTTTCTTCCTCTTCCCTTCCCATTTTCTCTTCTTCTTCCCTTTCAAACCCTAAAAATTTCAATCCAAAAATTTGATTTCTTCATCATCTTTTTTCCTTATATCCATGGACAATCAACATTTATATGTAAATTCGGTAAGTTTTTCAAATGTTTTATTGTAATGTTAGGGTATTATATATTAAAATTCTGTCAGCAGAAATCGAGACTGCGTACTAGAATTTCAGAAGTGTTCGGCCTGCATCAGCCGAACGTAAGCAGAAACGTTCGGCCGATAGCAACCGAACACTTCAAGCAGCGTTCGGCGGCCATGATCGAACATGTTACCTGTCGTTCGGCGACCTAAGGCCGAACATGTCTTGTACTGTTCGGCTACCTTTGGCCGAACGCATGTTCGGCTATTCCAGGCCGAATACAAATTGTCTTGTACTTCTTTTTGTCGTTTTATGATTCATTTAATGTTATTTTCAGGAGATATCAAGAACAAGTACTTTTATTTTAGATAACAATGAGCTGGTTGTTGATTACCAAGATGTGTTTAATACAATAAATTTGTTTGAATCACGGGAAAATTTGATTTGTTGGGTACGTGAAAAGGCTATCCCATTAGGCATGGTAGTGGTTGTGATGAGGTCAGAAATTGGAGATGAATGCAAACAACCTCGTTTGTGGTTAGGTTGCGAAGGAGGGGGTAAATATCGTCCACAGAAAAAAAAAAACAGAGCAACAAAGAGAAAAGTGAAAATCAAGAAACAATTGAATGTGGAAGAGAAGAGGAAGAGGTAGAGAATAAAACAATTGAGAATCGTCGCCGCGGAACCAAGAAATGCGATTGTCCATTTCGTCTAAAAGGAACATATTATAAAGAGACTGATGCATGGGCATTGGAGGTTATTTGTGGTTCGCATAATCATGAGTTGGTAAGATATTTAGAGGGTCACTCTTATGCTGGTCGTTTAACTAAGGATGAGTTGAAATTGGTGTCTGATCTCTCTACGGGTAATAGCCATCCTAGGGACATATTGTTTACTTTGCAGAAGAGGTATACAGAAAATAAATCCACGATAAAGACTATCTACAATATTCGACAGAAGAACAAACAAGTCGAACACTGTGGCAGGCCACAAATGCAATATCTCATGGGTAAACTTAAAGAGAAATATTTTTTTTCCATACTTGGCGGTGTGAGCAAACAGATGCTGTCAGAGATATGTTTTGGGCCCATCCGACAAGTGTGAAGTTGTTGCGTGCATTCCCAAATGTCTTGTTAATGGATTGTACATACAAAACAAACCGTTACAAACTACCGTTGTTAGAAATTGTCGGGGTGAATTCCACAAACATGACATTTTCAGTTGTATGTGCCTATCTAGAATGTGAAAAGGAGGACAATTACTTATGGGCATTCAATGTCCTTAAAGATTTGATGGACCAATCCAACCTACCCAAAATATTTGTAACCGACCGAGAACTTGCATTGATTAATGCAATCGAGAGAACTTTTTCTAGTTCTCGTCATTTGCTATATCGGTGGCACATCAACAGAAATGTAATGGCCAAATGCAAGAAGTACTTTAGTACATAGGAACAATGTAATTCATTTTATTGCAATTGGAATTCGTTGATTTTTGCCGAGTCAGAGCACATGTTCGAAGAGTTGCTGCAGCGGTTTCAGAATGATTTTTCCTATAAAAAAGAGGCTGTGAAATTTGTCTTGGACAATTGGATAAATGGATATAAGGAACGATTTGTTTCTTGTTGGGTTAACAACTTGATGCATTTTGAAAAAACCACAACAAACAGGTAATAAATAATCATCCGTCATTTATATGCTATATTATTTTTTTATTTTTGTATATATTGTATGTTATATGATCATTAATGTTTTTTTTTGTAATATAGGGCGTAGGGCCAACATGCCAAGTTGAAAAAACAACTTCAATCGAGTGCAGGCAATTTTGAAACGTGTTGGAGAGAAGGGGAAGGGATGGCGCGCAAGGGTTTGAGGGGGGGGGTTCTCGTTCGGTGTCGGCTGAAGGCTGAAGGCTGAAGAAGGGTTTGCGGTTTGAGGGGGGGGGGGAGCCTTTCGAAGGGTTTGGGGGTGAGTTTTTAATTTTTTAATTTTTTAAGGGTATAATAGGTATTTTGGGGGTGGGGTTAGTAAATTTAAAATTTTAAATGTATTTTTGTGTGGTATAGATAGTAAATGTGGTGTTAAAAGAAAAAGATGTGGTTTGTATAGAAATGCCCTTATATTAATAATTACTTGAACTCAAAAACAATGACAATTAACATAAACTTAATGAATAAATTCCAAATTTGATTTCTCCATTTATTCTTGAGTTGGAATGAAATAATGAGCCAAGTTAATAACATAATTGGATTCTAAGGTCCGAAGTTTATAAAACGATGTATTTCCTTAACCTGACCAAACATTAAATTACATAATATCCAAAAAAAATCGAGTATTACATTTATATGTATTGCGGGTTCTGTATATGCTAGATTTCTATTGTATTGACTGTTGATCATTTTATTTAATTTATAATTTTGATCTAAATGGAATGGGTGGATTTTCTTTTAAAAAATATGTTGTATACATTTACGCAGTGTACTATTTTTTATAAGAATATGAACTTATTTGATATGGATGGAAATCTTTGATGGGATAGAAAGCAACACGAAATGAATCGATAAGCACTATCCAATAATACAACTTGATAATGCAAAATTTTAATTTAATTAAAGTTATTATTATTTTTATGTTTATAATAATACAAAATAATAATATGAAAATATAGTAACATAATTCGAACACTCCACAACATCACGATTTACAACCCTTAATCTTAGGGAACTAAATGTTATTGTGATCATTATGAAACTATTATTAATTTTAATTTATGTGACTTAACTAATGATAATATTAAAATATTTATGTTGTTTCACCTATACACAAATATATAACTATATTTGACATTCTATTATTATATTATCACAATTATTATAACTTACGTGGAAACTCCAAATTTAGAGAAAAACTACGGCTCACAAAGAAAAAATTACTATTATATGAAAAACCTTATAATTGTATAAATCATCTCCCTCTCTCGACATCAAAACCACCACACCCTTACAAACATTTTATTAATTCACACATTTCTCCAAACTCTTTATACTAGAGTCAACTCAACTCTATACTAAACAATTAAAGAAAGAATTTAAGAAGAATTGAATACAAATATTAAGGTGTATTTGATTTGGTATACCTGAAACCTACATTAATGGGCTTCTTAAATAACTTCAAGAGGCCTCCAATGTTTGTTTCATAAGGATGTGGAACAATGCATCTTTTATCCCTTGTAAAAAATCTCGAGAGTTTGTTTCAAAAGCAATGTGGGACAAACTGTCTTTTATCTGTTTGTACAAATTTCAATAAACTCCACATTGACAAAAATAAAAGAATATACATTGTCTTTACCGACAAACCTTTTTTTTTTGGCACCAAACCCCACCTTCACAAAAATAAAAGAATATCCATAGTCTTTACCGACAAGCCATCATTTATTTTTTACACAAATCCCAACAAGCTCCACCTTAACAATAATAAAAAAAAATTCATTGTTTTTTACCGACAATCATCATTCTTAAGATAGAGAACAATCCTACTCCACTATATAAGTAGTCCACTTAGAATCACCAATTCTAAGAATTTATACAACACATGTCGATAAAACCCCGTTGAAAATTTATGGTGCTACTCCCATTCTTGGCTCCCATGAAAGTCATTCAACCATCGACAAAATTTCCACTAAGCCCTACATCAATACCAAGCTAATGCCTTGTGTAGACAAGGTTTCCATTACATCCATGCCAAGCCAATGCTCCATTGTAGACACCATTTTCACTACACCCTGCATCTATGCTAATCCAATGTCTTGCATATACCTGCTAATATCACCACCTCCTTTCTCATGACAACTATTGACATACCGACTACAATTGACATGCCATAAGAATATATCGCTCCTTTCTCAGAGGAAATCTTCATCAGTTGTGATATTAGACTTGTATTCCGGGCTATTTTCCATATTAGCTCCACCTTTTCCTAGGTAGTCCCATGTTTTATTCCATTTGTTCTCCACTCTTCCAGCAAATTAACAGTGGTAGAACCTCTGCAGCAGAAATGCCACTCGAACTTCCAGAACCATTTACCTTGTGTAACACAGTTTATATCAACACACCTTTGACTTGTATTTCCATAAACGAAAGATGACTTTTCCATCAAATTTCTCCACTTCAAATGTAAATCTCATTTAATTTGAGGAATTTGACATATTTACTTGACACCCCTAACCTATGAATGACTGTCTCAAAGAAAAAAAATTATGATGTAGAAGATTAGACTATGCTGCGACCACAGAGCATACTGAGAATTCCAAGAGGCCCCAACCCGAGCTCTGATACCACTTATTAGGAATAAAATCCTCTTCGGATCCCACATTCAACCATAACATAGAGTAAATAGATAATTGAAAAATAAGATAAAAAAAAGCCACAACATAAAAACTTACGTGGAAACTCCAAATTCGGAGAAAAACCATGACCCACAAGTTTGTTAGGATCTGTCTTGTGTCTCATTTTGATTGGAGACTTGAGCATCTCTATTTTATATTTTCAGCTATAAATAGCTGCTGTAAATGAATGAATCCCTCCTCTGTTTTTATCAATGCAATATTATATTAGAGAATCATGTCATGGCTTATAAGCAACAAATTTATATCAAGTCTTCATCACATCTTTCTTTCATGGTATCAGAGCTAGTTCTAAGATCAATTTCATGATTTTATAGAATCTGATATATATATATATATATATTAAATTTTTTTTATTTCAGTCTAGACAATGAATGCTGAACTTATCCCTTCAATCAGCACAAATGTAATTGCTCTTTCCTATCAGCTTATTTCCATTAAGTGATGACAGCAATTACCTTACATGGAAGCAGCAAGTTCTTATCACCATCTGTGGATATGGACTTGAATCTTTTATCAACCCAGATGCCAAAATTCCAGAAAAATTCATTTCTGAAGAAGGATCTCAACAGCCAAAACCAAATCCAGAATATCTCTTTTGGAAGAAACAAGATCAGCTACTTGCATCCTGGATTCTCTCATCTTTAACTCAAAGCATTCTTGTTCAAACAGTTGGGCTCTATACTGCAAAAGACATTTGGAATGCATTAGAATCCAACTATGCATCCCAATCCTCTGCCAAATTAATGCAGTATAAATATAAACTTCAAACAATGAAAAAGGGCAATCTCTCTATGAGGGAATATCTCAACAACATCAAGGAGTGCTTTGATTTATTGGCCTTTACTGGCCAATCACTCACAGAAACAGACCAGATTCTCCATATTATAGCTGGTCTAGGCAGTGAGTATGATGCTGTCATGATATCTATCACATCAAGAATTCAGCCTTGGACAATGCCTGAAGTCCATTCCCTGCTGTTAAGCTACGAGTGTAGATTGGAGTCAATCTCTCCACCAACAACCAACACTGATGGATCACAACCCAGTCTGTATACCATCACAACTACTGCATCTCCAACCAACAGATCCAATATGACCATTTCACAGAGAGGAAGAGGCAGATTCAATAGAGGCAGAGGCTTTTGAGGAGGCTATTTCAGGGGCAGAAGAGGACGATTTAATAGATCCACTCTCATTTGTCAAGTGTGCCAAGGACCAGGTCATACTGCAGATAGGTGTTGGTATAGATATGATCTAAACTTCTCAGGAAATCAAACCAACAACACCTCAAATCTACCTATGCCCAGACAGCCCTCTTCTACACCCAGTCTCAACCTATCTCAGATATCACCATCTACATTTAATGATATTGGAATAGAGTCTTCTTGGTTTCCCGACACAGGTGCTACCAACCATGTTTCCAATGATTTCCAAGTTTTGAATACAGCTACGAAAAACACTTTGGCAACACCAAGCTGCATTTGGGTAATGGTACAGGTATTCCTATTACTCATGTTGGTGATTCTTTTCTAAAATGTAGTTCACACAATAGACCATTTATACTTAGAAACTTATTACATGTTCCTACTGTTACAAAGAACCTCCTCAGTGTCTCTCAATTTGCACATGATAATAAAGTTTTCTTTGAATTTCACCCAACCTTTTATCTTGTGAAGGATCTGGTTACACAGGACATCCTCCTCCAAGGGACAGTTAAAGAAGGCTTGTATCATTTCAGCATGCACACTCTTAAGGATGCTGGGTCCAGTTCATCTCCTTCTGCTTTCAATTAAGAATCTCAGTCTAGTCCTCATATTTTTTCTTCCTTCCCTAAATCAGTCTCTAGTCCATGTCTTTATTATGTAAAACAGTCTGTTGATTTAAATATTTGGCATCAAAGACTTGGTCATTGTGCCATCGATGTGGTTAAAAAGGTCTTAACAGACTGTAATGTTCATTTTTCTGAATCTAAATGCAATCAGATTTTGTGTTCTTCTTGTACTCTGTTTAAATCTCACCGCCAACCCTTTACTGATTCCATGACTGTATATAAGCAACCTTTTGAATTAGTACACACAGATTTGTGGGGACCCTCTCCCATACTATCCCGAAATGGATATAGATATTACATCAACTTCATAGACCATTATACTAGGTTCACTAGGTTGTATCTACTAAAAAATAAAAGTGAAGCCAAACAAGCATTCATACATTTCCATACACTTGTCCTTACTCAATTTAACACCAAAATCAAATCTGTACAAAGTGATGGAGGTGGTGAATACCAGGCAATGAAACAGTTCTTCCACCAAAATGGCATTATTCACAGAATATCATGTCCATATACACCTCAACAAAACGGTTTAGCTGAAAGAAAACATCGTCACCTTGTTGAAATGGGATTATCTCTCTTAGCTCAGTCTCATTTGCCATTGAATTTTTGGGATGATGCATTTGTTACTGCATGTTACATTATTAACAGAATCCCATCCAAAGTTCTTAGCTGCATGACTCCCTTGGAATTACTTCATGGCCGTAAACCTAACTATCATTTCTTTAAGGTTTTTGGGTGCCTCTGTTATCCTTATCTCAGACCTTTCAACACTCATAAATTGGAATGCAGGTCCGCAGCAGGGACCTTCTTAGGATACAGCCCATCATACGAAGGATACAAAGTTCTTTTACCTACTGGAAAGTCATCATCTCTAGACATGTGCAATTTGATGAAGGTATTTTTTCCTTTGCTCTCAAACAGAATACCTTTCCACAGCCCCCCCCAATACTCCTCTGTGTCCCTACCCTTCCCTTTAGTCACCACCATATCCTCTCCTATATCCTCTCATTTCTCATCTCATTCTCCATCTCATGCATCTGGTTCTGATGACAATAGCATTTCTATTACTGATACTACATTTTCAAGTAATGAATCATCTCCTATGAGTGATAAGAATACAGGTACTACTTACCGCTCCTCTGGTTCAGTTAATGCAGGTACTGAAATTCCCAGCAGAATACAGAACACTCATCCTATGATCACAAGAGGAAAGGCTGGTATTTTCAAACCCAAGTTGTATATTTTTGTTTCTTCTTCCTCTATTGAGTCAACTGAACCCACCTCTGTGCACCAAGCTTTACAAAGTGTTCACTGGAGACATGCTATGGAACAAGAACTCACTGCTCTTCACAATAACAAACCTGGACTCTTACCACTCTTCCTCCAGGTAAAAACTTAATTGGTTCCAAATGGATATTCAAAATCAAGAAACATGCTGATGGCTCTATATCAAAATACAAAGCAAGGCTCGTGGCATAAGAGTTCTCTCAAGCACCTAGTTTTGATTTCAAAGAAACCTTCACTCCAGTGGTGAAACCAACTACTATCCGAATTATTCTCACTCTTGCAATTCATTTCCAATGGCCTGTTCAGCAACTTGATGTGAATAATGCATTTTTGTATGGTGATATCGTGGAAAACCTATATATGACACAACCACCTGGGTTTGAACGTGGTCAAGATCTTGTTTACAAACTTTCCAAAGCCATATATGGGCTTAAGCAGTCTTCTGGAGCATGGTTTCTCAAAGTCAAGAGTGTTCTATACAGTTTTGGTTTTACTAACTCTAAAGGTGACACATCCTTGTTTTATAGATTTGAGGGATCCATTATCACCTATGTTCTCATTTATGTTGATGATATTCTTGTCACCGGTAACAACTCTTTGGCCATGACTACTTTCATTTCACAGCTTGGTCAGATTTTCTCTCTTAAGGATCTTGGCACTCTTCATCATTTTCTTGGCATTGAAGTATCCTATACAAAGCATGGCATGCATCTATCTCAAGCAAAATACATTACAGACTTGCTGCACAGAGCTCATATGCCTACAGCTGCTGGTATGTCTACACCAATGATAACTGCTCCTCCTCTATCCAAATATCAAGGTCAACCAGTAAGTGATCCTCGCCTCTACAGAAGCATTGTTGGCGCCCTGCAATATCTCACCATTACTAGGCCTGATATCACTTTCTCCGTTAACAAAGTAAGTCAGTTCATGTCCAATCCTCTTGATACTCACTGGAAAGCTGTCAAAAGAATTCTCAGATACCTAAGTGGTACTCTTGATTTTGGTCTTCATATCCAGCAACACACTCATCTCGACTTAATAGGTTTTTCTGATTCTAATTGGGGAGCTGATCCTGATGATAGGAGATCTGTGTCAGGTTTATGTATTTACTTGGGAAATAATCTAGTTTCTTGGAGCTCCAAAAAGCAACATTCCGTTTCAAGATCTAGCACAGAGGCTGAATACAGAAGCCTTGCTCATGCCACTGCTGAAGTAATTTGGATACAATCACTCCTTCATGAACTTAAAGTTCCTATTCCCAAACCTCCCATTATTTGGGTTGATAATCTAAGCACCATTTCTATAGCCTCTAATCCTATATTACATGTAAGAACCAAACATATTCAAATTGACTATCATTTTGTCAGGAAATAGTTGCTGCCCAAAAGTTTTCTATTCAACATATTCCCTCACATGATCAAATTGCCGACATCTTTACAAAACCATTGAGCATCCAATTCTTTGCTCGGCTTCGGAACAAACTCCAAATCCAATCTCGAGCCTCCCTCGAATTGAGGGGGGATATTGATCACATTCCAGCATGGCACAAAATCAGCACAAGTAAAACCAAGTCAGCAAAGAAAAAAAGAAAATAAGGCCACTCAGCTTGATGAAATTACCAGTCCTGAATGTGATTCTAGAATGGTCCATAATCATCTTATCATTGCAAAATGATAAGCCTGTCAAGATATCAGATTCTCATGCATGGATGATGGACAAGTGTAGCATTTAGATTAGCCTCAATACAAGTTTGTTAGGATCTGTCTTGTGTCTCATTTTGATTGGAGACTTGAGCATCTCTGCTTTATATTTTCAGCTATAAATAGCTGCTGTAAATGAATGAATCCCTCCTCTGTTTTATCAATGCAATATTATATTAGGGAATCATGTCATGACTTATAAGCAACAAATTTATATCAAGTCTTCATCACATCTTTCTTTCATCTCCCAACTCCCTATACCAGAATCAACTCAAGTCTATACTAAAGAATAGAAAAAAGAATTTAAGAAGAATTAAATACAAAGAATAAGGTGTATTTAATTTGGTGTACTTAAAACCTACATTAATGAGCTCCTTAAATAACTTCAAGAGGCCTCCAAGGTTTCTTTTATAAGCAATGTGGGACAAATCATCTTTTATCTTTTGTCACAAATCCCAAGAATTTGTTTCAAGAGCGATGTGGGATAAGTTGTCTTTTATTTGTTCGCTGAAATCCCAACAAACTCCACATTGACAAAAAATAAATAAATATCAATGGTTAAGTTTCATGTGTTGTCTTTTTTAATTTTTTTAATAAAATTAAATTTTATTAATTTATATAGATTTAGTAATATTTTAAATTTATTTAATTTTAGAATATATTTTGTTTTGTTTTGATTTTTGCTAAACCCATGATTCGAACATGGGATATCAACTAATTTTAATGCATGAATTAACCATTTCTTCTAAGTCGCTAGATTGAACATGAGTCAACATAACATTAATACATATGAATATATTATCGTAATTTTATCTCCCAATTTCAACTTCAATTTCATCATTGCTTTCTTCTTCAACCCCAAAATCTGAATTCCATCATCGCTGCTACAAAGGAGATTTGAAGTTTGGTGGAGAAGGGCATTCTGGAGGTGAAATGGAGAGCCTGAGAGGCCTCGTTAGATGCAGATAATGAGCAAATAGTGAAGGAAACTCGTGATTTAGACCGGTGGCAAAATGAGGTATGCAGTCTTGCTTTGATATATCTTGTTCCTTTATTGGCTGAATTCGAAAATCCATTCACATATGGGAGCTTTCAAAACACTAATTTTGTTGGAAGAAGAATTTAGGAAATAGGTTTTGGTGGATGTCTTTATTCTTTTGTTTTTACTTTTGTGTTAGCAACGCACAAATTTGTTTTTGACTTCTAGAAATATTGCTACCACTTATTAGGGTTTTAAAACTATCGTTGCACCATATTCGGTTCAAGCTTTTGATTATTCGTTCAATCTTTCAATTATTCAGCATACCAGTAGCCGCTTCAGGTAAAAAAATGCCTAATTTATCTTCTCTATTTTTTCTTTCTAGATATATCACCACTTCTGGTTTTTTGTCTATTGTCAGACTATACTTTATGCAAATCTATGGAATTATAAAAAAAAAAAAGTGCACATACAGTAGCCACAATAATTAAATGTTCTATGCAGAAAGGGGAATAAATATAGCAACATTAGTAAGACAGCAATACAGAATAAGTAGTTTAATAGAAATGAGGAGAAATCCATCATATCTAAGAATTGTGATAATTTGACTATTAGAAGACCAATCAATGTGACTAAACTCCTCAACTTGCTTGCTTGATACTGCTGTGACATTTTAGATGAGTGTCACAAAGATGCAATAGATAGAATTCTCTGCGTTATTCTCGGACAAAACAGTTGGTTTATTTTACTTGTTCAGTCTTGCCATTCTCCTCTTGGGCAATATTTCTTGCTTGCACATATCTATGTCTTAATTTTATTATTACATGATCATATAATTTTGATTTTACTATACTTTTAATGTTTGTCGATATACCTAATACTTTCGCAAGTTTATGAAATTATAATCATAATTACCCAAAAAAGAAAAAATACAGGTCTTAAAAAATCAAAATGAAAAAGTAAAAAAAATCTAACTGAATATAGTTATTGTACAGTAACCCAATATTTAAATTTTTTTGGGTTGTTTATAGTAATTGTAGTTATAAGTTCTTAGTAAACTTTGTAATGAACAAACAATGGATGTTAAATGATAGAATATCAAATGAATATGAGGTTGGAGTAGAGTCTTTCATGCATTTTGCAATGCAAAAAAGGTAGAGATATCAATTCAATGTCGTGTTCATGTTCTTATTGTGGTAATCTTAGAAAATGGAAAGCTGTAATTATTAGGTTGCATTTATTATCTAAAGGGTTTGTTAGAACATATCATACGTTGATATGGCATGGAGAAATCTCAAGTCTGGTAGCTCAATGAATGTCAATGATCAGGTTGGGCAACAGAAGGATATTATGGATGTCCAATTTGTGGTGGGAAAATATGCCAAAAGGTTGAAGTACGAAAAAAAATATCTTATATGGGCCATATAAGGTTCCTTCATGCAAGTCATCCATATCGAAAGCAAAAGAAGGCATTTGATGGGAATCAAGAGTTCATCCCTACAAAAAAAAATGTTAAGTGTCTGTGATGTTCTAAGAAGAGTAGCTGGAATTCAATGTAGTTGGGGGAAAATGAGTCGTACTAATCAGTCAAAGCTCAATGAAGATAAACCATGTTGGAAAAAGAAACTAATATACTTTGAACTTGGATACTAGGAACATCTACACGTATGATATGTTCTTTATGTTATTGAGAAAAAAATGTGTAAAAACCTCATTGGTACCTTACTAAACATTCCACGAAAAACAAAAGATGGAATAACAGTAAGACTAGACCTTATGGAGATGAACCTTATGATTGAACTAGCACAACAAATGGGCGATCAAAAAATGTTTTTGCCACCAGCTTGTTATACACTAAATAGAAAATTTTGTAGCTCTTTGATGGGAATGAAGGTCCCTACAACTTACTCATCCAATGTTACAAATTTGATATCAATGAAGGAGTTGAAAATTGTTGGCCTCAAGTCATGTGATTGTCACACTTTAATAGAACAATTGCTTCCAGTGGCTATACAAGGTGTTTTGCCTAATAATGTCAGGTATACAGTACTTGGTTGTGTTTCTTTTTTAATGTGATATGTAGCAAAGTGATAGATGTTTCAAAGTTTGATACAATACAAACATAGATTGTGATGCCATTATGCTTACTTGAAATAGATTTTCCTCCTTCATTTTTTGATATCATGGTTCACCTAGGTGTTCATCTTTGTGCGGGAGGTCAAATTGTGTGGACCAGTCTGACTTAGATGGATGTGCCCATCTGAGAGATACATAAGTGTCTTGAAAGGTTATGTGCAAAATAAGAATCAGCCCGAGGGGTGCATACGTGAATGTTATATTATTGAGGAGGTTGTGGATTTTTTGTTCAAACTACCTCTCTAGTGTGCACACAATTTGAATCTCATTGTGGCATCGACAAGTAGATTTTACTAGACCTTTATCAGTTGCTCAAGTGCACAATGCTAGCCATGATGAGTGGACATAAACACATAGCCATGTTTTGGCAAATGAAATGAAGATTGATTTTTATATCAAGTAAGATCACCGACATATTATATTCTTTTTGTTGTTTCCCACTGTAGACCATAAATTGGTTTTAACATTTCATTATTGAATACACTGCTCACCTTAAAGTGACGTTAGGAAAAAAATTAAGTCAGAAAAACAAGTACATGATGAGCATAACCAAAAGTTTATTACTTGGTTGCAAGAGCAAGTAAGTATTTATACACCTTAAATTATTACATTGTATCACGAATCCTTGAATTAAAAAAAATGTTAATTCTAACAATTGTGAATAATAGGTTGCAAATGAAATTAAGCATTCAACAGATCATATATCGAAAAAGTTGAAGTCGATCGCGAATTGACCCAATGAACAAGTGTTGGAGTATTCTAGTTACATAATTGATGGGGTCACTTATTACACAAGGGAGCGTGATAGTGTATGAGTTGTTCAAGACTCAAGAGTAAGTTTAGGTGCAAAGATTATGCAAATAGTGAGTTCAATGGATAAAAATCCATTTGTAAGTGACTATGGAGTTATTGATGAAATATGGGAACTAAATTACCAACATTTCTGAATTTCAGTGTTCAAATATAACTGGGTAGAGAATAATAGTGGTACTAAAGTAGATTATCTTGGTTTTACATTGGTAAATCTCAATAGAGTTGAATTCAAATCGGATCAGTTCATATTGGGTAGTCAAGCAAAGCAAGTTTTCTACATTTAAGACCCTTTGAATCCTACATGACATGTTGTACTTGCAACTCCGAGTAGGTAGTATTTTAAATAAATTAATGGTGATGAACTAAAAGAATCTACTGTCCACCACCAATGTTTTACCAAAGGGATTCCTTCACTTGATGTTGATTGAATAGATGACAATGAACCACCATGCATTCATCAGGATTGTGATGGGATTTAGGTTGATAATTCTAAGTCTTAATCTGGTATATAAATGTGCACTCCTTTACTTTTATAAATATATAATTGTTTATATGTCTTAGTGCATTGGTAAATGACTTGAGCTTCTGTAGTTATTCTAACTTGTATGAACTTATTGTGTTGTGCAGATAAAAAGTTATGGTGTCTTGTAAACATATACCAAAGGAAGATGATGAGACAAATGAGAAAGCTTATGATTCTGGTAAGCAAAATAAAGAGGATAGCTAAAAAAATACCCAAATAAGTATAATGCCTAGAGGTCTCACACATATGTATGTTCTATCTATACAAAACTCAAGGCTTTAAAAAGGATGTGATGTTCAATAACAAAGGTCAGCCTATTGGATCTTATTGTTCGAAAATGCAAAGTTATATTGGAGAGTTGGCTCTGAAAAAAGTCAAAACAACCTTTGTCCCTTGAAAGGCAGTGCCAAATGATGTGAAAAAATCAATATCGGAATACATCAATGTAAGTTATATATCTTGTCATGCAACTTTAATAATTTTAATTTTAGGGTACACTCTAATTAATTTTTATTACTCTAGTTTTTTTTTATGGTAGTTATTTTCAATGTTCCATGAGCTTGGCATAATGAATGTTAGACATCGACGAACAAAAAGTGGCATAAATACAAGACCTCTCTCACTAACAAATATGTTTTTTAAAGAATCAATGACCTTGCAACATCAAATACGCCACCTCTTGCATCTGGTATTGATCGATGTGATTGGAGTAATTTTGTGATTAGTCGTTTGTCCAAAGACTTCAAGATAACATTCAATACGCCACCTCCTGTATCTGGCATTAAATAAACTAGTGTTTCTCTCGTGCGTTGCACGATTTATAATAAGATAATGTAATAAGTTATTATAAATATAATAATATATACTTTTTAAAAATATAAACTACATAATTATATAAAATATATTTTTAATAAAAACTTTTTTAATAATATCTCACAATATAAAAATATATAAAATATTAAAATATACCACAATTAACCTATGAAAAAATATATTATATTTAAAAATTAATATTATATTTTTATATATGTAATATGGATATCAAATTAAAGATCATGAAAAGATGATTAATTTGATATATTTTCCATAAAAAATGGAATTGAGATGAAAAAATTATAAGGCTTTAAAAACTGAAGTGAAAAAAAGAAAGAAAGAGAAAAATCCTGATTGGTAACAGACTTTCTAAATATATAAATGTATTTTTGGAGGGAAAATCCTACCTTTTATTTTTAGTTGCGGTTTCGTTATTTTATATATATATATATATATATATATTTATTTATTTATTTATCCATAAACAAGTCTAATTCATCAAAAGAAGTTAACCTAATCAGCACCTCTTCTTACTTATTATGATTCTGCCCATACCTTTCATTCATTATATGCTGGATAATATGATTGTTTTACATATGTTGGTATCGTGTGTTTGTGTCGGTAGACTTTGATTCAATTTGTTCCATTAAGTATTCCAAAGCCATCATATATGTTGTATTGCTTGTTAAGATAGCTCTTCAACATACATGCAATGTCAAAGTAGATTTCATTCATGATGTGTTTGGAATTCCAAATCTTTGTTAACATTAAAGATATCGTCTTGTTCTGTTAGTTTGAGCCAATTTCGTACATATGTATTGTTGTGGTAAATCTTTTAGCCACACTAAATTTTATTTATAGTTCATGCATTTTTATATAATTTTCTTTGTGTATTGAATATTATTTTAAATGGTGGTTAGGTATCTCTATAAAAGGTTAAAGAGAGAAAACAAGCATGAAAATTTCAGATTAGTGAATCCATATGACATTGGACATTTTCAATCAATAAAATAAGTTGCAAACTTTCTAGAATATGAAATGGAATGGAGGGCACGTGATCTAGCAAGTAGGCTATAAGGTACATTGGCTAACCAATTAGTTTTGGCACCATGCAATATAGGGTAAATCAATGTTCTTTTTAAATTGCATATTTTGTTGTCTTGGCTTATAATTGTTTTGTGTAGTGCCCACTGGATTCATACAGTCATTAACCCCCACAAAAAAGATCATTTATTTGTTGGATCCCCTTTATCATCACTTGCATGATCAAATTTGAAAAATAGTTGTGGATTTGTAAGTTTTAATTTATAATTTTTTTTTCTTTAAAATCTTTATTACTTTACATGATTATCAACTTTTATGAAAGAAGGCCCATAAGAATGTTCAATACAGAAATTCAAAGGAAATGAAGGAAACAACAAACACGGGAAGTACTCAAAGAGGTGTCAAAACTTATGACTAATAAGTGTTCCAACTTTTTTCTATTAACCATTAACTTCTATGTCGCAAATGTAGATCACATGCCAACCTGATTCCAAACTAATTTGGTTTTTATGTAATGCGGTACATGAGACTATTACTTGATGAAGATGCAAATACATATATGACTTTGCTCCGGCCAATTGTAATAATTTTTTGTCTATTTACAGATTTGGATATTTCAGAATTATTCAATAGTTTACTTATATTAATATTTTTTGTCTCACAGTTCCCCACATACTAAGAAGTACTCTCTAATTAATATTGATGATGTCCGTACACAATGGGCAGAATGTGTTCAAAAACATATATATGAGTAGAAAATGTATCACCTTACATGGATAATTTGTTGTTATTTAGTAGTTTACTTATAACTAATATTTGATTTTGTTTTGTACATTTGACAGATTGTGATGTGGTGGCAGCTATATGGAGTAGTAGATCATAATTTGTAGTGACATTTATCTTAGTTTTTTACTTTTAGAAATGACTATTTTAACCATTACTTGGTATGTCAAATATACTTTTTATTTTTATTTTTTTAGAATTATGTTGATATTTTGGTGGACAAAGTACATTTTGTACAAATGTTTATTAGTTTATAAATTTGGATATATTCATTTTGTTGTAAAAGTTCGGTTATATAATAATTACAATAAAATAAAAAATTAAAAAGCTCCGAAATGCAAACAAAATAAAAAATAAATATTTGTAAAAGCAACAACAACAGCTCTGAAAGACAATAGTAAAAAATTGTTGTTGTTACCATTGACATAAATCGGTAAAAGACAACATTTTCCTGTGTTTAAAGTATTGTCTTTAAGATGGTCATGGACATAAATTGTAAAAGACAACAGTTTATATAACCGCCGTCTTTATATGAAAAGACAACGAAAAACTCCATTATCTTTTAGCGCCATCATTAGTAACACTGGATTCAACAACACTCATTTGTTTAAAAAGACAATGGAAAAATACATTGTATATAAGTATTTTTCTTGTAGTGTTTAGTCAAACATAACAGAATTAAAAATCTTAATAGATATAATGGAGGAAAGTCTAAAATTTTGTAGGAATTCTGACGAGTTTTCTGTTGAAACCTTTGAAGTGGATGGTGAATCACTTTTGCTTTACTTCACTCTTGATAAATTGGTGTGGATTTGTATGTAAGGATGTAGAGAGGTGTGTAGATGTGAAGATATATGAAGGTGTTACAAATCAGCAATGCTTGGTGGAATGGTCATTCGCTTGGTCAAGTGGATCGAATGCGTTGGGCACTCGGTCGAGCGCTCGTTCGGATTACTAGGGTTTCCAGTTTCCTACTTGATCGAGCATCTGGGTTGCGTGGGTAGAGCGGGTAGTTGAGCGCTAGTTCATTCGACCATAGACTGTTTATTTTTGTTTTATTACTATATTTTGTTGGGAGAATTAATATAAAAAGTCTTTAAATGGATATATATATATATATATTACTAAATATATTTGAATAAGGAATAAATATATATTCTCTTAATGAATAATATGTAAATTAATTTTTTTTAGTTTATTATATTATTAAACGAATTTAAAAAGAGTTAAATGCTATTTAATTTTGAATTAATTTAATACTTCTATTTGAGTTAAAGAACATGAATTATGAAGTTTATTAATTTCAGAATTAACTTGACATTTCCGGATACATCTAAAATATTTTCAGAAATTAAAATTAATTTTTGTATTTAGAAATCGTAAACTCTGATTTTATTAATTTTCATTTGAAATATAAAATCAAGATTATTTTAAAATAGAAATAAAGTGTGTTTGTTTCTTCGTGAAAGATGCATGGAGTAGGCTTTATAAGATAGTTGTAAGATTTTAAAATAGCATGCATGGCTATAAAATATGTTTGATTCTTAAAATTGCTTCAAAAATTAACATATTTATAGTTTATTTGTTTTATATATTACCCGAATATTGACAACTTATAAAAAATAATATTTATAATACAATTATGCATATAGTTTACAATATTTAATATTTTACAATTTTTATATATGTTATATTCCATATATATATATATATATTTATATTTATATTTATATGAGTGAGTTTTGTATGATACGGTTGCACGTGTGACACGATTTGTGGTATTACTTGTGTCACTATAAAGTATCACTATTTTTTAAGTGTATTGCTGCTGATTGTTACCTTAAAAAATATTAATATTTTATAGTTAAACAAGTAATACCTTAAATTGTGTCACACGTATAATCGTTTCATAGGAACTTTTGTATATTTATATATATGTTCATGTGTGAATATAAATTTTCCCCAAGAAAAAGAGGGATAAGGTAATGGCTTAGTTCCATACTAAACATAATTTTTTAGTTGTAAGAATGGGTGTATAATAGATATTTTTATAAACAATAGAATGCTATATATAAAATTCAGTGTGTGTGTGTGTATAACTGTATATATATATATATATATGTATATGAATATCATACGATATATACAACATGCATAAAACATACACATAATTAATAGATACACATTCAATATGTGTATTCCCCATTGCGACCTTCCATCTGCTATTATCATAAGGGGCAATCAAATCTTGCTTATGCATTTCATGTGATATCTTTCCTTTGTCGTCATATGTTCTAAATAGCTTCGTATCGATGACTTGACACCCCTGCTTAAATCAGACCCCACTTACCCGACAAACACTCCAGAGGAATCTCGTTGAACGACCACGAAGCCCAAGTTTGAACGACCTCGTGGTAGTAGATAGTTTGCATGTGTGAAAAGTAGCAGCCATGCATAAAGAACACATCTTCAACTTGAGGTGGCGACCCAACCGCTAAAAAGCAGGAAAATCAATTATAAATAAGAACAAAATAAATGTAAAGGAGGATTTTGGTAGAAGTATTAAGAAATAAAGATTGTGTTTTCCTTATAGTTTTTCACCATTTAAGCCATGTTAACATTTCAGCTAGTTAAGTACAGATGAAAGAGTTATAGAACATGAGTGGCCTAGCCTTTTATGCGATACATCAATATAGTAGCAGTTGTAGTGCAGGCCAAAGAACACAACAGCTGAGAATTGAAAAACGCTGAGGCTGTATAGAAGTGAGTAGAAGGATGTGTTGGCAAAATGGATGATGATTTGGATTTGATGAAGTGTGTAAGATCCAATTGGTAGTCCCCCCTTAAGCATTCCTCTCAACAGAACTTGCTGAGTGACCTTGTCCTTAACATTACAGGAATCATGGTAAAATTCCACAAGAACATTATTGTCCTTAGAAAATTGAGATATGCTGAGAAGATTTTTGGTGATATCCGGAACATAGAGAATATTATTTAGATCTAGAGAGCTGGAAGAAGAGGAACAAGAAATAGAAGAATAACCAATATGAGTGATAGAAAGTTTTGAACCATTACCTACTGTAACCTTGAAGAATGTACAAAATCAAATCGTCATCCAGAATAAGTTGACCAGCTGCATGAATGTTGTGACCGATATTTCTCATTTTGAGAATGTATTCCTGACAGAATATGTACAGCACATAATTGAGAATTGAGAGAAGATTGGAAAAATCACCGTGAGAACTGGTGAGGGTATATTCACATATATATACACGTATGTGTAGTTACAACAATATCCTATAATTAAGGAAAAGATATGGTCAAGGTATACCTAAAATACAGGATAGACACAAATCAAATCAATATTTACAACTAATTCAAATCAATTGGTATTATCTCTATTACCCCCCGTCAAGCGCCTGCGTGGGGTGAAGACACACACAAAGCTTGGACCGTAGAAACTCAAAGGCCGGACGAGGAAGACTCTTCGTGAAAATATCCGCAAGCTGAAGATGAGAGGTAACGAACTCAGTGGAAATGCGCCCAGATGAGACCAATTCACGAACAAAGTGATAATCCAAATCAATGTGTTTAGCTCGCTTGTGTGCAACAGGATTCTGACTCAAGAAAATGGCACTCTTGTTATCACACAACAGACCTGGCCGAGTAGGAGGAAGAGCCCGCAATTCCCGAAGAAGATTAATAACCCAAACAAGTTCATCAGCTGCATTGGCCAGGGCCCGATACTCAGACTCACAGCTGGAACGATCAACAGTTGGTTGTTTCTTTGCACTCCAAGAAACAAGATTACCCCCAAGAAATATAGAATACCCATAAGTTGAGCGACGGGTCTCAACACAACGAGCCCAATCCGCATCAGAGTATCCCAAGATGGAAGAGTCAAGACGCTTAGTGAACGAGAGACCAAAATGGAGAGTACCCTTCACATAGCGAAGGATACGCTTAACAGCCAAAAAATGATCTTCAGTAGGCGACTGAAGAAACTGACTAACAGAGCTGACAGCATAGGATAAATCTGGTCTAGTGATGGTCAAGTACTGCAAAGCACCAACCAGAGATCTGTATAATGTGGGGTCCTTGAAAGCAGGACCTGTACTGACAAGAGATTCACCTGTCGCCAATGGGGTGGAAATAGGTTTCGCCTCAACCAAGTCTGCACGCTCAAGAATATCAAGTGCATACTTGGCCTGACCAACAAACAACCCAGTATCGGTGTGAGAGACCTCAAGACCAAGAAAATAGCTCAAGGAGCCCAGATCCTTGATGGCAAACTCATCTCCAGTATCAGCTATGAACTGGCGAAGGGCAGCAAGATCATTGCCTGTGACAATAATATCGTCAACATACAAAAGAAGATATATAATGGTCTTACCCTGATGCAGATGAAATAGAGACGAATCAGAACGACTCTGTGAAAAACCTAGACTGAAGAGAAACGAGCTGAAACGCTGGTACCAGGCAAGGGGAGCCTGGCGAAGACCATAAAGTGCCTTCTTCAGTCGACAGACATGATCAGGGTACCGAGGATCAACAAAGCCAGGGGGCTGGGCCATGAAGACAGGCTTGTGAAGAATCCCATTCAGGAAGGCATTCTTAACATCAAGCTGGTGAAGAGGCCAGCCACGCTGAACAGATAAGGCCAGAACAACCCTAACTGTGGCCGCCTTCACAACAGGGCTGAATGTATGATGGAAATCCAAACCAGGAACCTGAGTAAAACCCTGAGCCACTAAACGAGCTTTGTGACGTTCGATTGACCCATCTGCAAGAAACTTTGTACGAAAGACCCACTTGGAGCCAACAATATTAGTGCCAGAAGGTCGAGGCACTAAATCCCAAGTCGAGTTTGAGCGAAGAGCATCAATCTCTTCTTGCATGGCAGCAAGCCACTGAGGAAGCTTAACAGCAGACTTGAAGCCACGGGGCTCAGAGGTGACAACAAGAGCTGAGAGAAGGGCAGAAGATGCTAAATCAACCGGATAGCGCAGCTTGAAAATACCAGCACGAGCTCGAGTGATCATATGATGAGTGGGCTGAGGAGCCTGAGGTGGTTCTGGAGCTGGAGGCTCAATGTCCTGGGGTGGTTCTGGAGCTGGAGGCTCAATGTCGGGAACAGGAAGCACGACAGGATCAATAGTAGGCGGCTCCAAAGGAGGTTCATCGAGAACCAAGGACGGTGAACGAGCATCGTTATCAACCGAAAAACGATGTGGAGGACGAACAGGAGCCGAGACAGGAGCCAGAGAAGAGTCAGATGAGATATCGAGAAACGTCGAGATATCTAGATCAGTGACTTTCGTAACAGACGGTACCCGTGAGAAAGGAAAGTGGAGCTCATCAAACTGAGCATGGCGAGTGATAAAAACTCGAGAAGAGTCCGGATCAAAACAACGAAAACCCTTCTGCGTGCTGCTATAACCCAGAAAGATGCAAGGCCGACTGCGAGGTTCCAATTTATTAGCTGCATAGTCACGAAGATACGGATAGACACGGCAACCAAAGGGCTTAAAAGTATCATAACTAGGCGGATAACCAAATAACACCTGAAAGGGAGAAATGTTATCAAGTATCACAGAGGGTAGCCTATTAATGACATAAACGGCAGTGGCAAAAGCATCAAACCAAAGGGAAGCTGGCGCCTGAGCATGAAATAACATAGATAAACCAGATTCAGAGATATGACGATGTTTACGTTCAGCCCTGCCATTTTGCTGTGGTGTATAAGCACAAGAAATCCGGTGATGTATACCATGCAGATGCATAAAATCACGAACCCTTCCATTTATAAACTCAGTACCCCCATCAGACTGAAATGTTTTAATAGTTCGAGAAAATTGATTGCAGACGAAAGCATGAAACCGAACAAACACATCATAAAACTCGGACTTAGCACGCAAAGGATATATCCACAAAAATCGAGAAAAATCATCCACAAAAGCCACATAATATTTAAACCCATCAGAAGTGGAAACGGGTGCAGGACCCCACAAATCACAATGAATTAAGTCAAGAACAGCAGTAGCACGTTTGTCATTCAATGAAAATGGTAAACGCTTGCTCTTGGCCAACTGGCAAGAAGAGCAGAGGCTAGGGTTTGGTAAAACTGAAGTAACAGATAAACAACCCTGCTTATTTAACAATGAAATAACAGAAAATGGGACATGCCCCAGGCGTAAATGCCACAAATCAAAGCTTGCTTTCAACCTCTTGACCCGAATAGCTGCAACCAAAGCTGGAATACCCCGATCAAGTAAATAAAGTCCCTGATTACACCTTCCCTGAGAGATATTTAAAACATTGCCATTACCAACTATAACATAACCGTTACTAGAATAGGACTCATGAGTGTCAAGAGCTGAAAGTTGGTTCGTCATATGAGCCGAGGCGCCCGAATCAAGATACCAATCAGGAGTTTGATCCGAGACATTGCAAGTGGACGTGAACGCCTGAGCAAGGTGGGCAGCTGAGTTGGAGTTGAGAGCATTCAAGTATTTAGAGCACTTATCAGCGTAGTGCTCCCCACGGCATATTTGGCATCTAGGCGTACGACGAAACCCACCTCCACCAGAATTGTCACGACGACCAGAATTAAATAAAGCACCTGAACCTGAACCATTGTTACCATAATTAAAATTACCTCCTGAGTGAGAAGAGTGCTGCTGCTGAGAGGTGCAAGACGATGGTCGAGGCGACGACTTAGGGCAACCGTCTGAAAATTCTGGCGAACGGCGGAGAAGGCAGGAGAGGGAGACGAACCCTCTATGGATTTAAGCATCATATCAAATTGTACAGCCTGGTGGAGGAGATCACGGAGAGGCGAAACTGGAGAGATAGCCATCCTAGTGTCGGCAAAACCTGCAAATTGAACCCCCAACCCGCGGAGGAACCAGTGCCGTTTATCGTCGGCGTCAATGGGACGGCCGATGGCCTGCAGCTGATCACAGAGATGTTTAAACTTCTTTCCATAGTCTTCAATGGACAGATCTCCTCTGCGAACTGATAACAACTCCTCTCGGAGTTGATGAGAACGGGACGCAGAGGCATAGACACTCTCAAACGCCTCCTACGCTTGATTGGCGGATGTGCAATCGATGACCTCCGAGGCCGCGTCAACAGAGAGAGAGGTATATATGACACTGAGAAGGCGTTTATCCTTCAGACGCCACGTCGTGTAAGTCAGGTTTGCAGTGGCAGCGCCGCTCTCCGGCTTGATCGTGGAAGACGGCGCTGGAGTCGTACCGTCGAGATGGCCCAAAATATCAAAACACTCAGCCATGTGTATTGTTTGGCGGTGCCACATCAAATATGTGGAGGCTTCAAGTTTAATTTGCATCATATTTATCATTGTGGTAACAATGAGAGGATCATTAGCAGAGTTCGACATGGTGATGACGAAACTGAGATTTGGCGATGGCGGATACCGACCAATATCACCGAAACAAGAGAAGAGGAGAGCCGGATGTAAACACCGGCAAGGTAGAGAAGGAGGACGGCGAAAGAAGTTAGGGTTTAGGAACGAGTTAGGCTGATACCATGACAGAATATGTACAGCACATAATTGAGAATTGAGAGAAGATTGGAAAAATCATCGTGAAAACTGGTGAGGGTATATTCACATATATATACACGTATGTGTAGTTACAACAATATCCTATAATTAAGGAAAGGATATGGTCAAGGTATACCTAAAATACAGGATAGACACAAATCAAATCAATATTTACAACTAATTCAAATCAATTGGTATTATCTCTATTAATTCCTCAACAGACATATGGCCTTTCTTCAATGTCTGTAACTGAAGTTTCAAATGTAGAACTCTGGACTTAGACTGACATAGAGTCTCAAGCACAGTCCAAATCTGAGCAGACATCATATCAATCTGTAACATGACCAAGCATAGACTCCGAAATAGAAGAGAGAAGCCAACTTATCAATCTCTTCGTTTCCGAACAATGTAATCTGGATTAACAAACCGTGACTCCAATGTAGAAGTTTCATCAGACGGAGAAATAAACTAAGGAGGACATGGAAGAGTGCCAAGAAAAAGGCATCAAAGCCATGAGCGGAAACTGTGGATAGGATCTGAGCACACCAAAAAACATAGTTGTTGCGATCTAGCTTGAGAGAAAGAACTATGAGTTGCGAAATAAGGGAGGTCGCCGCTATGGAACTGCCACCGGAAAAATCTTCAAGGCTCATGATACCATGTTAATAAAGAAGAATGAAGAAACATAAAAGTGGCTCATCTTATTGCTTTGAGGGAATGAGTATTTATACACATAATGCATTGACTACCATGCATTAACCAACTAATAACTAACATAACATATTAACCAACTAACTCTAAACTAACTAACCATAAGTCTAACAGATTAACCAACTAATAACTAATGTAACATATTTAAAACTATCTCTAAACTAACTAACCTAAAGTCTAACAGATGACATGAAATGCAAATTTAAACCAAATACAACTGAAATGCTTAGCTACATATCAGATGTTAGAAATACCAGCAATGTCATGTAAATAGGCCAATCATAACCATCATACACAATTTTCAATAGTAATCACATGAATAATGCTCAACTAGAAATGTATATTTATCCTCATAAAAAATTTGGTCTTTTATAACCATCATACACAACTTTCGATAATAAAGTATTGGTTGGTCGTTATAGCCACCATCAACAATCTCATCTCGGAAACACCTATTTATACTAATAGTGCAAATCTAAAATTTTATTGGCTATATAATTACTACCTAATAAATCAAGTATTTCAAAAATAAAAATCACAATAGATAAAATATAAGAAATGAAAAAAAAAAATCTTTAACACTTGATATATATAAATAGATATATATTGTTAAGTATCGGTTGAGGTAAGTGTCTTGGGTAGGCTTATAAGCATGGACAATCCTCTCACTTATAACCTGGGTTTTAAGTGTTGAGTTAGGCCTTAATGTTCAATATGGTATCAGAGCCTTCCTCAACTCGATGCCTCACTCTTCCCGAGCCAATACTGCCACGCCCAAGCCATCACGCACGAGTAAGACGTGAGGGCTCGCAGTGAGGGAGGATGTTAAGTATCCCACATCGGTTGAGGTAAGTGTCTTGGGTAGGCTTATAAGCATGGGCAATCCTCTCACTTATAACCTGGGTTTTAAGTGTTGAGTTAGGCCTTGATGTTCAATATATATATTATAAATATAAGTAGTATTTTTCCCGTACATTGCACGGTTTATAATATAATAATAAAATAAATTATTATATAAATAGTAATGTAATTTTTAAAATAAAATATATAATCATATAAAATATATTTTGATAAAAATTGTTTGAAATAAAAATATCTAACAATATAAAAATATTTTAAATATTAAAATATACCACAATTAATATATGCAAATAGTATTTTATATTTAAAAATTAATATAGTTGTAGATTTGCTTACAACATTATCTCCAATCACATTTTTTTACATGACATAATGTCATATATACCAATTATGTTGCACTCACTAGATTATATAGATTATTCTCTGTGTGTGTGTGTGTGTGTTCGTGCTTGTACCGCTAGATTACGGTGGATGAAGGTGGCGAGGTAGGTGGTAGTGGAAGCTGAGGATATGGATTAATTTTTTAGGATGATCCTCAGTTGGTCAAAAATAATGATTCATATATAGTAGCCACAATTAAGAATAGGCCATTCAATTAGATCACATTCAGACACTAAAGCTCCTATGGAGTTCGAGCATGCTGAACATATGAACATTCGTCGTGTAACATCACATTTATTTGAGGATGCATCATCTACACTGTCTGCTGTTGATATGAACATATCATCCAAAACAAATTTTCCCAACCTATATATATACCTAGTAATTAAAAGTGATTAATCTTGAGCAACCGCGGCGTTGTGAGAAGGCCGTAGGAGCTGCAGCCTCTAGCCATGCCGTTTTTTGACAAGCGCCGTGCCGGATTGAAATGGCTGCAGGAGCCATACCCGAAGCCACACGGATGATCATCAAGATCCTCCGCGCCGGAATCCATTTCCGCCAAGATTCTGCAGAAAAGATCGACGTCGCAGGGAAGGAGCAAAGGGCCTTCACTAGTGAACCCATATTCCAGCTCAGCGTCCTCCAGCAGCATCTTGAACAAAGGGTGATTGGCGAACTCGGCCTTGATCACAAACCTCTGCTTCTCGGGCCCGACGTACACAGAGAAGCAGCCCGTCGGAGCCACTCCGTGCTTCGTTGGCTTGTTTCGCCTGTTGATTGATAGATAGCTCTCCAGTTTCTTGAACATGGAACTCTTCTTCACCTTCCGATTTTCGACTTCCATGTAGGTGAGGATCTAGTTTAAGAGGCAAATGCAGTATGATGATCAATTTTATGTTTGATTTCAACCTCTATCATAAGCTAAATTGAACATGGGATTCATCCTTGGCTTTGTTATATTGCTCATCATAACTAGTGAAAAAGCAGCCAAAAGGATTGAAGATCAAGAACAAGAATTAGTTTGGATTCACAACAACTTGAAGGATGTAGGCATATATATACATGTAGTGGCAGATGAATAAAGGAGAAGATAAAACTGCAGAGGTGATGATAAACCTATGAGTTGAAACCTAGCAAGACATGAATTTATATGGTGAGGAGCAGACCCACCCGTATAGTAAGAGTTAATAATGGAGAGTATTTTGTCAACGGAGAAGGTGTCCAATGGAAAACAAGTGCCCCACTACAAATGATGGGCTATGTCCAGTGAGGTGCACAAACAGCCAACTCTCTATTTTATAAAATCCATTGGCATGCAGTTTCCAGTATAACCATTCTCTCTGTCTCTCTCTCTCTCTCTCTCTCAGGCTCAATTGGGGTAGGCCTACATGGCATTAGGTGGGATTTCCGGAAAGTGCTTGCAATTATGAGGTTAAAATGAGTTGAGCTTTTATGAATAATTTTAAGATTTTCTAAGATAATTTTTCAGATTTTTTTTATTAATTTACAGATGTTTAAATAATTTATTTTATCGTAGTTTTATATACATTCAAATTATTTTTTAATTTTATTTTCGTTTTTTTATAATCCAAATTATCCGTTGATCGATTGACTTATATGAGATTACTTGCTTCCTAGAATGAATGTCATGGAATAATTGTTGTTGGTTCAAATAAAAAATTAGGGAAATCTTAACAGGTTAGTGGCTTATTTTTTCTATTAATTATAATCTTTAAGACATGTGACAAATTGTGAAGAAGCGATGTATGGTCATAAGCGCTACTTGAAGTTCCTTGACAATTCTTAATGGACATAATTGACTTTGACATGTTTTCAGGAATCTTTGACTTATTGGAAGGCCCAAAACTATAGAATTATTTACATTTTTTCATATTAATATATATACACACACTAGAATAGCAAACTGTTTGACAATTTGGTATAGACTCAACACTACGTTACATGCGATGAATATAATGTGGGAGGGAGGGAGGGAGGGAGGTAATGAAATTAAGTTCCAAGAATGCAAATGATAGTGGCCATGTCTGCACTGTTTTAATGGAATTTTAGACCTTCTTCGGTCACCAATATTTTCCTTTTTTATTAAGTTTTCCTTCATTGCCCTCAATATATATATATATATATATATATATATATATATTCTTCTTTTCATCATGTATTGAAAATGATATATAGGAAACTCAACCAAAATAGTGCACAATTCAATATTGTGGATCGGGTGCACAATTCACTCGATTTACAATATTGTTTAACTAAAAAGTATTAAATGTTTAGTTGAAAAGTATTACTACTTTTTCAAGGTAACAAATCGATAGTAATGTTAATCAAGGAAACAAGTAATACTTTTTAGCAATGTTCTAGAATTCTCTAGGCACCAGTCGGGCGTTAGACACTGCGCCTAGGCGGGGCTAGGCAGGCGTACTAAAATCAATTAATTTACAGTATAAATTATACAGTTTGTAATATATTACTACTATATCAAATTTTATCAATAATAATTCAAATTCCAAACTTTCTAAACCCAAACATCACAACAAGATAATATGCATAATATCATAATATAAGTAAAAGATCAAAACATGCGAGTTGTCACCTAATTAATTAGTCATACTAACAAATTAACAACACCATCAGAGTAGAAATGCAAATCTCACAAATAACAAGTTCTAGTTCTAAATATAAAAATAATAAAACAAATAAACATTTTCAAACGGACCAAAAAATTACAAACTGACCAAAAAATTATTATAACTTAAGTCTAAAAAATGAAAAATTTAAATAAAAAAAAAAGAAAAACATATGCGGCTTGTGCATCCTAGGCAGCGCCTAATTGTCTAGCCGCATTTGTTGGCCAATTTGGGGTATTTCAGTTGGGCCTAGGTGGACGCCTAGGCCGATTTTTAGAACCATGTTTTTTAGTTAAATATAATATTCTAGATGAAATTACACGGTGCGCTTGTTGCATATTATCATTATTATGACATAAATTAGGGAAAAGTAGGGTGTTTATATATATAAAGTGAGTCTTTTGTGCATTGGATGCACCGTACACCAGATCCACAATATTACTTATTTAATTAAAATATATTACTTGTATACTTGAGAAATATTACTACTTTTTTCAAGGCAATGAATCAGTAGTAATACTTTCAAGTAAATAAATAATATTTTATAGTTAAACAAGTAATACTCTATATTTGATTTCATAGGGCAACTGATATATATAAGTTTCAACTATATATATATATATATATATTGCAAATGCTTGGACTCTTAGATAACTAGTATTTAGTCTTTGCAGTGCACAAATTTAATTAGACTTCTGTTAATATTAAAATATTCTAAAACAACCATGTTGTTAATTGAATGAGATAATAATTTACGTATTTAAGTAGACAATAAGAAAATAAACTAGGGGGATACCTCCGTTGCCTATGGGACGACTTTAGCCCCCCAAACATCTGAGGAAATTCTTTATATTAGATATATTAATTAAGGAAGACAATATTATATGATTGGCAAAGATTTATATGTTTTAGCCTAAAATAAAAAAAGGCGCATATCTAAACCGACTCGACTTGAATCTTAGTAAAAATATGTGGATCTGACGCTTATTATGGAAGTTCCATGCATAATTGAATCTAATACTTTTTTGAAAAAAAAATATTACTTTTATCGAGAAAATATCATATCTTTAAAGATTATTCAAAGATATGATATTTTATCGATAAAGTATTACTTTTCTGCGAGAAGTATTATGTTTAGTCTATACAAAAGAAACAAATCATCTAAAGTGCAATTTGCAATTTTTTTAATTTTGTTGGTCGAGTCGGTAATTTACATGTAAAGAAATCTATACATTTGGTGCATAGCAAATCAAACTCAATATAATTTTAGCATCCCAATGCTTAAAGAAAAAATTCATTGTCAAATTTTAATTTTAATTAACCTCAAATTGTTTATTTTATTGATCTCTGTTAAACTTTGCTAAATCTAGAGAGAGATTGTAGATTTGGAATATGTAAATTTCATATATGATAACTTCATATTTATAGAAGCAAGATCTAGTATTTAAAGATAGATACATGAGATAGACGAGAGCCTCAAACTAACTTGCTAATAGATTAACAAACTAACAACTTTGCTAACAGATTAACAAACTAACAACTTTGCTAACTAACATCTAACTACTGTATACATGAGGCTAATACACCCCCGTAGAAGCTAGGAGGTATCAAGAAGATGGAGCTTTTGTCTGAGATCAAGAAAACGTTTTACTCTTTTCTCTGATGTAATGCATATCCACTTCAATGTGTTTGGTGCGTGCATGGAAGACTGGATTGGAAGCCAAGGCAATAGCAATGGTGTTATCACTCCAAAGTTTAGAGGGAAACTTCAAGCACACACCAAGTTCTTTGCACAAGTTGTGAAGCCACACAAGGTCAGTAGTAACATTGGACATGGCTCGATACTCGGACTCAGCACTGCTGCATCCACCACTTCCTGCTTTTTAGAACTCCACACAATGAGATTAGGGCCAAGAAAAATGCAGTGCCCGCCTGTAGACTTGCGATCATCAACACATCTTGCCCAATTGGTATCAGCAAAACTTTCAAAGGCAGTAGAAGAGGTTTCAGTGAAAGCAAGAGTAAGATGCCGTGTGCCACTAAGATATTGCAGAAGATGTTTACAAGCACGCCAATGAACATCACTGGGAGATTGAAGAAATTGGCTTAGTTTGTTGACTGCAAAAGCTATATCTGGCCGGCTGAGAGTTAAGTACTGAAGAGATCCAATTATGCTTCTATATAAGGAAGGATTGTCAAATTGTGTGCCGTCATGTTTAAACAACTTCTTGCTGGCCTGCATAGGAGTAGGAACAGATTTGCAATCTAGAAGATTAGTACATTCAAGCAGATCATGTATATATTGAGATTGATGTATAAGAAGGCCAGAAGAGATTGTAGAGACTTCAATTCCCAGAAAGTAGCTGACCGAACCAAGAGTTTTGAGGGCAAATGCATCATTTAGTTGCTGAATTAAAGATGAGACAGCTGTAGAATTATCACCAGTGACCGGTATAACATCAACATATATGAGAATAAGAAGAATGTTACCATCACAAGTTTGATGAAAGAGAGAAAAATCTGACTCAGAACGTTAAAAGCCTAGAGAAATAAGAAAGCTTTTTAGTTTATCATACCAGGCTCGTGGAGCCTGTTTAAGACCATAGAGAGACTTTTGGAGCTTACAGACAAAAGAGGGACGTTATGTATCTTCAAATCCTTGTGGTTGAGTCATATAGATGGTTTCTTCAAGATCGCCATTAAGAAAGGCATTGTTGACATCTATTATTGAATAACCCAATGCCTTGTAGTTGCAAGTGTAAAAATTAATTGGATGGTAGAAAATTTTACCACTGGACTGAAGGTTTCTAGGAAGTCCACTCTAGCAATTTGCTTAAAGCAACGAGCAACAAGTTGTGCCTTTAGTTTATCCAAAGATCTGTCTGCTTTTGTTTTCACACAAAACACCCATTTACAAGATATAGGATGAATATCAAGAAAAGAATGAACAAGGGACCAGGTATGATTTTCTTGTAATGCTTGAAACTCAAGTTGCATGGCATGAAACCACAGTGGATCAGCAATAGCTTTCTTAGCAGTTGCAGGAATGGAAGAAAGAACAGATGAATAAAAGACCTTAGGTTTAGAGATTCCATTTTTAGCTCGGGTAAGCATATAATGAGAGTTAACAGGAACAATAGAGGATGGATCAATGTTAGAGGGAGAGAAAGATAAGGAGAGATCTGGAGATGAGTTTATTTGAGATGGAGATCATGTTGAAGATAGTGTGGGCTGAGAGGAAGGAAATGAGGGGGCAGAGGAAGATGATGATGGAGGAGAAGATGATGGAGAGGAAAAAGAAGGAGAAAGAGGAATAGAAGAGGAAAAGGGAAACAAGGGAATAGATGGAGTAGCATTTGTGGATAGTGATGGTGAAGGAAATAGACTAGAGTAGGGGAATTCATTATCATTGAAATGGACAGTATCAGCAATATATATTCGGCCACTAGGATGAAGACACCTGTAACCTTTGTGAGAGGGATAGTAGCCAAGAAAAATACATCTAGCATATCGAAATTGAAGATTATGTTGAGCATAAGGTCTGAGAAAATGATAACAGGAGCAGCCAAAGCTGTGAAGAACTTTGTAATCTGGTCTAGAGTGAAAAAGGATTTGATAAGGAGAGATATGGTGCGTAGAGGGAGAAGGTAATCTGTTTATGAGAAAGACTGCAGCTGAAACAACATCCCACCAAAACTGAAAAGGCATGTGAGCTTGGACTAGAAGAGTTAAAGTTGTATCAATGACATGTTGATGCTTCCTTTCTACCTAGCCATTTTGTCAATGTATGTAGGGGTAGGGATGTTGAAAATGGATGCCTTGATCTGCCAAGAAGAAGACAAAAGGTCTATATTCACCCCCCCCCCCCCAATCTGACTGAATTCATTTGATACATGTGCTATATTGAAGATAAATCATGGCAAGAAATCTTTTGACTACAGAGAAGGTTTCAGATTTGGCATGTAAAGGATAGATCCATGTGTATCGGCTGAAATCATCTATGAATATAATATAAAACTTGTATCCATCTATGATGGGAATGGCTGCAGGTCCCCAGAGGTCAATATGAATGAGTTGGAAAGGAGCAGAGGTGGTAAAAGATTTTGAAAGATGAGGAGATTGATGCATTTTACCAATTTTGCAAGCATCACAGAAAAGAAAAACTGATTTATTGTATTTAATATTTCATAGAATTACATACTTGAGCTAGTACAGTGGGATTTGAATGCCCTAGTATTTGATGCCAAGTGTTTACATCAGTTGTACAAGCTGCTAAGCATGAGAAATTATTTGGAAAATATATGGAGCCAACTCTTATAGATTGAGAGGAAGATGCATTGGATGGAACATGAATAGTTGATGAGAAGGATTGTAAAGGGATAACAGATGAGCTCTTCTATATGTTTTGAACTGCTGCAAAATCAAGTTGATACAAGCCCTGGGATAGAGCTCCCTTCATCAGCACCTTGTGTGTGGGAATTTTCTTTACACAACAGAAAGTAGGGTGAAGCTCAATATATACATTATTGTCTTTGGTGAATTTGGAGACACTAATGAGATTTTTGGTAATACCGGGAACATGCAGAATATCATGAAGTTTTAAGGACTGTGATGAGTTAGAAGAAGGAAGAAAAGAGTCACCAATGTGAGCAATAGGAAGTTTATTACCATTACCAACTTGAAGCTGCTCTGCACCAGTGTAAGGAGAATGAACTTGATGGTTGGCAAGCTCATTTGTGACATGAGTTGTTGCTCCACTATCAGCATACCAGGCAGTGTCAAGAGCTTGATCATAGTAAGCCTCTTCAGGTGTTGAATCATAATAGGTGTTAGTGTAGAGAGCTTGATGAGAAAGAGGATCGGTGAAATGAACATCAAATCTTTTGAAACACTTGAGAGCAACATGGCCAGTTTTGCCAAATAATTGACACACATTTTTTGTGTCTCGAGCGAAGCCTCTACCACCACAGCATCTTGCTGCATAGCTATGTTGAGAAGAGGAATCAGGGAAGCGGCCTCAACCATGATAAAAATCTGCAGGACCACAATTGTGAGTAGCAACATTAGCAGCAGGTAAAAAGGAAGAGAGTTGATTGTGCAAGCGGATTTCATGCGCTTGAAGCGTATATTGAACTTCCTGTAGAGACAATGAATCAGATCGATTGGTGAGGCTCACAACAACAGCATCATAATCAGCTCCAAAACCACTAAGAATATGAAGAATTAAATCTTCATCAGCAACTGGCTTTCCAATGGCAGCTAAACCTCGCATCTTTAAGAAGTATTCATCAATGGACAAGTCGCCCTTCTTTTGAGTTTGAAGCTGCAGCTTGAGCTGCATAGCACGAGCCTTAGATTGAGACTGAAATAGAGCCTCAAGAGTGAACCAGACATCACGAGCAGTTGTGCAGCGAGTGATGTGACCGATCATTGATTCTGAAATAGAGAAAATAAGCCAGCTTAATAGGAATTGGTTACGGCGGAGCCAGATCTGAAATTCTGGATTGATATGGCTTTCATGAGAGCTGGATGATAGACATTGCGGCGGAGGAATGAGGACCGGAGAGATGAGATCTTCATATTCATGAGCGGGAATAGAGACGAGGATTTGAAATCGCTAGAAGCTGTAATTTGTTCGATCAAGACGAATGGAATTTGAGGGCAAAGAAGAGTACGTGGAAGAGAATGCAGAAGTATGGTTGACATGGTAGATTCGAGCAGAGGAAATGGAATTAGATCAAAATCAATTGCAGCGGAAAAAAAGTTGCAGATTAATTTGAAGAGATGAAGAACAGAGAAGATTGATGAGATATAACTGCGATAGAAACACAGAAAGCTAATCCTGGCCTCGGTGATACCATATTAAACTTTGCTAAATCTCGAGAGAGATTGTAGATTTGGAATATGTAAATTTCATATAAAATAACTTGATATTTACAGAAGCAAGATCTAATATTTAAAGATAGATACATGAGATAGACGAGAGCCTCTAACTAACTTGCTAACAGATTAACAAACTAACAGCTTTGCTAACTGACATATAACTAACTTGTTAACAGATTAACAAACTAACAGTTTTGCTAACTGACATCTAACTACTGTATACATGAGGCTAATAGCTCTGATACCATGTTAAACTTTGCTAAATCTAGAGAGAGATTGTAGATTTGGAATATGTAAATTTCATATATGATAACTTGATATTTACAAAAGCAAGATCTAGTATTTAAAGATAGATACATGAGATAGACGAGAGCCTCTAACTAACTTGCTAACAGATTAACAAACTAACAGCTTTGCTAACTGACATCTAACTAACTTGCTAACAGATTAACAAACTAACAGCTTTGCTAACTGACATCTAACTACTGTATACATGAGGCTAATAGCTCTGATACCATGTTAAACTTTGCTAAATTTAGAGAGAGATTGTAGATTTGGAATATGTAAATTTCATATATGATAACTTGATTTTTGCAGAAGCAAGATCTAATATTTAAAGATAGATACATGAGATAGACCAGAGCCTCTAACTAACTTGCTAACATATTAACAAACTAACAGCTTTCTTAACTGACATCTAACTAACTAGTTAACAGATTAACAAACTAACAATTTTGCTAACTGACATCTAACTACTGTATACACGAGGCTAATAATCTCTTAGTTGTAACATATTACATACATGCATCAATATCACTATCACTATCATGTAATTTTTTATTTAGTTAAAATCCAAGAAATTAAGTGGTATAGACCACATATTTCAAACCGAATGATCAAAGTTAGTTCTAAAGTACATCAACTCCTTAATCACCCATGTAATACTTCAAATATTTGAACAATAACTAATGACAATCTGTTTGGTCAGTTTGTAATTTACAGGGATAAATGAAAAAGATAAAAGTAAATAGATCATAAAAATCCAATGAACACTTACTTAATAAAATATTTATCAACCCTATATATATTTAATCACAAAAATTTATGTGCGTCGGAGTGTACTATATAACTCAATTTATAATATAAATTGTTTACTTTAGAGGTATTACTACTGATTTGATACCTTAAAATTAGTAGTAATATTTTTGAAGTAAACAAATAATATTATCAGGTGTATGGTACGTCCAATGTACAAGAGACTCATTCATATTCAATAATATGATAAATAGTACAAATATTTTCTATTAATTTTGAAGGGATTGAAATTGGAAGCATAATTTCTAGTTAAATTTAAATTAGGTTTCATTGAAAAAAAATTATTTTATAAAAAAACAGTTTATAATTTGTTTTAAACTTTAGTTATTCTTAGAACAATATTAACTATGATTGAATTTGGATTAATCGATCAATCTGACTTGAATTGTTTGATTTCTATTTGTGCCAAATAAAATAAAATAAAATTTGAGTTGTCATCGCTTTAGCCACCCCCATCAAACTTGTCTAGCTCTGTCTCTTCTAGGTTTAGAGGCCAAATACTTTTATATTTTAAATTTGATAATTTATTAAAAAAAATGTTATCTTTTTCAAATAATTTAATATTTTAACCCACCAAATACTTTTATATTTTAAATTTGATATCTTTTGTTTATATATGTAATATATATATATATATATATATTAAATTGATTATCATAAAAAAATTGTTCATGATATATTATGCGTTGAGAATTATTTTTTAATAAAACTGTTATTAAATTGATATGTATTCTAAAATTTTAATTTCATCTACCTAAAACTAATGAACTGAAAAACTAGAAGAAGACGAAAAATCAAAATCCTAAAAATAAAATAAATTCAAACTCTAGGAAACAAAAAAGGTTGAAAAAAATTAAAAGAAAAGATCGAATATTTATAACAGAGGAGCTTACATTAAACTTTAGACATTCGAAATCATTTATTCTTTCATAATCATCAAATATGTTAATGCAGTCAACATATTCATAATCATCAAATATATTCATATTGTTGAACCGAGTTAAACTCAATTGATCAAGTTGATCAATTTCTTTTTATTATATTTTCCTCAAAATTTGTATGAAGACATAAAATAAAAAGGTAGCGGTATCATATTAAAAAGAATCAATTAAAGTAATGAATTATAATGTTTACAAACAAAAATATAAAATCGGAAGCTGGGGTAGAAAAGATTGATACGAGACAGGCGTCGATTTATTTATTGATACAAGCATGTCAGTCAGCTTCCTTAATTCTAAACGATAATATTAGCAGCCAACTCAGACCAAGACGTCGGTAATTTTTGGATAATGCTTTGGGCATATTGTTTATCCACAGTCGAAGACAGA